>CM060560.1:104314973-105514973 GCA_030625065.1 Alectoris magna
CAACACCCAAGGAAAGCATTGGCATCCTGGGAAGATCATGGAGCAGATCCTCCTGGAAGAGATGTTAAGGCACATGTGAGATGTGGAGGTGATCTGACACAGCCAGCATGGCTGCACCATGGGCAGACCATGCCTGACCAATGTGGTGGCCTTCTACGATGACAGTACGGGTGGAAAAAGGAAGGGCAACTGATGTTGTCTCCCTGGACTTGTGCAAGGCCTTTGACGTGGTCCCGTACCACATCCTTATCTCTAAATTGAAGGGACATGGATTTGAAGGGTGGACTCTTCAGTGGGTAAAGAGTTCATCTGATGGTCACAGCCAAAGGGCTGCGGTCAGTGGCAGGAGGGTCAGATCCAGATGATCCTTAAGGTCCTTTCCAACCCAAACCATTCTATGATCAGCTGCAGGAGCAGCTGCCCTCACCACTCTGGGCAGCAGATCTACAGGAATGCAGAGCAATCCAACCCAGGTTGGCACCAGAGAACAAATAGAGCAATTCTCAATGGAAAATGAAGATAAAACGAAAAAGGAGCAAGCAGAGCAAGACGTCCCCAGAGAGGCAGCAGGGAAAAACCGGGCAGCGTGGAGTGCAAAATTTTGCTGTTAACAGAAAAACGGCCAGCTTCATTGTGGGATTTCTCAGCGCCGCAGCTGGCTGGAGCTGCAGGGACTGTCCTCTGCTTTCAGAGTTCACTGAGCAACTGCTGAGTCCAAGGACGGCTGCCATATGCTGCCAGCTGCACTCCACATTAACGCTGAGTGGCTGTCAGGAGGTGGGAGAACAGAGCACCCTGCACCCCATCAGCCTGGCAGAGCTGCCAGAAATGCCAGCGGGGTACATCAGCAGGCATGGTGTGGTCCCTGGGGCAGAGCCACCAGGCTGCCTGCTACCTGTCACACGCAGGAATGCATGACAAAGAGACTGTGCCCCTCGGCCACCCTCATCCAAGCAGCTGGTTCAGCTAGGGAAGGGCGAGAGCTTCCAGTGCCTCCATTTGGGGAAAAGAGTCCAGGACAACCCAGATGCCCAGGCTAAAGATTTTTATCTCACCTTAGAAACCTTTGCATCCTTTCTCTCTTATTGACACCGAGCACCCAGACATGATGGCATCTGGGTAAGCAGCCTGTACACGTCCAATTGCTCTTCTCAAAGCAACAGACTGAAAGACATCCTATTTATAAATAGGACATTTAGGACTACCAAGTACCACGTTTTACTGGGAACTGGCAAAGCAGACGGGGGAAGAGCTGGCAGGATAAGCGATACAGGCACAAAGGCCGTTGAGCATGGCTCTAGCAGCAGAGAATGGCAAGCCTTGCACTGGCACCCAGGTGACCTCCCTGGTCCCATTGGGTGATGCTGAGCAGAGCCAAGCGTGCCCCAAATCACCAAGAGACCAGGCTGGAGGTTGCAGCCCTGAGCCTCCTGGAACCAGGCTGCTGCAGGCTCTTCTCCATTCCAATATCACTTTGGCTGGATGGTCCCACTTTACTATTCAGGTTCAACACCACACAGAAACCTACTCAAGCCAAATGCTATGATTCTTCACCGGTTGAAGGCACATTTGCATCTGGGCTTCTGCACTTCCCTTTATGACAGGTAAAAGGCATCATAAGTCTAGGAGGGAGAAGGCACATTTTAAAGGCCTAAAGGCTAGAGCTGAGAGCAGAGCGCTGTGCAATCGCCCGAGTCTGTATTCATTTCCATTTTTAGAAATGCATTTTAAAATACATTTCTTTCCTACAGTGCGTATGCACACGCATATAGACACACAGAAAAAAATGGCACGCATTCCCACCTCAAACCTGTCCCACGTGCCAGCTGAATTTTAAGTACCCCTATCTGAAAAGGGTCAGTGTCGGCAAAACATATGGAACACAGTGATGTGACCCCAATGTGTCTCATGCCAGGTTTCCCACAAAGGGGTAGGCGGGTGGGGAACAAGAAAGGATTCATTCCACAGTTGAAAGCCCAAAGGTGCCCTGCAACTGGGCTGCCTGCAGCTGGGAGGAATGGAGCAGGATGATGAGGAAGGGGAAAAATGCCACAACACAAAGCAGGGAGAGAGTAGATACAATGGGTTATGCATTTGTTCAGGTATAATCTAGCTAAAATTTGTTCTATTTTGCCTGCACATATAGAAGCAGAGATACGCAATACGATAACAAAAAAATAAACTCAGGCAAGCAATTCCAGTGTGAAAGGAGACTGCACGTTGCAACAAAACAGGAGTAATTGGAAGCATTTAGCAGGAAAAAATAACACAGAGGACAAGATAAAGATGCACACAATAACAAGTGAGCCTTCTCCAGCAACACGAGGATGCTTGGAGAGATTTCTGTTAGAAGCTTTCAGTTACAACCTGAATAGTACCCACAAAAAGGTATTGTAAAAAGCACATGGAAGAACCAGCCCATGCAATTCATTGCCAGATTGTCTACAGCTAAAGCCAAGATTAAAAATAAAAAAAGAGAGGGAGGGAGGGAGACTGGCTCTGTGTGCGGGTCTTAGTGCCTTCCTCCTGCAGCAGGGTCACAGCTGGCAGGGCCGGCTGCCCCAGCCCAGCAGCTCCTGCTATCTGCACCGCTTCCCCAGGGCAAAGCCAGCGCAGAGCTGGAGCAGCACTGCTTCCAGGATGCAGGGCTGGAAATGAATCCCGTTCAGGATCATTACCAGGCAGAGCAGAAATATAAGCCTTTGTTCCTAACTCCCGTTATCTGAGGAGCTCAAAGCACTTTACAATTATTTAGCTTAGACTTTGTGAAAGGCTTGTACGGCTTGTACGCTATTATCCCTAATTTCACCAGCTGGAAAGCAGGGAGGGAGATAGAGGGGGGTGCGCCCTGGGAGAGGCTGCAAGCTGGCAGGACCTGATGCCCAAAGCCTCCCAGCCCCACACTGCTCCAGAAACTGGGTGCTGTGCTTTGCTGCTGCCATTGCCCAGGCTGTGTCCATAGGAAGGTAAATATGTTTACCCATGCTCCTCCCTCTCTTGTTATCATGAACTCCTTCTCCATACACAGGAATAGAAAGAAAAAGCAGAGCAGTGTACATCAAATGTTTTTTCTTTTTTTTTTTTTTTCATTTTTTCGAGACTACTACAGGGAAATGTAGTCATGGCAAGGAGGGTGGTAAGAACAAAATACCCCGTGTCTGGCTGCAGAGGACCACCTAGGAGAAGGTATTTGAATTTGATTTTAATTTTATTTTTTATGCCAGCTAAAGGGGAATTTGAAAGCGAAGGACATTTTACTCCTCTGGGGAACTAATTAGTGCAACAAGCACAGCCCGAACAAGCAAAGATGAATATAACTCACAGAGCAGGAATTTCAACAATAACCAACGTTAGAACTTGGGGTTGGTTAATTGACTGCTCGGCCAAATAAAACATACACACGCTTCACAGAGGTAGCAAAGCCACTGAGATGGCCTCAGATTTCCCAGCCTCTCTGAGATTAGGATCTCCAGATTTCACCTTCATACGAAGTAAAGCAAAAGAGAAAAACTCCTGCAAACTCTCAAAAGAAATAAGAAACACATGAAATAAAAGAAACAGGCCAGACGAAAAACCCACCCTTCCATACCACCTGGTGCCTGATACTGTTTTCTACTGCCCCACAGCCGAGTGATGCACCATAGCACAACACAGGGTGGAAGGGATCTTCCAACTTCCTGCCCAAGCAGTGTCAGCTGTAAGGTCAGACCCAGTTGCTCACTTGATCCTCGTCAGGTGCTGAAAACTCCTAGAGAGGTGATGGTGTGCCACCTCTCAGGGCAGTCTGAGCATCTTGTTTTGATTTTTGCCTCCTGGCTCATTCTTCCACTATGCACAGCTTGTAAGGGTCCGGTCTCCGTCTTCCCCAGGATGCAAGCTGCTGGCATGTCTGACACTTTCTCCTGTCCCTCAGGGGGAGAAATAAGAAAAGGCAGCATAGAAAAAAGCACCTACTCAAACCAGTAGATCCTTGTCTGCATGACTGTCATCTTTCTCTTTGACACCTCCCTTCAGGGAAGCCACCTTCAGCCCAGTTAACAACTGGAATCATGCACAGCCAGCGAAGTCCATGAGACCCATGTGCGCAGAGGTGACTACTCTCATGGTGAGTGACCCCAGGCCCCCGAGGCAGCTGCTGCTCTCCCCTGCACATGAAAGCTGGGTGAAGGCATCCTCCCTCAGCTCTGCGCACAGACAGATTATGTATGGCAGCACTTGACAAAGAGGAGAAGCTGCTGGCAACAAGCAGCAGCAGCTGTTACGGGCAATAAAAGTTCACTTCATTCTTTTTGCCTCTTACGTCCCCTTCAGCTCTCCACAGACAAGTTCTCAAGATCTTTGGTTGCAAGTTTAACCAAAGAGAACAACCCTCTTCTCTCAAAAGCCTGTCTGAGATGCACTTGGCTCCTTCTCTTCCAACAGCGAGTGTTCGGCCTGTATAAATCTTTCCTTTACCTCCAGCACTGCCCAAGCTAATGATGCTGAATGCTAGGACAAGAGGCAATAGGCCCAAACTTGGACACAGGAGGTGCCAACTGAACATCAGGAAGTGCTGCACCGTGCAGGTGACAGAGCTTTGGCTCAGGTTGCCTACATAGGTCACGGGGTCTCCCTCCTTGTAATCTTCCAAAGCCAACTGGATGTGGTCCTGGACAGTCTGCTCTTGGTGACCCCTCCTTGAGCAGGGGCTGGAGCAGGTGGCCTCCAGAGATGCCTTCCCATGCTGACCACGCTGGAATTCTGTGAAAGCCTCTCAGGTTCCCAGCTCATGCTAATATCCTCTCTGCCCTTTTCTCATCCAACCCTGGGATAACAGGAAGGCCAGTAACCATCCCTGCAGGCACCAGCCAGCTCCTGCTTGCTGCTGAGGCCAAGTGCTGCTTGGATCTCAAGTCTGCCCCAATCTCTCCTCCTCATTCCACAGTATCTTGGAGGTTGCTATGCATCTCCCTGTCCTGAACCCTTTCTTTTTTTTTTTTTCTTTTTTTTTTTTTTTTGCTTTAACTTATTAAGAATTGATGCTGCACAGCTGCTTTCCCAAAAATACAGAGTTCAAGAGCTGCCACCTCCTCAAGCGCTTTGAAAGGCTTTCTCCCGCTCTGTCGCTACCTGTTAAAGGAAAACCTCAAAGCTTGATTTCTTCCCTCAAATCGGTTACTTTCTGAAGAAGAGCTCAATGTTTTTTGGAGCACAGATTAAAAAAAAACCACCGAGATAAAAGTCTGAAACTTCTGAAGAGGTTAGACCTGGGCCTCTTGGCTGTTATCTAAGTAAGCGTACAGGCACACAAACAACCTACTGCAGATACAGAGTGGAGTACAAATTTGCAGTGACTCACTCACTCTGAAGTAACTGCCATGTGCTCACTTCCACCCCTCAGCAACACACAAGTTTATTTACCCATCAACATAAGATGAGAAGCATGGGCCAGAATCTCAGACTGCATGGCACTCCTGCTGCTTCACCCAAATTACTGCACAGAAACACCTCATCAGCCACAGTGGGAAGAACTCAACACTAAATGCCAAGTTAAGGCCCTCTCTTTAGTCAACCTACAGAAAGATACCATAACCTAAACAAAGATGGGTTGCTCTCCATGTTTGTCTCTCTGTCCTTTGACTGCAGACACTGCTTCAGCACCTAGCTTAGGCAACATACATGGCATTAGATGAGTGGGACAACACTTCTGTAAAAAAAAAACAAAACAAAACACAACACCTTCCCCACCCCGCACAAATAGCTTCAGCAATTTCCTATTGGCCTTGGAGAACTGAACTCTATCAGCTCTACTCAGAAGGCAAACAATGGAGCTGCAGACTTCGTACATGGGCTTAATCCTTTCTCATAAATCAATCACAAGGCCATGGTTCCACAACATCCTGCAGAGTCGCACCTGTTTTGGTTTTTTTTTTTTGGTTGTTTTTGCTGCCTCGCTCAGCACCAGCAATTCATCTAAGATGTGTTGGGAGGAAGAATGCGGGACATCTTCCAGCCTAGGCGTAACCTCTTCTTCCCAACGATGCTGTTCAGGAGGAGAAGAGAGGTAACAAGATATACAGAGAGACTTGTTTTTGAAGCAACTGAAATGAACTGAGGGCTGATTAAAAACATTAAGCCTTGGTATACATTCCTCTATAGCAGAAGGCCCTTGAACCACATTACTGGCTGAATTCCCAGCTTAGGTGAGATCAGTGTTTGTGATGCGTGCCTAAATTCAGATCAGTGGAGACTGCAGTCCCTAAAAGTGCCTGGGGAGCACTGTTTACTCCAGGCCATCACAGAATCATTAAGGCTGGAAAAGGCCACTAAGATCCTCTAGTCCAACCATCAATCCATCACCACCATGCCTGCTACACCATGTCCCTCAATGCCGCACCTACCCTCTTCTGATGTCACATCAGAAAAGCAGCACTAGATTCTAGCCAAGACCCCCCAGTGAATAAAGGAACCTCATGATGCAACAACAAAAATGGGAGAGGGACAACCAGCCATGTTTGCTGACCATAAGGTGCACTGAGCTGTATTTTGAAGCCCAACTAGCTACCAACTCTGTTTTTTAGCAACTTCAGAAGCCCTTGATACTTCTCAGAAGGCAAGAGAAAAGACACATCCCAGCCACTGCTGCAAGCCAAGATGTGCTAGTACTGAAAGCAGACCGTGCGTGAGCTTATATTGCTGTCACATCCAGCCCCAGCAAGCTCCCCCACCACAGGGCTGTATGCCTTGGTGAAAAGGGGGAAGACTCTTCCCTCAGCTCTTCCTTCAAGCTACAGGGCAAACCAACTCAAAGATCCCAGTGCAGCGAGCCTAAAACCATCCATTTCACACATAAACAGAGAGAACAGAGATGCTAACAAACCTATCTCCCTCCAGGCTTTTTTGCTGCCAAAAAAGAGCCACTCAATCTAATGAGTCAATTAAAAATTCATAACTGGATGAAAGAAAAAAAAGTTTGGTTCTGTTTCTGAGAAAATGAGAACAATAACTCTCATATGTAACATTCATGTAGCTGTTCTTGACTGGGGTCTGCAGCAGTGATGACAGCTTGAACACCCACCACCTGTAGCTGCTGACCCTTGTGTGCAGGCCCTCTCACATAGACTCACTGTCAGAAAACAGGGCTTCAGGGGCACCTCACAGCGGCTCCCAGCACTGCTTTCAGGTATGCTGCACCAGCAAACAGTTTCTTTATAAGGGACAGGACATTGGAGCACAATGGAGACACAGCTGTACCTACAGTTGAGCTGAGCTGCAAAAGGTGCCAGCAGGAGAAAGGCTGAGGGCAGCAGCACAGGCTCCTATTGCCCTTCCCTCTGTGAGGGCTTGCCCTTCACGAGGCATCACACAAGGGCACAAAAGAATTCAGTTTCTGCCAGAGTTTCGTTAAACCCCAGCAAACACCTCCGTAGATACAAACTCAAAATGCAAGTGACTCGAAGTTACTTCTGAAGTGGATTTTTGGAAATGAATTAAGCTAAAGCAAATTAGGGCCACACATTCTGAGCGTAAGCATCCACAAATGGGCATAATGCGATTTAGCTAATCCACTAGAAGTTATTTTAGATCAATTTCCTTGACTATCCCTGACACATGTAAGCCCTGAAGCTGATGTCCTCAAAGCACTATCCATGGATGCCTTTGGTGCTGAGACCCAAGTTCCACCACTCTGTGTACCAGCAGTAACAGTGGGACAGAGCACAACCATTTCACCCAGAAAGCCAAGGGCTGGCCACCAAGGAAGCTGCTGAGCAACGATTAAAATTTGGAAGGCACCAGTTCCTGAGCACTAGGGACACAAAGACAGCATCAGACACATTGGCTGTGTTCACCCACATCCCCTCCCCACTGCACTCCATGCCCATGACTAACACCAGTCCTCTCCCTTGCTCTCTGCCTTCCTCCACAGACTGTGGCTCAGATGCTGACTCCTTGTGGTATAGTTTCCCGAGAGATCAGCCCAGCACAAAACCCCATGGCTACTACCTCTCTCTGTCCCCAGGCACTTTTTGTTTTCTAATGGGTTTCACTCCCCCAAGTGCTGTGCTGTGCCAGCCCTCATTCAGATTTGTTTGAATGAGGAACCACAAATCCAGATATCTGAAGAAAGCCACCAAATTACAACAAAGGAATATTTAGGTGTGGACCTCCCCACTCAAGAAGCTACACACTGATAGTAAATGGGAAGGCAGCTGCCAAAATAATCATCTGAACTGCAGCCCTTGGGGCTTCTTTACTCTGGGACAGCAGGTGGAAGAGTGGTTTTGCCACTGACACGATACCAGGTTAAAGGGCTTACAGTTGGATCATTTTCTTTACCTCTCCACCCTGCTGATTCCCTATCATCGTCAGTATCCTGTGGGTTCAAGTCCTATCCCCTGACCTGAGAAAACACCAAAAGGTAATGCTCAGAGCCTGAGAACTCATTCTCTTATAAGTGCTGGGATGTGAAATAGTGGCTGTTGGGCTATGGGACAGCAGACTATGCACCACAGACCTGCAGATGAGCACGTCTTCCCATCTTCAGTGGGAAACCTGCCTTCATCTGTACAGGCTTGAGACCCGTACACACCCTCGTGCCACTGTGTACAGAACAGCACATCCTCCATGGTAGCTTGGCCATCACCTTGACACTACCAGTAAGAAAATGGAAAATCAGCCAGCCCCCAGAGAGCAAGTTGTCCTTTGAGACCCACCTGTCAGGTTTGTCTTGGCACTGTAGCTCCCAAAGTACCTCTCATCAGTGTTGGGCGTATGGCACTCGTACTCCCCAGCATCTCGGTCCTGCAGCTCCGTGATGTGCAGCAGCACCGCGTCCCCCTGCACCCGCTCCACGTAGATCTCCTGGGCGCGCACCCGCTGGGTGTAGATGGCGTAGGGGAAGGAGGGGTCGGCTGTGCTGACGATCTGCACCTCTCGCTCCGAGGCTGAGGGTAGGTAGATGGACCACTGGAAGGTCTGCTCCGCCGGGCCCTGGTAGCCGCTCACCTTGCACCAAAGCGTGATGTGTGAGCCCTCTGTGCGGTAGAGGGGCCCCTCCTGCACTGCCACGTGCCGCTGAGCGAATGCCATGCCTGTGGGAGGAGAGCAGAGCAGAACAGCATTACTTCCCAGCAGGCTGCCCATGCACCTCCCCCCCAAACACATCATGGCCACAATTGGTGGAAGCCCCACCAGCAGATTTCCACACCCCACACAGGGCCGCTGTGGCTTGGCAACACTGAGGCAACACTGGCCAACTGGTGGGACACAACACAGATGTGTGTAAAGGCTCAGCTGACAGAAGCTCAGGAAGAAGACGGCAGCTCAATCGCACTCCTGTAGCAAGGGGCTCTGTGGGGGGGACTCTGCTCTGAGCAAGGCTGTGCGTTCTCAGCACCGCTCTGCCCCCTCCACCACATAGCCACTGTTTTGTTTCATCGTGCTCTGACCCTCCTTGGGTTTTAGGCCACAAGCCCCCTCCTCCCTCAGTAAGTCTTGCAGTTGCCGCAGCTGGTGCAAAATCCTATTGCTTTTCCCTCGTATCCAGCTCGCCTTCATTCGTGAAGGCATACCAGGATACACCACACTCCTAACACCGCCATTCCAAGTCAATTCAAAAGGAGTATATGTGGTACACAACAAAAACAATTAAAGTTAATGGAGGGAGTGGGCACATTACATTCTAAGGCTCACCACCCCAGCTGCTGGAAATCAAGACCTGGTATTGCACACTGTACACATGCAAAGTCATACAGCTCTGAACAAAGACAGGGCAGCAATTTGCTGTATTTTTACACAGATTATGGATGGCTGGCCCTTGGGCTCATGGCACATTACCAGCACAGCCCTCCAGGGGCCAGATAAATTACAGCAATCTATCTTGTTTGTTGCTACATCAAAGGCTGGAGGTCTGGAGACCACGGTGGGTGTTCATCGGTTATTGAGTTACCAGCAGCATGTGCACATGGTGAGGCCAATCACCCTGGCTTCTGTGACTGCTTGCTTGCCATCATAAAACAGCAAAAAGCCGATTTAAAGCAGGTCCTGCATAATCACGTTTGCAAATTTCATCCTCCGCATGTTTGTGCGCACACATGGTGACATTTTTGTTTCCTCTCTAATTTTTGACAACAACATTCAAGACCAGAGAAGAATTTCATCCTCCAAAAACTTGCAACTTGCAAGCAAAAGCATCAGAGGATTACTGGCTCCATCTTGCCCTCTGGCCATCAGTGTCCAGACAAAGTTTTTCTTGACAGACACATTGGATGGGAGCCAGGAGAGATGGTTCTTACCAGCTTAAAGCGAATGGTGAAAAATGGGTTCAGCATGTCCATCAAGCCATGCAGCTGAACAGATGGAGTGCAATTCAAACTATTAACTTGCGCTCAGCTAACTGCTGCTCCAATTACGTTTCTTTTTACTCTTTATGAAATAGTGTGATTTCAAGAGATGGACGTATGGGGAAATCTAGCACATTCGAACAAGCAGTGAGAGGAATTGCAGAGGCAAGCACTCCCCACTTTGCTCTCCATCCAATCTCTTCATCCCGAGGACAGATGCCACCAGAGACAGCTAACATCTATGGTGCAACCAGACCCTCCTCTCTCCCTGCAAAAGCCAAAAGACAAAGCAAACACTACTGCCTTTGAAGTGAAGAATTGCTTTTAAAGCAGGAAGGGCAAGATCTTTATTGCATACAAAGGTAGCCTGGAATACATATTTGGTAGGCACATCTTAGCCTTACTGTAGCATTCAGACACCCTGCTTGCAAGAACAATTAAAATTGCACCACCATGCAAACATGCAGCGGCAGGAACTAACAGTTGCAAAACCAACACTCATTTGGTTATTTCTTAGTTTCTAAGTAGATGACTGTTGTACAGTTGGTTTTATCTAGGAACGCTTTGAGGACTTCTCCAACCAACCCACTGCAAAACGATGTTCCATCGGGGACCGACCCTTGCTCACAGACAAAACAACAACCTCAGGCATACACAGTGCGGATCTCCATGTCCCAAGTGTGTGCAGACAGGATCCCATGAGCTGCACGGCCAGCACTAAGGTGGGCTTCTTCCTTCCCTTGCCAGTGGCTTTTGGGAACTGGCAGAAAACACTTCTCAAATGAATAATGTAACTGAGAAAGGGAAGGAGAAAAACAATCAGCTTGAGACAGGCATGCACCACGATAAGGGCTCTCCCCAAATGGTTAACTTCTTGTGTGGTGAAGTATGCTTGGCAGTTTTCAAGCTCTGGGAATTGCTGTATTCAGGCACGCACTATCAAATAGCATTTCTTAGTGAGCAAGCGTTTTGATTAGCAAAAATAATATGCCGAAGATCCCATTTTAAACTCTCATCTTGTCCTCTTGAAGCGAGAGAAGAGCTCACTGAAGGAAGAGTTCTGTGCTCCACACCTCTCCTTGGAAGCCTAGGAGACGATTAAGGTTGGCATTTGGCTGGTACTTCACTGGCACAGCTGGCTTTTAATTGCAAATCCAATATAATTTACTGACAATGCAAGGGCTGATACGGGGGAGGTAGAGAGCCAAGAGCAACTTTAAAATTAATAAGAAGTGATATGTTCATGCATCTGCTTCCCTACCCCTCCTCCCCCCAGAAGAAGTCAGCAAATACTGCATGCTTTAGAGGAAGCACTCCCTGATCCTTATCCCTTCCAGATAAGGGCTGAGTCACGGGCCTTTTGAGCTAAGAGCAAGCGAAGCAACAGCCGGGCAGCCCCTCACACTTCTGCTGGTATTCCTCTCTCCCAGACCCCACTTTGGAGGAAGGAAGGTTCGTGGGGAGAGGAGGTCTTATGTGACACAACAATAAAGCTCTGGGACACACTGAAAGGGGATGGGTAGATGCTCATTCCCAGTACCTCCCATACACTCAGCAGGCTCCACGGGCTGTAGTTTCATGCTGAGCAGCTTGGAAAGGCAAGCAAAGAGGGGTAGCTTCTCAGCAGCATGGCAGCGGAGAAATGCAATGTCTCACAGCCAAGACTTCAGTGCCTCTCTGTTCAACCAACGGGCCAGAAAGGAGTGGTGAGTATCCCCGTCAG
This sequence comes from Alectoris magna, assembly GCA_030625065.1. Taxonomy (NCBI): domain Eukaryota; kingdom Metazoa; phylum Chordata; class Aves; order Galliformes; family Phasianidae; genus Alectoris; species Alectoris magna. Next base: position 104,327,019 of record CM060560.1, read on the forward strand.
CTAGACATTTCACCCAGAAGAGCTGTGATTCAGTCTTTTCAGAATTGACACCCTCCCAGTAATGTCAACTGGCTACAGCCAGTTAGATTTTCCACATAGAGATGCACAGAGCTTCGGTGTTCAGGCACAAGGGGCCCCCATCAAGTGCATGATCTGAAACACTACGATGATGCCACCTTTCAGAAAGGGCCGAACACTTATTCTTTGGGAAGGAGGTGGACCCTCAGTTTTGTTTTATACAAACAGGTGTGCAAACTTGTATCTGGGAACACTGACGCAAGGCTTATCACAAGGTTTAAGTTGCTATGATGTGAGGACAGAAACTCTACCACAGCATCGACACACCAATAAAAATTGGGGAAGAATCACAGATTAATGAAGGTTGGAAAAGACCACTAAGGTAATCTAGTCTGACCACCAATCCACCACCTCCTTTGTGCTTCCTGCACAAACGCCTCCCCCCCCCCCCCCCCCCCCCCCACACTGAAAGAGTGGGCCACATCTGTACCGGACCCCAAGGTGCCATAGCGAGCTGCATCAAGGTATCTTAGAAAGCAATAGTCATTGCCAGCATAACTTTAATCTGAAAGAGAAACTCAGGGGTATTATCCTGGGCCTCTACTCACTTGAGAGCAATTACAAAAATCTTCATATTTGCCATATCTTCCAGAAATGCAGGGCTGACAGCTCTGAACACCAAATGGATTACACAGCTTGAGGGGCCTTTTCTACTCCTGCAGCTTTACAGCAGTTTTCCTTCTCTTGGAGGCTCTAAAGCAGTATTTGTCAATAATTGAACTGCATGCTAATAATCCTAAATTCTCCTTAAAAAATTACTCAGTGCTGTTGACTACAGTTAGCAGACAGTAAACACATCCAAAGAGATCCCTCTTCCTCCTCTCATTGTTGCCTGCACAAATACACAGAGCACATTTGCGGCTTCCTTTGTTGTTCCTATTGTTTGTTCAATTTACAGGTTTTACAGGAAGAGTTTCTGAAGAGAGCAACAAGGACAATAAATGGTAGAGAATGGTCTCTACATAAGAAATTATGGGGCAGGCAAGGCCTTGGAAAACGATGACCTCTGAGAAGATCTGACAGGTCTGTACAACTGCATCTGTCATGGAGAGGATGGTCAAGAAGTGACCATTTATCATCTCTTCCTGCTTAAAAACCAAGGGCTGTCAATCAAGATCGATCAGGTCCAGTTTCACAACAAAGGAGGCAATTCTTGCAACTGTACACAGCTGAACTGGGGACTTCCTTGTCGAGGAATACTGTGAATGGGAAAAGATGCACAGATTCACACTGGGATGGGAATTATTTGAAAAAGGACTACCAGGTAGGTAGTAGAAGCCATCAGGTTCAGGAGGCTCCCAAGATGAGCTACGACTCCATATTAGAGTCGTCCTCATGCACCTTTATCATCTGTGTAATTGCAGGCGATACCCTTCAGCCATACAGCCACATCTGGTCTGCAGGCTGTGCTACAGCAGGAGCTTAAAAAAAAAGAAAAAAAAAAAGGCACCATTATAGCTTTTTCTCTAACAGCACAGCCACCTCAGCTCTGAACATGGCAAATTGAACTGGTTCCCCCCAGACATCATCCATACAAAAGCGGGAAGCATCACCTGTGTGTAGGGCAGGGAAGGGGAGCACGCATAAACCTTGCATGGCTATGACAAGGGAACATCTGCATGAGACCACAGGAGCTGACGGGATGTTTCCAGTAATGAAGACAACTCATGCACAAGCGCTGAACAGCAGTTCTGCTAAAAACACCTACTTCCTAGCCCGACTGAGGCTCCAGGCACGCAGCATCCATAAGCAGGTGCCAAACATACCATGCATGGTGCTGACCACAGCACCGTGGGAGATGCCAAGCCAGCGTCATGGGCAGAGCACCATGGGGAGCAGCAGGGCAGGTAGAAGCACCCTTGAGCTGCACCAACCTGTGTGTTGGCCACCCTCATGGCACACTCTTGGCTGCAGCCAAGCAAACTGGGCATCCCTGCAATCTATTCCTCCTCCATGCTGCAATTCCCCCACACCAGAAAAAGAGCACCACACTCTGCAGCAACCTGGCTTAGCTCTGCTGCAGAACCAATGGAATAATCAGACATCCACAAAACCCGTTTCCTTCCACAAAGGCTCTTCCAAGCTCACAGTTGTCTGGCCATTGACAGCACTTCCCCAAGTGGCCATCTTAATTTTCATCGACTGAAGACTAATGTAATCTCTACAGGTGACCCCACTACAACAGGCAAGACCAAAACAGGGCCAATCTTCTAGCAATGCACACCTGCTATTCTGTGAAGTCTCCTGTTAACGTGCACAAATAAAAATTAGGTTCGAGCTTAATTTTTGCATAAATGAGTCACAGCAGGGAGAATCTCTGTACGCAGCAACCTGCTGCCAGATGGAAAAAACAATGCTATCAGAAGAAAACACACAGCATACCCCTCTATTCCCTCCCCCCAACACCATTATTACCGTGAAGCCTCATTCTGGGAAAACACAGTATCTTGCTTGATGTACTTCTTCTCATGCCAGGACAGTTCACTGTACCAATGGACCGAATGGAACCACCTACAGTACAACCCCAACCCCTAACTTCTACCCTCTTGCTTTGATGTTTAAGTCACGGTATCAAGGGGGCCCGATCCTGTCTCCTCCTCCTCCACTCTTGCCACCATCCCACCACTTGGACTGTCCCTCCTGAACTGACCCCAGAAGCTAATCATTCCTCGTTCAAATTCCTCCCACCGCTGAGCCAACCAAGGATGGCTAAGTGGAGAGGTCAGCCAGGAACAATTTATACAATAATTGGTATGGAAATATCACAATCAGTAGGGAAATATCAAAGCGCAGGGAAACGAGACAGGAGCAGCCAAGGAAGCCCTTTGTTCTTCCAACACAACTGCTTTCACTCATCTCTGCTTGCTGCTCCCTTTCACATCCACTCAGTTCCACAGCAGATGTTTACTGTCTTTAGAGAAAAATGTTTTCAATAAATATGAAAGAGGTGACATTTCTTTTAATCACCACAGATTGTTCTGGCCTGTGACTAGCTTTCCAAGTTCTGACTGCAAAAGAGGTCTTGTACCTCTGTTATAATTATGCAGCCAGTCAAACATCCAAGCCCCTCACCAAGATCAGAGCCATTTTTCATCCTTTGGTTCCTCTCAGATCTGGTCCTTATATTGACAGAAGACTCCTTCCTTTCCAAAGTACAGAATTGGTATTCTGCAGCTGCACAGTGTTAAATGTGATCTGCCCTTGGGATTTTTTAAGCAAACCTCATATTATATGAATGTCACACTCCTCTAACTGCTCCTTCTCTGTGCCTACAATTAGAGATGTTAAGATGCACCAGTTTTGAACACTGTCTTAGAATGGCATATTCTTGAGCCACATATCACCTCTATTGCTACAATTTGTACATTTCTATAAGCGCTGGAAGGAAGAAGGAAATCATTCATAGTATTGGACATGGAGAAGACAAGAACCAACAGACTTAGGTGCAAACAAGAGATTCAGGTTGGACATGGGGGCTAGGTATACCCCTGATTTCCTGACAGCCAGGAAAGCGTGGCACCAGAGATTGTTTTGTGAGATTATGAAGTCTCTCACACTTCAGCTTCTTCTAAGAGACGTCCAACTTCTTCAGGAATACCCCAGGTGGAGATTAGTCTGACCTGGGAGATGTACAGGACAAGAACTCCCACTCTTACACTTCTGTCATTTTAATCAGCCCATCAGAAAACACAACTAAACATACCTGACTGCACTAATTCTGAAACCATTCTTCAGTCTAGTATCACTTGAAAAGTCAAGGAACCAAGCATACAAGAAGCTAGCCAACCACACATGTGGTCAGAGAAAAAGGTGAAACCCCACTTCAGCAAAAACAAAGGAAGATGGCAGGGCATCTGCTCTGCACATAGATTCCTGAGCTCAATGGGCCCGTGGTGCTCAGCCTCCTAACCTGACATGGGCTTCGAGGCAGTTGGTGAATCAAGCTATACCTGATATAAAAGACAGATAACATTACATGAGGAGGTACGAGGGAAAGACTGAGCTGACTGTCCTATTGGTAAGGATTCGTAACAGTCAGCACAACTGCTGAGGTCTCCAATATCTCTGCAGCACACCCACTACTTACTACAGTTCAAATGTTTTCCTGCAAAGTTGCTGAGAAGATTTCCTTGTATTCTGAAATCCTTGTATTCCCCAAAGAACATGTCAGTTTTGACCAATCCTAGAAGCTGGCCGAGCACTCAAGTAGCACTTTAGGCATGTTTTGCAGCATGGGTTCCACCCTAAGAGCTGGGCTTACTTAATCAAGCTTTGCTTTTCCTCCAAGGTCAGAACAGGACTTTCCCAGCTCTTGGATCAGCATGTTCTCCATATACCGTTCCATCATTATCTTCATCATGATGGGAAAAATACGCAAGCAGAAGCTCTCTAGCAGATTATATTTATATTGGGAATATGCAGGCAGGAAGTGTTGATTTGCCCACGCATTACTTAAGACACAAGGAGCTTTGCAAATCTTATCCTTCGAAGTGTTCTTTCCTCCAGCAGGCTGAATACATGCCCTGGTGACTTTTATCGCTACTATTTGTTCAAGGTCTGGCTAAGCAGTACTGTACTGACACAGCAGCACTTGCAGAGGCCTGGCCAGAATATCCAAGGTATCGCCTACTTTCCTATTTTGCAAAGGCAGGCAGCCGCGGTTTCATTACTGCCTTCCCAGCCTGAGCTTTGAAGCCATAACCACAGGTGCTCACTATAAGATTAAGAGTAGACCCAAACAAAAAAGAGAAGTCTCTCAAGATTGATAGGTGTGTTTTTTCTTCTGTTCTTTCACGCTCTCAAAACATGTGTAAGGGCACACCATTTATTCCAGCGCCTCTTGTAGTGCTCCCAGACCTCTAATAGATTCAGTATTGTCATGTCAGTACCAAAGCATCAACACACATCTCAGGCTGCTGAACTCTTAGATGGTCTGTGCTCCCAACCTATCCAGAGGGGGGCAAGAAATGATATGTTAGAGCAACAAAGCTAGCAACAAAGCCAGGCAGGAAATTTCTTACATAGTTCATTATGCCCTGCAGCCTCTGAATTTCTTTTTATTATCCTTCTTTAGTCTTCAGGTCCTGCATGTTCAACAGCCAGGGTCAGTTCTGGGATTGCCAAACACTATTCCCTGTGCAGTCACTCAGACAATAAGAAACTTCGTTTAGTTTCACAGTCAATAACATTTTAGTGTCGCTTCTTTTTGCATTGTCCTGCATGCTCTGCAATCCCTCCCAATATTAAACAACAGAATGCCCTTATTATTGCTGTAATTCACTTCACAACATCCCACATGCTTTAAACATTCTCCTAGGGGAGAAAAGAGCCGAGTCCCAACTCTCACCTTCACAACATCCTTGCCAGAAGGAAATGCTTTTTACTACCTACCCTTTCTTTAAAGGAATCCCCTTTCTTTCATGAGGAAGTCTTCCAAAATGCTTCTGATCCACCAAGAGCTTGGTTCCTTATCTTTTTTGAACTTCCTTTTTCCCCCAAAGGAAAGAAAACTTCTTGCTGTCTTCATGTGAAATAAGCACGTGCTCCATCCCCCACCCCAAATCCTCCTTTTACCTTCCAAGAGAAACTTCACTGTTTTGGTCCACCTTTACATGCTCATGGAAGTTGCTTACTTGGCTCCTATCGCCTTCTAGCTCTGACCCTTGTTTTTCACTGATTTCACTAAGGATGACATCTAGGAGTTCAGCACTCCGGGACCTTTACTTGCATGTTTATTCTGGGATAGGGCAAGAGCATCTCCTTTTCACACTGTAATCCAGTCCCTTCATCTGTCCATCCCCAAATCATTTCCTTACTAAGAAGGGAGACTAAACAATGATCTCTTAGATACAAAAAAACTTGGAAGCCCTGATGACAAATTCCATTGATGCACATCCCTCTCCATCTGTCCCACTGTCCCCATTAGCACACTGCTCCTCCAGCACTTTGGCTGGGTCCTTTGGCACAGGCTCTGTGTTTGGTCCTCCTTCCCTTTTTAGCGCATAATTCTGCAGAGGTAGCACAGCAAGAAGTTATGAAGTGTGATATCTAGAAACAAACGCAGACAAGAGCAATCTCTCCCGCTTCCTCCTGGTGTGCAGAAGAAACGTTCCTGCCCCTCAGCCACTGCCATTAGCATGAGAGAATATCCAATTTGCAAGCCAATGCTGACACCTTGTACCTCTTCTTCAGCAGAAACAGCTTTCAGGTAAACAGTAAATTAAGTTATCCCCAAAGTCAAGTGTACTGCCTAAAAGCATTCAATCCTTTAAATAGATTTTCCCACCCCACCATACAGGATCACAAGAATGCAAAATGTGGCTGCACAACAGCAGACAGTTTCCATTTTTTTCCCCTAAATTCCCCTGAGTTCCTCTTTGTGCTCTATTTGTCAGCAGGGTGCCAGGATGCTGCCTCTTGAAATTTCTGCAATTTGGTTAGGGACCCTCCCTGAAAGACTGATACAGATCAGGGGAGATTCTTCAGCTACTCGCTGCCTCGTACTGCTAATTAAGATGTCAGAACTCTTCAGCTCCTTACACTATAATTTATTAGTTTGACATGCTACAGAGACTTCCAGCAGTTGCCACCAAATTACCAAGGTTTCCATTTCAAAAGGGAGGACAGGTGCTTTCTGTTATTTCGGAACTAAAACAAAAAACAAAAAAAAACGGGGGGGCAATGCTGAAGTATTTACATTACTATTGCTTTCAGTCTGAAAGGTCCAGTACTCCCCTCTACACCCATTTATAACATGATGCTATCATCAAGGAATAGGAAGGAGAACCAGATGCGATTCCCCACTCTGGGGAGGAACCACTCCATGCACCACAACATGCTGGGGTCACCCATCCGGAAAGCAGCTTTGCAGAAACAGCCCTGGAGGACTTGCAGACACCAGGTTGAATGTGACCCAGCAATGTGCCCTTGCTGCAAAGGTATCCCGGTACTCTGGGTGGCATTAGACAGCAGGAGGAGGGAGGTAATGCCTCCTCTCTGGTCAGCGCTGGTGAGGCTCTGTCTGCCATTGCTGGATCTATTCCTGAGACTCACACTGTACAAACTGGGGAGCATCCACAGAAGGGTCACAAAGATCACAACTGCAGTACCTCTCCTACAAGGAGGCTGAGAGCGTTGGGGTGCCTCAGCCTGAAGAAGAGGTGACTCAAGAGGGATCCTATCAGTGTGCATGAATACCTGCAGGGAGGGTGAAAAGAGGACGAAGCCAGGCTCTTTTCATTGGTGCCCAGTGCCAGGACAAGAAGCACTTGACACAAATCATATCACAGGAGGTTCACTCTGAACATCATGAAGCACTTCTGTGCTGTGTGAGTGATGAAGCACTAGCACAGGCTGCCCAGAGAGGTTGTGGGGTCTCCTCCTTGGAGATCCCCCAAGGCTGTCTCCAAGGTGCTGGGCAGCCTGCTCTGGGTGTCCCCCTACTGGAGCAGGAGTTGGACCAGATGGACACAGAGATTCCTTCCAGTCTCAGCCACGCTGTGATGGATTCTCAGATGGGACTGCATTCACTGCTGGTTGCATTTCATCAGCATCTGCAGAACGTCATAAGCCCTGCTGTGGAACAGCACCTTCAGGCAGGCCAGGAGGCTGAGGCAGGCTGTGTTGGCAGCCTGCATAGGCCCTGTGGCACTGCACCAGGTGAAGCAGCGCCGGAGCTGCTTGCTGCAGGCAGCTCCCAGGCACACCGGAGAAAATAAAAGGGCTCTGAGCCACTGCTTTCAGCAAACAGCCCTAAGAGCAAGAGACTTAATGAAGCCTAGCTTTCTCCACCAACAGGAGGGAGGCTGTCTCTAAGACTAATGATGCAACTGGAAGCTTCAGATGAGGCTTCTGCTGCACTTGCACAGTAATTTGGAGGCACAGCTAGAGCCCGTGAAGAAAAGGGTCTCCTTCAGTCCCATCATCCCCTTGCACTCAGCTACCTCCTCTTCACAAAACCTGTAGGAACTCGTTTGTCTCCAAGCTCTCTACTTCTGTCATATTTGCCTGAAATTGGCCAAAGGGCTCCCAGGTTATCCAGGAAAGGGAGGCAACACGATCAGATAAGCCATGATTCTCTGAGAAACCACCCTGAGGAAACCAAACTAGAAGGTGGGAATCACACAACAGGGAGAGCTAAGGCTTCGGCACTGCTAAAGGCAAGGTAGAACAAAACAAAGGGCTTTGAAAGACAAGCATCTTCCAATTGGCAGGGCAGAGGGGGAGGAACTAATTTAAGAGTTCACAGGAATGAGCAGAAAGCACAAAGAGGTGAACAAATTTCAGAGGCAGAAACAGAAAGGAAGTGCTGCAGCGTGAACAGAAAGACAGGCGGGCACATGTCTACACATACGTAAGTGCTAGAGACAGGGGTCAAGATTTTGGCTCAAAGGGAAGTGTGAAGCCAGTTGTAAAGCCAGCAGAGGCTGGTCCAACTTTATTGACGTTACCCTGAGACAGAGACTCCAGGAAGAGGTGGGTAGGGTCATATAGAAAGCCCCTTAAAGCCTAAAAAAAAAACAACACACACAAGCATTTCTGAGGCTGAGTAAAGAATACTCACAAGGACACGAGAAAGGCTCTCCTGGAGAGGCTGAAGAAAGCACATAAAACAGGATGTGGAGAAAATTGTTCCAGAAAGAATAGACATGGTTATTGCATGGGCTATTGCTGAGCTAAGGAAGATAGTGTTGGAGCACCACTGAGATGTACAGCAGCAGGGGCCATCAAGAAAATCCTTGCAGAGTAAATCATGGAGACAGAGTAAACTGGCAGAGGTCTGGGCTGGGAGGTAGAGCTCCAGACAGAGCACCCCATGGGGCTTGCAGAAACAGAACAGCTGCTGAAGGAGGAGGAGATAAAGCAGCTTTGCACCGAGAGAGGGAGGCTCTGAGTAGCGAAGCGATGGCAGACACAGGAAAATGAGCAGGAAGCTTTAAGGAAAACAAAAGGGTTAGAGAAGTCTACATTCGGGAAAGGCATGGAGGAGAAGAGCAGAGGATGAACAACCAGGTCAAGGCAGGCTTTGATCTGCACACCAGTCCTCTTGGTACCAGTTGGTACCATTTGAGGAACACAGCTGAAGGTGGAAAAGGGGCTGTCCAGGGCAAGCATCATTAGTATCACCCAGAAAAGTAGGATAAGTAAAAGAATCTATGAAGAACACTGCAGAGGGCATGAGCTAAATGCTCTCTGTGACGGTGAGGTCAGCATGCCCAGGAGACTTACGCCAGTGCCATGTCATTGTGTGACAGCAGGAGCAGAGGCAGCAGATGGCAAGGACAGGAGAGAGGGTGGGAAGTGTTCTGGGGGGTGGGGGCAGGTGCTACTGTCTCAGTGGTGTGAACAGCTAAGGGATACATACCGATGAAAGATAAGGGGGAAAAAAACAAAAACAAAAAAACACCTTAATCCAGTATGCATGAATGATGGTTGTGATAGGGAAGAGGAAAGCAGAATGACCCCCAAAGGGTAGAGTGGTGTTGGCTGGAAACCAAGACGAGCATAAGCCCAGCTGAGCACTGACAAGCCAAGTACCTGGCTGCTGCAAGCGGGAGCTGGGTGCGGGGGGAAAGGACCCCAGATTAACCAATAGGCTCTGGATGTGCCAGAAGGGCCCCAGCCTCCAGCACCACCCCAAGAGCTGGTGTGGGAAATAGATGAAGAAAGGGGTATGTTCTCGATAATGACACACACTATATGCACTTGATGGATAGAGGGAGTCCAGAAAAAGCTGCAGGCTGGATTTTTTCAGGGTGATAACATCAGCTCAGCCACACCACAGCTTGGGAGGCACAAGTCCAGAGGTCCTCCTGCTGCAGCACTTCTCAGCACCCATGTGGCATGAGGTCAGCATGGTTGAGATACGCTCCAAACACAACATTTGCCATTGCAACAAGAGCAGGCTCACTCCTTCCTACAGCTGCAGGCTTATCTGAAGGCCTAGAAGAAAGCACAGCCCCGGCTTCTGGGCACAAACCACACATCTCAGGGTGGCTGAGCAGCGTGTGTCACTTCAAGCACAAAATCTTTTCTGATCAACTGCAGTAAGGGTGGTGAGCAGGAGATGAACTCCCCCTTTGCCAATACGCAGCACTGATGGTCCTGCTGGCTTAGCTCCCTGACAAGCAGATGCACACACAAGTTTTGATCTTCAGCTACATATTTAGCGAAGCCTGGTGGCTTCTGATCAGGGAGTTAAGGGAAAGCTTACATAGCTACCAGGGAGAGAGGCTTTTCATTTATCTGATTTCAATGTGCTCAAGTTATCAGAGTCTAGAAGAATTCAATTAATGGGAATAAAACCCTTGTTTGATGCAAGTAAGGAATGGCTCCCTCCGCCTGCCTGTACATAGCTACACCCTTGAGATCCTACCCTGATTATCGGCCTTAACAGTAACTGACTGATACCAGCTGAACAGACACAGGGCCCACACCAAAATGCTACATATGCCAGAGCAGTCAGGGACTGATGAACCCAGCAGAGACCAGCACAAAGGTGGGGAGAAGACAGGGAGGGAGAGGGTACTGCAAAGATCACCAATACCATGGAGATGGGGGCTGAGTTTATGGTGTTTAGGAGTTTTTGTTCGCTAATTTTTACCATACCACTAAAATGCTCCTTCCTTCTCACCTAGAGAAAGACCTTAAGGCACCAGAGCAAGCAAGAGGGAAGCTGGACACAGCCACGTGGTGAAGCAAGGACAATGCTACTGGTCATACAGCACTGACAAGCACATCTGAGCTTGAAGGGAAGCATGGAAAAGGCAAATGGGACTGCAAGCTATTAAAGAAAAGCAGCTGCACAAAGGGGAGACCAAATGCATGGTGATTTCCACCTGCTCTAGCACTGCTGATCCACTCTGCAAGGGAAGGACCTGCTCCCATGCTTCCACCAGGTAAAGGAGTATAAACGAGACACAAACCACCTCCAGCCACAAAGGCAACGCAGGGCTGATATGCCCCATCAGGCCAGCAGGACAACCCTAGCACAATAGCACAACAGTGGGTCAGACAAACCCATCCAGATAAACCACCAGCACCATGTAAGAGGGAGAAAGAACCAACACTGACAGCAATACAAGCATAAAAGATTTTTACCCAACTAACCGTCTCCTAAGGTTAGTCGTTTTTGGAAGAAACATAAAAAGGAACATTACAGATCACTGAACCAATGGAAACTAAATACAAAGTGCAAAGTTCTTCTTAGGTGAAGATTTTTCTGAAAATTCTGCTATGGAGACAATCATGGTTCCAGGCACCAGCAGCGCTTGTCCTAGGAGATTTACCCAATGTTTATTCAATGCACATTTCACTAAAACATGCATTATTACATCCAGCCAGGAGACCAAACAAACATCCATAATTTCATTTGACACCTCCTAGCTATGCTGCTCTGACAAAAGCAACCAGAGGCACCCAGTGCTACCACACGCCAAAGAGAAAAGAAACTTCAACTATCTCGCTAAGCCTCTTCTACACAGCAAGAGGAATCACGGGCTGAGCTAGCCAGAACCCATCCGTTGGTTAGAGCAGCACCAATAATACCTCCCTCCCGGCTGCGTACTTGGGAAACACACGTAGGTGTTTCTGCAGCCTTCTTATGCAGAAACCTCAGGAACTCTTCCTCCTCTTCCCTAAGGGAAATTCGAGACATTTGAGGTTTAACAGCTGCAACAAACAGTCTCCTCTTACAAGAGAAAATATTCAGGAACAAGATAACAAGAGACACGGTTACAGAAACAGGATGAAAACACAGAAAAAGCCTCTGGGGTCTAAGTACTGCCCTAATGACTGCCGACTGCTTCTCAGAAAATCAGAATTCAAGTACACAGCTCTCATCACTGCTCACAGATCAAATAGGAATGGCAAGATGCAAACACTGCTGCCTGCAAGAGAGGTAATCTAAGCCACCATTTGTGAGCAACCTGCTAGCAATGCCACAGCCCCTGCAAACACTGAAATAAAAAACTGCAAATGCCCTTGATCTTGCATTCATTCCCCAATAGATTACCGTGCTTAACCCAAACATCCCTACTTCTCGGTTTGTGGGAGTTGAGAGCACAGTCTTTATTACACTTAATATGGCACAGGAATATATTCCCTATTCAAATTTGGTTGCAGATATAAGAGAGGTTAAAAAAAAAAGAAAAGAAAAAGGTTAGAAGGGAGATAGTGCCAGCTATCCTCCTTTATAATAGCTTTAAGAAAATTATTTCACTTAACTCACGGCCAAGAGGTACAGCAATTGTATAAATCCAACTCAAAATTAGCAAATACATTTTGCCTCTACACGAGAAAAGAATGCAGATGCTAAATACATTATATAGACAGTGAAGTGTCATCAAAGCAAAGAAAGTAAAAATAGCAAAGTTATCTGTAAGATGACTACTAAGCAAATGGATTTTCAAAAATACGCTTTCAAATACGACACCCTTTTCTAGGAGCTGCAGACATCCGTTTAGCTTTGTTAATTTCTCTATTCTTTCTTTTGATAATTTATTTTTGGCCTCATACAGTTGAATGCGCTATCATACTTCCCAAGAAGCTTCTCTGCACCCTACCCATACTCAACACTCTCAGGCACGTGCGGAGAATGATGCAGAAACTGGTGCTCATCACTACAAAGCATCCCTAACATGGCATTCCTAGCATCACCTACACGCGTTCCCTCTACATGAGACCATCTGAAGGATGGTCTCTGAAGGAAAACTGAAGTCCTGCTGTCTCCCAGCTTCACTCCTACTGCCTCCTCATCAACTCTACGGATCTCACTGGCCTTCGTGGCTCTGTGTGTGGCTTCCAGTACTGACAACCTCTTCCATCAGGCAAGTCTCACTTCCAGCACTCCTAACGTCAAGAAGTGGTACACCTTTCTTCCTTTCCAAGCCAGTGTGGGGAGATCAGATGTTACCGCCTGAGAACCAACCTTAGTTGAAGGAAGCATGAGCAGCAGAGCCAGGCACTGCTCTTACTGTGTCTCCTAGTGGGTATGTACCTCCTGGTGTGCTGAAGAGCAGCCAATAGCCCAGCCCTCCTCCGGGAGCTGTGAGTCAAATCTGGGCTGCCCTTCCTAGGGAGCACATTTCTAAGGCACCAAGCCATTACATTCATATCATTGGGATGCTTTTCACAGTGCACTCCAGTGGGTCTGCTTGTGCAGCTACTAGGCGTTGGATACACAGTAAATCTCCTCCTGTTCACCCCCTCTTCTCTATATCCTCCTCCAAAACAAGTCAGCCAAAAGATGAGGACAGCCTGGCATTTGAACCACCCGGATTCCCATTCAGATAGGAGCCAGGAGAGCCTCTCCAAGGCACAGTTACCCCAGCTGAAGTCAGCCTCAGGTGGCAGGGCCTCACATCAACTTTTGCCAAGCAAACTCCCTCCCAACACCTCCACTTTCAGCCACGCACAAACCTGAGTAATTCCTTCACTAAGCGCTGCCCTTCCCACTGTGGGTACAGCAGCTCTCAGGCAGCATGTAGTGGCTCAGCTCACCCAGGTCTGCCTTCCTTACAGTACAGAGGAGCAAGGGCTTAGCAACTTACAGCATCTGGCAGTTACGTGATCTGGATTAGATTTAACTGCTGACTAGCTCATGGCATGGGACCGACTAGACAGAACAGCCCTCCACGTGCTGGCGACCTACAGATCAATCACACATGGGTAAGGCATGTTACACAGCTCAAAGCAAAAATTCATCTTCTTCTGCTCCTAACACCGACTGTGAAATCAATCAGGGCATAGGAGTCTTTTCCATGCTACACTCCCCGGGTGTGTAAGGAAAAGGTGGCCTGCTTGATTAATACCAGCAGGCAAACCCATGGCCTCAGCACCGTGCTTTCCCCCAACTGCAGGAGCTGCAGGGACACTCTGCAGGCCAGGGGAAGCCAGCAGAAAGCCAGGTGGCATCATGAAGCCAGCCAGCACCTCATGGTGTCCGTGCCCTCCATCGCAAAGAGCCTTAACACCCGGCCAGGCAGCTCAGCAGTGACCCAGCAGGATTAGGCAGCAGAAGGCCGGCTGGCAGGAGCCAAGGCAAAGAACACAGGGGAGATGGAGCAGCCGAAGAGCAATAGCTCTGCGTAGAGGAGGGAGGGAGCAGCACGTGCTGAGCCGGAGAGATGAAACGATAGGGTAAGAGGAGGCAGAGCACTCTGAAAGCACACCGGAGATAAACGCAGTCAGATAATTGCTTAGAAGGGAATAAATATTAGTAAGTACTATAATTACCACGTACACTTTACAAAGCCGTATGAAGAAACATGACTAGAAGAAGGGCTGGCACACTTGCTTGTTGGGAGCTCCTATTTCAAGCTTGCAAGAAAGAACCAATGAGGCTTGACACCTGGGCTGGTAATTTTGGGCTGGCAGCCAGCCACAGCCCGTCGGCTAGATCCAAGTACTGGTAACCAGAGTTAATAAGTGCCAGACTCCAGCAGCAGGGCTTTCTGGAGCACAGAGCTCCCGGACTACTTCCGACAACAGCCTCCAGCCTTCTCCGTTGGCTCTCACCCCAGCTCGGCTCCACCTGCAGAGATGCAGAGAGACCTGTGCAGGTTCCTGCCGATGAGACAGAATGGAGGCAGCAGCTGTTCAAGGAGTAAAACCTCAATTTACCCAAGCAGTCAAGTCCCCATACCCATGCCCTCTTGAGGGATCAGAGTCCTTCTTTCCTTGAGGCAAACAGAAAACTTTTTGTTTTATGGAAACTCAGTGCCTTGCCCTCAGGTCTCCATTGCTCTGAAGGCCTCAGAAAACTCCGTTTAGCTCAGCAGCCTGGCTCAGTGCCAAGTTCCTCTCACATTTAGCTCTGCAGAGTCCATAGAGCAATGCATCTACCTCACCCTGCTCCCAGCTGCTTCTAACAAGTTTATCAGCCTCCATACAAAGGCCAAAAGCCATAAAAGTGACAGTGTGCCGCAGGCAGGGACATCAGGGACGCAGCTGGGGGTGAACCGATTGCCAAGGAAACAAACAAACAAAATCCCCAGAAAAGCCAGGCATACCTTCCATTCCCACTCCTCCCCTGTAATCACGAAGGCTCCAGAAGGGAATTTCTTTGCTGGAAAGCAAAGCAATCCACATACAGTCAATTTTGAACTAGAAGTAAAACCAAACCACAAAATACACCACTTGGCGACACCACGAAAGCTATGCATCAAAATCACCTCCAGTCACGTCAGCCCCTGATGAGCTGTTTGCAAGGGCTGCAAGAACAAAACCCAAAAGGCCAAGCTGACCAAGCTTTATGAGTAGTGCTACCGTTGCTCACGGCGATACCTCACCCCTCCCCTTAGTGCTCTAGCTCAGCATATCTCCCATCTCTGCCCACTCCTCCATGTCACTATAGTTTGCTTCTTCCTTTCCTCTGGGCCTACAAAAGACATGCCTGCAAACACCAAGGAGGCACTGATGGCAGAGCGACATTGGAAAGGAGCAGCCATAGAAGCAGCACTGCTTTTAAGCACTTGTGCAAGCGAGGCACGGACACACAGAAGTGGCAAAACCTTCCCATCTTTTTACTGAGATGGTTTGGTTTTGTGATAGCATTCAATTATTCTCAGGTTATTGAAATGCAACTTCTTTAGCAGTGGCTAGAAAGGCATGATTTTCTCTTGTCTCCTTGTCATTTCCCTACTTAAGCTTTTTATCATTAGGTGCTTTACTGACACACCTCACTGGAACACACTCCCAACGCACCGAAGGAGGCAGGGTGAGCAACAGGTTCGAGCTGGCAATGACACACAGGCATGCAGCCACCCAGGACTCACAGCAGACAGCTGCAGACTCTTTGCTTTGTGATTTGCTCAAGCCCTACATTATCTAGAGAGGAATCAGCTTGAGCCTCTGCAGAGCTGATAGGAAACAGATGCTGAATGTCACCAGACATTTAGCCAGAGAGCTACTCCTTAAGAGTATGCTATATGAAAAGAGATGGCAATATAAAAATGGTGTCGAAACAAATTTAGCATGTTATCATTATGGGGTATTTAAGTAACCCGAAAGCCAGAGGCAAGTCATAATACTGTAGTTTTCCAGACACTGGCTGGAGGGCTGAACATCCATGCTACGAGCAGACAAGTCGTACTGTGAGCTGAAGAGCCCTAGCAACAAGAACACCACCCAGTCGCGCTTGAAAAGCCTTCCTCTTTCTTTCAGGCAGTTTTCTCAGTGCGGTAAGTTTGTGGGCAGGGTCTGCAGATAGCTATCCATCACACGGCGAGGAGCACTCTCCAGTTCATCTGAGTTCAACCAGCCAAGACACCTCTGGCTTCATATCAGCCTGTATAACCTTCAGGATAATGGCTGGACCAAGATTGATTGTGTAGGGGTACCAAAGAAGGCCAAGACAGGGGGAAGGAAGGAAGGCAGGAAGGCAGAAAACAACAAACCACAAGAAACAAAACACATATCTGGTCCTATAAATTCCTCGTCTCCCAATACTGAAGAATTCTCCTTCCCGAACTCCCCGTGACCCTCTCCCCCGCAACGACTGCGTGTCTCTTTACTTTGCCTTTCACTTTAGTTAATGGGTCTGGTACAAACGTTCCAAGTATGCATTCGATTTACAATAAAAACTGCTTTAATAAAGAAACCTAACTTGACGGAAGGTCAACTAGAAGACAACAATTCTCTATAAAACAAAACCTCCTGTGCAAATAAACAGGATTTGCTGAAGCCTCAGGAGGTCATGTAGCCTGGCCATGGCAGAACGGAGGGAACTTCCCCATTAGGAGCCCCATTTGGGGATGGCAGGAATGAAACAAGAGTGGAGCCTGCCAGCCCCGCGCTGGTGGCTGAGGTGGGCACACAGCCTCCGCTAGGCAAACAGCTTTGGCCAGACTGGGTTTGGAGCCTCAGGGCACTGTGCAAAGGCAGCACAGCCACATCCTGTGCCCTGTAGTACACACCTAAGGGCAAGAGAACAGAATGCAATGGCAGCATAGTCTGTTTGCAAAAAGGAAGCTTCGAGCGGAGCACTTAGAGCATACGCAGATGGAGCGAGCATGGTCTTGGCCACCGAAGCTAACAATGCATCTGGGAGCAGACGAGGTGCCACTGATGCTCCAAAGCTGGCAGCTTTGGTACACGCAACGAGCCCCGAAGCTCATGTGGGCAAACACCCACTCTGCTGCCTTCTTTGCCAGCAGCAGTGAAGCAAGGGGAGCAGCAGCAGTGTGCTCCGGCTGCACTCTGCTGCTCCCCAGGCAGCCAGCTCCGGGAGCAGACAGCCCTTCAGCTCATCCCTTGTCTCTTTCGGAGTCACCCCTGCATCATTATTCCCTCCAGCATGCCATTTACAAGTGATCTGCAGTTTCAAGACCTTCCGCAGGCTATACTCCCCTCCAGGAATCACAAATAAATCACCAATTACTATGCATGAATAGAGAGAGGAAGAGGGTAATGAGTCTATGTACATATATACATATGCAATGTTTGAACACAAAGAGCCGTAAATTGCATTCACAGGTGGCATTCTGGATACTGCCGGTGCCTCATAGACAGAACTATTCATAAACCAGTCACCAACATGAATGGATTCAGCGTTCCCCAGAAGCCTATTGTGTTTCCTATATATTACACCATAAATATGAGTAGCATCAGACTTTACATCCCTGCAACAAAAAAGGAAGGTAAATCTCGCGGCTACACGCAGGATTAGCACTGGCTGGCACAAGTATTAATGGTCTCCTCTCTGCATGAGGGTTATTTACAGCACTTGCTCTACGTTCCCATTTTGCGCTCGCTGTGATGAAGTGCCACTTGTTTAGAGAACCCTGTAACAAACATCGCAGCCAGAGGGGAAGAAGCACAGCAACCTACCCACGCTACGCCCACGTGCCAGATGTGGGTTGCCAAGCCCTGGGTTGGCAGCTACACGGGTCCCGTTAGCTCGTTAACGCTCGATGCATTCCATTAAACCGTCCGCTGACTCCTTCCATAACCGCCACTCCTCCCTCAGCGATTTTGATGAGTTTGCAAAAGGGGGTAGAAAAATCGAGTCGTGTTTCTTGTACACTCAGCCCACGGTACCTTATCCACGCAGCCTAGCGGTAACGTTACTTGGTTGGAAAGCTGCAGCTCCTTTACATCCAGCTGGAGCTCTACGTTATGAAACGAGGCTTTTCCCTCTCCCCCAGCCAACCCATTACGCCTCAGTCGTACACACAACACCCAAAGCTCTGTGTGCAGCGCGAGGCTCCGAGTCGCGCAGCCCCACTCTTGCTGAGACTGTCAGCCTGGTGAATGCACACTGGCTGCCTATGGAAACCCAGGTGAAAGCACCTAAATGCAACTCGACATGGCCACGGGGTGCCCGGTGGTGCCCTTCACTCCCACCCTGAGGAAGCCTCGGGCCGAGCGATGCCCTCCGCTGCTACATCACTGCACCGGCCGGGTGCGCTGGGACACCAAACGGCTCGCTCCATATTAGGAGCGCTTAATCCAGCACGCTGTTATTGTTCTTCAGCCAGAGAGAGCTCTGGCGTGCAGAGGCAAGGCAGTGAGCAACTGCTGCCCATCTACACCCGTTCTGTGGGCTGGGTGGGCACCCGGTTAAACTTAGCTGTGAGACGGTTGGTGTCTGGGGGAGCTGCTGTTAGGGAAGTTTGAGCCCTCTCCAAAACCATCTCAAAGAGCCTTCTCTCTCCCTCTCTCTCTCTCCCCCTCACTTTCCTGAGGAAAGGCAGCAGCATGAGAAACCACATGCAGGCGTGCACAAGCACAAATTACAGATGTGGAAGCACGGCTGCAATTCAAGTGAAGCTGTCGTTTTCAAATTGGCAGGGCAGGTACGTGACAGTACCCTGGGCAAGGGAGGCTGCCAGCCCTGCTCCCGCTCCAGCAGCAGAGATGCGAGGAGGAAATCCCCCCCGACAAAAAGGCAAACCAGAACAGCTCCGAGCTGACTCGACGCACGCGGGCTGCCCCAGCATGAGGGTGCTTTCCTCAAACGTTCCCACTGACTCACGGGCACCGAGCCGGGCTGACAGCCTGCCGCAAAGAGCGGCATTTATCTGATCGCCTTGCGCTCTGCCGTACGAAAACCCATAGGGAGGGACCTCCGACAGCGGGACCGAAAGGGACGCGTAACACGCGGGCGCTGCGGGACGGGACAAGGCACAAACGGCGGCGGGACGGGGAGAGGGAACTGCCGGAGGAGTTCGCGGAGACGGCACAAAACACTCCAACCGCGTTCCGCCGGAGCGGGGGCCGCCCTCCCTCCGCGTTCACCCCACTCCGCCAGAACGCAGCGGAGGGCCCTCATCCGCCCGGGCAGAGCTGCCCGCCCCTCCCGGGGTATCTCCCCTCGAGCACCCGCCCGCTC
Source organism: Alectoris magna (assembly GCA_030625065.1). Lineage (NCBI taxonomy): Eukaryota > Metazoa > Chordata > Aves > Galliformes > Phasianidae > Alectoris > Alectoris magna. The sequence continues at coordinate 104,346,430 of CM060560.1, forward strand.
CCACGCGGGACCCCCTCCCGCGGCGGCGATGCCAGCGGCGGAGGCGCAGCCCCGGTTCTACCCGCACGCACACGGAGGCGCTCCCCTCCTTCCCCCGCCCGCAGGACCGCGGTACCCCTCGGGCTAGCCGCTCCCGGGGGTCCCGTCCCTCCCGCCTCGCCGCTGGCACTTACCCAGGAGGAGGCCGAAGAGGAGAAGCAGCAGCGAGGCCAGCAGTTGCCGCGGGGTCCGCATGGCTGCGGGGCGCGGGGGCGGCCGCCCTTACCTCCCGCCGCGGGGCGCCGCGGGCCGCCGGCAGCCGGGGCGGGCGTCGCGCCGGGCCCGGCGGCACAAAGGGAAGGCGGCGGGGCCGGCACGGGGAGGCGCCAAGGCGGGCGGGGGCATCGCCCCCGCAGCGGGGCGGCCGCCGCGCCTCCCCTCCTTCCCTCCCTGCCCGCCGCCCCGCTCGGCTCTCGGGGGAAGAGGCAGGAGGAGAGCGAAAATCCTCCGGGCGGCTCGGGAGGAGGTGAAACGGCGGCCGGAAGCCCCCGCGCCGAAAAGTTGCAGGAATCAACGGGGAGCGAGCGCCCAACCGGCCCACCACCCTCACCTGCCCGCCCGGCTCTGTCGCCGCCGCCGCGGGGTGCCCGGCGCTTCCTCCGCGCCGCCAAACTCCGCCCCCGCCCCGCCCATCGGAGAGCGAGGGTTGCGGCGCGGGGTCCCGGCGGCGAGGCGGGGGCAGCTGAGGCGGGGATGGGGTGCGGGGATAACGCGGGTCTCTTTGTGTTAACGGGCAAAAAGCAGTCTTCGGGGGCTCGTCGGAAGCCGGCCGGCTGGGGAACGTCCTAAACGCTCCCTTTGTTCTGATGCTAAGCCGGGGGGCGGGCCGAGTTTGGGCCCCGCCGAGCCCGTCTCGCTGTCCCGGGGCATCCGCGGTGCCTGAGGGGAGCTGCCCTGTGCCTGTGCCTGTGCCTGCGCCGGGGCCGCGTCGGAAGCGCAGCCAGGAGGCTGCGAAATGCTCGAGTACGGCTGTGCTGGGCACTGGGGGGTTGTGCGGTCTGTAAATTAAAGATGAACGAGAAAGCCCTTCTCAAGAGTGCAGGTGTTCGACCGTTCCTGCAAACGAACCCCCCAGCTGCTCGCTGGCTCAAGAGAGTTGGATTAGAAACAGGGGGAGGTAGCGAGAGTGAAGCTGGGGTCCCGCACAGACTCTCCTGCTTGCGTACACAGTGCTGGATGAGGCCCTGGTGCTGTGCATGCAGGACCCAGCCCGTCTGTGCCACACGAAGACGGCGCACAGCCCCGACCTCCTGCTGCCCTGAGGAGCTGTGCACCAGGAGGCAGGAGCTGCCTGGGTTGCCATATGGGCACATTGCGTTCCCCAGTGTGGCCGTGGTGGCAGATCCAGCGGCAGTCAGCACTCAGTGACCCAGCAGATTCTGTTCCTGCGGGCTAATAGCGTTAAGCTGTGACATTTTCCGAGTGGGAGGTTTAATTTGCAGCTCTGTCATGCGCTCGGAGCGGAGGAGCAGAACGATGGGAGAGGTGTGGAACAGAAAGGGTTAGCAGTGTCTTTGCACTGGAAACGAAGCACACACTTTGGCCCTTGAGCTTTAATTACATCTACAGCGCCTTCGAGTGAGAGTTGGAAAAGGAACAGGGGTGTTGATAAGAGCGGGTGAAAAGCACCGCTCTGTTTGCCTTCTCTCTTATACGATCGTAGGGCTGAAACGTCACACAGGGGATCCAGCACATTCCTGCGTGGACAGATTATTTCCATCTCAGGATGGAAACAGAGGTACAATTCAGGTGAGCTGCCCAAGCAGGCAGGGCCAGGCCAGGAGCAGTGTGCTGCTTTCGTAGCGCTGAATGCACGTCCCTCACCAGCAGAGCCTGTTGCAAGGGAATTCAAGAGGAATTTAGGTACGTTCTTGCTATTTGCAGCACGCGTGTGAGCCTAACGGGAGCACAAAAATGCCCCGCGAAAATGTTATCGCAGACACACTGAACATCCACATCCCCTTCTCAGAGCTCTGGCAGGGTATTGCATTAATGCACGGGAACAATAAAAATATAAAAAGAGCATGGAAATGACATTATAGCATTATAAGATTAATCCAATTCCAGTCGAATTAGATTACAATAAGAACTGCATTTGCTAAAGTCGATTAATGGGAACCTGTGTTTCAAAATCTTCATCACCTTTGCACTTGTTCTTCCGCTTGACCCCAATAACCAAAAAGGTGCTAGTGTACACCCGAGCACTTCAGAGGGCTCTGCAATCTCTCCCGGACCTTTGAAGGAAAACCCCATCCCCTACCCTGTATCTGTGGGGAACTGAGCCACCACTGGGGCTCAGCTGGCTGTTTGTAGATGCTGGTGTGGCATCCATGTCCTGCGGACACCCATCCGCTCTGGGCTCCATTCCCATGCCTGGAGGAGGAGGAACAGGACGGCCGCCTCTCAGACGAGCATGTGCAGCACGTGGTGACCGTGAGGATGCTTCCCAGGACAATCGTGCCATTGAGAAGCGCCTTCCCCATGACAGCCAGACTGTTTAGGTCAGGCCATGCACGTGCTCTTTGGCAGCAGGACACTGCAGTAGTATTTGCAGTGGGGAGCTGCATCCTTTGCCCTGGGGAAGCAAAGTGACATCATTGCCCCAATTCCGTTTGCTCTACTCACCCAGGTAATGGCAGCAGAACACAGCAAAATGCAGTCTCGGCCCATGCCAGGCCTGTGACTATGTGATTTGTCCCAAGACCATAAAAGAAGATCCACAGCAGTTGGGGTCTTCAGGCTTGAGGATGTGCATGGGAGAGGTCATGATCTGGTCCAACCTCCCCTGTCATATTGCTGAAGGGGAGACTGGAGACACACCCGGAGCTCAGGGCTACCGTGGGGAGGGAAGGCCACAGCCAGGAAAGTGGTGAAATCACTACTTCTGGAGGTGTTCAAGAGCCGTGTGGATGTGGCACTGAGGGACGTGGTTAGCGGGCATGGTGGGTGTGGGGTGGTGGTTGGACTGGGTTCTTAGTGGTCTTTCCAACCTTGTTGATTCTGTGATTCTGTGATTTAGCTGGACTGAAATGTTGCTGAAAACATTTTCTCCAGACCTTATTTACGCTGCAAAGTTTTGAACATCGGTTTCACCCGGAGGAAAAAGAAGATATTTATATTTAATGGCCAGCATTTAAACTGCTTTAAAACGATCTGAGAGGCTGCAGTTGGAACAGAGATAAAACACTAACTGCCCTGGCACGTGTCACAGCACTGCCATTGCAGGAAGGCTAGCATCGATATTTGGGTGCAGCACAGCTCGGGTGCTGTGGTGTGTGCATGGCACCAAGGCAGCTCCCAGGCTGCTGGTGAAGGGAGTTCCCGTTTGTACTCTGGACAGAGGGACGAGGACAGACAGAAGGAGGGAAAAGCACAAAACCCTATGTATAGATATATCGACACGCTTCCAGATTTCCAGGACATCTGTCAGCAAGCACCAGAGTGTATGGCAGCTAATCCCTTTGCAGATTTTCTTTAACTGTTGCTTGACAGAAGGGTACGCCAATTATTTCGTAAACGTCCCCACGTCTGAAGTGGCTCTCTGCCTGGGGTTATGATCTGTCTGCAAGGCGAGCGTGACGCTACTGACTTGGGAATGCTGTTAGGGAAACACCTTGCTGAGTGATGTGCAGCGACCCCCAGCATGTGCCGAGCTCAGAGTGTTTGCTGGAGATGAAGAAGTCCGGAGGTGCTGCTTTCTAATTCTACCTGCCAAAAGCAAGCTCAGGTCCCAGGTTTGTGACGTTCTGTTGGTTCATACAGACTTCCCTGTGATTTGTGCATGTGCCAGAGTGAGGCAGGTGAGTGAAGGACCGGATTCCAGCCTCGTGGTTACTGGCAGAGCAGCAGCTTGTCTTTGTTTTCTTATTTTCACCGGGAAGAAAAGCGTCATAGAGAAATGTGCAAATAAACATTCCCATCGTCAGCGTTTCTCAGGGGCAACCAGAAAAATAACAGATGTTTCATGAGCAAAAAGAAAAAAGATTAAAAAAAAAAAAAAAAAAAAAAAAGAACTTTGCCAAAGTGACTTTTAGCCTCCCATCCCACAGGACTTTGAGCTCCTGGTCGCACTTCACATTTGTCCACAGAATCATTTTGAAGAAAGAGAATTGATTTCCGGGCTGGATCTAACACCGTGGGACTCTCGGGGTGTGGCTGAATTCTTTCTAAACAGTCCTGGGCAACTGTACAAAAAAAAACAAACCAAAACACTAGAAGCAGTTTCTCTGCTGCTGTCATCTATCGTGAAACATTTCTTTCATCCAGTTAGCTATGATAAGCACTTTGATTGTTACTCTGAAAGAAGTATGTAATCATTAGGCTTCAGAGTCCACGCCTTCATTTCCGTGATTGAGGCCAATTCGTAATTCATACTTATCTCGATATTGGCCTGACAGCAGATTTTGGAAGATAGCAGCAACCCTGCTTGCATTTTGCTGTGGGCGTTGGTCACCTTTATGCAATAACCAGGTGATCTGGGAATCATCTCTGAGGGAGAAGTCCAGGATGCTCTTCCCGTACTTCCAGGATTGTTTTGCATTTTACATTTAAGAATCACCACATACAACTTGAAATATTTATGAGAGCGGGAACGAAAGCCCAGGAGTCTCACCTTCTGCCTGGACGCCTGAATGTGAAATTTTAAGGCTTGATCCTCTTGTTTGTCCTCTCCACCAAATTGTTCTTTTTTAAAAGGAGAAGTCCTGGAGGTCCTGGTGGACACCAAGGTGAACAAGAACCGGCAATGCGTCCTTGCTGCAAAGAAAGCTCAAATGGCCCCCTGGGCTGTGTTAGGGGGAGTGCTGCTGACAGGTGGAAGGAGGAGATCCTCGTCCTCTGTTCAGAGCTGGTGAGGCTGCACCTGACTGCTAGGTCCAGTCCTGGCTCCCAGTACAAGAGAGATCTGGACATACCAGAGAGAGTCTGGTGAAAGGTGTTATAGGAAGATAACAAAGGAACTGGAGCAGCTCTCCTATGAGGAGAGGCTGAGAGCTGGCATGGCTCAGAAGCTCAGCCTGAAGAGGACTCAAGAGGGATCTTAGCAATGTTTATGAATACCTGCAGAGATGGCGTAAAGAGGACAGAGACTCTTTCCAGCATTGCCCAGTGGCAGGGCGAGAGGCAATGGGCACAAACTAGAACACAGAAGGTTCACCCTGAACATCAGGAAGCACTTCTGTACTGTGCAAGTAACGGAGCCCTGGCACAGGTTGACCAGAGAGGTTGTGGGATCTCCTCCTTGGAGGTCATGGTGCAGCCTACTCAGGTTGTAGTGGTTATGGAGAGCAAACAGGAACAATGAAGGCTCACAACTCAGTGATTGGTTTAGGACTCGTGTAGTCGGGAACCCTGCTTTAGCTTTGGTCTCAGTCCACCTTAGGGTCACAAAGCTTTGTGGTTCAATCCTTCCCCTTCAGCATTCCTTCCCCCATCCAAGGAGCACAGCCCCACAAAGCAGACCTCTTCAAACAGGAAAAGCTTTGTTCACTCAATTCCAACTCCAAATGCAAGCTCAGAACACGGGCAGCTGGGCACCTGCCTGCAGCACACAGCTTCTGCATCGCTCTGCCAGTGAGTCATCACCTCCAACTCCTCTGCTCCTGGAGTCTCCCAAGGGAGGCAACAAGTTCTGTGCATTAGTGCTGCAGCCAGCTATTTTAAGTTAGTGCACTGGCAGAGCAAACACTGCCCTGCTCCTTGCAGTGAGAAGTTGGAAGCAGCTTGCCCAACCCAGACCCATTCTGCCCTCACAACAACCAAGCAGGTAGGCCTGCAGGTGAAAAAGCAAACCTACATCTCCAGAGCCAAATGGAGCCAGGGACACCTCTCTCACTTCTCTTTACTGTCATCTCCCACCCTTTTGAAGCTGGGAGAGGAGGCAACAGGTCTGCAGGATGCTCACTGCCAGGCAGATTTGCTGTCCTCAGCAAACGCCTTTCCTGCAGACTTGTTTTAGGATAATAAGATCACTAATGCATCCTTCTCTGCTTTGGTTTCCACCCCAAGAAGAAGAAGCAGCACCCACTGCAGCATCTCATGTACTTTCTGGCAAGTGCCCCTGCAGCAGAGGAAGAGCTGCCAGTCAACGTGGTAGCACTTGGACTGATCTGTGTGGGTACAGAGACAGAGGTCAGGTCTGATCCTAACCTTCTTCCAAGGCAGAAAGCAATCAGGAAGATAGACCCAAAGCACTCTGGTAGAAATACATCAAAATGAGATGTTTGCAAATATATTACAGATTGGACTAGATGATCTTCGATGTCTTTTCCAACCTTGGTGATACTGTGTCTGTGCTGAACAGACCAGCAATAGAGCCCAGGAAGGAACAAGGCAGAAGTGTTGCAATGTGATAAGAAGCTAAGCTCCACTTCCACCTCAGCAGTCAAATACAGCAGCGTGATAATGCAAACACAGCATCATCATGCTGTTTCACAACTCACACAGATGGGATGGTCCTTCACATTCATCACAGGATCTTCCCCATACCAGCAGGACGTGAGTCATCCTCTCTCTGGGCAATAGGGTGATCTTGGAAACTGTCATAGCCCTTAGGATCAACAGGCACGGAGTGGGGCCCCTGTGCATGTGGGGAGAGAAGGGAAAAGAAAATGCCCTGATTCAAAGTTGCTGATCATTAGGCAAAGCCACAGCAGATGCATGTAGACAGAGAAGCATAAAGAAGCCATGAGGCAACATTAATCATTGTGATTAAGCCACTGGTGTGTCTACGACTGCAGTCACTTTGTTTACTTGTTAGTGGCCACACATGACAAGAACTCTGGAGAGATGTGAAAAGGGTTGAGAACAGAGTGCTGTGGATGTCCACAAATGTCTCTTCACTTGTCACACAGGTACAACCCAGAGCTGTTTGTTGTGCAGTGGCCGAAGTGCAGGCCATGTGCTGTGAGACAGGGATGCCATGCAAGGTATTGGTGGGCAGGAGTGGGAGCAAGAATGGGCTGGGCTTAGCATTGCTGAGCTTGAGCTTTTGACAGCCATCCCTAAAGAAACAATAAACAGAATTACATTTTAGCTTGGACTGGAGAAGATGGAAGCAAAGAAGTGCAGCAGGATGATTTGTGGTCACCACTAAGATGGTGGTTGAAATTCTGTTGGTAGGTGAGGCTGGGGAGTGGAGACAGATCCCGTTCTGCCCTCTCAAAGCCAGGAAGCTGGCAACCTAAAGCAAGGCGGGTTTAATCTGTATGGAAGTATTTGCACTTCAGGTGCTTGGCACTGCCTGAAATGAAAGTGCCCGTGTTGAGAGTGAGAAGGAAAAAGAAGAAGAGCAGGATCCCCCTCTGTGTCTTCTGCATCTTCCCTTCCCTCGCAGGTCAGCTATCAGCAGCCCTGCAGGAGGCATGGCCTTAAGGGAACAGCAGCAACGCTGCACCATCAGCACACAGGGGTCCTACAGCTGCTCAGGGAAGCCATCAGCCCTCTCTGAGGGCAGCACATGAAGTTTTGCGGGATGGGGCTTAGAGCAGGATACAGCGGGATCAGCATTAAGGACTCGCTGCGCCGAGCTATCCCATTTTCAGTACAGCCTAGCAGTCCTGCCAAACAGCAAGCAGCATAACTAGGTAGAGCTTCCCAGAAGGGAAATTACAGTCCAAGTGCATTTTCTCTATAGGAAATCCAAAAGAAGGGAAAAAAGAAGCCCTTATCTATATTTATAAGATGAAGCTTTTCCTACACGAATAAACCTCTTAACACATTTTTCTGGGCGCTGAGGTTATATATTTAATAGGTTTTTCTGGTATCACTTAAAAGTAGATCACCACCATGCAATGACGCCTGCTGCACTCTTTTTCTGGCATCCTCACTAGCTCCCTTCACCCGTGCCCCCAGTAACTGGAGCACCGAGTGTTATTCTCACCAGACTGCAAGAGAGGTTTTTCCTTTACTTAGGAACTTCTCCTGCAGAGCAGTTTGATCACCTCCTTTTTTGACCCTTCTTCTAACAAAGAAAGGAGATGACACTTCTTGGCAGGGGAGGGAAAGCTCGAACCCTAATGTAACCCTAATATAACTTGGCATTTGGACTTCTGTCTGGCCTCTTTCCCCTTTCTGCCATGCTGTGGGCAGAAGTTTCATTTTGCTGCTTTATTGTCTCTCCCCTCTTTATTAAATGCAATAAGTTAAAACTGCCGCTGTTACTGCTGTCTCTCAGGAGGGCAGAACTGAGTTACTCCGGTGTCATTCCTGTGCTCCTGACCTAAGAGAAAAACAGTGGTGGGACTGCACTCCTTTCCCCCTCCAGGGAATAAATATCTTGCACTGATTCTTGAGCTGTAGCTCACCGTAGACTCCTTCTCTGTTTCCTCCATCCGCTTCCCACTCTAGGACAAAATAAATGCCTCTTCATCTCAAGAGATTTATCTATTCACTTTCGTGCATGGGCAGAAAAAACATTTCTTCCCCCGCAACAATGCAGCTAACTCTGGGGTAGAGCATGACAGCTATTTCACAGCACAGAAGGGGTGGCAGGGAAAATGCAGTTGTTTTTGTCTGCAGAGATGGAACGGCAGATTGGAATGGCAAAAACTGCAGTTTAACTGGAACCTTGAGAAATCCTTCACGGTTTTCATAATTTAGTCCAAACGAGAAAAAAATGCTGCCTGTAAAGGCTGGGTCGCCAAAGCGCAGGCTGACTCAAAGGGAAGGGCTCTGTTTAGTGAAGCACGGTGCTATCTACTATAGCACCCACGTACTTCTTAGAAGTCTTTCCATCTCCCAAGTGAGTAAGCCCATTTCTGCTTACTTGTGAAACCGGGCAAGCTCAAAGGCAGGAGCGTGTGGCTTGCAGGTGAGTGAGAAAAGGTGTGGGTCACTGCTCCTTCTCCTGCCCCAGATGCAGCTTACAAGACATATTCTCATCTTACCCGATTAGAGGACATGTTACCCTTTGAGAGCTGGTCACAAGCTCTATTTCTCCTGGTATTATTTCTAACAGGTAGGTATTAGCCAGCACTACCCCTTCTCCCCGCTCTTACCCCAGTTTCCCAGCCCAGATCTGCTCCAGAAAACAAAAGTTTTGGCAGAACTGCATCCCCGCTGAGGCTGGATCTGAGTCTGCACCTGACAGAGAGCACAGGAAGGTGAAAGCTCCCAGGTATCATGGTAATTAGCTCAATGTAATTATCTGCTCAAGACATTGCGGATAATTTGGGCATTTGATAATTGGAGCTTCTGAGCAGGCAAAAGAAACCCTCTCAGCACGGGTAAGAATGGAAGGCCCTGTGTGGCAAATACAAACAGAATCTGAGCATTCACAGAGGCAGACACCTCTCCCGCTGCCTGAAATCAGCTCTACAGAAGATGCAGGATGTGACTTCCAGTCACCCCCAAGCCACGCGTGCCCTCTCTCCAGCCCTGGTCATTTTTTTATTCATTTGCCTGGAGCTATTTTGTAGCAGAGATCTCCGAGCAAAGGAGGCTGGATCAGAAGCAGAAGAGTGACTGATGCATTACGCAGCATCCAGTGACAACAAGGGAATTAGATTTCGATATGCTTGCTGAAGTCTGCTATTTCTACGCTGGTACCTGGTGGTCAATTCCTTGCCAACATCTGTATAACACCAAACATTTGCATCCATATGGAGAATGTATAATTAAGGCTTGCTGCATACAACTGCGAAAACTTTCTCATATCTTCTCTAAATTGCATTGCAACCCCCAGATGAGGGCTGGGAGCCAAAATGGAAAAAGTCTGGCATAAATATTTAACTAACTTGAAATACATATTCCTTAACTATTAGCTAATTATTTTGTGCCATCCATAAATGGCATCTGGTTCTTTAGCACAGGCTAGGTACACAAGGATGATGCAGCTTGGACACGTAAGTGGGAAACGAAACGTGACTTTATGCCAATTAATATTAATGAATGGATCAAGAAACAACATCTCTTTGAAAATATGAGCTCAATAGGAGCCCGAGTGTGATTCATTATGATTAGTGCTGGGGTGACAACCACTAACAATCTCAGAAAAGCCTCTGTTTCATCTAGCATCTCTTTGGGAAAGACTTAATTGGCTTCTGGAAGAAGCGAGGATGAACAAGGGAGGTGGCTTCAGACCATCTTGTGGGTATGTGTCTGATTGTACCCTGGAATAGGAGGAATAACAATTCCCTTTGTGTGGATGTGCTGAGGGTCCCTTGCTTCAGTTCGGTTTGCCCCAGCAATAGCAGCAGCATGCTGTCAGATCCCTGCCATACTCAGTCCCTTCTTTCAGCCCTCAGTCTCTCTTCCTTCAGAATCAGTCTCCTCCTCTCCATACACCACACGCTCTGCTGCTGTTGAAGACCACCTTGGCAGCCAGTAGCTCAGGCCTGAGACTTTGTACCTGAACTGAATGTGTTTCACCAGGGAAGGAGAAAGGTTCCCCTCTCTTTTACACAGCATCTCTCTGGGACATGCTCACCACAGTGCTGGCAGAATGGAGTATTACCAGAACAGTTTTCTTCCTTAACTATTTCACAGCCATGTGATGGGAACTGTTTCTGCTCTCTTCTTTCAAGTCACTGTGGACTACTCTCCATTCCTGAAACACGCTAAGCAGTAACAGAAATGCTTGTCCTCATCTGAAGAACTTGAACAATCATTATTTGGTGGACAGTTGCTTTGCTTTGCTGTGATGTCTGCACACCACTTGGTTTCGACAGTGAGCTCCTGTGCAGGCAGATCTGTAGCTTTAGCAGGGCCCAAAAAGAAATCCTAGACCATTTTTCTTCAGTTAAGCCTGTTCAGTTAAGGAAAAGGCCTCCAAGTTGGCTCTTGCCCTCAAAGCAGCTCCTGAACTTGCATTATTATACACAGTCAGAAAGTATATTAGTGTTTTGGACTGCATCAATCTTTTTGCTACGACTACCTAGAAATTACCATTCATCTCATCATTCACCAACTGTTTCTCAGCTGCGTTCTCCATTTCTCAGTCAATTTTCTCCTAAGAGCCAGTCTACCAGCTAATTTCCCTCAGGTCTTGGACAAACATCAGCAAAAATCAGCTGAAAGCCTGATGCAGTTTTACACTATCATTTTCCTGAATCAAGCAAGTCCTGAAGATCCACTAGGACCAATCGTGTATCCCCAGAAAGTGAAGAAGACCACTGTCTCTGAACTGTCATTACAGCTCCCGCTAGTTTTAGCATTGCCACTCCTGCATTATCTTCACCACTCTCTCAAGTCTTTGTAAAATCAGTCCTGTCACTGAAGACTAACAGAGAGAGAGAGCAATCAATGCACAACTTGTGTTGCTGGCTTATAACGGGAATTGGAAACTAGATCTAGGAATCCTTCCCCAAGGTAGTATTCCATCATGTCTTGTGACTTCGTCTGAAACTCTTTATCTTTCCTCCCATCTTGCTCAAGACTGGATGGAAAACTGAGTTAACAAAAATGTAAAGAATCTTTCAATGCAGCAGAGCCTGCTTCAGATTCGAGCTTCCCAGGGGAAATAAATGATGAACAAAAACAAACAACGGCACAGCTCAAAAGATTCCTCCCCTCACCACAGTCCTGAGATTTCGTAATTGCTCCCTTCATGGCCATTTTGGTTTGTAATATGCAGAGTAAAGATTTCCATTATAGCTGTGTTTACTTAATCACTATAATTTTTTTTTTAAGTGAAGTTCAGGCTGTTCAAAGCACCAGGCTGCCAGCCCTAAGGAAATTAGCCACCAGTTAGTTGCAATGGAAGCTGCTCTACTATGATCTGTTGCACAGGGTTTTCCGCTCAGTCATCTCTTGGTGCTCACAGGAATCATCCATCTCTAGGAGTGAGAAGGCTATTTACCATGGTCTATTACACTCTTGGCCTTATTGGGCAAGACGGGCAAGATGAGGAAAAATTTCTGTGTTTGTGTACATAAAAAAATAAATAAAAATCAGTCTCTGGAATAGGATGATCACATGGGATGATCCAAGACTAGAGTGAAGTCCACCATGGGGAAGCTGGAGGACTGACAAATGAAGAATTCATTTCAAAAAGCAGCAGCACACTGGCTACACCTGCAACACAGTCCTTCTCAGTGAGGTTATATTGCATATTCTCATCATGCATGGCAGAATATACTGGCATGAATATTTAATCATGCAGGGTAAATATAAGTGGATTGAAATTCTAATTGATGACAACTTTCAGATGACCTGGGGCCAGACTTGAATTTGTGATTTAGAATGGGAAGGCTCCACATCCCATTCCCATCCTCCAGCGCCATTTATCCTCTGCAATGCGAATTGGGAAACACCTCAGCCTTTATAAAAGCAGCAACAGCTAGTATACAGGAGGCTTAAGAGAAAAGGAGCAAAGACATGGAAAGAGTGAAAACCCACAGCTGCTGGAATGAAGATACCCGGACAGAGAATATAAGGTTTCTTGTCACTCCAGGCAACTGGCAACATTAGCATTTTTTGGCACTCTCATAGTTTCCAGCACTGTAAATTAGTATGGTCAAAACCAAAACAGATTTCCACTGCCATTTTCAAGCCAGTCTGACCTCAGTTTCTGGGCAAAACTCCCCCATTCTGCTTGTAAACAAAATCCAGGAGTGCAGAAGATGAACTTTGTTGGCCCTACAGTACCTAGGACCCCAGAAGAGATCTCACAGAGCACACTAGTGGTCCTCCATCACATAGGCCTTTCTTGAGGTGCTCCACCCTCATCCACCACACTTTCCAAAATCTTTACAGGTAAGAGAGACAAGAGAAAAAGGAAGCGCATGTGCATTGGTTTTGGGAGATGCAATAGACCAGCTCTATCACAGTGTCAGGTGCCCAAGTCCCATAGAGACAACAGAAAGCAGACACCTCAATTCTTTTGGCCTGAGGCTACCACAGCACTGGGGCTTGGTGCATGATTAGAAAAAAAAAAAAGATGTAAATTGTCAAGAAGATGGGGCATTAACAACCTCATTTCTTTCTGTAGGAAGACGTGCAAAATCCTCCCTTTCCTTTTATAAAAAAAACTGTAACTCATTTCATACTCTCTGCTGATAGGAATGTAATTAAGACATTTCAGCAAGATTGTCAGGCACCATGAAAGGTCCCTTCATTGACAGCACCAAGTATTATCCTCATTTCCTAGTGGGAGAGATTCAGAATGCAGAAAGTTCAATATCACGCCTATGTGCAGAAACAAATCCATGTAAAGCGAAGCTATCATGGCAAATTTTAGTGAAGATGTTTGCAGTGCAGAGGTGGAGGGGGGATGCAGGAGAAATCTCACTGTACAGGCAAGAGTTGGAGATCAGAAGAGCACCAAGTGGCCAGGTGGTGAGGGAACCTACTTCCGAGTTACAATCGCAGTGATTGTGATGAATAGGGAGAGTCTATGATTAAAGACACGCCTGAAAATAACAGTAATGATTTCCACTTGTATGCCTTTGATCAGACAATCTTACAGTATTGTATAAATGAAACCTCCCAGCATCTCTGTGAGGTTGGAAAGCCTTCTAATGACATGAACATGTCAGAAATAAATAGCAGCTGAATGGTGCTAGACAGGTGACGGCTTAGATAATTCACCCTCTCTTGGAAGAAGAGCATCTGGATATGGAATCTGTCCCAATTATAGAGGAGGAATGGATCCTCAATATGAGCAATATTGGACTAGATGCATAAATTACTGTGCAAAAATGATCCTCCAGCCCATTCAGTTCTTATTTCCACAGGTGAAAGTGCCGGTAAGGAAAATAATCACCTGTCTGTAAGGATGATTTTAAAAGATGAAGACATTGCCCATCAGGAATGCCACTGGGACTCATCAACACTTTTCAAACAGACTGCTATTGGTAACCACCAGGAGATAAAGACTGTGTTCTTAGTCACTAGCTCCATAGGATTAATTTAAATTAGCCAGCTGGAGAGGAAAAATGTATACCTATTACCCTTGTGCACTGCTTTGCTCTGAACAAAATTGTACAGGACCGTCATATTTGGCCATGATCCAGACCTGAAGTGTGCAGCACTTCACCTTCCTCCGTAGGAACCAGCAGCTGTATGGGCAGCTTTTGAACTCAGTTCACTGGGCCTTACAGCTAAATCCCATTAAAGGTCAGGAAACATCACTGGATATTTCTCTGGCAAAAGGAGAGGCAGACCTGAAACTGAACAGTATTGCTTACTTTGGCAAGACTCTTTCTTATTTTTGTAATTATTTGTGTTTAAACCAGTTATATTTGGTCTCGATGAAGCGCTGAGAGGGTTAAATATGGCCTGGCACTTATTTCTCTTTTGATTATGTTCGTCCTCCTCTTACCAAGAAAGAACCCAAAATACATTCTGATATTCAGATCTAGCTATTTTGGTTTGTGCTTTTCTCTATTAGTCAGTGAATATAAAATGACTCTTTACTGATTCAGAAGCTATTTGTATAGTATTTTTCAAAGATAAGTTGTAGGGGTCAGACACCCCAACTTCACTGTTATGACTGATTACCATAATTCCCGGTCCTTCTCAAGAGCCAGTAATAAGCTGCCTACTTTAATCCTATTTAGATGTTTGATTTGGGTGTATTTTTCAGCAGGAAGATTATATAAATACAAGTGTTGATGGAAAGCCTTCATGCTGAAATGTAACCAAATGCATTTTTACCTCTAGTTAAGGCAAGAAATCATTACCTGGCTAGTCAAATGCCAGAGGTGCTCTCCAGTTGTCCAGAGGGTCTTGACAGTCCTTAATTTATCTAGGGCCATGTCAAAACAACATCATTAATAACTTAGGTTTTGAATGTGTTTTGGGAAGAAAGACTTGACCTACCTGCATGCCCTGAAAGCCTTCAGAAAGGAGAGGAGGTCCCAAACCAATGTGTTGTTGTTCCTCCTTCACTGCAGGAGCAGGGTGTGCAGGCAGGGGTCCACCCTCACCATTCTGGGGGCCATGAGAGCTGGCCAGGCTCAGCACTCCTCTGCAGGCAGAAGGGATGGAGCCAGAGGCGAGCTGCACTGTGCTCCCTTGGAGCAGACTGAAGGCTTTCCACCAACAGCATAGAAGGCATTAGCTTTGTGAGCCCTCCAGCCACCAGCCCAGAGCTATGGCTGCAGAAGCACACTCGAGATCTCTGATTTATTTATTTGGGAAGCAGTCATTAGCAACACCAGCCTCAGTACGCATCAGCTCCCTCTGCTCATCTCTCAGCCTTCCTCCCTACTCAGCCTGAGTCTAGTTGGGACTCACTACAGAGAGGAGAGCCGCCCTGTCCTTCCTCTCTGTGCCCCGCTCATCTTCCACCGCTTTGTGCTCTTCTAACAGGTACTCAGCTAAGTGGGTCCTGATGTGTTTAATGGTCTCCCCCACCCCCACGTAACCTACTTACACATTATCTGTGAGCCTGCTGGCCTGGCGTGTGTATTCCAGTCATACGACAGCTGCTCCAGGAAGGGTCATGTGGCTGCTGTAATTAAAACAGGGTGAAAAAGGGATTCCTCTGCTAACCAAGAGGAAAAAAAAATGGAAGAAGGGAAGGAGACTGTTTGCTGTGAGAATGAGGGTTAAGAGACAAGGTTGGAAGATCCTGAATGTAGTTGTTATCGCTTAGTTGCCCCTGAAGTGATCACGCTCTGAGATATCAACAGATCACTCAAGTGACACTAATGATTATACTCATATAAGGAAAGAATATGGTCACATTTGATTTTGTCTGGCTTCCTTCCATCTCCCTAGCTTCCCTGAAATAACTCACGAAGACCGAGCACACCAAGCAGCAATTTCTACTTCAGTTCCATCTATCTGGCACCCCCAGTTTCACAAAGAGCAGAAGCAGCACACTCTAGAAGAGCTGCTGAGCACAAATCTCATTTGAGTTGGTGCTGCTGGTTCATTACCCGGGGTTTATACATAGCTCTGTGCATGCTGCATTTGTCATGGCGTACATCTTGGTGTATTTCAAGTGGAAAATCCTTGAGGCAAGGAAGAAGCCTCCTGAGTAGCGCACGCACACTGTGTCCCTGTGCTGTGAGACAGGGAGTAATTTCCCAATTGCAAGGCATTCAGCTGCTGAAAGATCCAGGTCAGTGCTGTGCCAACATGGTCTCCTTCCTCTGAACTGACACATGTTGTTCTGTAATTGAAGGTGAATGTTACATGGTCCTATTTGGCATTGTGGTGGCATCACACATTGTTAGGGGCCACTGTTATATATGATAGATGGGTAGATATGCACAGGAGGCAATGTAGGGTACCTGAGAGCTGTGGTGCGTGGGCTGCAAATAGTGAAAAAAACTGCGAGGAAGACGGGATCTGAGAGGGTATGGAAAAATGGGGCAATGCAAGAGAGAGCTTCTGTGCAGGCAGCTACAGAGATGGGCCGTGAGTTTAAAGCCCACTCTAGGATGATACTGGTCCATCAATCAAGGTGAGGTAAACCTCCATTTCTTATTACCTGACAAAGGATGGTCCTATGCTGCAGACTGAGTCAACAGGAGGCGTTGTTAGTATGTCCTGTGCAGCCTCTGTGGAAGCACCATAGGGTAACTCAAGTTACGGACGTCAGAATATAGTGCATACATTACAGGGGAAGGGGCTGTAATGAGAAAGAAGTATGGGATCTTTATGCATGAAATCAGGTGAGAGAGCATATTTTAAGTCATTTGGAAGAGGAAGAGGGGATCCAACGGAGAAATGGCTGTAGAATGCTGGAGAACTCACATACTGAGTAATGTGGAGTATGCTGCAATGGAAGGTTTGAGTGCCATTCACATGACTGATTCTGAAGAGGGATGGAAGCAAAGGTTGCACCGCTCCCCTTCCCATCTGAGCTGTCTGTTTTCAAGTAAGCTTGAAAGTACTCCACAAGTAGTCTTGCAAATGCTGTGTGGCTGAAAGCAAATCCACTCTATAAAGAGAGCCCTAAATTAGCATAAAATAAACGAGTACTTGTAAAATCCCCAGCGATATCCTTCACTCTACAACTCTCCTGAAAAGTTAGGAACATAAATAATGAACTGGAAGGAAAGGAGAGGCAGCTACTTGAAACCTCACTCTGTCAAGGAGAGCATTTGCTAGAATAAACCCTCTGTTTGTGGGTTGATTAGAAGAAAGCTGAATCTGGCAGGCAGGATGGAGTTAAGCTTTAAGGCAGTTGTTGAAGCTTTCTGTTGCCTTCTCTTTCCTTAACCTTGTTTCCAAATATTGCAGTCAGATGCTTAACTTTTTGGGGGGCGGTGTCATAGTAAACTAACCTTGCTATTAATTAAAAAAATGTAAAGCTGATTTGCGAGTCACTTTTTTTTTCGTTACAAGGAGCAGAGATCGTTCTTAAGGCTGAACAAGATGTTTTTCAAGTTTCTCCCAGCTGGAGCTGACTGTGGTGTTGCTGTTAGCCAGGACACAAGTTTTGTATCTCCCTGAAAGGGCTGGTGCCCTGGAGAAGGGAATTACTTTCGGGGTGCACCAGGAGAGGCGAGAGGACAGCTTGTGATGCTGAGAACAACTTGCTCATAAAAAGTGACTGCAGGAGTTCATCCATGCGGGGGGAGCTGAAGGTATCGTCTGTGCCAAACACACAGTCTCCTGCACATTAGCCCAATGGGCCATGAGGCTCAGAAGGAAATTTGGTCATTATTTCTTCTGACAGGGATGGAGGTAGCATAGGGCCCTAGACACCGAGTTACCCATCCTGCCACAATAATTCTTTCAAAAATGCCATCACTCCTAAGGCCATTTAGCATTTGGGCAGTTGTTCTGATATACTCCGTGTGAACTGCTGCTCAATAAACTATAATAAACCTATTAGATAGCTTTGCTGAAGTGGACTGCCAGGTTGGGCTGGGGAATCTCAGAACCATTTTTCATGGCATTCAGTTACATCCTAAGTAACGGACTAACATGAATTAATGTTGATGTGATGGAGCGGTGTGGTCTGAAGATGACCTTTTCCTTTTATCCTCATGTTATCTGTTTTCTGAGAGCTCTCCCTTCTCTTGCTGCAGGGCAGGGCTGGTGTCTGTGTGACCACAGAGGAGTCTCATGCCCACATTTAACATAGGGCTGCTGTCATTTGGGGCTGGGGAACCACACTCTGGCAGCTCCTGAATTATAAGAGAAAGAGATTTTTCTCCTCACTATCTGAGGGCTTTTAGTATCTACAGTTCACTTTTCTTTATTAATTAATGTTATATTTAAAATATAAGTAGCTTCTTATTTCTGCTCCCTACTTATTATAATGCCTTGTCAGCACTTCAAGCCTTGTCTTTCTCATCAGACCTCGAGTTCAGTTCCACTCACAATGTGTTGGCCCCAGTCAAAATTACAGCTGGCCTGAGATCAGCTGCAGCAGGAGGATAGGACAGGAGAACATTTTTATTATGTGAATGCCTGTATGTTCCCTTCTGTCTGTCTGTCCACCTGCCCCATGCAGGACAGACCCCTGCCTGGTGAGCTGGAGCCTCAGGCCAACAGCCGGGTGGATGTTCACCCCTATCCTCAAAACATGCTATATTTAGAGGCAAACAGCAAACAAAGTGACAACGGTGAGCTGCTGCCCATCAATTATCCAGCAGCATGCAATGCTGAGGGGCGAGTGGCCACTGTGCTGCTGGTAGATGGAAAGGGATGAGGATGAAGGGGAGGCCATTTTCCCAGCACTTGTGTGGCTCTCCCCGCATCGCCCCCGTCTCGCCTGCACTCCACCTCCCCGATAAACCCAGGCAGTGTGAATCGCAGTTTAGCAGATGGTTGCCATGGGTTACCTCCCTGTGCAGCAGATATTCCCTTCAGAAATAGTAACGCTAATTGAAAACAGGAGCTCAACCCTTTCACTAGGCCCTGCTGCAGCGGGCTGGCCGGCCCTGGCCACAGGCGCAGCTGGGGCACCCTCACCCACACACCGCTCCTGGGCATCCAAACTAAGAGGAGAGGGCAGAGGGACAGGGACCCTGGGCAGGCAGTGGCCTTGGGTGAAAGCTATGGCCCTGATTTCCTCGGTGGTCAGCAGCTGATCTGCGAACAGATCCCACATCTCCTGTCCCCATGGTGAAAGTCTCTTTTTAAGAAGAATTTAGTGGGGCTTTCCACAAAAACCTAGTAGGGTGGCTGCAGCTCATGGGGAAGAGCGATTATCGAACCAGGGTACCGGCAGAAGTGACCGGTAGGATGCTACAGGGTTCAGCAGTAGGTCTCATCCTGCTTTAACCTATTCCTTTTTCAGGATGATTAATGCATAATCAGTAGGCTTTGCAAAATTTAGGTAGTGTAACCTGCTGCCACCAGTTAGTGAGGCTATTTCTGTTCTGCAGAGGATTCTCAGCTGGTAGAGCAGGCTAATGCTGCAGGCACAACATCTGCAAGCAAGGAGATGTGCTCTTGGCTCGGGGGGCCACACTCTCCCATCCTCCTTGCCCGTACCCAAATCCTGTCTCCTCAGCACATCACACATGGGTTGCTGTGCCCGCAGTGCACAGGACCTCATCTCTGCCCAACCTGGGGTGCTCTGGAGACATACACAGGCAGGAGGTGCTCAGCATGGTGGGATCGATTGTAGCTTAGTGCTGTTCTTGCACTATCAGCACTAATAACTCAATCTCTGCATTAAGTTATTACACTTCTGATCTATTCAAGTCCTACACTAGGAACATTTTACCTGAGGCTGCACCACTTCACATGCAGATAAGACTTTTGCCTCTAAGGTGGAAGATATCCTGCTCAGCTACTACTCTCCCTGTGTAATCCTTTCTGAAGATTCATCTCTGCCTTCCTTGATGCCAAAGCAAAACCTCTCATCTCCCACTGTTTCAGTCCTAAGCACCACAGGGTTTGATCCCCAGTGCTGCAGGCATCTCCAGGATCTGCTCCAATGGCTTGTCAGGGCTTCATGGTCTTTTATGTGAGCTCAGAGGGACATCTGCAAAATTCAGCCTTTGGGCTCTGATTGCATCAGCAGTCTTAGAATCCTAAATTTCTCTTGTCACAAAGCTAAAAATGGAAAGTACAGGAGAGGTAACTTCAGCCTTTTCGTTTTGTCAGTCATTTTCAAGGGGTAAGTTATCAGGAATTTTTGCGCCCTCTCGCTTCACTGTCCTGACTATGTGCTTACTACGCAGATTACTCATAAGATCTGCAAGAAGTCCTGCTTTAAAAAGAGCTACTTCAATTACTCCTATATAGTGATAACCTCCCCCCTCAGCTCCCACAGGGTTTGCTTTGCCCTCTGCTTGCACAGGAGAACCCTGGAGGTCAGTGCCGTTCACACCAGGGAAACCCCATGACAGTCAGAAAGCTGGAGCATGAGCACATCTAAGGTTAACAGAATCATTCCGCATACAGCAACAGCATCAGAAGGCTGACATCATCTGTGACATCTGCAAAGCATCAGTGTCTGCAACGCAGAGCAAATTAGCTTCGTAGAACAACTGGGAAAATTATGCTTCTTGAAAATGCATTAGCACAATGGGCGATGATGTGTTGGACCACAGAGACATGATATGATGCACTGGAAGAAGAGCAGTCTTTCTGCATCCACAGAGGCTGCTAAGTCCCATCCTATGCACTGGGTTGTCAGAAAAGCATTATCCTGCTAGGAAAGCTCAGAGGAGATTTGACTTAGCAAAAACCGAAAGAGTTTAAGATGTCTTTCCCAGCCAAATGTCAGCTAAAGTATTCCAGGAGGTATAATGGCCACAGTGGGAAAGTAATTGCATCCAGAAACCAAAAGCAGAATTGATAAATGGAGCGAGATGAAATTGAGTTAAAGAAATTGGACAAAGATTTTCCTAACAGTGAAATCTGTTGAGCCATTAAGAAGCAGACTAGAGGGCGCAGCCCATATTGCTCTCTGGAGCAGAGCAGAGTACGCGCCAAGGAACAGGTCTTTTCTTTAGTCACAAGTCTGTATCATTGGGAAGGCAGCCCTGTATTTCCCTTTTCACAGCCAGCAGAGAACAAAAGCAGGATTTCCATGCCTACCTAGCTCAAGTCTGGCAGGACGTTATCAAATGTTAGGGAAAGCAGCCAAATCGTACAGCAGAGCATTGCCAATTGCTCCCCAGAGCAGTCGTCTCTTGCTCTCAAACACAACTCTGCAACGTGGGCTGCGAGCAGTGGGGCCACGGCCACTTTGCTGGCTGGCTGAGCGAGCACGTCTCATTAGCGGGGATTCATCAGCACCATTGTTAATAATGCAGGAGCTGCTTGTCTCTGGGGGAGTTCCTCAGCAAAAACGGCACTGCTTCTGTAATTCAAACACAGCCTCCGCTGGCGTGATGGGTTTCCATGCTGACAAAGCATTTTGGTTATTTGTTATTCTCAAAAGGTATCTCAGCGCAAAGAAGTGACTGAGCTAGGAGAGGTTCATCCTTAGCAGAAGAGAGCAAAGCCAGCCCTGCGCCAGCCCTGGAGCTACCTATGTCTTGGCATCAGCAGGGAGCAGTGTGTTGGCTGATGAGAGCACTCTGGTCCTGAGGAATTCAGCCTGCCTTGGCTTTGTGTTTTGCTCCAGTCTCTCCACCTTGCTGTGCTTTTAAGCCAGCAGGTGGCTGAGCACCACACAGTCCTTCACTGGGGGTACTTCCCAGTGGAATGGAGAGAGAATCAGGGAAAAAAAGGTAGAACTCATGGGCTGAGGTAACACTATTTACTAAGATAGAGAAAAACGATAATAGTTATAAACTATATCCATCTATCTGTATATATTAGCATACATATTAAGCGATGCATAAGCAATTGCCCACCACCCCACCAACTGATGCCCAGCTAGCCCCCTGAGCAACAGAGGAGAGTGAGATGAATTCCCACTCCCTTCAAAACTCCTTCTGCATGGTGTCATACGGTATGGAATATCCTTTTGTCCAGTTTAAGTCAGCTGTCCTAATTCTGTTCCCTCCCAGCTCCTTGGGCCCTTCATTGCAAATGGCCTTGGCTCTGTACAATGCTGCTTAGCAGCAGCTATAAACATTGATGTGTTATCATTGTTTTTCTCCTAGAACCGTAGCATAGCATCATACCAGACACTCTGAGGAAAACAATTCTGTCCCAGCTGAAACTAAGACACCACTGGAAAGAAAGCAGTGGTCCTGCTGTCTCTGACCTAATCCTTCTTAGGGTGTCCTCCCTGGAGTCTTCATGGTGTCTCTGATGGCTTCACCAGCACATGAGAAACTCCAGCCGGAGCCAGCAATTCACATGGAATTGCTCAGTCCTCCCCATATTGCAGCCTGCATGAAGGATGGAACAGATGTTGCAATTCCCTGATAGAATCACTTGAAAGCCTTATTTTGTCATTACCCACTTGTGCATTGCAGCACACAGGATAATTCCCCATATTACAGCAGGGATGCTGTACCACGTGCTCTCTAACACCAATCTGCCCGATGCCCACCTGCAAGCCTTGCTGCTGGTGGGGCTGGGCAGCCTCCTGGTGGAGATTGTGCCCTTTAACATTTCCCCAGAGAGGAAACCTGCAAGGAAGGAGAGACTTCAGAGCTAGCAATGTAGCAAAAGCAACCTATTAAAACAAACAAACAAACAAACAAAACACACCTAATTACCATGGACCCCTGCAGAGCACCTGGCTCATGCTGTGGGATGTGTGCATGCTCAGTCCTAGTTACCCAGTGCATGCCATGGAACCAGCACAGAAGTGGCATCCCTCTGCCCTGAGCTATCACCGCGCCCTGCAGACGGCAGCATGGCAGATGGCTGCACAGATCAGCTGCCATCTGGGGCTGTGCGCTACCTGCTGCCCTGCCTGCCACAGACAGGGCCAGTGCAAGAATGGGAACATCATTGTGAGACAAAGCCAAGAAATGCATAGTTTCAAGGGTGGCTCGGCTTCTTCACGTAGTATGAGGTCCTGCACCCAGCCCTGTTTCAAAGCAAATTTGGTGGCTCAGCCTCAGAGAGGTGAGACCTTTCTTGCAGGCTTGTGGTGTGCAAGGAACGGGCAGCCCTGATGGCATGTGGTGTGACACCCCTCACACTGGGAATTAAGGCAGCACCATCTGGGTAAGCATCTCTCTCATGTGACACTATTGCTTGCGTGGCACACAGGAGCAGTCAGACCAGCAGAAGAAGGGAGGAGCACCATTGACAGCACTCCCTGTGACCACAAGGGAAACAAAATATATGCTTGTAAAGCCACACAAAAATTCCAAATATTGTGATGACTTTAGCTGGGTGTAGGTGTAGGTCTGGTTAACGCCTGTTCTGCTGCTGAGAGGGGACAGGGTTGTGACGCACGTGGGAATTTCAGAGGATGCAGGGAGGGTGTTATGGAACAGCTGTGAGGCCACACAGTCCAGCTGCCTGGAAAGAGATCATCATCGCGTTTCTGCAAGGAACTGAGAGCAGTGCAGTCCCAGGCCACACTCAGCTTGTCTGGGAAGCTGGGAAGTTGGGCTTCTTCTAGCCTAGGGTTAGAGTTGCTCCAACAAGTGTGGTTGGTCCAAGACTCCAAAATCTCAGTGCCTGGGAGGAAACTTATCTTGGGTCCTTATTTCCCTAGGTGGGATGCATCTGTGCTAAGAGGTACAGTCAGGCAGGTGGCTGAGGACATCTCCCACTCCCAAGCTTTCCAGAGTGTGGACACTGCAGCCCTGCTCTGCGCTGCTGCGCATTGGTCCCTCTCCCACTGCTATGTGTCTCCACTCCACTCTCCAAATGTCCACTACTTCTCTATCTGGTGTACACATGCCTGTCATGATATCTCTACGCTTCTGAAGCTTCTGCTGTTGTATCCAGGATATGATACGCTTGTTGTGCTCTGCCACTGTCTGAAAACTCTCTGCCCTCCTCTAAACTCTGCCAGTGCTGCCAAGTAAACCATATCTAAACATAGAAAAGTGGCTAGCAGAGGTTGGGAAAGCACCCAAGAACCCAGTTCATTTCCATTCCCTCCTAACACCCACAGAAATCTCATGAGCTCTCCAGCCCCATACACCAGCCGCTTTAGATGCCAGGCTTTGAAAAATTACCACAATTTCTCTTTTTGGCTCAGTATTTACACAACACTAGCAATTCACCATAGGAAGATGAAATATAAGGAAACCACTAAAAAGAGTGACATGAAAAAATGACAGAATCTCCGTGAAAAGGTTCAAATACAGTCACAATACTGGGAAGAAGGTCTTATTTTCTAACTTCTCTCCACCAGTCTAGTAGCTCAGAACTCTTTGAGCTTCATATCCGTGCTTGGCAGCCCACAAAAGTAAAGCTTTGATCCCACAGGGACTTTCCAGCTCAGTGCTTGGAAAAGCATCCATCAAGACCCTAAATTTCTGCAGAGCCTTTGAATTGACATGTTTGCACACGTTGCCCAAGGGAAGGGAAGGCCTGTGGGTCAGTGGTGGCTACAGACCTTGGCTACTCTATGCAGGCTCCCAGAGTCCTGCTTTCCCAGGCTGGAGCGATGCAAGAAGACAATGAACTGTTGTTCCTTCCCCTCAGTGGCTCAGCAACAACACTGCAAAAGCCAGGAATAAATAATGTAAAAGCACAGTAAGAGATCTTCCTGAGCACCATTGGACCACTTGAGGTGCTCACTTTTGGTTGAAGCTGGGACAAAACCCTACTGGCTCCTTGGGGCAGACAGGAAGAGCAAGGTTCATGTCCAAGTAGGTTTAAAGGGAAGGAAGGATGCGAAGCAGGATCTCTCACCAGCAGCCATGCATGCCTGCTTTCAGAGGCCAGATGCTGCCAAACACAGATCTCCTTACGTTTGTTTTAAAGCTTGAAGAATCTCTTGAGATAAACATCCTAAATTAAAGATAGAAGCATTGTGGGCTTGCTGGCAGCCTCCGCCCCCCTCCTGGGCAGATAAGCTTGAGTCACACACCGGCTTGCCCAGGCTGTCACCCAGGGCTGCCCTTCCCAGGGTGCCCAGAACACCCTACCCGTGCTGCTGCAGCTCCCCGAGATGGCAGGGTACCCGCACAGCACTTGCCCCACTTTCCGCTTTTAGGATCCCTCAGGAGAATGCTAAACCCCGGTTGGCCCCGGTTGTATTTAAAGTGATTGTAATTCACATGGATTGGGCCACGGTTATAAGCTGAATTACATTCCGATTTAGCGGCGGGGATTAAGGCTCTGTATTTTAACTTATTAACCCAAGCTGTATTTAAAGACTCCTCTTACTGCCCCTCTAAGCTCCCACACAAGGAGACACAGGGCTGTGCGGTGCGGGGCAGCAGTGTAACAGGAGGGGACCAGGAGCACGCTGCTGTGCAGCCTGGCACTGCTGATGGAGGGAGCAGATCCTGCCCTCACCTTGCTGTCCTGCAGCCCCTGCTCTGGGTAGGGTATGCCGGAGCTGTGAGCAGCACAGTATGAAATGATCCCCACGGCTGCAGCTCTTGAGCAGGCAGCCCTGCACCTCCAGGCCTGGGTTCACCTACTTGACTTCTCCTTGTTGCCGTCAGACAGACAATTGAAAGCAACCCAGGCACACTCTGGAAAAACTTCACTCCATTTAATATTTAATGAAAACCCACTGTAACTGTCATGTCCTTTTCTGTTTTCTCTCGCTAACGCTGCTGGCTGCACAGGTATCTGTGTGTAAACAGAGCCGGTTTCCTTTCCACTCGGTTGCATTCTCAGCTTGGGGCGCAGCTTGTGATATCCTTACTCACCTTCAGAGGAGGTCCTGGGGCAGGCCTGCCAAAAACTGTGGGGTTCCCTTCGTGGTGCCAAGGCCATCACCACCATAGGTACCTGAGGACATCCTGGCATCTCTAGAGATCACGGCCACCTCCCAGTGCAATGTTGCAGGATCACAGCTGCCACATGGCATTCATCTTGCAACTGTACCAAGAGCCCAGCTTTGCACACCGCTTCCAGCACTGGAATGCTGACATTGTTGGCAAGGTGGGAGACAAGGCATTGCACTTTCATGCCACTGACAGTACTGAACCATTGGCTCATAGTGCATCCTACTTGATCCCTATGAACAGCATGCAGCCAACCCTGCCAGCAGAGCAAGGGAAGGAAAAGGGGAATATGTTCTCATGAAACAGTCTGTCTCTTACAAAACTAAGGAGCAAATCCCTCTCATTTTTTGCCTTCTAGAATGAAGTGCAACATAGAGGGAAGTAGCAACTGGCATATGGGAGACAAGAGAATACCTTAAGGGCACACCATCCTCACCTATTCTCCTGCCCCAGAAGAACTGACTGTTCATGAATCCTATCAGGGGATGCTCCTGCCCTCCTCCCACTCTGCAGCATGGACAGCAGCTGTGGAAGGGTTATATACAGCATAACCCTCTCAAAAGGAGCAGACCCAAGAAGCATGCCTACTGGGAAGAGTGTAAGCAAAAGTAGCGCCCAAGAAGTGCTTTAAGGACAGGGCTGCACCCCATGGCCTCCATCCTCTTGAAATCCATGATAGGGATGTTCTGCTGACAAGCTTAGTTTCAGCTGAGCCGTGGCATCCTGTTAAGGGAAGGGAAAGTTGGCACAGAAATTCTTCCCTTTTCCAAGTTAACTGGAAATCAGAAACTCAGCTTCTCCTACTCCTGGAAAAACTATAGCAACTCCTTTCTCCCAGAGTGATTTCATGAAGGACACTAAATGTGTCAAGCTGGGGGAGGCAGAGGTCATAGGGATGGGAGAAATCTAACAAGATGCAGACTGTCCATCTCTTCGCCTCCCTTCCCAAACCTGCTTGTACCACTGGCAAAGTCATTGCAGAGCAGTAGTCCCAACCATGCCCAAACCAAACCCTTAAGCCTAGGGGTTGCAAACGGAGGGGATATGGACCCTTCCCTACAGAGGGACCTGTCACTGACTGGAAGCTGAGGCTATCCCTCAGATCTGCTAGCTGGCAAACTGTCTCTGCTGTGGTCAGGCAGAGAAACATCATCTTCCAGGCAAGTCTGGCATGCGTCAGTGACAGTTAATTTACTTAAAGGAGAAGAAAATGGCTTAACTAATCTTTGGTCACTCAGCTTAACTTCTGTCGCTGACACAGCAGGAGGTACTCACAAGCCCAGTGGTTTTATTTATTTAAGTGTATTGATTTTAGCCTAGATTGGAAGAAAACAGGCGGATAAAGGGCAGGAAATTCCTCAGCTGTGAGAAACACACACAGTACTAGTAGTCAGATTTAAACTAACAGATGAAAATACATTTGCCAGAGCAAGGTAATGAATCATCCTGCAGGAGCACAGAGATCTGGCCAAAAGCCAAACCCTGCCCACTTACAAGCAGCAATTTGGGATATTAAGTGGTCACTGCATTCCTATCGCTGACCATCATTTAATATAACAGTAATGCTCAATTGCTCCCAACCAGAACTCAAAGCCTGCTGCGGAAAAACAGTGCAAGCCTGTCAGATCTGCCCCCAAGATCTTATTTATAATCAATGGCCTCAGAGTCAATCAGATTCAATAAGGGAGGACTAAACAAGAAGAACAGAGGAGGACAAACCACACCAGGAGTGTACTCAGCCACAGAGGCTGCTGCACACAGGCAGTGCC
Source organism: Alectoris magna (assembly GCA_030625065.1). NCBI lineage: Eukaryota > Metazoa > Chordata > Aves > Galliformes > Phasianidae > Alectoris > Alectoris magna. The sequence goes on from CM060560.1 coordinate 104,373,875, forward strand.
ACACTGAGATATGCAGGGAGATGACAAGGGAAGGATTTTTGGAGGGTAATATTTTGTTTGTGTGTCAGCTCTGATTATCTGATTAACTTTTGTGATAGCCTGGTGTTTGGGATTCCATGGGAGAGGTCACCAGCTTTGCTGCCTGTTGCCACAGATCTTGTCATGTCTGCTGGTGCAGTGTGACTTTATTCCTGTCTAGGGAAAGCAATGCACCTGAAAGGAATGCTACAATTAAACCTTGGGATCTAGTGGAAAATGAACACTCAGAGTCTGTGAAACCATCACTGCCATTTCTTCTGGCAGGAGACCTTGAGTAGCTCAGAACAAGAAACTCAGCTTCAGGCACTATCCCCTCTCCATCAGGAGTTCCTCTGAAGATGTTGAGGTTCTTTGAAGGAGCCATACCGTGAACACAAGCATCATTCAGTGCAAGAAATGGAAGATGCAAAGAGGTAGCAAAAGGAGTGGGTTGGCAGCTCTGCCTTGAGAGATTAACAGGAGATGCACAGTAGATTCCTCTCCTCCCAGCAAGTGCTATGCTCTTTCCCACGCCAATCAGCTATGGTTTTGCCTGTTCCTCCTGTAGAATAAGCCCTAGGTGTGGATATAGAGGAAGAAGCTGGGCTCTCCACAGTCGCTCAGACCCAAGAATGAGGGCCTGTGCCCAGAAGCCTTGAGGTCCCTGCTTGCAGGGATGAGAAGACGGTCTTTGTTGGAGAACAGTCAGCAGGGCAGTGTGGTCTAGTGGCTGGCAACCCTGCCCACAGCAGAAGGATTCGAACTGGGTGGGCTTTAAGGTCCCTTCCAACCCAGGCTGTTCTATGATTCTGTGGCAGAAGCCAGGAGACAGGCAGCATTAAAGTGAGTAACACATGGAGCAACAAGACACGCAGTAGCTAGGTGCTGCTTACATCTGTAAGCAGGCAGCTTGGCTAGCAGCACAGTTACAGCAGCATAGAGCCCAACATCTTTGCAACTGTACAGGGAAATTCACCTGGTTTAAGGTAGTTTTGCATGGCTGATGATCCGTAGAATGCCAAACCTATTCTCCTAACATCATGTGAGCAGCTAGCAAGCCTTCCAGAGCAGTGTCTCCCTACCTTGGAGCAGGAAGCAGGGAAGAGTTTCCCCTCTTCACCACCTCTGCTGCAGGAGGCCTTAAAGGCAGGTGACTTGCAGCCACAGAGATGGAGACTCACTTCTGTCATGCAAGGGCAGAAGGGATTCTCTCCAGCAAGGTCAGGCAGGTTGCTATCAGAGCTAACCAATATTGCCATAAACATTCATTACTTGCTGCCCTGCAGGCATAGCAAAGGGCAAAGTTTGTCTGTGTTATTGAAAACAAAGATAGGAGCATCCGATCTGATTTTTGCAATCCAAAGCCCTGGTGACCCATCTAAGCCTGAGGCAAATACACAGCAGGAAGAAGGTTTGGGAAACCAGTTTGTGTTTGTAGAGCCAGAATCCAAGCTGAGATATGGGAAATCCTGATACCTGCTATCCAGCAGTGGACCTGACATCTTTTACTTACACATTTGATAAGTGATGTGCTGAATGGTAATGATATTTTCTCAAGCAAGTTGTTGAGTTGCCTTGCCTCCCACCCCATCGGGGAAAATAAAAACACAGCTTTTTCAGAGCCTCCACTGATAAAGGAGCTTCAGGACTCAGCATCTTCACAGAAGCAGCACCTTCCCATCACATCCAAACATCAGTGGGGAGGAAAGTTCAGTTCTTAGAGACAGGGGGAGCTGCCTTATCACATGGCTGGGCTCACACAAGCCTATTCACAGTCCATACAGGTTTTCAATCTCTCAGGCTTTGTTCTGAATCCTGTATTCAGGACAAGTCAAAAACTTCAGAGCAAACACAAACTAAAGGGGCAGATCGATCTAGTTTTTCCATCAGAGTTACACCCAATGAGTTCTTTCTTCCAAGGAAAGACACTGTGACACCGTTCATCTAGCACGGTGGGATCGTGGTAAAAATGCCAATATGCAGACAGAGCCAAGGCTGAACTGTATTTTATTCTGCCATTTTTCAGATGACATTAAATGTGATAAAAATCCCCCAAACTGTGCAACTAACCCGTCAAAACCACAGCTTGCTCACAGAGGAGTCAGTGAGAATTGTACATGTTCAGCACTTCTGGAAAAAGAAAAGCAGACAGCGCAAGGCAGGCAGTCGGTCAGCTCACATTGAAATGACAAGCTATTTTCTCTGCACACAGGGACTACTGATTCCCCAGGAGCCCCAGAAAGACTTTGCAGTGCAGCGAGTTTCAGTCCTGCCCCCTAATAAAGCCTCAGAATAGACCATGGGTAAATCCAACCTGGTACTAAAACCTAATGCTGGCGGAGCTTTGCTTCCTCAGAAGTGCTGTTTTCTCCTTTCAAATCCTTTTGTCCAACTGGAAGAAATTGAGAAAGGGCATAATTTAATGCTGCACACAACTATGTTCAGAGAGAACGCTACACAATAACAATGTGTGAAGAAAAGCACTTAAATTATTGAAATAAGTCTTCTTACACGGTGTTTTCACTTAAGAGAAGACATAAGATGCAGGTCCAGGCTGTGGTTTGAACAAAGGTTCTGTGAAAAAGGGCTATTTCGAGAGTGGGGCAAAGATCCCAAGCAACAACATTGTCTCATTAGTTTACTCACAAGGGCTGCATGGCTCCCAGGAGTAGTGCTTCACATACCCTGCAAGGCTTCAGAAGTAGAAGCCTTCTACTTCTCCTTCTAGCTGGGCCTGATCACTTGGCAGACACCAATTTCTGCTGTAGGGTTTGGGACAGATACAGGCTCTACGCTGTTCAGGCCCTGCATCACCTCAGATCCCTCCTGGACTTCCCACTGAAACCCAAGATGCTTCCCAAGCTGAGACAGCATTTTGCCATTTTAGCTGGCCACAAAGGACTTTCCCATGTTTGTTTTCTGCAGACAGCTCCCAGGAGCAGAAACACTGACCTATGTCTGTAGACCACACAGCTGCCTCACCCTTCCCAGCCCAAACCCACCTTGGCTACAGCTCTGACCATCTGGCTGGCCATAACTGAAGACTTACACCACTGGTAAGCTGGTGAGATCTGAGCCCAGCTACTTTGGTTTTAAGCTTGCCCAGTAACACTGCCCCTAGAGAGGGTTGCAGGGACCTGCTTCCCTGGATGAGCCACTGCAGGAATCAGGAGCCAAAAGCTATGGCCAGAGCTGTGGGATAGAGCATCCTTGGACAGGAACCACCAAGGGGCCATAAGAAGACAGAAGCTAATTGCCACTCTGCGAGGAGCTCATATGCCTGGCCTCCTCCTGTGCTGCGGCCTGTCTGCGGTGAAGTTCAGGCAGCTCCCTCCCCTCCTGAGCATGGCCCCCCAGTTCAGCATCCGCACCTTGTCCTAACAGAGAACACAGTGGGGGGATAGGGAGTGATTACACCAGCTCACAGAAAAAGTCAAAACTCAGAGAGGGTGGTCTGAAGCTGCCTCAGCAGGAAGCATCCTGAAAGTTCACAAAGAGGAAGGATGGGGCTGTGCTAATTGCTGAGGTGTCTGGCAGCAGAGAAACAAATTCTGGCAGGGGAGAATTTATCCTCTAAGCTTGTTATTCTGTCAAAAGAAGTAAACGAGATTACTCGAGGCCCATTTATTTGTGCCGAACTCCTGTCTCTCGCTATTTATCATTGGGTGTGATTACCAGCTGACTTACACCGAATGAATCGTTGTGGAGAGGCCGATGGTGCTGCAGAGAAGAAGGGAAAGCCCCCAGAACATTGCCTGCCATCTTCTGTGCACACTGAATGAGGCTGCAGTGGGCTCAGCAAGAGAGAAATGAAGTTCCTGAGAGTTTCATGGTGGGTCTCAAATGGTGGCACATCATAGGACAGGAGTTTATTTAACAACCGGCTCCGTTAGTTTTGTTGGCTCTCGGCGGTGGGATGAGACATCTCCATGGCAGGTGTCACACCTACCTCCTGACTCTGAGGCTGACTCTAAGCCAGCTTCAGGGAGGACTCTTGTAAGGCGCTTGACATCAGACCGTACGACACTCTGATTAAAAAATTAGCACTACATAATATCAATAAACCGCACGCTAACCAGATTAAGCACCAGCTGACAGTTCTCAACAAGTAATTGCCAGTGGTGAATCATCTTCAAATGGCAGTATTTCTAGCAGGGTTCTTCAGGGAGCTGCTTGAGGCCTGCCACTTCCCAGCGTTTTCATCACAGAGAAGCGAATGCAAATCTCAGGGCTGGTGCGGTGCATAAATGACAAAAAGATTCAAAGTGGTGAATAATGAGGAGCACAGGGCAACCACGCAAAGCACTCTACTGCTTAGCGAGCAAAGCCTGTTTAAACAAACGTCATTTCACTGCAGAAAGTTATTCCTGGAATAAGGAATGCCAGGCAGACCTCCTAAGGTGCCATGTCTGGAAAGCAGAGCCTCTGGGAGGGATTTTGGAGATTGTGACAAACTGGCTATTCAATATGAACTAACAGCAGAAAGCTGCGGCGAGGGAGCAATAATGCAATTCTGGGACATACGCTCTGGGAATAATGAGTAAGAGCATTGTATGCACCTTTGAAGCAAGTGAGCAAGACAAATCCCTCCCAGCTCACTGCCTCTACAGCTGCGGCAACACCCTGCAAAGCCTGCTGGAAGATCACGGTGTAGAGGGGAGCCAGATGATCTCAGTGCTCAAGGGGGAAAAAACCCCACACCGCTCTGGCAGGCCGCAAAGCACTCAGTGTTTTTGTTTATCAAGAAGAACTCAGAGATGACTTCTCTAAGGAAGGAAATGCTGTCTGGAGTTCACAGGGAAGATGAGGCACACAAGAAGAAAAGGTGATAGGGACATGGACTTGTAAGGGACCTTTCAGCTCCCCGGTGGGACCGAAAGGCTGCTGAGCTCAGCTGGGTGAAGGGACTTGAAGGCAGGCTGCACACCAACACCCAGAGAGCTGTCAGAAGGAGACAGGGGCTGGCAGCAGGGCAACCTCAGGGGCCAGGCAAAAAGGAGAGGAGGAGGAGGTGTAGCACAAGATGGCTGGAGAACAGTCTGCAATAGGCACCTGGGCAGCATGGAAGCACTAAAACATTGCGTACCTCATGTTAAGGGAAAGCTGCAAAGAAGAGAAATATAAGTAAAATTCAGACACAAGTTGTGTTTTCCAGCAGGGAAGTCATGCTGTGCACTCATGTAACTGCCTGGTGAAGTGCTTTTTCAGACAGAGGCAAGACAGTACATCTCATCAATCTGGACTTCACAGAAAGCGTTTTCTAGTGGATAATTAACAGTTGGGCCAACAAAGCTGAGAATTAGTGCACATGGGGGAGGCTGGATAAAAAAGATTTGGTAAACAGCCCTAGCACAGACACACAGAGGTCGGCAGATGCAATTTTTTTTGAGACAGAGGGGAGAGCATTGCCTATACAGTAGAATACCAAAACACACAAGAGGGAATAGGTCACTTTTAGGAGCCTGGCAACCAAAAACAAACAACAGATGACAGCCCAGAAGTGAGGGTCTGACAGCCAGGAACAAATAGTTAGAATTCTTAGTGCTAAGTAGAGAAGTACTGATATTGGGGAGGAAAGAAACACTCAAGTTTGCTAAGTAGACATTTTCCATGCTGGTTTCCCATGCAATATAGTGCCTGGACTGGGTGGGTCTCACTGATAAGCTCACATATAGCATCACTTTAACCTTACTATCCAGAAACCAAGGTTGTATCTCTTGTCTTTTGCACTCTGGCCAACAGTCTCCCTGAAGAAAGGGTCAATTATCTCTTAAGGGACTGTTCTCTCAAGTTCGTGCTTACAGCATGTGGGTTCACATCAGATACTGATGATCTGATTTTCACTGCAGTCTTGTAAAATAAAGCAGAGGGGAAATGGGGCTGAGATTGAAACAGATAATGAGATTTGTTATTTAGTACTTGATACACTCAAACAACTCCATCCTCCTCCTGAGGAGAATGCAGCATCCAAAAAAAAGAAGAGCAGCACAGGTGGCTGGCTGGGCATCACCCCGTCATTCTGTGTTGGAGGTAGGTGCAGGGCAGGCAGCAGATCCCCACTGGGGATGGAGATGCCTGTGGTTCTCAAACATAGCAATAGTTTTTATTAACAAGTTTTCCCTTAGTCTTGCTCTGAAGAACAAATCAGCATTGCAGATGAGACACTGGAGGGAAGGGAAGCCATCCAAAGGGACCTGAACAGGCTGGAGAAGTGGGCCCATGAGAACCTACTGAGGTTCAACAAGGCCAAGTACAAGGTGTTGCACTTGGGCCAGGGCAATCCCAGGTGTTTATACAGACTGGGAGAAGAACCCCTACAGAGCAGCCCTGCAGAGAAGGACTTGGGGGTCCTGGTAGACAAGAAGCTGGACATGAGCCACCAGTATGGGCTTGCAGCCCGGAAAGCCAACTATATCCTGGACCGCATTAAAAGAGGAGTGGCCAGCAGGGAGAGGGAGGTGATTGTCCCCCTCTGCTCAGCTCTTGTGAGGCCCCATCTGGAGTACTGCGTCCAGGCCTGGGGCCCCCAGCACAATAAAGAGGCAGAGCTCTTGGAATGGGTCCAGAGGAGGGCCACTGAGATGATCAGAGGGCTGGAGCACCTTCTGTGAGGAAGGGCTGAGGGAACTGGGCTTGTTTAGCTTGGAAAAGAGAGGGCTCCAGGGAGACCTCATTGTGGCCTTCCAATACTTGAAGGGCACATATAAACAGGAGGGGGAACGGGTGTTTACGAGGGTGGATAGTGATAGGACAAGGGGGAATGGTTTTAAACTGAGACAGGGGAGGTTTAGGTTAGATACTAGGAGGAAGTTTTTCACACAGAGGGTGGTGACGCACTGGAACAGGTTGCCCAAGGAGGTTGTGGATGCCCCATCCCTGGAGGCATTCAAGGCCAGGCTGGATGTGGCTCTGGGCAGCCTGGTCTGGTGGTTGGTGACCCTGTACATAGCAGGGGGGTTGAAACTAGATGATCATTGTGGTCCTTTTCAACCCAGGGCCATTCTATGACTCTATGGTTCTATGAACAAATGAACCATTTTAGCTGAAGCTTCTGTTTAAAGGAAGAAAAAAAACCTCCTAGCCTTGGGCAGACATTTGTCATGGAAATTCTCAGCAACCCAAGGAAGGCTCTGGTTAGCGGGGTCTGGCTCCCACCTTAACAGGGGCACCTCAAGGCCTGCCCAGAAGAAAGGCTTGGTGCCACCAGGACCAGACAGCCACCAGAGCCAGAGACAGCCAGAGGCTTATGCACGTCTTCATGACCCTTGGCTGAAACCACAGCTGTCATCTCTTTGCTGCTGCCTTCTCTCTCTGTAATGACATTTTCAGCAGCTAGGTTGGGTCCAAGTGCAGCAAGCAACAGAGATCCAGCATTCACGATGATGTAAGAGCCACTTGTTGGGTCATCACCGTTCTCTTGTTACAGACCTATCAGACAGGGAGCAGCCTTAAGGCAGGAAGCTCTGTGCTCCAGACACAGGTATTAGGAGCTGTTCTAGCTGGGCTTACCTTTAAACTCCAGTTTCACAGCAGTGCAGAGTAGCAGAGCACCCTGCCCTAGCATACCGTGGGCAAGGATGCTGGATGAAGCTTCAGGGAGTAGTGTTCATACCCAGCATCTCCTGCATCATGGCATGAAGGAGGGGCAGTGGTGGGGGAGAGCTAGGAGGGTGCAGTATATACCTGTGGGCAGCTATTTGCTCAGAGGCCTGTTACTGTGCGGAGGAATGGCAGACTCCTTTAGGAGTTTTTTTAAAGGCAGAATGCTGTTTTTCTTCTTTTTGTACCCTGATGGCTGTGATTCATGGTTATGTATTGTCTCTCTTTTGGGAGAGTACATGCCTAGGCACCCAGCAGGATTGCTGCTGCCCAAACCAAAACCCCCCCCAACAGGTACCTCTAACCAGAGACGCCCACAGCTAGGTGAGCACACAGCCAGGGAGATCTGGTCCACATCTCTGTGTCAAACAGGCCAAGATTTTTACCCTAGTCACTGATAGTGCCTCCAGCATCCCTCCTCTGGCACAGGGTCACACATCAAAAGCTACCTGCCTGGAGCCAGTTCAGTCCTGTTGCACTCTGCAGCAAAGGCAACTTCATCTGACTTTATCACTCTGAAGGGCTATTTTGCTGGCTCCTCTTTCAATTCCTCCCAAAAATCCAGCCACCAACATTCAACATTTCCTCTCACCTCCTTTCGTTTTGGGAGAAACCAAAATTATTTGCCAGTTGAAGCTGTACTTTTCTGTGTGACCCAGCAGAGATTTGTTAGGGTCTGGTCAGGACTTCAGCTGCTGGTGGTTTGTAGGCTTGTTGCTCTGCAGGAAAGAAATGCCCACAGGCTTCAACTACAGTTTCTTCCTCTTGTAAGTGGTGTTCACCTCAGGACTCCAGGTTTTGAAAAGTCTACAGCAAAACCTCAAAAATCCTAAAACAGCAAGGCTGTCCAGAATAGGTGAGTAGAAAGAAGCTGGAGCCTCTATGGAGAAAGAGAGCGAGAGCTCCCCAGTTCCTGTTACTGGGCTCAGACAAGCAGAGTAAAATCACAAGCAGCAGGAAGGATGCTGCTCAGGACTTCACCCCTGCTGCATATCCATAGCCCCTGCCCTCTTCTTTCTCTCCCTGCTAACATAGACAAGGACACCAGCAAAGCAAGGCTGCCGTGTCCTCCCTGAATGGGCACCTCCAAGGGGTACGGGAGTGGGCACAAGACAAGAACAGGTAGGAGTCACAGGCTGAGAACAGCTGCCTTGCATGATGGAGCAGGTCTGAGGCTGGAAGACCTGGGCTCCAGCAGCAGTTTTCCTGTGCCCATGTGCCAGCCATTTGTGCCGTGCCTCCCTTCTTCCACTCAGGGGTAATATTTATATCCCTCTGTGAAATATCCAGGCCCTCCAGAAGAAGTTGTGTTTCTCAGGACTGAAACATTAAAAAATAATCACTGCTAAGGAGAACAGTAAGCTAGCCTGGAGAAATGTTAGCACTCCCAGGTGCTCATGCAGACAAAGAAGTGCCGCCTGCCAACTCACACAGAGCTCCTGGCAGGTAAGGGATGTGCCAGCCATTCAGTTGGCTGCACAGTGAGCAGCCTAGGCTTTGTAGCCTGCAGATGCCCCAGCTGCAGGCTTCAAGGGGTTGAAGGGATGTTTCTTGCTCTCCGCCGGGCCACCCAAGTGCCATGCGAGACAGGAACCAGCAGGTTCCCACTGCATACAGCTCTGAGCACCAGTGCTAGGACCTTCCTCTCTCCTCCCTGACAAAGGCAGCACAGTTCTTGGCAGGCCCTTGTTATTTCAGCTAAGGCTCATCAACCATCCTTCTGTCACTAAATGCCTTATTATGTGCAATTAATGGACTGACTGAGAGCAGCTACAAAGTCATTCTCCCTGTGAACCGATGGAGGCAGCTGAGCTACTTCTGGTGACTTTCTGATGCTGCCAGCCTCATTACTAAGTGCAGCTGTTTAAGGGCAAAGAGGGAGGCAGGCAGGGAGCACAAAGTGGATGAACAAGCTGGGATCCAGCAGCCCTACCTTTCATACGGCTGCAGGCAGTGTGGCAGAGCTCCTTGCTGTCCCCAAAGCCGGCCGTATCCCTGTGAGGGACACTTGGGCACCACTGTTGGTGACTTGCAGGCACATGTTGACTCCAGCCCTGCCCCACGCAGATCTGTCTTTACCGACGTCTTCAGCTTTTTATTATTATTATTAATAATACAACAAGAGGAAAGAGAGATGAGAGCAAACTGACAGTGCAGTCTGAAACAGCTAATTTGACTGTAGCCAAACTGCACTCAGATGTGCAAAGCAAGAGAATAATTTCCTCTCTCTGATCTCTCAAAGATCATCCTCTTAGGTGTCACGATTACATCTGAAAACAGTCTGACTGTGCTTGAAGGCTGTGTCCCTTGACAATTAACCTACATGTGCACACCTTTTGCGACTTCTTGCTGCATTCTGAACTATTGCCGTGCTCCTGATATATGCTGAACACAAAACCTAGGTAAAAGAAGATTCCTCAGCCAGTCCCCGGCAAAAGGACACTGGTTTCATTGGAGCGTGGCCCTGAATTAATCTGCCTTTAGTAATGCTTTGTTACCAAAAATAAGAGAGTTACAGCTGGCATTTATGCAATCAATTCTTCCACTGTGCAAGGCAATTCCTGAGGACTGAGAGATAGCAAATTTTCTGTGCCTTATTAAAAAAAACCCCACAAAATGAAGCATTCTGTGTATTTTAAGTCATCTTGCCTTTGCTTTCCATATGCAGAAAGCCAGGTGCCCTTCAACCACAGGACATCAGATCTTTTCTTGAGGATAGGCAGTCCAAAAGAAAAAAAAAAAGGAAAAAAAAAAAGACACCCCAAAACCAAAAATACACACAAAAAAACCCCAAACCCTAAAACAAAATAAAGCCACACAGATCTGTAGACAGAGAAATTCAGGGGCAAAATTCATCTCCGAGTGAAATGGACCTTAGCCCTCTGAAGGAGCAGGCAAGGGAAGTGCTTAGATTAATCCTAACAACCCACGCGAGAACTCATGGGCAAAACCCTTGCAGGGTTTCCAGCTCTTGAGCAAACTTAGCCTGAACAGCTGTTACAATTTGGAAAGCAAAACAAAATCCTAAAGATTTGCCTTAAAGCAATTTGCGTCCATCCTAATAGCAAGATGCTCTGCTTTGCATTTTAACCAAGGGCTAGCCAGACTGTCATGACTGCAGAACTGGGAGATTCTAGTAGTTCCTCCCTTGCCCCTGCCCTGCTGGGCTTGATCACTTTCTATGCCTTTATGCACCTTTTGGAGAGACACCACAGTGTCCCCTCTGTGAACGGAGGAACCCCCTTCAACAGCACTGGGCAGGTCTGCTAAACCAGAGCCATGGACCACTCCAGGCAGCTCAACAGCCACCATTGGCACAGTTGCCTGATTTTGTTTTTCCATACACCAAATTCTCCAATCCCATTGGAGAAAGGATGACCCCATTTTAATCTGGCAAGGTTTCAGGTTGTTCCGGACAGTCCAAACTGGAGTTCTCTGGATAAAACCAGCCTTGCAGACCAGTAAAGAGCTGCCTTCAGACTCCTCTCAGGCTCTCCCTGAGAAGTGGTTTAGCTTAGCCCTTCTTTCACACCAGATTCATGGACTGAAACCACCATACCCCTGCCAACACTTGGCCAACAGGTCAGCAGACAGTGCTTGAGGACAGTAGAGCAGGTCCCCATCTGCTGCAGGATGCACAGGGCCAGAGGAAGGTAGGATAGGATTTACTTCCAAACATGTGACTGAGAGCTCTGGGATTACGAACAATGCAAGGGCACAGGCATTACCAAGGCTCAGGGAAGGCAGAAATTAATATTAAAGACACTAACTATGAAATAGATTTGTTCCTGTGCAGAGTCAGATTAAAGACTGAGAAGAGGGCAAATCCCCCTCTAAAAACTCTTATTGGGATGCTTGTTGAAGTCTGGCAGGAGTTGGGATGGCAAACATGAATTTTAGAGGAAAAGCAGAGGAGGTATAATACTCCTGGCCCTCTTCTCCCTCCTCCTTCCTGTCCTCCACCTACAGCTCACCTCTCCTCAGCAGAAAGTACTTCTTACAGCCCCACATAAAAGAGTAGCAAAGTGTTTTTCTTCACATGTAACCCAAAGGAAAACATGAGACGCTGTTTTCCACTTCAGCCAAGATGTCTTTTTAATACTATGCAAGCTGGGAGCATCTTCAAGGCTTTGTTGTTTCTTAAGCAGAGAGGGAAGGAGTAAAGGTTGAATGAGAATGCTAAAAACATTTCTTTGAACTGGTGAGATTTACTGGTATGCACATGGCTCCCAATACAGAGGCATATTTGGAAGAAAGAAAAAAAAAAAGCAAAAACACATCTATTCCCCCTTGGTTGCTGTCTCTATTTGATTCCACTGCACTGCATTTTTACCAGGGAAATTATTGGGGGAAAGGGAGTTAGACAGCATTTCCCTGACAGCAGCTTGTCAGCCTGTTCTTTTAGCATCAGGGGAAAGAACTGCAGCTCACATCCTTAAAGCACCATCCTGCCACACCAGAGATAGGAACACACATACATCTGGCTTTCTGAGGGCCATGTGCAACATACCCCCTCTTTCCCATCCAGACAACCACCACAGCACACGAGGCAACGGCCCATGGCCTGTGTCCCATGACCTGCTCAGCTCTGTGTGCTCTGACCTCACTGGACTCACCACCAGTCATGTTCAGGGGCTGGAAAAACAAGCAGGGCTTCTTTGGTACTCTGAATACAATGGCTTGGATTGGAAGGAACATTAAAGATCACCTAGTTCCAACCCCTGCTGTGGGCAGGTTTGCTGACCACTAAATCAAGCACTAGATCAGGCTGCTCAGGGCCCCAGCTAGCCTTGCCTTGAACATCTCCAGGGATGGGGCATCTGCAGCTTCTCTGAGCAGCCTCTGCCAGCACCTTACTACCCTCTCATGGAAAAACTCCTCTGACATCTAATCTAAAGCTCCCCTTCTTCAGTTTATAACCTTTTCCCAGTGTTCTACCACTACCTAGCCATGCAAACAGTTGATTTCCCTCCCGTTAGTAATTTCCCTTTAAATATTGGAAGGTCACAATGAGTTTCTTCCTGGAGCCTTCTCTTCTCTAGAGTGAAGAAGTCCAGCTCCCTCAGCTTGTCTTCATAGGAAGGGTACTTCAGACCTCTCATAATCTCATCCACTTCCCTCCTCCCCTGTGCCTCCCTGGTAGTTAGTGCTCACACACCAGGCAAATGCTCGTCCATCACTGCTGATGGCATAGCTGACCAATGAGCCGCACGCAACAGAAGAGATGCTGGGGAGTTCCAGGGTGACAGTGGATGTGCTCTTCTTTTATGCCTCAAGGAGAAATACCTCCCAGATAGTCTTGCTTCAGAAGGAAATATCTTCTGAACTGCAAATAAATAGCCTTATTGTCCAAGGCCCCCCTTTCCTGAGATGAGATTCTGACAACTAAGTGTTGGCATTTCTGGAGGTGCCAGCTGGGCTCCAGAAGAGAAGGGGACCTGGATGGCAGCTGTACTCAGGTTATCTCCTGCGAGGTTTCTCTAGCAAACAAAAAACTCAAGGTCTGGGTGACAGTTGTGAAGTGTAATAGTTTCTGAAAGCAAAAATACACGTTTTTGTCAGTTGGTGTTGTGCTTCTCTTGAGAAAGGCCGGAGAAGCAAAAAAGAAATTCCACTGAGAGCTGATTAGCCTCTATGTAAATAGAACAAGTAACGTGCCATCATTTCCCAAAGTGAGAGGGGTAGCACTGTGCTCCTATACTGCTTGTGCACTTAGTCACCATTCACCTAGGACCTCAAGATAACATTTAGAAAGTGTACGGGAACTGTTGAGTCATGACCTGAACCACTGATCACCCAGGGAAAGGACTGGGTCAGCCCTGGGAGCACAGGTAAAGGCGATTCAGCTGTGTGACCGCAAGGGGTGGAGCCTGGCTGCACCTCTCCTAGACCCCATTCAAGGGCTGACTACCACTGGGGGAGGATCCCTGGTTGGAGATTCCTCCCTTGTGGGGTTTTTCTCTGCAAGCTCAGATCCTTGGAGATGGGTGAGCATTCCATTTCTGTTTGTCCTTTTGCCGTTCCACCCTGCTAATCTCTCTGACTGTAAGAGTAAGCATAATTAAAGAAAACAAAATAGACTTGGGACACACCCAGGGCTATCCTGCAAATTCAGACTAGAAAAGATGCAAGGTGTTGTAGGGTAGACAGGAGGGGTTGGAGAAGACTTGCCTGCAGCAACAGAGCAGCAGTTCCTTGGTCAGGACTGTAGCTTTCTTCATCTCCACCCATCCTATAGTTAGCTAGCACTGTGCTTTCATCAGGAAAGTTTGATCCCTAGATGCTCACATGCAACTAACTCTATCCCTGTACCAAAAATTAGCATGGCTACCAAGGCATACGTGCTCTCCTTTCTGCCCTTCTCTGCTTTCTTTAGTAACTAGATACAGCTGACTAAGGAGGGGTACAAAGCCAATCAAGTAGTAGTCACACTCCTTTCCAATTCCTGGTACAAAGGATGCACTAAGGAAAAAGCAAGAAATAGCTTATTATTATTTTCCTCCCTACTTGGGAAATCTGTAAGGAGGCAGCTACAATTTCTGGCTCCTTTGTACCAGCACCAAGAGCAACTTTGAGCAGGGCTCTCAGCATCAAGGCTAGGTCAGCTTTTTTTTTTTCCCCACAGGATCATTTCTCTGTGTTTTTATGCTCCATTTTCCATCAGAGCTGCTGTTCTTTGAAAATTATTTTGCAATATGAGGTTTTCCATCTATTTCTGAATAGCAGCAGGTGTGTGAAGAATCACCCTCCAGGTGATGCTGCCCACAGGTTAATAACAGGGTTAGGCTTTTCTTCTCAGATGAGTTTCTGGTGTGTGAGTTGTAGCTTTCAAGACAAGAAGGGTTTGTGAAAGCAAACTTCTGGTGGTGGATACATCAAGGGCAGGACACGCAAAACTCTCCTGCGTGGGCAGAAGTTGGCTGCCATAGCCTAAACATCTGAACATGTTGGTTTTTTTTTTTACCTTCCTCCCTCTCTCTTGCTTGGCTCGCTTGTGCTCCAGAGGACCTGTGAGTTCCCATGTACATAACAACCAGATCAGGTGCTGTTCTGCTCCACAAACAGTCACCTCTGGGAGGATAAACAAGCATGCGTTGGGCTCCCTGTCAGCCGCATCTCCAAGCTGCTCTGCAATGGCTGCGATGTGCAAAGGGTGCTTGGTGCTCAGAAGGTGCCTCCAAAGGATACAGTGTTCACCCTGAACAGCCAAGTGCAGACTACCGTTGTGCCCAGCAATGTGTTTGGGTCAAATTGCAGAATTATGGGAATAATGCCAGGGCAGCATTGCTCTCGTTGCTTGTGGTGGGGAAAAGAAAAACAGATGGTGCTGGCTTCCTCCCTGCAACTGGGGCTCGGGTGTCAGCCAGAGGACCTGGGCAGGGTGAGAAGTGCTTCTATGCAGTGCTCTGTTAAGGTGCGCATCAGCTGCCATGTGGTTCCTTTAAGGCAGTTTTGCTGCTGTGGAAATATTTATAGGATGCTCATCACCATGGTATCTGAACACTACCGACTAATGGGGCGTATGAGATGTGCCTGGTGTATTTGTTATTAATTTCTTTAATGGTGGAGTTTTTTGACATTTTGTTTTCATTGCTGGCTTCAATTTGGACATGCTGCTTGTGTGCACAGCACCTTTGTGGTGGCATTCCTCGAAGGAAACGTGGAAGAGATGAGCATTCAGAGGGAGGATAATTAAAGGAATCCTGTCAGCCAGATCTGTACCTAAGGTTTAGAGGCGGTTTAAAAAAGGAAAGGGAAGGGGTAAAAAGGGTGTTATTAAAGCTATTGGGAGTTAAAATGTCTTTTCCTTTAAAACAAAACAAAACCACTCAATGAAATGGCAAGTCATCATTTCTCTTCACTTCTGGGACAAAAGCAGGAAAGCAACGCTGGGAAGACAGTGACTGCATGGACCAA
Source organism: Alectoris magna (assembly GCA_030625065.1). NCBI lineage: Eukaryota > Metazoa > Chordata > Aves > Galliformes > Phasianidae > Alectoris > Alectoris magna. Next base: position 104,389,409 of record CM060560.1, read on the forward strand.
AAAGAACGAAGGGAGGGGAGCGAATAACAGTACCAGCCAGGACAAGTGATGCTTTTCAAGTGTGTGACTTGAGCATGATAGGATTTTATTTCCTTTTTAGCTGGAAAAATTATATTGGCAATGATCCTGGAATAATAATCCCTGATGAAAAACTAAAAGTCAGAACTCTGACTTTTCTTTGAATAGACAATTCTACTGTGTAGAGCTGAACACTTCCGTTAGCCCCTTGGCCAGATCTGGCCAGCTGGCAGCTGCCTCTTGCCAAGGAATCCTTTTGTGAAGACAAAAAAAGCACATTGCAAAAGGGAAGTGGTGTAGAGCAAATCCTTGCTGCAAGATCACAGTTGCAGGGAAGTATTTTGTGGTTTTAGCCTTTCCACAGAGGGATTGCTGGCAAAGACTCTCGATGAGCATCCACGACCTGTGCTGTTTTGTATGATGGCCCCTGAAGCTGCTCCACTGATCGCCTGGATCAAAGTATCCCAGACTTGTCCACAGTTCTGGCCTGTCCAGTTCTTTCCAAATACTTTACTGTGCCCTGTCTCACCTGCATTATCCACATTTCTGGAGTGCTATCACTGTTATTAGGGACAAAAAAAAAAATCACTTGTAGCAAAGGGAGAGAGTGAAAAATAAGGCTAGACCCAGGTCTCTGGGCTATTTATTTGTCCCATGCTTTTGATGTATTCTGTCTGCAGCATTATTTAGGAGCCCACACAGGGGCAAATGCCAGATACCTTCTGTTAGTGTGAAAGCTCCAGAAATTGGAGCACCTCTCTGATGAAGTAAGGCTGAGGGAACTGGGCTTTTTCAGTCTGGAGAAGAGAAGGCTCCAGGGAGACCTTATTGGAGCCTTCCAGTACTTGAGGGCAGCAAGATGGAGACCAACTTTTTACACTGTCTGATCATGACAGGACAAGGGAGAATGGCTTTAAACAAGAGAGAAGATCTAGGTTAGACGTTAGGGGGAAATTCTTCACTCAGAGGGCAGTGAGGCACTGGCACAGCTACCCAGAGAAGCTGTGGATGTCCCATCGCTGAAGGTGTTCCAGGCTGCATTGGATGGGGCCCTGGGCAGCTGAGCTGGTGGGGAGCAGCCCTGCCTATGGCGAAGGGGGTTGGAACCAAAGTCACTAATCTGTCACATCCTGGAGAAGTAGAAAGAGATTGTACCTACCTACATCTGTGCGAGACAGCCAGACTGCCAGGTTAGACCTGCAGGTTTGCCTCTGCTTGGAGCTGTTTTCTGAGTTTTTCCCAGTGGGGACTTTTATTTAAAGCTGTGTCTGCAAGGTGTGGGAAGGTCAATCCAGACACTGAGAAAAGCCTGGGCTCTGACAGGTGGATGTCTATGTAACACCTCAGCTTTCAACGGTATAAATCAGATCCTGAAATAGACAGGATAAATGCAGTCAGTCATTTTGCAGCCCTATTAAAGCCACAGGGCTCCTCGCACAAATCCTTACAATAAGATCAAGCTGTCTGCAGACTCAAAAACTGCCTTGTGGAAGGTGAGGGTAGAGTCCAGCTCAAGGACTGAAAAATGAGTTGAGAAGTCTGCAGCGGCACTCCTGCAACACTGGTGTTTTTGGAAGAAGCCAGCATGACCAGAGAGGTTGCTTTATTCTGGAACAATGGTGTTTAGAGCTTCGTAGGCTAAAAGCATCTTGCAGGGCAGGCAAAACTGACTTGTGCTGCCCTGGAGATGGAGACAGAACTGGGACATCCCTGAGAAGGATAGAAGAGGAGATGGAGTGGGAGAACGCTCTACGGAAGAGGGTTGTGGTGAGTGCCCTCAGCTTCACTGTCCATTTGTAAGCTCTACTGCACAACATGACCTCAGGATATCCCCAGACTTGGGTTATCCTGATATCTTCCGCCTCTCCAGGGCACCTGGAAGGCAGTGAATCAGCCAAATGAAAGGAGGCAGCTCTGTCTGAGAGCAGTCGAGAAGCTCATGTGCCTGAGCAAGGCTACTAGGCCACAGCAGCCTTTCAGAGCCTGCAGCAAGCAGGGCAGGGGGGTTGCCTGGCCAGGAGAGGCCCACATGCGCCCACCTGGGATTCCCACATGGAACGCAGTGATCATGGTGATAAAATGGGCAGCATGCAGGCTGCAGGGATGGGGCATGGGGAGGGAAAATGGGTGGAAACATGGGATTTTTTCCAGCAGCAGCACAGCCCCTTTCGTTCTCCCCTCCTGGGTTTCCGACTTCTCAGTCTGCAGCAGCAGCCACAACCCGTCTGTGGAGCATTCTCCCACTCCATCTCCTTTCTTGTCCTCCTTAGGAATGCCCCAGTGTTCTCTCCATCTCTAGGGCAGCACAACTTGCTTTTGCCTTCCTTGCGAGATGCTTTGAGTCAGCTCTGACTTCTCAATCCCTAATCAAATCCATGTTTTGTTTTCAGTAGCACAGTCCCTTAAGCAGCTCAGAACACAGGCCAGGCTATGTTTATTAGCTAGACCATCTATTTTGTTTGTGGGAGAGGGGGGGAAAAAAAGTATTTTTGCAGCAATTATTCCAGTTCAGCAAGCCACTGGTAAAACATCTGATTTGTTGTTTCCCAAACATCTTGAAGTGTTGTTGCTTCATGATGAAGATCTGTTCTGAGGAAGAGAACGAGACATCTAAAGAATGCAAACAAAACGTTCTTTAAATCTCAGATCAAGTCCACTTTTCTTCAGTCCGAATGTTTAATTTGGTCACCAAACCAAAGAAAAAACAGGGTTTTTTTTTGGTGATTTTCTGTTTTTTTTTTGTTTTTTTTTTTTCTCACATATATAAGGCCTTAATGGGAGCATGACAATTCTGTGCAACTCATGCAGTCACCTGCAAGCAATTTGTCCTACAAGCATGCGGGACTGATTACACATCTGAATACTCACAGCAGCTCAGACTGGGAATGCAGTTAGCAACTGATTGATGTACTCCGGTTATAGGGCAAAGGCAACTATATTGCTAGCAGATTCTATTTGCTAGCTTCGTTATCTGCTGTCCTGCAAACACGCTAGCAAAGTCTAATAGCAGGAAATTTTAATAATCTTGTATTCCTTACAATAATAACCTTTTTTTAACCATTTATTACACATAATTTCACAATCCTCTTGGTTGTGTCACACAGAGAGGGTACAAAACTGATGCTCCTTTGTACTGAGGGTGATGTTTTGTTTGGCTTTGCTTTCTGTTCGCTTATCTTGTTTGGGGAGAGAAGTCTCTCTGGAAATTTGTGTCTCAAATCACTTTCATTCTCAGGTATGGGCTTCTTTCCTGTTTCTCTCAAGATCCAAGCTCTGGAGTAACATCCAACCTATTACTCTCAGTGTTCATGAGAAATTTACAACTTACCACAGTGAGTATATACCAGTCAGACAATGTTTTGTGTTGCTGAACATAAGAAATGTTTCCCGTATTCCTTTGTAGCCTATTCCAAGAACACCTGGCGTACCGCATATATTTTGCCAGCACAAGCATACCCACGTGGATAGGGGAGTCTTAGTTACACTAGGACAATTGCTGTGTGGATGTGATTTGAATTCTTTTGCTATCATTCATCACAGGCAAAACAATGGGAATAGCATTTTGTGTATTGACATCAGGGACTTTGCAGCATAATGCATAATTCAGCCAGGTAGGTGTGTGATATTTCTCTCCTGACACCGCTAATTCTTGTGAGCAAGTCTCACCCTCTCACCCCGCGATTTGCTTTTAGCTGCTGCTTCCATCAAACAATCCGTGAGGATGCAAAGAACATACTAACGGGCTCACAGCTGAATCAGATCCCACAGAAGCAGGCATGCCGTGCAATTTCCTCCCACCTTCAATGTGTATTTCATAACAGGGAATGGTATTTTTAACCATTTTTACATTTATCTCTCCCCATTAGGTTCCTTTGAAGTTGCTCAGCTTTTTTTTCTGTTGGCTTTTTTTCTGGCTGTTTCAAATCCAAGCACACCGGCAGCATTACGTGCTCGACCAATTCAGTGCTCCCTCACCAGCTTTCCAAGAGCATTTGCTTGCTTAACGCAGGAGAGTGTTTGTTCAGATGCCCTGGGAGCCCACTCCTGTGTGAACTCACCTGGAAGGAGAGTTTATCTCCTCTGCTGTGTTTGCATAACTCCCAAGATAAGCCATCAAAAGCAGTTTCTTTGTTAGGGGGAGGGAGAGGAGGAGGAGGAGGAGGAGGGGATCCATATAGGTATTGTTTGTCAAAACATTAGGCCAGGTGATGTGCTGTGAAGCACTTGGAAACACAGGTAGGCTATTCTGGAGAGGCTGATGATTTTAAGTCAAAGAAGACAAAACTGTGAAATGTGACAAAGAATTTCCACCCCCAAAATTGTCTGTTACTACATGACTGCACAATTCTCCTTGGCCTCCTCAAGGCATCCAGAGCAGCCAGGAGACCAAAGGGGCATTTTCCTGACAAATACAGACCAGGCTTTGCCCAAACCCCCTATCCTACGAAGATGACAGATTCTGGTGCGTCACCTTCACCCCAGGGGACTTAGTCAGGCTGCTGCAGCCCATAAGGAGGAGTCCCGTTCTCCTCCCCAGTGGATGGTGAGCCCCAGTCCTGCCCCCAGCCTTAGCAGCTCCAGGGCCCTCTGATTCAGGGGAAATCCACACGCTCCACTGTCTTGTCTCGCCACTGTGGCTGACGCAGGCAATGAGGGAGCGACCTGCACACTGGTGTATTACAAATGATTTATTGGTCTAATAAAGAGCCTCAAATTACCCACTGCCTCCTTCTTTTCCCCCTTTGCCCCAAGGACTGATACAGCTACTCTACAAACATTTCCTACCTCACATTATGTAATGTAACTGAGAGAAAAACAAGTATACGTTCCCTCGCAGACCCGTGGCCAGCACGTTCGGCCAAGGTGCTAGCACCAGGGCAGAAACACATTGTTCCACACCTGGGCATAGGAACAGCTTTGCTGCTGCTGTTTGCTAACTCTAACCCACATCACCTCTTTCCTCCCATGTCTAGGAGGAAATATGGATCTCCAGCCTTCTGCCCTCAGCTTCTGCTGTTCGCTGCCCCAGGGAGGGAGCCCCAAGCCCATGGGGCTGCCTCGACATTCAGCTTGCTCCAGCCAGTCACTGCTTCTTTCTGTATGCAGAGCGGGAGGAATAAATTAACCTACTTTGGGTGGCTTGCAGGCCTTAACAAGCAGCTGCTGCCGAAGGGCTCGTGGAGCTTCAGACAGCAAAGCTGAAAAACAGCAGAATATTATCGTCCTCCTCATCATCTGGTGCCGTCCTGAAGACCAGGAGGTCAGATGGGGTGAACCAAAGACAACACAGTATTCTTAAATATTCAGCAACAAATTATTTGAAGTATGGTGAAGGAAAAGAAAGAAAAACACTAAAAAAAGTGTAAAGATAAGCTACAGTTAAGTTGTCCTTCCAGGCATTTTAACTTCAGCAAGTGACAGGAGCTCCTCTCCCTCTCCCATCCCCTCCCTTCCCCACTATGCGTGAACCCACAAAGTCTCCTCCAGTCTCACTGGGCCAGTGGGCCAGTAATGCTTGGACAATTTGCTTGGTGCAAATATCTGAAAGACTCCTTGTTGGAGCATGAGTTGCTAGGCCATGGCAAATGAGAGAATAGAAGCCCTAGGACTGATGTTACAAAGGGTGCATTTTGAGTAGTTACATTCCTTGTAAGGCTGACCTATTTATAAGTGCAGGGACTTGAGCCCTTGGGGAAAATGGGATGGTAGTGTTAGGAAACAGGGATGGAAGCAGCCCAAGGTTTCTGCTGCACACACCCAGGCAGCCCAAGCAACCACACTTACCCATCCGAATGGCTGATACTCATCTCTTGCCTTTACCAAAAGGCGCCCAGCCATGCCTTGATCTGTGCTACATGGAACTGCCCTCAGGGAGGAAACAGTCAAAGAGGAGACTTAAAAGTGTTTGCTCTGTTGCCTCTAATACACTCAGCCCTCCCCATCTCCACCACCACTCTTGATAATTGGGTACACACAGAGGGGACTTTGTTTCCGTATGTCTTGGTAACAGCAGAGCTATATATATAGATCGTTTTTGTCTCTTTTCTCCATTTGCGCAGTTATTGATGGTACTCAGAGGTAGGTCCCAGGGCTGAACCCCTGGTCTGTAAGCAAGCGAGGGCCACTAAAAGAGGGGCCACGGCAAAGCAACTCCACATGAGCTAGAGAAGCCACTTTGATGGCACCAGGTGATGGATGTCAGCCAGGGCCCAGCAAGGCCATCGCAGCTCCCATACATCCCCTGCCCTCCCGGCCACTCAGGCTTAACCCGCCCCAGCTCTACCACCGTGCTCAGGCCCACGTTTGTGATGCCTCCTGTGCCACTTATTTAAATGAGTTTCACACATGGTTCTGATTTCAGATCAAGATTTATGGAGTCCTGTTTAATTATGCACAATGAAGTACAGCAGGAGCCTGCTTCTCCTTTCTGGGAGACCTCAGTGTGGTTTTTTGCCTGTTGGTCAATGGCCAGAGGGATGTGCATCTTGATTTTCTAATACTCTCCTACCCACTCCCCAAAACACTCAGTTCTTTTCCAGAGTGGAATGATGAAGACATACAGTCTGCAAAAACCTCTCCCTCCAGGAATCTGAGATAAGACAGAGTCCACATCTCCTCTGCTCCCACTCCTCATCTCTTTCATCAGAGAGCTGCCAAATCCCGCCTCCACCAGCTCTTGTGTTTTGTTTTCAGACACTTTCATTGGTGTTGTCCCTCACACTGGAGAAGACTTCCCAGATGAAGACTTTTTAGATGTTTATCTAAAAAAACACCTTCTTCTCTAAATCCCTGCTACAGCACACCCGAGGACCACAGAGTACTCCATAAACCATAGGCTTGTGCTGTGCTGAGGCTGCCACCCACCATGCTGACCAGTACAGCCCGAGGACGCATCAGTCTGCTGTTGCCCTTTTCACATACCCCTTTCTGAGCACTGACTGTTAGTCACTGACAGTACAGTGCAGCTAGCACAGGATACTGGGTTAGTGGGTCCCAATATGCCCATTTGCATGTTCTTTTAAGTGGGGCTGTAATAAATGGCAAGCAACACTGAGAAGCCTGGTTATTAATAATTGCCTACACCCATCTGCTCCCTTCTGCAGTGCTCTGCTGCTTGGCTGAACAGGCAGAAGAAGGCTGAGCTCGCCTCAAGCTCCAACAGCAGGCTGCAGCCATGGGTCACTGCACCCAGGGCTCCTGTGCCAGGCTGCCTGCTGGCGCCAGCCTTCACCTCAGCGCCGCAGGGCTCACCCAGCATGGAAACTGCAATGGCTGGCGAGGGATCACTAGGGGAGCTGATAGCTGGTGGTGTTTTGTTATCACTGTTATTTATTCTTATTTGCATTGCCACTGTGCTTTGCAGTCTCTGTTTGAATTAGGATGCTGTGGTCTCAGGCCTGGGAATATTCAACTGGAGAAGTGCAGCTGGGTACAAGGTGTGTGCTTAGCCTCTCTGGGAAGGGTACTGCTGTGTCCACAAAGGAGTCTCTAGCCCATGAGTCTCAGTCTCTCCTGCTGCCTTTGCATTCCACCTTCTGAATGTGGCACCTCCTTGGATTCACCAGCCTTCAGAAAGAATTTGTGGCCGAGCAGGAATGCTTTTGTTTCTGATCAACGGAGGGTCCAGGCAATCCTTCAGAACCCCTAGGATCAAAAAGCAGTCCAGAAACCTAGAAGACACCATGTGAAATCTGCCAGGACCTGCAGCTCCAAAGAAGGGTTGCACTCACCTGGTGCAGCAGAGGGGCAGTGGGCAAAGTGTTGGGATGCTGCTCTTCTGCAGGTCAGCCCATGGGCTGTCGCCAGCCCTCCTGGCTCTCAGCATGGACACTGGGAAGCAGAAAAGCCTGCAGAAAGTATGATTTGCCTTGGCTGCTGCCGGGGAGTTGTTCGGACAAAACCCAAGCCAGGAAGTCTGCAATTGTTCTCATTTCCACAAAACAAACATGGCAAAACCCAGGAGTTCCTAAGGCATAATGTAGCAGATATTTAATGGCATTCAGTAGAGACAGGCAACAGCTTAAGAAATGCAGGAACGATTGCCCTGTTACATCAGGACTACTTTTTGCTATTTATTCAGCCCCACTAGTATGTCAGAGCAAACGGAAACCGGTCACTGTCCCAAGGAATTCAGTCTCTTTCAATCAAGCATGGCCATAAAAATTCAAGGTGTAGGATGTGGAGATGAGTTGAAATTGCAGTTGAGGGGGTGAGGGGATCTGGTGTAACTTTAATGTCGCTGCATACATTAAATTTGACCGGGGCATCAGGCTAAATGCCACTGTGCTTCAAACATCAACAAGAGAGTCTCTGCTGGCCAGTTCTCATTCAGGTTGTCATTACTTCATCTGTACACTGCTACAGCCTTTGTTTAGTCAGCAGCACCACCACTCCTCATGGTGGACCTGACCTCAGCTGGGCATAGAGCAGAGGAAGGGAGCCTGTAGCCTCTGTGGGACAACCGTGGAGTGCACAGGACAATGCCCGCCTCTCCCCAGATGCTGGGCCTGGCCAACCCTCATGAGGCACTAAAAATCTACAGAAGTCATAGCTATGGGAGATACAGGGCTGAACCAGGTGAAGACTTTCCAGACTGGCTCCAGGCCACAGTCAGGCTGACATCCAGCAGGCCCCCCCCATGCAGATCAAGGTCCAGCTGGTAGGGTCAGGCACTCTGTTAAAAGCCAGTCCCATGATCTCCATTCACTGGCTCTGAGAGCAGCTGATTTCCTCCATGGACGCTGTTCTCAGACTCCTTCCTTTCTTCTTCCACCTGTAGCTCTGCTGTCCACCTGTGGGCTACACCCTGACACATGGCACCCAGCATGATGCCCTTGGATAAAGGATCTTTATAATGGTCAGCACTGATGTGCTAAGATGTTCTGATGTTCTAAGACTCATTCTGCAGTAAATTTATTAGCAATAGGACCTCCTTGGTAACATGGGTGGAAAAGGGTAGCTTGTTGGCATGTGAGGAGAGACGGGTTTCCACTGCTTGATGGGCTGGCAAATCTCAGCGGAGCGTGTGCCTCCAGCATTCAGCAAGCCTGGCTCAGCAAGGAATAAGTGAATCTTGCTGTATTTAAAGAGACGGTCTCATGGGTTCCCCTTTAATCTCATCTCTGTTTGCAATTCCCCCTTCTGAGCCTATGAGCAACATTTCTTTCCCCTTCAAGTGCTACTCTGCTCTGTTCAATTTTCTCTTCATCCCTCCCTGCCCTCTCCTTCCCTCCGCTGTCCCCATCCCCATGTTTCTTTAATGGAGCTTGAAATTATAATACAGTGATTCAGCTCCCTTTCATGTCTGCCAAGAGTCAGCAGCGCAGCCCTGCAAATAGGGCTTGCTGGTTCTCTCAGCCTGCTTTGCAGCACTGTCTCAGCTCACTGCTGTGGTGAGACTGGGGGCATTCCTCTTGGTACAGGACACAATGAGGGCAGCTTTACAATGCTCCTGGAATCGGGCTGAATGCCCTTGCCTTGGCCACAGGGCACAGTGCAATGAGTTCTGATGGTGTTGTTCTCTGCTGAGCACACGCCTGTGGATTTGCTGGGTGGTGCTGGATCTGAAGAGCTTGGGATGTGCCTTGGGACGTGCCTGCTGGGATCCCAGCGCTTCCTCCCCTTTGAAGCTCAAACACTGGCAGTGCTGGAGCTCTGCCAAGGCCGATGCTACACCTCCATTCTGGAAAGCCCCCTGGGCCCCACTTGGGGCAGGCTTGTAGCTCAGAGGTGTGCCTCCTGCACACATACCCTCTGGAAGTTACACACAGATTACAGCCCACCTTTCCTTCTTCACGGCACAGCAGCAGAGCTGCCAAGTCATGGGGAAATATCTTTCTTGTCCTACTGATGCCTGCCCTCTGACTCTTCTCGCTCTCCACCCTGACCCAGTCCTCATTCTTTTTGGCTTTCATGCCACAAGACTCAAAGCCCTGTATTTCCAATTCTCACTTCTTCCTGCTGTACAGAGCTTCCTTGTCTCTTCTTCTGCTCCCTGTACACTGCCATCCCTAGCTTGCCTGCATACCCAGCTCACCACTGCCCCTCCCCATGAGCATGGCATGGTATATGGAACAAATATCTGCCAAGCATCTCCTCCACCTCAAGTCTCAAGTCTCAAGTCTCAAACTCGCTCTGCTCTTTTTTTTCTCCTTTCTTTTTTTTCTCCTTCAGCAATCAGTGTTTCTCCTCCTTAATGGAGAATTTCCAGTGTGAATTTCCAGTGCCACCACCACTTTGCTGCCTCTCTTCACCAGCCTCTGGGTTTTTCAGCCTTAGAGGCAGTGTTGACACTCTCCTGGAAGAAAGCACACCATCCAGCCCATCAGAAATCCCTGCTTGCCTCTTCCCTTCTGTATGAGCACATTACTGTTGCGGCTTCATTTTGTCACCTCCAGTGGCACTGTGCTGTATTCATACTGGATGCCCTCATGGCATGCTAACTGCGCTCCCCTGCAGTCCAGCACCTCTATCTCATTCTGGTATGGATGTCAGTGGCTGAGTAGGAAATATCACCCAGCTGCCATCTGCATGGCTAGGACCACACCAGTAGCAATGAGCGTATCTGTGGGCACTGTGCTTTTACCCGTGGATGGCAGCCTACCGTATGTGAATGGGCACGTATGGGAGCAGCTGGGACATGTCTCCTGGCCTTTTGGGTTAATTGATTTAGGAAGTAGTTAGAATTTTCCTCCATTAGTGAGGCAAGCGGTCCTCCTGAGAGCTCACCCAGGGACACTTTCCAGTAACTGTTCAGATCGCTCATGCATCATTTATTGTTAAAGATACTGCATCAATAAGGAGAGGTTGTATAATAAACAGGAATTACGTGAAGGGAAGGCAAAATAAAATCCTTAATTCAGTTCGTAAAAGTGAAATGCTATCCGTAAAAAGCAGAAAGCTGGACCTGTATGTAAAACTGGCCATTCTTAAGAAGCATCAGCAATCCATCCCATCTATCATTCCTTAAAAAGTCCAGCATAACAGTAGCTCAGCCAAGGAAAGGGTTTGCTGTCAGCACCATGCATGAGCAGCATCACTTTGGATGGATTTCGAGCCCTGTAGCATCCTTTGACATCTCCTGTGTGCCAGAAGGTGTTGGAGCTGTGCCAGATAGGTGCACCTACCAGCAAAAGCAGAGAAAGCAAGAGCTAGTTGTGTCCCAGTATGGGGAGAAGCCATTACCGCCTGATGATGACCATGTAGAATACACTTACAGCACCTATGATTCTGTCATTCTATACCCAGCTCCAGGCTCTTGTTCCTTCCTTCAGACTCGTTCAGAACTCTTCTTTAGAGGAGAGGCACAGAAGAAAGCAGGAGGGAGAAACATACGTATCTTGCGTTTACTGGTCCCTCTGGAGCTGTAATCCTAAGGCCCAGCAGTTCAAAGTCTCGCTTTGGATGATTTTAATTGCAGGTAGAGTTGTTTAATGGAGAGTGTCAAATGGCTGCTGGGCACAGAGGTCACGTTTGCATGAGGTAGATGCGCTGCTTTGGCTTAATTTCCTCGTTGCAACGCGCAAATTGCTGCACATGAAGTGTCAGGTTCAGCAATCCTGGTGTAATCTGGAGATGAGTCATCATGGGGAGAAGGGAGCCATTTCCCCTCCCAAAGCCTGCACGGCCAGGGGCTGGAGAGCCTCTTTTGCTTCTTTCTCATGCAGCTCACCTTGCCTGCAAAACAGAAGGAAACTCCCTTGCCACTTATTTCTTACCCCATTTCCTTGCAGCTGCTAAGAAGACAGCCCTGCTCCTGTAGGCCATGAGGACATCTGCCAGAGAAGTGTCAGGAAGGAATTAATTATGGTGACAGTAATTGTCAGCACCATATGGTGGTCAGACTTGCTCTGGAAGAGACAATATCTCTGCTTTCTCACCTGTCTTTTGCCCCAGAAGGAACTCCACTTCTTGATAGTTCACGACAGGGTGACAACGAGCAGAGCCTGTCTTGCGCTCAACTTCAGGCTGCTGCTTTTGGGCCCGCTGGGTGCCCAGATTTCTCAGCGCCCTGTTCAGGAGGAGATAAAGATCCCTGAAGGCTGATGCCTTGTTCCCCCTTACCGTCCTCACCCAGGAGGAGTTCGTCTTGGCCAGGCTATGCAGCTGATCCCCCTTATTCCTGCAGGGCAGGAGCTAGAGAAGAGATGCTCCCTGCCAGCCCTCTCTCTACGCTTCTGATTGCACAGCCCTCTATCAAAAGCCATTCATTGAATTCCCAGCTGAGGAACACGGTGCTCTGCAGGCAGGCTGCATTGATTTCTGCCAGTGGGGTCCTGGCCCTCTGTCCTTCCCGAATGCATAGGATGACCTCTGAAGGTTCGGTGAGCTTTGTGAAAACACTCGGTATAGTGAAGGTCAGTGTGTATCTCAGGCATTTTCTATTCCTGCGACACATACACCACTGCAGCGTTCAGCTCACAAAAATGCTTTTCGGGAAAAAAAAAAAATGGCAAGACAAAGCAGGCATGAGTCCACTGACTAACAGCTTGTAGCAAAGAAATTTGTTTTGTGGCATTCGAGGGATGTTTTGAACAAGATGATCAGGGCAGCTCAGGCTTAATACTGCTTTACATCATTAACAGTTAACAGCGGAGTAGGGCATGCTTCCTGCTGGTCACGTAGCCTGCGATGGCCGAGGAAAAAATAATCAAGTGGAGATTAAAGGGAGGTGACAATGTCCGACTGCTCCTTTTCCTAAAGACTGTAGATTCGCTTGGCAGTGCTCATAGCCTGTTTTTTCATCCATTCTCACAAGAGAAAGGATGATCTTTTTCTGCCACCAACCTGGTTACAGAAAGCCATCCTGCATCCTTCACCTCCACTCAGGTGCCTGTGGGCACACAGAGCATTGGACACATGACAGGAGGGGGCTCTCAGCTTCCCCTGAAGCACTACTGCTAACACAACCCTGTACCCAGGTGATATGGTAGAGCCCAGGGGCACTATGGTACGAATGCGAGCTGCTGCATTAGCTATGTTGCAGCTTGCCTTTGTTCTCCAGGGTGAAATTTCAAGGCCAGATTCTACCCTCATCATTCCCCTTACCTGCAGCAGAGAAAATCAAGCCTCCAGGGCTACCAGCTTGTGTGAGATAAAACGGGTCACTTGCACTGCTCCTGGCTGCTCTACCATGTGAATACCTGTACAGCTGGAGGGCAGGTACCCCTGGGTACCAGGCTGGAGTTAATTTACAGTGCTGGCAACAGATAGAGGGTCCCTAACCTGAAATCTGACACGTTTTTTGATTAAAGCAGCCTCTGAACATGACAGGTTTGTGTGCAGGTGATGACAGCCATGCATTCCAACAACAGTCAGCCCTCTTCTTGAAGCAGCCCTTAATGAGAATATGAAAAGGTAACTCAAAGAACTCCAAGCCTGCTGATGAGTAGTGCCGTCTTCCTGCCCAACCTTCCCAAACTATGGTGGGACCTGAGAAGTAGCTAAGTCTCAATGGTGAGTATTTGGGTTGGTTCAGCACTGTCCTCCAGCTCTCCTGGAAGCCCAGCGCCCAGACTCCCTTGGCTTGTGCTCACCCAAGCAGAGACATTTAGACATGGAAACAGCAGTTCTTCCTTAGTCCTGGCAGCGGAGCCAGCTGGTTCACATCTCTTGGCTCTGGAGCCCAAATTCAAGTGCAGTCTCACATGCCCTGTGGACTTCAGTCAGAAGGAGTAAGCAGAACCAGGACTTATGCAGGTGCACTGAAATAAGTTTAAATTCAAAAGCATGGCGCTTATCCAAAGTATCTTGCCGGTGAGATATCCAGCAGCAAGACATCAATCTGTGCGATGGCTGTTTGCTCTCCGTGTCTCCCTGAAACACGATGAAGTAATGCACCACTGGACTACAACACGCTGTTACGCCATTCACATGCAACACATCTCTTGCCTCTGTGAGAAGATTTGAACTGAGGCACATTGCCCCCTCACCAGTGTAAGTGCTTGGTGAAACCAAAGCGCTACTATGACCTCTTTTAGCTTTTATCCCTTAAACACCTGAATGGACTCTAATTTGGGTGTTAGAATGCCTTTTTTTGCTTGTTTGTTTGTTTTTGGTTTTGTTTGTTTGTTTGTTTAGCTTATGCAGATTGTGAAGGGATTTTTCATGAAACTTCAGGATCCCAGCTCTCCCTCAGGTGCCAGCCCAGCGACAGATAGCTGCCTGGCACTGCGGCCATGTTGTTTCACACCACGCTCTGTGATGGAGCAGTAGACCTTGTGCTGAGCAAATGTCCCAGTGCTGCCAGCGGCCTCTTTCCCTCACCACAGCCCCTCCAGCGCCAATGTCAGAGTGTCAGCTGCCACATGCTCCGATCCCTTCCTGCTGAGACGCGGGCGTACCAGCACAGAAGCAGTGATGCGCAGGCAGGAAGACAGAGAAAGGCATTCGGAGAGCTGGAGCGGCACCAAGGGAGCGAGGAATAGCGAGTGAGGAGAGTTCTTCAAAGAGGAACATCAAAGCGCCAGAGACGGGGAGAGAGCTGGGAATGACAGATCTGGTTTAAAAAGCTATCTGTCTCCCAGCTCCTGCTATGTAAATTACTACTGCTTGCTGGCTGCCGCTGCTGCGAAGCTAATTGCTGATATTTTTTGGAAGCCTCTCCTCCAGGCCAAGGTGCCAGGCTCTTCTGCCCACCTCCCTCAGTGGCTAAGATGTCCCAAGGCGTGAGAGCGGTGCTGGGCAGTGTGCTCCTCCTTGGGATGGGGCAGCCGCGCTGGTAAGAGTGCAGCAGGAGACCTGTTCTGGCACAATTCAGCCTCTTTTGTTGTCCCCTACTCCATCTGTCTTCCCCAGCCTCTCCACAGGCTCCTCGCTACACTGTTACCCTCAGTCCTCCCATCCCATCTGCCCATCTTATTTCATCCTCTCCTTCCCAGTCTCTGCCATGCCACTCCTTCTTTTTCCCTCTCTTCGTACTCTTCCTCTGGGCTCCCTTTTCCACCTGCTGGCCAGGGCTGAAATAATAGAATCACAGAATGGTTTGCATTGGAAAGGATCTTAAAAGCCAACTAGTTCCACCTGCTGCCGGGGCCCCATCCAGCCTGGCCTTGAATGCCACCAAGGATGAGGGAAAACGGTTAAAGAATACAGCATCCAGCCCAGGACCAAGGAGGTGGTCCTGTCCTCCAGAACCAGAACTGTTTTCTTTCAGAGAACTGGGCATTTTGCTATTATCACTGCTCTTGCTGAGCCAAACCAGCATTATTCACCACAGATCTCTCTTTTTCCTCTCAGAACAGTTCAACTCAATGAGCCCCTCCTTTCACTCCATCCACCCTCCTCTTAGATCCATTTCCTTTACAAAAAACTGGATACCTTCTTCCGTCCTCACAATGTGACACGTTCCAATGGTCCCGTTACCCCCTTCCACATCTCAAGTGTCTCCAAGCTCAGCACGAGCCCTCCTGATCCCTCCTGCCTGTTTCCCCTTCACTATATCCCATGCAGGGGAGAGATATAAACAAATATGAGTTAGAGGAATAAAGCACAAGTACTTTTGGGGAGGGCTGGAGGAGGTGGGGAACACGAGGTTGCATGTCTATGGGAGCCTTCAGTCAAGGATATGGCTCACCTCAGTCCTCACGGAAAGCAAAAGTGCCTGTGCACTCCATCCTCCAAAGGTTAAGAAACAACACATTTTCTTTCCTAGCCTCATCTTACTCAGCGGAGAAAACGAAGTCCTGAAATTCACCTTATGGGCTGGAAACGAGCATGAGAAATTGCAGCCCAAAGGGTCAATTTTCCAGAAATATCTAAGTACCCAGGAACGGGGGCTCGAAATGAAAGTGTCTCTTGAGCCATCTCTTTCCTTCACTGCTCTGGTGTGATAATAAGGTGCTTTTTATGTAAGTGACCTATTTTCCAGGGAAGCCAGTTCTCTGAGCGGGGAATTGGAAAATGACTGGTGCAGCGGTTTCTGACTTTAATATGTTTTCATTCTCCGCGAGCAACAAGCAGCCACTATACCCAGAGGACTGAGGAACTGTCTGCTCTCATCAGGGATGCTCCCTGGTGCCCAGCCCCACCAGGACATCAGAGGAGAGCCTATGCTGTTTGCTGGGCACCCGTGGCTGGGAAGACAGCACCCACTGGTTCATAGGTCGCTGTGCTTCAGATGTAATGTTGCCCCAGAGCATGGCTTTAAGAGGTTGCATTCTCAGCACCATTCAGCCCCCGGGTCCAGCAACGCAGTGGAAAAGCAACAGGAGCCCAAGTCTCCATTTCATCCAGCAGCGAAACAGTCACACGACAGCACTGCGTGGCAGAGTTCCCCCGGGATGGGGGAGAAGTGGGTGTCTGTCCCAGAGGAGCTCCCGCAGCATTCAGCACGCAGTGGCACAGTGCTTACCCCCAGTCGCGTGCGAAGGGATCTCCCTGCGCTAAAAACTCACATTTTTAAAAATTAAAAGCCCTGATTGTGGCAAGAGAGATGTGTTCACTGGGGACCAGTTTCAGCTCACCAAGCTGCTGTGAATCAGTAGACCCCTTTGCCCCAAGGCATCAGGAGAGATTAAAAACCATTAGTACACTAGAAAGACAACAGCAGTTTAATCAAAACATCTTGGGAGCAGCTTATGAATACTGTTAGCAGGCAATATTTTCTAGTGTTAGAGCCTCTCTTAAGCAGCTTCCTCTCAAGTTTTTGCCTTCTCAGCCCTGCATCTGGACTGGCTCACCCCTTCGCCCCTCCCAGCCCAGCTCAGCTCCACATTCCTGACTGCTAGACAGGGGCTGACTGCAGCCCTTTTGGTTTACTGCTCTCCCTTCCCTGGTATTTGCAGTTCTAAACAAGCTGAGTATTTATTACCAGCTCCTCATTTTACACCCTCCTCCCTTTTGTCGGGGTCCCAGAGACAGCCCTGCTCCCCTTCCACTTGTCGCTCTCCAGAGGAAATGAAACAGCACTCAGGGCGAAGTTGCTGAAAATGGAGCAGCACGCTTCCTCTGTCATCATTTTTTCTGACAAAATTGCCACTATTTTCACACCACTAGGCTAATATACACCATCTAACATTCGTCAAATCTTTTTTTTTTTTTTAAATAACCCAATCGCAAAGAAGCTTCCATCCATTCCCCAAGATGCTGTTTTACAGCCTAGATCTCACCGTGAGGAAATTCTCCCGTTCTTCAGCCTGCATTTTATTGCACTTTATTTCATTGC
This sequence comes from Alectoris magna, assembly GCA_030625065.1. NCBI lineage: Eukaryota > Metazoa > Chordata > Aves > Galliformes > Phasianidae > Alectoris > Alectoris magna. The sequence goes on from CM060560.1 coordinate 104,406,591, forward strand.
TCTGTTAGCCCATTCGCCTGACCTGCTGCACGCTGTCCAAGGGCTGTACGCTTACAGTGCCTTGACATGCCAGCGTCTGACTCTGGTGAAATATAGGGCTGAAATTTAATCTACACACCTATAGCCTACAGCTATTAAGGCAGGGCTGTCGATTTATAACAACACACTTCTTCTCCTTGTTTCTTGCCCAAGGACTCGTTGCTGCAGCACTGTGCTGTGACCTGCACTGCCTGCTGCCAGTGGTGACAGTGATGGGACAGCCTGGAGTCCTTCCTTTGGTGGACTCCACTTTGGTGCTTGCAGCCTAGAAGGCCAGCTGTACCCTGGGCTGCACCAAAAGAGGAGTGGCCAGCAGGGAGAGGGAGGGGATTGTCCCCCTCTGCTCTGCCCTTGTGAGGCCCCATCTGGAGTTCTCTGTCCAGGTCTGGGGTCTCCAGTGTAAGAAAGAGAGAGCTATTGGAGTGAGTTGAGAGGAGGGCAACAAAGATGATCAGAAGGTTGGAGTACCTCTCCTATGGCAAGCTAAAGGAAGCTCTTTACCAGGACCTTCCAGCCTGGAATGTTGTGAGAGATGTCAATCACCACATAGAAAACCTGAGTTATACTCTTGGTGAAGTTGCAACATGCATTCTAACTCCTCCATTGGTTCCCCTTCCAACAGCAGGTGGAACAAACCCTTCTCTCAAGGTGCAAAGGAACCCTCTGCACCATGTTGTGTGCTGCTCTATCCCAACGACCCATGAAAAAGGCAGGCATTCAGGCATCCCAAATTCCAGCATCCTGCAACTGTAGCGCCCTGTACATTCCAAGCCCATTGTGCAGGACAGCACTGGCTTTTCTAAGGAGCTCCAGCTCCTTGCAAACCACCGGTGCCTTCGGAATCCTGGGTTAGCCACCTCTGCCCTGCAGCACAAAGCATCCTGTCTGTGAGACATTCAAGGTCAAGCTGAACAGGGCTCTGAGCAACCTGATGGAACTGTAAGAGTCCCTGTTCATTGCAGGGGAGTTGGACTGGATGGCTTTTAAGGGTCCCTTTCAACTCAAATGATTCTATGATTCTTTGATGATGAGTGCTATGAGCAGGGTGGGAAATTTCTACCCACAGGCAGGAGCCCAGCTCCTTGGAGGCACCGCTGCAGCACTGGTGCAACTGGGGTTGGCACCACCCTGTATTCCTCTTCCTCTAATGAGCAAAGCCCTCTGCTCATTTAATGGCTTCACCACACATAAACAAGTAGGTCATTCCAGTAATCTCTTCTGGAGGGTATTAAAAAGCTTGTCCAAATTTAAGCTAGGGGTGTGTCAGCCTTATTGCTCTCAGTGCCTTCTGCTACGCTTTGCAGAACCCAACACTGGGGCTGTGGGAGAAGACGGGAGCATTTCCATAGCTGCGTGCTTCCCATGGCTCCTTGGCATGTGCACGGTTCCTTGGAACGTGCATGCAAGAGCCCGGTGGTCCCAGTTGCAAACCAGGGAGCAGGGAGATACCTCCCTCTCTTAGCATCCTTTTCCCCGAGCCTGGAGTATCCTGGTTCCACAGTGGGGACTGCCAGGCTGCTAGCAGACAGATAGAATTTTCCTGACATTTAGCAGCAAATATATATATATATTTTTTGAGGAATACAGATGTGTGTGAGCATGCAGCAAGCAATGGCGTGCAAGAGCAGAGCAGTTAGCAGCCATCTGCGGGAGAGCACCGCTGGGAGGGAGCTGGCTGCAGGCTCAGCAGTGCACAGCAAATGCAGGGTGCTTGTTGCACACAGCGCAATAATTGTATCTTGCTCTAAATGAACTCCAAGATTACTCCGGGATATAGTTGTTATTACGGCTAACAGGAAGCTAACACAAGCTGCTGCTCTGAAATGTGCTCTTCCCTTGTTTGCTGATTGGAAGCCATAACTCTCTTGCTCCTAACAGTGATTGCTTTCCACAGTCTCCATCCATTTTCCCTCCAAGAAATACAGCTGCCTTGGTGTTTGACTCCCTCCTCATGGTGCTGCTCTCACTCACATTTCCCTCCTTCGATCTCATAGGCAACCTGAATCTCCTAAGTGCAAAGTCCAGGCCAGAAACATGAGCAGCGAGTTTTCAGCAGGGAAACACACATCCGGCTGCTTCCCTTCAAAGAGAGGGGCTGTCACACCACCATGGACACGTGTCCATTGACATGGGTCAAAACGCATCTACAAACCAGTAACAAACTAAAAGAGGGGAGATTTAGGTTAGACATTACGGGGAAATTCTTCACTCAGAGACAGTGGCACAGCTGCTCAGAGAAGCTGTGGATGCCCCATCCCTGGAGGCACTCAGGGCTGGGTTGGATGGGCCCTGGACAGCCTGAGCTGGTGGGGAGCAGCCCTACCCATGGCAGAGGGTTGGGGCTGGATGGGCTTTAAGGTCCCCTCCAAAGCAAGGCATTCTGTGATTCTACGGTTCTACGGACAAGCCCAGTGCAATTTTCCCACCACGATGTCCTTTCCCTGGCATGTACTTACAACAGCACTGCTGTAAGGCTGCCTGCTTCACCCTTTGTTTCCAGCACCCAGCTCAGTGCTACTATCACCTCTTACCAAAGGGGAGAGCACAGCCTGGGAACCTCCACAGTTCCCTGGGGGACACAGGACAAAGCGGTGCTAGAACCCCAGCCCTTATCTTCCCCAGACGCAAAGCTTCACGCCCTGTTTTTGACTGCTCACTTTAAAACCCAACCTCTCTCTCGGAGAAAAGACAAAGATTCCATAAATCAACACGAAGCGCATTTCATGCTTCGGCTGAGATTCCCCTCCAAGACACGTACTGACCCCGGCTTCACCTTCAATAGCACATACATCTCCACAAACGCTGCCATCCATCCAGGGGGCGGAGAGCCGCACGGGGCCGCAATGGGGAGAGCACTGACCGAGCCAGGGGGCTGACGGGCGCCCGGCCCGGCGGGAGGCAGCGGGGCACCCCGGCGGGACCCGGAGAGCGCGGCCGGCTTCGGAGCGCCCGGCCACGCCAGTGCCTCACCGCCCTCTCCCGGCGGCCGCGCTCGGCGCAGCGGCTCCGGGCCCGGGGAGCAGCGGGCGGGGAAGGAGCCCCGAGGGCAGCAGCTTTATGATTTGCTCAACGCTTTTTTTTCTAAATCTGATTTCAAAATGAAAGAGGGAAAGGTTTTGTTTAGAAATTAAGGGGAATAAAACATGTAAACCGGAGGGGGAAAAAAAAAAAGAAAGAAAAAAAGAAAAGAAAAAAAGAAACAAAAAAGCCACCCTCCGTTATTTGTGCTAAAACCATTTGTCAAACCTGACATGCATTTGCAAGCGGATGCAGTTGCCCTGAAAAATAGAGGTGTGGTTGGCTTGTTCCCCACCCCCTCCCCCCGGCTGATCAGGAGGTATCCACCTCTGCATCCAGTGTTTCTGCTGTTTATCCTACTTTTGCTCTTCCAATTAAGCTCCTTATTAAAGCAATTAATTCTCCAAACACAAAGCTGCGGCGAGTGAAAACAATCACCAACCAAAGGCTGTTTGGTGGGGGTGTGGTAATGGGTCCCCAAGCACCGCGTCTCAATCCCAGTTCCCGTGGGCAAGCATCATTGCAGGACAGCCTTCACCTGCCCTGGCAGGGCTCAGCACGGTGCAGGGATTGTCACAGTTCCCTGGGAGCACGGTGCAGAGGTTGCCCGGTTGAATAAGGTAATGCTGGGGCTAAGGCGGGGGGATGGTGTCCCCCAGGTAGCACCTCGCCTCAGGGGAGAGGTGGGGGCTGGTAGGAGCCCTTCACGCAGCTCCTGAGCACACGCCTGGCTGTAACACAGAAATGAGGGAATTGCCGCCTCAGGGGGAAAGGCAACAGCAAGGTACTCATCTTTCATCAGCCTCTGCTCTCCTACAGCTGTAACTGACCTCAGCAGACAACACAGATGAGCGGCACCTCCAGGAAAAAGAAAAACCGTGCCTCAGTGTTAGCTTGGATACTCCCAGGAGAGTTAATAGCCAGAGAAATGGGGCTGCTTGCATCCATCCACAGGAGACTGGTGTCTGTAAAGATGTATCTATTGGATTGCTGGCTGATAGTAAACACACTTTCTTTCATCTGTATTTTTGGGTCAGTGCACACCAACGCGCTCCAGGTCCCCTTTTATCCTGTAATGAGCCCGAGAACCATTGCTGATAGGAGAACTCATTGAAAAGCGACTCCAGAGGGCAGATCTCCTTCCTCGGCCCTCTCCCAGGCAAACGGGCCCAGAGACCCCAGGAGGTTTCCTGCTGCCCCACCAGCAGGGGGCGAGGAGCTGGGAATGCTCATGCCTTGCACTTCGGGGTGGTGCGGGTTGCTTGTGGATCCACTTGTGAAGATGCTGCAGCAGTGCCTCTTGGCTCCTACTCCTCTCCCAGAATTTCTTCCCCTTGCACACAATTCTTCTTCCCTATTATGGAGGGAGGTTTGTGAGCCTTCCAGCTCTGAGGAACGCTAGCTGCGCACTGAGGCTGGTTGTCTTTATATAGAGGCTGTTTTTCTCTCTCAATTAGCAGTCTCTGGAAGCTCTCAGGCTAGTTGTGCAAGAGCATATTTTATAGCTGTGTATGACAGCATACAGAGGAAACACTTGAATACTCTCCCAGCACAGAAAGAGAAGTACCAGATGCCCTGAGGCAGTAGCCCAGCAGAGAGCAGCTGCTCACATGCATGGAAAGCAAGCCATGAGCCAAGGTATGCCAGGCTGGCAAGGGGCAGGCGTGCTAAGCACGTCCAGAAGAGCATAGCATAGAATTATTGAGGTTGGAAAAATCCTCTAAAATTGCCCAGTCCACCAGCTCATCCCCACTATACCCACTGACCACGTCCCTCAGTGCCACATCTGCACAGTTCTTGAACACATCCAGGAACAGTGACTCTACCACCTCCTCGGGCAGCCTGTGCCACTGCCTCACCACTCTTTCTGAGAAGTGTTCCCTAATAACCAACCTGAACCTCCCCTGGCACAATGTGAGGCCATTCTCCCTCGTCCTATTGTTAGTTTCACAGGAGAAGAGGCTGAACCCCACCTCACCACAAACTCCTTTCAGGCAGTTGTAGAGAGCAGTAAGGTCTCCTCTGAGTTTCCTCCAAATCATGCAATCTCAAATCCCTCAGCCACTCCTCGTAAGACCTGTGTTCCAGATCCCTCACAGCTTTGTTGCCCTTCTCTGAACACACTCCAGGGCCTCGATGGGTCACTGCATCAATGGACAAGGGAAGAGCCACTGATGTCAGCTATCTAGACCTCAGTAAGGCCTTTGACACAGTACCCCACAAAATCCTTCTCTCCAATTTGGAAAGATATGGATTTGATGGGTGGACTGTTCAATGGACAAAGAACTGGCTGCAGGATTGAGTCGAGAGTGGTGGTCAATGGCTCAGTGTCTGGATGGAGATCAGTGATGAGTGGTGTCCCCCAGGGGCTGGTGCTAGGGCTGATATTCTTTAATATCTTCATCAGTGACATCAACAGTGGGGTTGAGTGCACCCTTAGCAAGTTTGGTGATGACACAAAGCTGTGGGATGCAGTTGACACACCAGAGGGAGGGGATGCCACCCAGAGGGACCTAGACAGGCTTGAGCAGTTGGCCCAGGTGAAACTCATGAGCTTCAACAAATTCAAGTGCAAGGTCTTGCACATGGGTTGAGGCATTACCAGTGTCTCCCATTACTGATTACCAATACAAGCTGGGGGATGAGAAGACTGAGTGCAGCCCTGTCAAAAAAGACCTGGGGGGTAATGGTGGATGGCAAGCTGGACATGAGCCAGAAATGTGCCCCCACAGCCCACAAAACCAACCGTATCCTGGGCTACAACAAAAGATGCATGACCAGCAGGTCAAGGGAGATGATCCTGCCCTTCTACTCTGCACTGGTAAGACTCACCTGGAGTACTGCATCCAGATGTGGAGTCCTCAGTACAGGAGAGATGTAGACCTGTTGCAGTGCATCCAGAGGAGGGCCATAAAAATGATCCACGAAATGGAAGACATCTCCTGCGAGGACAGGCTGAGAGAGTTAAGGCTGTTCAGCCTGGAGAAGAGAAGGCTGCGAGCTGACCTGATAGTGGCCTTTCAGTGTCTAGAGGGGATCTGCAGGAAAGAAGGGGACAGACTCTTTAGCAGGGTCTGTGGAGACAGAACAAAGGGAAATGGTTTCACACTCAGAGAGGGTAGATTTCAGTTAGATGTGAGGGTGGTGAGGCACTGGCACAGGTTGTGCAGTGACATAGTTGATGCCCCATCCCTAGATTCTTTCAAGGTAAGGCTGGATAAGGCCCTGGGCAACCTGATCTAGCTGTGGTGTCTGTTCATTGCAGCAGAGTTGGACTAGCGGCCTTCAGAGGTTCCTTCCAACTCCAAGGATTCTATGATTCTATGACATCTTTCTTGCAGCGAGTGGCCCAAAACTGAACACGGTACTTGAGGTGTGGCCTCTCCAGAGCTGAATACAGGGAGACAATCACCTCCCTGCTCCTGCTGGCTACACAATTTCTGATACAACCCAGGATGCCACTGGCCTTCTTGGCCATCTGGGCACACTGCTGGCTCATGTTCAGCTGAGAATTAGCCAACACCCTCAGATCCTTTTCCTCCACACAGCTTTCCAGCCACTCTGCCCCAAGCTCATAGTCTTGCATGGGGTTGTTGTGACCAAAGCACAGGACCCTGCACTTGCTTTTGATAAAGCTCATACAGTTGGCTTCAGCCCATCAATCTGGTCTGTCCAGTCCCTCTGCAAGGTCTTCCTACCCTCAGGCAGATCGACACAACTTGGTGTCATCCGCAGGCTTACGAAAGTACACTCAATCCCCTCGTCCAGGTCATCATCCTAGCTAGGCCTGATCTCCTTTTTGTTCAATGTGTGCTCTGTGATCACACTCAAGACAAACTGACCTTCCATGACCTTCCCTGATGGAGAAGCATAGCTTTCCCACAGAGGAAGGGTAGGTTTGTTGTGGAATGGGGCAGCAAAGGAACACCAGGGAAACACAGACCTCCTGGGGGAGCCTGGTTGGGCTCCATCCCTCACCCTCAGGGGTGGGCACCTCTAAGGTGTGGGCAGAGGTGAAATCAGTGGCATGTGTACACTTCCAGACAGCTATCCATAGGCTACATCCTTTGTTTCCAGGAACTGAAAGGGTGAAATCAGTTCTGTGCATCTGGAGCACCGAGAGGAACACACTATATTCCAGTCACCACTTACGTCTTGTTTACAGTTCCAGCCTTGGGAAGCAAGCAGCCTCCTCCTTGAGAAGCTCTCTTCCCTCACATCCCCACTCATTAAGCAAGCTGTCGACAGAAGCCTGTAATGCAGAGCCCAAACACAGCAGCGGGCTTGGGAGACTGCTTTATTTTTAGCAAGAAAAACCTCAAAACTACCCTATATTTCTCCAGAGAATGAACTCCAGAACCGTTACTAGCAAAAGCTGCCTTGAAATAAAACTATTTTTAATGATGGCGTTTAGTGGCACTTTCAAGAGCCCACTGCTGTGGCAGTTTTAGCAGAGGAGGGGAGTGCTGTTGGAGGCAGGAACCCATGGCTCACAAAGGACAGAGGGATGTGCAGCACAGCAGGGCTGAGCACAGCTGGAGCACGACACAGATGCCTCCACTTGTGGGACACAGCATTTCCCCTCCAGCTTTGCGTCATGAACTGAGCTCTCAGATTCCTAAGTGGGTTGCAGCATGCAGTCCTTTTTGCTCAGTAACTCACTCATTATAGGCCAATTTCCACTTATAAATTCATTTATAAGCCAGTCCATTTGTGCAGACTGCCTTGCTGGAGGCAGAGCTCTGCCGTTCTCCATCTCTCTCCCTCCTCTGCTGGAGCCCCCAGCAAGGCCAGGATGCTCTCCATCGCTTGCTGAATGGCTTTGGGCAAGGGCGACCACGACCCCCGGGGAAGGTAAAATTGGGGAAGCACGGCTGCTCCCCGCAGCCGTATCCCCGCAGCCCCAGCAGATGGTGCCAGAAGGCTGGGAACCCTCCGGGAGCCGCAGCCAGCACAGCCACCCTTTTTGTAGTCACAGGATCATTAAAGAATGGAAAAGACCTCTAAGAACACCCAGACCAATCACCGACCCACCCCCACTATGCCCACTAACAACGTCCCTCAGTGCCACACCCACACAGTTCTTGAACACCTCCAGGGACAGTGACTGTACCACCTCCCTGGGCAGTCTGTGCCACTGCCTCACCACTATTCTAGGAAGACATTTGTTCCTGATATCCAACCTGAACCTCTCCTAGTGCAACATGAGGCTATTCTCTCTCACCCTATCCCATCCAGCAGCACATCACTCCCAGCAACAAACTTTCCAGCGTGATGCTTATTCCCACAGTGAGCAGAGCAATGGAGGTCCCCCTCTTCTTTCTCTCCTGACTGACTGTTCTGGGCAATTTATCTCACTCCTCACTCCGAAATTTTCCTTTGCACCCTTTCATCCTATTATTCCAGAATAAATCAGGATTATTTCCATGTCAAATTTCAGCAGAGGAGCACCACAGGAGGAAAAAAAAGCTGACAGCAGCTGAGCCAGCATGAAGACCTCTGCACCAACAGGCAGGGTCAGTGCTCCCTTTGCACCACGAACTATAGGGCAGCAGCCTCTCTCACCCCTGAGGCACTGAGGGCAGGATGCCCAGGACCCGTGCATGAAGATGTGCTTCCTCTGGCAGCTTTTCTCAAGCACACAAAGGAGTTGAGGTGAGCATTGCACAGCTGCTGCACTGCAGAGCTGGGCAAACAACTCCATGTTTGAGCAAACCTTGTTTGTATTCCTTGTCAGCCTCCTCCTCTCCAAGAGCTGAAGGCTTCTCACTCCCCTCAGACATCAAAGGACACCGTTTGGGCTGTCGGAGCATAGCCCATATCCCTCAAAGAGCCAGTGTAATCACATCTAACTGCACACTGCCTATATATTCAGGTTGTCCCAGCCAGAAGCCAAGGGCATGTATGAGGAGTAGTGAGACACATTCAGGAACCAAACCCAAAGGCCAGCTTATAAACTGATGTCGAACTGGAACGCACCCGTCAGCTTTAACTGGGGGACATAAGCCATAGGTTGTCCCATGAGAAGTGTGGGATTGTAGGGAGATGGAAGGATGAACAAGGCTCTAAGAGAAAGAAAGCAATTCTGAAAGCAGCTGCAGGATGGAAGCGTCGCATGAACAGCCTGTGTTGGTATAGCGTGGTTTCTGCTGCTTGCAGCTTGTGTAGATATCAGACCACAGGACAGTCACTGCGTGTAGCCTGACATTTCTAGAGCAAGTGAAGGTAGTGCTGAGCATCAGTACAAACATAACAAGTGCTGGAGATACTACCCGGAACTCCAGATGAGTTGCAGTTTTGGTTATGAAGCTCCAGGGTGGCTAGACTTCTACAACGGAGGCAAGCAAGAAAAAATATTCAGTAGCTCATTGGCATTTATACATACCTCAGGCCTTCGAAGGGACAAAGGTTGCTTCAAGATGACCCTTTCCTGTACACTCTTCAAAAGCTTCTGGGTTGAGACACGAGCACCGCAGCATGACTGTGTTATCCTCCTGGCCAGGTGCAATGGGTCCTCCCATCAACAACCACCTCACGGACTTCTAGGTCAAAGTGTCAGTCACCTAGGGGTAAACTCAGTGACAGCTGATGAGTGTCGTGAAACATTGCTCTTCACTCTGGCTGGCGTCATCCACGAAAAAATGCAGTGGAAGCTGCCACCCCTACCCAAACAATGCCAGAAAACCTTCTAGTGGATTTGCTGGTGAAGCCTGCAAAAGGATCCACGATAAATCCAAGAGTTTTGTCTCAAATTTTTGCTGCCTTCCTTGTCCTGGTCCTGTCCACCTGATTTTTAACTCCCCAGCCAGAGAGACGCAGAGAAGGTTCAGGAGGTTGCAGATAACACCACTGTATCCTTCTAGACTCGGTGTATATTTGGGGTGCTGGTAGAAAGCTTCTTTGAGTTGGGAAGCAAGCTGAGGGTGCACCAGACAGACAGCAAAAAATGCCTCTGAAGTATCTCTATACATCTATGATGGGTCTGTTTGCCCCAGCATCAAAAGGCATGACCTTCTACAGGGAGGACTACCAGCCACACATTGAGCAGGCAGAGGAAGGAAAGGAGACTCCTCTGAGTGTCCAAAGTGCTCACAATGGCATCTACTCATGCTCTGCATAACATGGGCTGCCTCAGCAAGAAGCCCGCAGTCAGCCAGAATTGGGGAACCTGCAGCAACAGGAACTTGAGAAACTCAGGGCCAGCAGAAAGCCTGGGGCCAGAACAGAGATTAAATATAGATCACCCTGCCCGTGTACAGAACAAGCCGTAAGTCAAGCATCCCCACTGAAGCCTGGGAGTCCTGACAAACACCTCGAGGGAGGGAGGACCACGCGTTTATGTGAAGATGCAGTGCCAAAAGAGACAATGATGTTGCAGAGGAGGTGGTGCGAATCAGGTGGAAAAAGCATTTTTCAGGGCCTTGATGATGACAGAAAGCACTCCCACCGCAAGAGGAATTTCTTTGAAAAGCACTCCCGCTGGGGATTTATGGGAGAACATGACTGTATATTTTACAGTACCTTCTTATGGCCTCATCGGTCAATAATTTGCATTTAACTCAGTCCCTTCAGAGCGTGATGGGCCATAACGCTTGTGAAGCAGCTGCTACATACTGAAATAATAATCAAGGAAGCAGAGAGCAGAGCTGATAATTGACTCTGCTAATGCGCAAGTCGGGACACTGAGTTATTGATCAGATGTGCTTTGGTGGCTCAGCGAGAGCTCAGTCCTCCTGGAAGTTATTGGCTGAACAGCTGTCACCAAGGGGTCCTCTCTCCTCCTCTGTCCTCTCCCATGAGGACTCCTTCTCCACCACCATCCAGCAGCTCACCCAACCCCCCAGCAGGCACAAGGCAGAGCAATAAGCTGTTTCCTGCACTGCCAGCTGTAGAAACAGCCCACTCCTGAACATGGTCTGGCAAAAAGCCTTCAGAAAGCTAAATAGATGGTGTCAGACAGGTCTTCTCCGTCAGCTAATTCACTGGTTTGTTCAAAGACTTGCAAGAATTCAGCAAACAGAGTTTTCTTTTGCAGAATCTCTGCAGGTTGCACCTTGGAGCAGCCTTAGCAGCAGTAAGTGTCACGGCTGATTCTCCTAATTTGCTAGGTATGGCATTCATTTGCATGCATGTCAAACGGGCCTGTAATTGTCCAGATCATCCCAAGGGCCTTCAAAGATGTGAGCACAACACACACCACCCTTACCAAATACTTTTTCTTCTCTCTCTCTCTATCTTTCTCTTTTTTTGAGAGGACTATTTCTTTCGGAGGGAGGAAGCACTTCCATCCCTGTGACCCCTTGGCTGAATGCCATGTAGACCTGGTAGCTTACCAACACTTACACCATCAACTTCTTCCAGCTCCTCAATCTCTGATGCTATCTCACCTTTGTCAAGACAGGAGGAAGATCTGAGCAGGCACCTCCAGAGCCACTTTGTAGTGAAAATGAACGTGAAGGAAATATTCAAGAACATCTTTAGTTTCCTTAATCGCTCCTTGTTATGTACAGGCGATTCAAACCATTCTCAAATATTTAAGCAGACCTCTCAGCATGGGTTACTTGGGAAATTAATGTTTTTACTAGGCTTCTGTCTATTTAAGCCAGTTTTGATCTTCCAGGATTGTAAAAAAACAATGTTCGGAGAAGGGCATGGAGAGCTGTGCCTACATTGCCCCAACACACCTCATAGCATATCTCAAGCTGGAAGAGGCCCACAGGGCTCATCAGTTCCAACTCCTGGCTCCTCAAGAGACCACTCAAAAATCAGACCCTGTGTCTGAGAGCATTGTCCAGATGCTTCTTAAACTGCAGCATCTTGGGACTGTCAGAGATGGTTCAAGCAAGTACCTTCAGAAGACTCTTCAACATATCAGTGGACAAAGGTAAAAGAGGAGTCAGTGGCTGAAAACTAGAGCCAGTGAGGTCTGCTGGGAAATAAGGTCTGCTGTTAGCTGCAGGGGGTTAGCTGCTGTAGTGCACACCAAGTGAAGGGCTGGAGGCCCTCCTTCTTGGCGTCCTCTTCATGGCACCATTATTCAGACCCAACACAAGACATTGGGGTGAAAATCCCTGGCCTGACTGAGGTCAGCCAAGGTCTGCTGGGAAATAAGACATGCTCTGGCAGCCTTTTGGCCCCAAGTCCCCCTCGCAGTGCAAGGAGTCTTCAAGGTCCCTCATGGTAGTGGTGTGTATGGCACAGCAAACCGCAGGCCGCCAGCACCCCAAAATGCTTCCAAGACGTGACTACAAGTGCAGCAATGTGCTGCTGCAGCACCTGGCAACAGGCTGGGGAAACAATGACAGCACTGAGCAGCATCAGGAAGTCACGTAACCAGCAAGAGCAGCCGGGTGGCTGCGGCTGCCCCACATGGAAGTGGTTAGCTGTGCCGTGCTTTGCCTTGCAGCGTGCAAGGCTGCCAATGCTCAGCCCTGGGAGCAGCAGTCCCCAGCAGCACACGTCTGTGGGTGAGAGATGCTAGAGGTTGTATGGGAAAGAGTAGGAGCCAGAAGCTCCACAAGTGCCCTTGCTGCCTCGGGTGGCTCCTTACTGCCGAGCGGGCCACAAGCAGTGCTGGGGCCACAGGGGCTCAAAGCTTTTGCCAAGAGGAGCAAAAAGCTGGTGAGATGCTTGCAGATTTGCTGTGGCTGAAGGAGTGCTGAGCTGCGTCAAGAAAGGGAAGGCTCTTGTTCAGCTCGCTGCCGTGACGCACAGAGAGCTAAGAAATAGGCAGACAAGGGAGTGATGGCTCCATACAAAGACTCAGGATGCTGAGGTTCAGTTCTGCAACTCAAACACATAGAGGACGGGGATTTTGAAAAGTGGTGTTCTATAGAAATAGGTGTAACCGGTATCCACATGAACATCAGGAAAACACTCCAAACCCTCAGGTGGACAGAGCCTCATGTGAAGCACGCGTACATGCGGCTCTTGCAGCTGGCAGCACACTCACAGGGCAGGAGAATCAGTGCAGGTGGCCTCCCCTTGTCCCAGCACTTCCCATGAGAAAGGAGAAGCTGGTGCTTGGAGGGATGAGGGAAGATGTGTATCTCGAGGTTCCTCTTGCACAAAACACTTCCTGACCAGTGTCACAACAGCATTGTCCACCCTCAGCATGCAAACTGCCTCCTCTTCCTGGATTCCCAGGGTATTTGGCTCTGCACCCCCTGACTATACACCAGTCCTGTAGACACGCCATCCTTTCACCATGGGCCTCACCTGGCTTTGGCTGCATGGGAAGACTCAAGGAAACCTGACCCAACTCCAGACCCCAGCCTCCCTCTAGGTCTTTGCAGTTTGCCCCTGCTCGGTCTTTGCTGCATTTCCCCTGCAGTAGTAGGAGACAGCAGTAATCCCTCCTAGGGTCTCTTTATGGGACAGTCCTCATGTCACCCAGGTGGGCTGGCTCCAGCTGTCCCTTCTACAGTTCCCTTTCTCTTACCAGGAGGATCATGACAGCATCATCCCATGCTGGGTCAGGGGTTGGACTAGATGATCTTAGTGGTCTTTTCCAACCTTGGTGATTCTGTGACACCCAAGCAGCCCTTGCCCTTGGTGGCAGAAGTGCTGCCTCTGCTGGCTGGCTCCTCAGTGCTTCCTTTCTTCTGCAGGAGGATTGGTTCCCTTGTTTGTCCCCCATCTCCTCCTGAAAAAAAATAAATAAATAAAAACAGAATAAAAATAGAGACATGTCTGCCACAGTGCTGCCCTTAATCATGAGGGTGTAGAGAGAGGCTGTGTTTAGAAGTGCAGATCATCCCACCTGCATCCCCCATCAGCTGGCAGGCCTGCAGCCCACTGGTGGACCGAGACTCCTCTGTGTCATTTATCCTAGTCCGTCCCCTCATGCTGCACAGCCATCACCTTGCATCATAAGATCACGCAGCTCCTACACCCACAACAGCACACAAATCACCAGCCGCAGTCCTGTCTCAAATAAATCATGGCTAATCTACATATTGTAGAGCAACAGGCAAAAAAAACCAACCCCACAAAATCAAACCCCCAAAAAACCACCTGCTGGCCAAACAGAGCCCAGGAATTGCTTTAGGAACAGTGCTGCAGAACACTCCCAATAGGCAAAAACAGACTGAAGCCTTTGATAGCTAGTGGTATTTAGCCAAACCATTAGGTACATATGCATTTCTGCTGCCCTCCTGCCCAGCAAAGAGCATGTCTGCTCTAACCTCCATCGCAGAACAAGGATCGGACCCAGGATGCTGTTCTAGATCTCTCTGTCCTTCATCCTGATCCACGTCACCGATGGGGTGGAGGTGGAAACATCTGGCTGAAATCAGAACTGACCGCCTGCAAGGGCTAGAATCATCATCTTTTGGTCTTCACCTGTTACTAAATGCTGGGATGTTCAGAGCAGCCTGTGAGCCTGCTCACAGTGCAAGTGCAGTTTGGAGAGAGATGAGTCCCTGCTGTGCAACTAACGTGAATTTGATTTCTTAGAGAAACAACACATTTGGTACCATGCACCTTGTGATCACTTGGTTCCAGCGCGCTGTTCTCCTTCCCTAATAGGATTTTCCCAGCACCACTTACCTCACCATCATTTCACTGCTTCTAAGCCGGGCAATCTGTCCCACTGCCTCAAAACAACTTTGTCACTAGCAGGTCTGCATTACCCATACGTCCTGCAGCCTCCACTGCTAACAACAGCCTTAATCTCCTTCTCTAATACCAGCTAACAAAGTAACACTCTCAGGCAGGAATAGATGCTAAATTTCAAGTCGTTAGTAAAAACAGAACCAATTATGGGGAGGGAAAAAAAGCTAAGAATGAGAGATCTCTCACTGGGTTAAAAATAAATTTCTATTTATTTCCATGACTTCAGTTTGGCACACCAACAGCAGGCTTTGCAGGCTTAGAAGGGAAATGTGCCCGACTGAGGAGTCAGAAGTGGTGGGCCATGTGCATGGCCCGATAGAGCCATATGTGGGGATGAAGATGTGCTTGGCACCATGGCTGGATTCATGGGCATGAGGTAACTCTGGGGGGACCTAAGCAAACCCAACAGAGGCCAAGCAGAACTGACTTCTGCACTGGTTAGCCATCGCTGATAGCCCACGGAAGCACAGCTCCCCTCTCTGCTTCAGCCTCCAGGGAGTCAACCCAACCCCAGTGGGGCCTCTCAGGCTTTAACCAGTGAGGACTAGGACCTCACTGAACACCCCGTGTTCAGACAGCACTTCCTTGTTCATGTCAGTGTGATGTGAAAATGGAGATCCTTGGGATCTGAGGAGGCAGCAAAAGGGCAGCAACCGTTGCTCCTTTTGTGCAAATCTATCCATCACTTTGGACTCTACACAGGTCATGGGCCTCTTCAGGATCTGAAAGCATCCGAGAGGAAAGAGTGTCCGTGAGGCACCTGCATTACCCCTGGCTGGGCTTGTGGAGGGACACGATTTCCTTAGATAGCATCTTTTTCACAGCCCCTGAAAGGCTTGGAGTTGAGAACCACTGCAAAATGAGCTATAACTGCTGCCATCTCTGGCATGCACTTCAGATGACAGAATAGCAGGCACGGGCAAATAAATAAATAAAAATCTGTCCCAAAGCACAGAGGAGGGGAGAAAGACTGTAAAATGAGTGTGGGTTTCAGGAATTCCCAAGAAACAGCTCAACCTCTGGGAGATGATGCGCGTCTTTCATCTCCACATCAGAGAAAGTTCTGAAAAAGAATGCTTTCCAGCAGTAAAAGAAAACTCAAGTCCAACAGGGCCAAGGGACAGTTTCAGCTGGAGACGATTCCCCTGCTGAAGACCTGGGCTCCAGCAGAAGCCTCGACATAGTGACCACCTCCAGCTTGGTACATTTAAAGCCCAACACAGGGACAGCCTTGGAAGGGCTGAAGGGTCACATAGGAGGGAGACCATTCATGTTGACTCAAGAGCAGGTCAACAGTTTCTGCGCTGAACATTACAAGAAGGATTGTTGAAATGTCTTGAGAGCTTATTTTGGCTGGGACTAGCAGAGATGATCAGAGGAAGGGACACAATCTAGGCAAATTTCCATGAAGATTACTTGTTCTTATGAAGACAGTCCCAAAGCCCTGTCATTAAATTCACTACGCAGGGCTCTACAGTGACACTGGGAAATGCTTACACGGGGCATCTACAAATGGATACCTCCCCCCATACATAAGTAAGTCAGAAGTTGGTGAGAAATAAGAAGCAGTAAGAAGATGGAAAGTTTCTGTGAAGGAGAGCAGCCACAGCTTAGCTATGCAAAAGCTTCACCTACTCCAAGCATAGTAAACAGGAATAAAGCTCTGAGTCAGACCTTACTTGTCCTATTAATTTGGCTGAACATAAAGTCACAACAGAAGGAAAAAAGAGATGCACAAAGCAGTCTCAAATAGCTTAAACTAAAAACAATTGTTTGCTAGCACACATTCACAATAAAAGTAAATTAGCATGCAAGATATTAAGAACCTATCCCATCTTAAAAATGTCCTTAGACCATAAATAGAGGTGCACAAAAGATAGATTAGGAATAAATCTCAACCTCTCATGCCATTGACTCCCAAGTTAATTATCAGATAATCACCATGTTGTTAATTTACAGAATAAATATCCCATATAAATTTAAATCTGCATGCAAATGCAACAAGAGTTAATTAACAGAACAGTAAAGTACCCAGCAATGTAAACACTCTGTTGACTCCACTCCCTGTTAATGAGAAGAATCTACTGGAATCTTGTGCTGAACTTCAGAAATGATGCGCTGTGGTCTATGTGCTGCTGTCTGTAATTTTAGCAGCCAAGCAACACGTGTTGGCATTAAAAAATAAGTTGTAAGTTGGTCAGTCACAACGAAGCACAAGAAAGTCCAGATCTCCATTCAACAATGCTTGTTCATATTCCTACCTCCATCGAATAAAGCATATAAGCACCCATGGAAATCACATGCTTGCATCCTGAGCTGAATAGGGATAAGCAAAGAACATGCTTAAATATTTCGCAGAACTAGACCCACAATCTTCATTTCATACTGCAGTAATTCATTTTCAGAATAAGCTGTTTCTATGGAGACTTATTTTGGGTCCAGCAGAGGCTTTTCCCTTTAATTCTCAGTATTGGAGTCAGCTTTTCTTCCTGTCTTCTCTAGAAGAGATTTCTGATTTATTTTTTCTCCCCTCACTGTTTCATAGCAAACTGCTGCATCCAAGTTCCCTCATTTGTCAAGCAGAGAAAATTCTCAACTACGCGTTGTGATGGCGTGATGTCCTTAAGCGCAAAATGCCATAGAAAAATAAAGCATAATCTAAAAACTTCATCTTGCCTAGCATTCTTCAGATTAATGTGATTTACTCTACCAAAGGGGAAGCCATCTGAAAGCATATTCAGAAACAAAAGCCTTGTGGGGTAGTGGGAGAGGAAAAGCGGGTGTGAGGAGGCACATGCTTCTTTTTGCATCTTCTGCAGTTACATGCAAAGCTACAATGTAAATGCAGAATAAAAATATAAAAATGCCTGGGTGATGAGACTATCTACCTCCAGTTAGCTTCTTTTGTATCCCATTCCTCTTGTGAAGGGAGGTACTCCAGGTACACAACAAACTCTGGCTTGACAGTAGGACCCAAGTGCCTCACCTTAATGAAGAGCCTAATAAATATCTAACCAGTGACAGGATGAGAGGGAATTGCCTCATGTTGCACCAGGGGAGGTTCAGGTTGGATATTAGGAAACACTTCTCAGAAAGAGTGTCAGTGCAGCGGCACAGGCTGCCCAGGGAGGTGGTGGACTCACCATCCCTGGAGGTGTTCAAGAACCGTGTGGATGTGGCACTGAGGGACATGGATATTGGGCATGGTGGGGATGGGCTGGTGGTTGGACTAGGTGATCTAAGCAGTCTTTTCTAACTTTAATAATTTTGTGATTCCATCCCTTTCAATATTAATTCTTCAAAACAGGTAGATCTTCACACAAGACTCAAGATGGGGTTGTCCAGTATGAGCCACCATGCTCCCAGATCAGTGCTGGCATGGCGGACTTGCTCCCCAGGGCCTCTGGATCTGACCCAGGGCAGCTTTATCAGCAGAGTCTCAACACATATTGTCTTTTTAAAGTCTGATTAAGTGCCCAAACGATAGCACAAAATGAGCTGGTTACTCTTTCATAAGTTTGCCCTACCTGGTGAGCACCAAATTGATGTCCACACTCTGAGACCAAAGAGCATCATAACCCTGGCGGCCTGTTCAAGATACCTTAAAACATAGGACACATAATAGCAGGGCAACACGCTCATATCTTTTCTGTTGGCACACAGGATGAGGGGCTCAGCCACAACTTGCCAAGAACACCAAGCAGGAGGGCTTTGTGCCCCTGGTGGTGATTTCCCCCATGACATCCTCAGCCTTCCTCCCATCTCCTCAGACCCTCAGTAATTCCACTCCAAGTCGCCTGCCTCTTGGAATATTATCAGGCCGAAGCGTATGTCCCACTTCATTAAGCCTGTAAGCCGGTGGCTGGATGATATCTGACTTGCATCCGTTTGCAATTTAAAATGGGCATTTGCTTCAGATCAAAGCGGCAGCGACAGCAGGAGCAGAAATTAGCATCTCACGGGCTCTCTCTCTCTGGTTCCATTGCCACAGTGTGTCTCCCTCATTACCAGGGAAATGAAACATCTTTACAGTTCAGGCTGTCCCTGCCTTTTATCCCACGGCCACTGCGCAAGGCATTATTGCCACATTTCACAGCGATTGGTCATGGCCCTATTCTCTTTCAAATCGGGCAGCGATCCCCTCTCCTCGGCATCACCTCCCCATGAAGGGGCTGTGAGGAGGCACTGCCTCTCTTGCTTTTCCATATTGCTCCCAGCACTCACCAATTCATTTCCTTGCGCTTAAAATAACACTAATAGCAGCCTTTTTTTATCTCCTGACCCGTGAATTTTCACACTTGGTTGGAAGTCCAAGCAGTGAATGCTCTCCCAGCCCTACAATGAGGAGGGACAGCAGGCATGAGGCTGGACACCAGCTCACCTCCTGCTTCATATCCACCCTGCAGCACTTCACTGTCACAGTGTTCCCCAAGGAGGGGTCTGGGGCAGCATCCCACATGAGGACAGGCTCCAGGGATGGTGGGGAGCAGCTCCTCCTCTCCCTTCACCAACAATCCAAGCTCAGCATCATTTATAAGCACATAGCTACATTTAGAAACCTACAGGAAAAGACAAAATGAAGGAATAAAAGCAAGAAATCTCTGAAGAACATGCTCAAAACTGCTGCTTGTGGTATTCTATTTCCTGTCTGGGTTGCATAAGTAATCTGGATTCTGCTTTCCTGTTTGCATTTCTCAATACAACCTGCTAGGGAAATAGACTTGCATTTGTTCTAAACTATGTATGTATTCTTAAAAAGCAGGTGGGGGGCATCAATATCACTACCCCACAGCATCACAAACAGCCCTTTTCTGCCTGAAGGGACATGGGGCCTCCTGCCTGCTGCATTGCCTCTCCCACATCCACCTCGAGCCCCACCCTTTGCCCTGCTTCTGCCTTAGAAAGCATTGCTGGAGAGCAGTGATTGCCTTTTCCTGCCCTGTGCAACAGGGCTGTCATCCCATTATCTGCTGGAAGAAGAGGAGGAGGCGGGGAAGCAGAAGCAAAGGGCTGAATGCCGGCAGCAGGCAGACTCAGCACAGTGGTTTCTCAGCAGTTAAGGAAGGTTTAGAGCCCCAGGAGTGATTTTGCTCTGTGTTGGATGCCAAAGGCCAGAGCTGAAGGACGCATGAAACAGGCAGGGGTTGCAAAAAGCAGTTTGAATGCGGAATGGCATAAAGTGAGACTAAGGCATCTTTTATTTCCAGATTTAAATACTTTATCACAGGAATAAAACTGAATGTCAGGTTCTAAACCAACTCAGAGTTAACAGGAAGGAACGAAGGCACACTGCTTCAGAGGGGGCATCCCAGGAGAAGTGGAAGTTGTTTGCCTGAAAGCACTTCTGGACACTTTCTCAACAGACTTGTCCTGGAAGCGCTAGAGCAACACATTGCTCCATTGTTCTCTTCTAACAGAGAGTGGGGCATTACAGGAAATTCTGAGACATAAGATGCAAGAGGATGCAAAGCATCTCTTTGCCTGCAAGCCATTTGCCACCTGCACAGCACCTACCACACCACCCAGCCTCTCTCCTCATAGCCTTACAGCAAAAGGCCCTCAGGGGACCAATCTGCAGGAGTCAGTCGGGCAACCCTTTGTGCCACAGCCTGCTGCACAAGCTCACTGTGTAATCATCAAGCATTGGCCTCACTCCTCCCCAAAGGCAGTGCCAGAAAAGAGTTCCAGGAAGGCACTGCAGTGGTTGTGTTCCCACCTGACCCCTCACACCCTCCATCTTCTTCAGAGGAGGGTCTGCCAAGCAGCAGAGCTGCACGAGAGCTTCCATACCTTCCTAACCCTGTCGGAAAACAGTGCTGAAGCAGCCTGGGTTTGATTTCTGATGGCACAGGCAGAGCAACTTCAGTCCCTCCCAATGCTTCCAGCACAGTGCAGCTCTGTGTTCCTATAACCCCTCACAAGTGTTTCACAGCTAATTCATCCCTCTTGGGCCCAACACTTTGTTGCCTTGTCGCCCTGTCAAGATACATATAAGACCTGAAGGACCACAGACTTCTCTACCACGCGTTACCATCCTCCTGACCCAGCCACCCCATGCTCCTTTCTCTCCCTCTCCTCCGTTTGCCTCAGCCGAGTGAAACGTTCTCTCTGAAAGCAGGAGCGTTCTGTGGCTTTAACAGGGATAAGTTACAACTCTAAGGCTACTTGTGGGGAAAAAAAAAAAAAAAATCTTAAAAAATATAGCCAAAAGGTTTGGCAGCAACCCAGCAAAACCAGAAGGAAAAAAAAAAAAAAAAAAGGAAAACCCACCACTACAAACACACACATGCATTCTTCTCGCAAACCCTTTCACTGGGGCTCCAGGCACATTTCTCAAAACTACATTAAGAAACCTCTCAACCTGCATGAATGGAAAGCTGCTACTTTGGCGTCGGGCTAACCGAGAAACAAAAAGGGGCAGAAAAAGAAAGGAGAGTGTCCTATGGCTGGAGAAACCTCCCCCTCCCTGCCTAACTTCTTCCCTCACTCCACCAGATGCACAATCTCACGTTACAGCTGAGTCTGCAGCTCCTTACATGGAGGTTAAATGCCAGCAGTCGCTTCAGTAGAACAACGTGGTGGCCAAGCCAGGGGCAGCACAGACTCAGCAGACACCAAGGCCAGCATGGCCACCCTAAGGACTCACATGGCTCACAGAGACCAACCCGCACTCAGCTGCAGCAGCAAAGTGGGGGGTTCCTCTATGACACCACTCCTGCAATAACAATCCCAACAAGGTATTTTTCAGAAGGCTCATCTTGATCAGGTTCACACCAAGACATGTAAAGAACAGGCTGTCAAGCCGCATGGTTGTGGCTTGCTGCAGTAACGCCTGGGATGGTGTGAGACAGTGAGAACAAGAAAATACGAAGCAGAAAATGAAACCCACATCTTCCTAACTGCAGTCCTCAGAGGCATGCAAGGGCGGAAAAAAAAAACACTCGGGGCACCTAGGAGAACGCAAAAAACAAATGTTGTTGTTTAAACAAGGACGGATCATTTGTTCGGTTCTGGGCCCTTCACTACAAGAAAGACATGAAGGCCCTGAAGCATGTCCAGAGAAAGGCAACGGAGCTGTGAGGAGCCTGGAGCACAAGTCTTATGGGGAGCGCCTGAGGGAGCTGGGATTGTTCAGTCTGGAGAAGAGGAGGCTCAGGGGAGACCTCATTGCTCTCCGTAGGGGTAAGCAGCAGGCAGCACACGTTCCTGACTTTAGCAAGGCCTCTGAAATACGGTCCCAAGATACTCTTACGAGCAAGCTACGGAAACCACCTGAAGGAAAATACTGAGAGAGAACGTGATACTGGTGAAACATTATCAAGATGCGACTCAGACAAACAGCAGAGAAGTTCTAAGAGGTCCAGAAAAAATATCACCTGCAGGAAAAGGCTGAAGTGGCTGAACAGGACAGCAAAAGCTTCCTAAGTAGTCTATGGACTTTCTTCATCCCTGGCCCATCAGCCCTGGATGGAGCTCTGAGCAACCTGATCCAGTTGGAAGTGCCCCTGTTCACTGAGAGCTGGACTAGACTGCCTTTAAGGGTCCCTTCCAGCTCAAATGATTCTGTGATTCTATGGCCAGCCTTGCTCAGTTCTCAAGCTCCTGCAGTGGGTTTTGTGACGAAGACCCATTTCCTTTTGGAGGTGCTCCACTCTGAGCACAGGGTCTCCCAGAACCAGAGGACAGCAGTGTCTGAGTTCTCCTCCAGCAAGGGATGGGAAAGGCAAGTGCAATGCCTTCAATGAGATGCCAGCACTCCATTTCCAGTGCTGCCAAGGATTTTTAGCTGTGCACTGCATGGATTTTGTCAAATTGCCTAAAAATGAGCAGCAGTTTGATACTTTTGTGTTCCAGGGCAAAAACAGCCGATTTTTTCTCTTACACGTTGAAGAGAATGACAAGACTTCTATACAGGACCGGTGGACATGCATACCACAAACACCTCAAACACCACAAGCAGCCACAACAGTGAACATGTGGGTGGGTTCCAAATCTAAGAGAGAGGAATATCCATTTTGAAAACCTTATTTGCTCAGTAATTCAGAGCTGCTTTGTTACACTAAAAGTAAACACACATTTTCAAGTATTCATTGCAAATGCTACAGCAAAACAAGCCACCCCTCTTCAAGTATTCAGTCCTCTCAGACGTTCAATTCTTCTCCTTCAAGTTACACCTCCCATTATGCGCCAGCTAAGTTTGCTTGATCCCCTCAGCCCCCTGCAGTTCCATCAGCTGGTCTCCTCTAATGGTGCCCTTTTTTCTTTTCCTGGAGATAAAGCACCAGCAGAAGCCAGCAAGGGCCAGGAGAAGGATCAGAACCAGTGGTAAGCATAGGATGAAGTTCAGCAACGATGGAGATGAACAGATCCTAGACATGACTGTTGTCTCTGGAAGGAAAAAGAAGGAAAAACAAGTGAGATCCCAAGCCAGTTTGAGCTGCCCTCTCTTACTGTTTTTCTATAGGTTATCTTCTTACTGCTCGCTCTTCCCTCAATCTACCAATTTTTAAGAATTCATACCATATTTTCTTGGTTAGCTGAGGGAAAGGGGAAGAGAAACAAAATAATTTGCCTGAATTTCTTTTTTTGGGAGGTCAGATGTGGCCCTATCTCACTCTCAGCTGAAGTATCCCACCAGAAACAGCACAGCTAACCTGTTCCACACCAGACTCAGCAAGGAAAAGCCAAATAGTCATCACCCCCTGCTCCCTGCCTGATACCACTGACAGCCAGAGATCAGTCTCAGGCTGTTCCAGAGCAAGGAAGTACAAGAGGAAAGCAAAGGAAACAAGAGGTTTCAAGGAGGTTTCAAGTGAATGCACCATACTCTGGCAGAACCTCTGTCTCCTCTGAAAGGCTGGGGTTGGTCAGCCCAATGCTAGCCTGCTGTTCCTTCTGTTCTGAGCTCCTCACGTTCACCCAATAGTCATGACCATTACAATCTCCTTTCTTGGTGCTGAGGGATGTGGTTTAGTGGGAATGGTAGTGATGGGCTCATGGTTGGACTTGATGATCTTAGAGGTCTTTTCCAACCTTTGTGATTCTATAAGACAGAGCTTTAGCTTCACAAACTGATCTCAGATGCATGTGGCCTACCATGAATGGCCACACCAACTTGCTTGGGTCTGTTCTGTCCACCTCAGTCCTCTCTTTGACCCATACCCAGGCGCAGATGCTTCACACTTGCTCTGCAGAACCATGGTGAGTGTGGTAGCTCTTTCGATCCCAAGCTGTCTCTGGGAAACCCACAAAGCCTGGTGGGCTTGGTGTAAACCTAGGGATGAAGCAACCTGGCAGCTGCTCCCAGCCATAAAACTGGCTTTTACCTCTCTACCTGCCTCTCAAGTTCTGCATCCTACTCACACAGGGTAAAGCAGCATTGACTGTTCCACTGGAAAAACTGGGAGAAGTTTCCACAGTGCTAGAGAGGTATCCTAAAGGGCATCAAGTCTTAGAACTGGAGTAACCCCTGGTTGCAGGTGCACTTGTGCATGACTGCGGAATTACTCTCAGACAACTTTTCAAGATGCCTACATCACTGGAGAAACAAAATAGAACAAAAAAGAGAGAAAGAAGAAAAAATGGCCAGCTAATATCTCAGATTTTGTGAAAGCCGTGAAAACCACATAGCAACCATGTGGCTCAAACCACGTAGATCAGATTGGAGGAGAATTTTCTAACAGTTACCGAGCAATTCCAGCAATGACTGCTTCACCGGTAACAGTTAACAGGAGATGGAGAGGGGTGAGGAAGGAGAAACCTGAGTGCCAGAAGGAGCTGCAATGGACAATGGCAGGAAGAGATCTGCAGAGGGTTGGAGTGCTGTCAGTCCCTCATGGAGCAGTTAAACTCAGATTAGCTCTGCCAGAGATGCAGTTTTGTGCCTGTGCCAGAAGCAGGCACAGGGGGGAACCACGAGTCCCCTTGTGCCCTACTATCTCACTTAGTGCTGGTAAATGCAGGAATAACGACCACTGCAAACACCAGACCAGGATGGAGTGGGGCAGCTCCAGAGCTGCAAGCACCTCAGTCCAGCTGCACACAACATGGCTGATTTCACAGGTCATATTTCTTCCTCCATGTGGGTCATCCAAGCCTCCTTTTTCCCCATCGAGGCATCAGGAGAGTACTTTTTTTCTGCCAGTTACCTCCCTAAAAACATTTTGCATGCCTGACTGAAACCCTTCTTTTTATTTATTTAAGCTCCTATATGCAGAATCCAGTCCTATTTCATACACCCTAAGAGGACAGCGATTGTTTTTTAAGGCCTCACCAGAGACTGAGATGCCAAAAAAATTGCAACAAGATTTTTCCCTTAAAAAATAGTTAGTGTTCTAGCCCAAATGGTTGGGCTGAGAGCAGGGCTGGAGAAATGTGGTCCTGCAGAGAGCCTGCAATCCATCAGTGACAGTCAGCAGTCCCCTGCTCAAGCTACATCTCACTCAAGGCTGGAGTTCTTGGCATCCTATCAGACCTCTACCTCCAGCACTTACAGAACAAGGAACTCGGGTTTCAGCCCTAGCAAATGGATAGGGCTGGGATCTTACTCCCAGCATGCGCCATTTTTCATTGCTCTCCTCCTCCCTGCCCTGCCTCTCAGTAAAGCTCAGTTTTCCCAGGATGACCCCACTGAGGCCCCTTAGCAAGTCCTCCCAGCACTGCTATCATCCCTAGTTGCACTGCAGCAAGATAAGGAGGGATGCATGATGCACCCCAGCGAGCTAAGAGTGGGGGGGTTGGGGGGGGAGATGTGAAGAGGAAATCTGATGGGGGGAACAGGGAGCAGTGCAAGGCAATTGGCTGTGTGCCATTACCTGGTGGGGTGGCGGTGAGCTGGGTGTACCCTGAGAGCGCCCATGTCTGCAGCTCCCACTTATCCTTGTTGCCTCGTTGCTGCCATTGCTGCACCCGGCAGTGATACATCCCGGCATCATCCTCTTGCACGCTGCCCAGCGTCAGGCTGAGGTCACCAGCCGTGGGCCGCCGGAGCTGCAGCCTCCCCACCAGCCCCTCCTGCAGGGACTCAATGGCACCATTGTGGTGCAGAGTGAGCAGGGGCCTCTCATGGCCATCCTCCTTCTCATGAAACCAGGTGGCTGAGATGCGGGCAGCAGGTGGGAGGGTGCCCTTCAGCAGGCAGCCCAGCGTCACCTCCTGGCCATGCCTAGCCAAGATGCTGCGGTTGGCCTTCTCCAGGTGCAGTTCACTCTCTGTGGGGAAGGGAAGCAGAAAGAGCTGTCATGGCATTGTGCACTGCTATGGAGGCGCCCCTGCTTGTGCCCGCCAGCTGATGGAAGTCTGGGAACTTGGATGGTCTTATCCATGCGCCTCTGCAGGACAACATGGGTTCCCTTGACTCTGCGACTCATTCTGTCTGGGGTGTTTTTTCCCTTCCACCATCTCTGTACCACACCCTCTGTCTTCTTCCCAATAAGCATCCTTTGCACCAAAGACTATTTAGGAAGCCAGACTCCTCTGATCTAGATCATCTGAGGCCAAAAATAAGACATCAAGTGGGACTGAATGGGGGAGGAACCCCCCACCCTGCACATCCCAGAGGTGCAGCATCCAAGGAGAAAGACAAGCTGAGCCCTCAACCTTGCTCTCTGTGACTGCATGCCCCAGGACAGGAGAAGCTTTGCATCTTGCATCAGGACACCCAGAAGCACTGGGAAAGGGCTGCTGCTCTGTCTCCAGCACTGCACTGCTGACGAAGGACAACGTGTGTCACATGGGAAAGCAAAGGCTGCGGTTCTCTTTGTTGTGAGGCATCAGACATCTGCTGCTGGAGGCACAAATACCAACTCGACTGGTTTGGAAGGATGTGGCAAATCCTCCTAATTCCCCATTTCCCTTTGAGAGACACACTCCACACAAAGAATCCCAACATCTCCACTCTGTGGCAGGAACCGTTGTTTCTCCCATACCTTGCTAGAGGTCCCCTCAGGCAGAACCCCCTCCCCACCCCCAGCAGCTTACCTGGCAGCCGGAGCAGCAGCCTGGTTCTCCCTGACCACCGCTCTCCAAGGCTGTGCCAGCCACCCTCCAGCCAGCGCCATTCCTCCACCGCACAGCAGTACTGGCCCTGCTCCCCAGGGCTGACTGAGAGAATCCACAGCTGGAACACATGGCTGGACACCCTCTGGCTCAGGAACCGAAACTTCTGTGCAGGGGAGCTGAACTCGGCCCCATACTCCAGCAGACCACTGTGGCTGGTCCGCACGATCTGCAGGGGGATGGCATTCACTGGAGGAGGAGGTAGGTAATACCAGCTGACAGCCAGCTGAGAGTTATTCAGGGGGAACTCCACTCTGCACTCAATGCTTGCATCATCACCACCAGCCACCTCCATGGAGCTCTCCCTCGTAGCCACCCGCAGCTTGCTTTCTGAAATGGAAGAACAAAATAACCCTGGTGGTTTTGCCAACAGCCACCATCTTGAATGCTTGCAGTGGTTATTAACCTGAAGGCACACACTGCACAGTGCGTCCATAAGTAAGTTCCAACATCTGTTTATCGCCCAACACTTCAGCAATGCAGATTTTGCAGTAACAATCATTGGGAGGTGACCATCCCAGGGGACTGGCAAGTGCTGCCATGCATCTCACACCACACTGCACTGCTCTGGAGGAACAGGGGAGGGCAAGAAGTAAAGGAGAGGGAAGATTTATCTATCCTTCTTTCCCCCTCCCGCTGTGACCTTCTGCACATGACCTTCCCACCCGGAGCCACAAGGCCAGGCCCACAGCAGCATTTAAATCCCTGAGGTACACAGCAACACAGAATGGTAGATAAAACACTGAAACACAAATCATAAACTAGAGTATCTCAGTGGGCTCCATTCAGGAGATTTCATGTGCAGAGGAACGGGCTGGTAAGTTTTGTGATTAGGAGGACTATTCTCTGCAGCACAGCCTCAGCCTGTTGCTGCTAGAACAGCTCCCTCTCCAGCTTTACTCTGAAATTCCAAAACACACTGCATAGCTCGTGCTACCAGCTTTCGTAGAGAAGCAGTGCTAGAGTCAGCAGCCATCTCCTGCAACATGGGTCACCCATTCCCAGAGCAGAATCATCGAATCATTAAACTTGGAAAAGACTGCTAAGATCACCCAGTTCAACCATTGACCCATCCCCACCATGTCACACCCACACAGCTCTTGAACACCTCCAGGGACAGTGACTGCACCACCTCCCTAGGCAGCCTGTGCCACTGCCTCACCACTCTTCTGAAAAGAGATGTTTTCTAATATCCAACTGGAACCTCCCCTTGCACAACTTGAGGCCATTCCCTTTCACCCTATTTCATTACATCTCCACAGTATCCAGCAATGGCTGGAGTAATTCCAGAGCCAAATGTCATCATGTCTTGCTGTCTGCTCTGTACAGACTATGATCACACCTGCTTATCTTAATATAATTTACATCACTGCTGCATGCCCACACACCCATGTTTTTCAGTCCCCTCAGCTGCATCGTTGCCCTCTGACCTCCTCAGAGTGTAAAACAGAGCACCCAACATCTGACCCCACAGAGAGAGCACCAAAGGTGTACGGGAAAGAGTACTATGAAACTGAGGAGGGAAGGAAATGAGTTAGCTTAGGCTGTAGCAAACCCATCAGTTAGAAAGCATGGAAAAGCACGATCTCAGTTCACTGGGTTACAACCCCTAAATTCCAAGGACCCCTAAAATCCAAAGGAAGAAACGGATGAGCAACACTGCCTTGTGCAGCCCCAGGGGAAACCCAGCCATCAGCTGTCCCAGTTGTGACCAAGGGGTTTGAAGGAACTGCCTGCAAGAGGAGCTCCCACAGCACCACTCACCCGGTGGGACAACCTTTATCCCCACAGTGTTGGAGGTGAAGGAGACAGTGGGATGTCCCTGAAGCGTCTTCCAGACTCCCACTTTGCACTGGTATGTCCCTGCATGGCCAGCCATCGCACTGTGGATGTGCAGCCGGGAGAAGGCACCTGCCTTCATCAGCTGGGCTCTGCCCTGAAAGTGAGGCTGTGCTGGTCCCCAGGACACGGTGCCATCAGGAAGGACACGCACTAGCTCTTGGTAGCCATCGGTGGGTGGCTTGGGCTGGAAGAGCCACACCACAGACAGCAGCAGCTCCTCAACTGGGTGGCTGGTGCTCACATGGCAGATAAGCTCAAAGCTCTGCGTGTAACTGACGGTGGCTGGTCGGCTTATCAGTGTGGCATGCAGTCCGAGACCTGCTTGAGAGGGAGAGAGCCCACGGTGATGGGACAAAAGTCCTGCCTGCTGCCACCTTGCACCACCCCACATGGCCCCTCACCACCCACCTCATACCAGTTCCCAGATTCATTTTCCACTCTGCAAATCTTGTCAGCATGACAAAACCTCCATCCCACGCCTCCTCTCCTGAGCTACATTCTGCTCTTCCAGCCCTATCCACAGTTCCCATCCTGCCCTGTCCCCTGGCCCACCACCCCCAGGGTCCCTTCTTGTCCTAAACTGATTGCAAAGATCCAGGCTAAGGATGTATGCTTCATTTTGGCAGCTGCTGCGCTCCATCACACTGACATTTTTCAGAGCAAATACTTCTCCCATTAGCATTTACTGAAAAATGTGGCACATTGGTGCTCTTGCAGCAACAGAAGCTGAGCTGCGCCTGCCAAGGCAAGGCCAAACTCAGTGCATTCCTCAGTCAGGCATTGCTGTAAGTTTCACCCAGAAGAACCATTAGGATTTACTCACCTATAGGCTTCACATCAATTCTGAGAGCTGATGACAGGTTGGTTTGGATGCTCTGGAAGTTCCCAGGAGCCTTCACCTCCAAAACAGAGCAGTGGTAGGCCCCGCGGTCCTCCAGCCCCACCTCATGGATGGTGAGGATGTAAACTGCATTGCTTTGCTTAAATGCATGGAGTTGCCCCAGACTGGCTCTCTCCTCATATTCCTTCTTCCAAACCAGCAACCCACGGGGATCAATCCTGGCCACCTCAGTACTGTTGAGGAGCCAAGCCACCTGGAAGTGCCTGCTGTCACTCCTCTGGGCTTCCAGTGTGCAACTGAGCCGCAGGGTGTCCCCTTCAGAAAGGTTGCTCTTGGTGGCAGCAATGCCCACGCAGAGATCTCGGTCTGTGGGCAAATAAAAGCCAAGAGGGGGCAACGGTGGCTGTGCAGCGGGAAACGAAAGGGGCTCACTGAAATGTTTTCTTTCATAGAAAAGCACTGAGAATGGAAAACATTCACCATGGAGAAGTGGACTCCAGTCCCCATAAGCCAAAAAGAGGACAAAGGAGTTCTGTAGCTTTGCGGTTCCCCCATCCCGCCAGAAGCTGTAGATTGGAGGTAAAGCAGAGTAGCTCCATGACTGCCAGTGGAGGGGCCGGAATAATTTACAGACAGCACATTACCCTCTGAATTTAAACACCAGCTCATAAACAGTGTGTGAACAGGAATCCCAGCCGCTGCAGATATGTTCGGCATTCCCAAATATTTGCTGGAGAGTTTATAGAAACCATTGGCGTGCTCAGCCACAGCAGCGCCAGCAGTCCTGCAGAGGGGATGGAGGGGCTCATGTACCACTCACCACTGCCCCAGCTGCCCTGGTGTGACCATCACAGTGCCCTTTCAGCACTGCCATCTTTCTTCTACCCTAAGCAGCCACCACAGAGCAAATCATAGGATCACAGAAAGGCTGGGGTTGGAAATGACCTTTAAGCCCACACAACCCCAACCTCCTGATGTGGGCAGGACTGCCCCAGGCCCATGCAACTGTGCCTTGAGCACCTCCAGGGATGGGGCATCCACAGCTTCTCTGGGCAGCCTGTTTCTCACTACCCTCTGCATAAAGAATACTGCCTTCCACAGGGCTTCCTTATTTCTAAATGGCAGTGTGGGATCAGTACCCACAGCCGTACATAGTCATGCCACAGCTGACCACAGACATGAGGCCTCTTCTGGTCTCCACTTAGCACAGGGCCCAGCAAGACCCTGCTGTGGGGGGGAGGCAGAGACCCAGGAGGCAGGCATTTTGCCCTTGGCCTCACGCACTTCCACGTCTAACATAAGCCCCATCGACACTTTGTCCTTCTTGATGCCCGTCTGGCACATCCAAAGAAAGCCACAGGGATGTCCCCAAGCTGTGGCGGAGATCAGACAGGAGGAAACAAGGCATCAGAGATAGTTGCATGGGCAGAGAGATTTTCATGACACACCACTGCAAAGGTCACCCACTGTAGGTCCTTTGCTGCACACAGCAGCTGGAGCCAAGGGCCTTACCCTGTGGAGTGACCACTAGCGACGTCCTCTCTGACTGTTTGCGGGAAATATCCTTCCACGTCCCATCGGGATCCTGGATCCACTCAGCTGCCTCACAGTACAGCTGCCCCTGGTCAGAGTGCTCCACCGCCACAATGGAGAGTTTGTAAGAGGTGCTCCCAACCTTGTCCAACCGCACGTTCCCTGCCAGAAACCTCTGTGCATAAGCAGGCCCTGGCATCACGACAAAGTCCTTGGAGAGGGTGAGGATCTCAGCCCGGTGCTCTCCCTGGAGGCAGTACCAGCCAACAGAGAGGTGTGTGTGCTGGGCGGTGGACTTGGACACCTTGCAGGTGAGCTCCATTGCATCCCCCTCAGCGTGGGTGAGGTCCTGGGGCCCCATGGAAACTGAGAGGGTATCCGCGATCACTGAGCACAAGGGGAGAAGCACAGAGAGCAGCTGGTCAGGACGAAAAGCGTTTCTTGGCCTCAGTGGGCAATGTGCTGGTGACTGCAAGGCCTACAGCCAGGCTCAGAGGGATCTGACAGTGTAGTGGAAGTAGGTGCCATAGGTGATGGCCCCAGCCAAACCATACCAATGTGTGAAGTGCTTAAAACCGCAGTAAGAAAGAAAGCATGGTATATTTCTCAGCAGTACACTCCTCAGTGAAAGTGTGGGCAGCACTGGGCAACCCCATGGAGGCTAATATCCAGCCTTTCACAAGCCCAAGTGGCCACAATACCAGGTTAAGGGAGGACACAATGTTGAATACCAAGAGGACAGGCCACGCAGACTTGGTGGGCTTACAGTTGGATACTTTTCTTTGCTTCTCCACTCTGCTGTCTCCCTGTCATCATTAGTACCTCATGAATTCAAGTCCCAGCCCCCGACCAGAGAAGACACCAACAATTAATAATCAGAGTTTGAGAACTCCTTCTCTCATAAGTACTGGGTTGTAAAATAGTGGAAAACCTGCCTGCATCTGTACAGGCTTGAGACCCGTACACACCCTCGTGCCACTGTGTACAGAACAGCACATCCTCCATGGTAGCTTGGCCATCACCTTGACACTACCAGTAAGAAAATGGAAAATCAGCCAGCCCCCAGAGAGCAAGTTGTCCTTTGAGACCCACCTGTCAGGTTTGTCTTGGCACTGTAGCTCCCAAAGTACCTCTCATCAGTGTTGGGCGTATGGCACTCGTACTCCCCAGCATCTCGGTCCTGCAGCTCCGTGATGTGCAGCAGCACCGCGTCCCCCTGCACCCGCTCCACGTAGATCTCCTGGGCGCGCACCCGCTGGGTGTAGATGGCGTAGGGGAAGGAGGGGTCGGCTGTGCTGACGATCTGCACCTCTCGCTCCGAGGCTGAGGGTAGGTAGATGGACCACTGGAAGGTCTGCTCCGCCGGGCCCTGGTAGCCGCTCACCTTGCACCACATTGTCACGTGGGAGCCAAGTACTCGGTAGAGCGGTCCCTTTTGGATAGTCACCACACGTTGGCCAGCACCCATACCTGCCAGCAGACAGTCATCATGCATGAAATTTGCAGGAGAACTGCAACTGAAAATTACTGCAATTCAAAGCAGCAATGGGCCTGGACATGCCAGGGACTGCAGTGTGATACTGCAGTGAGTTAGGGTGTGGTCTCCCTATGAAGCACAATGTCCCTGGGACTCAGAAACATCAAATCATTAAGGCGGGAAAGGAATTCCAAGATCACTTAGTCCAACCGTCCACCTACCACCAAGTATTGCCTACTAATCACATCCCTCAGTGCCACATCCACATGTTTTTTGAACACCTGAAGGGATGGTAACTCCACCACCTCCCAGGACAGCCTGTTTCAATGCCTTACCGCACTTTCGAAGAAGTTTTTCCTGATACCCAACCTGAACCTCCCTGGTGCAACAACTGCAAGGAACTTCAGCATCCCTTGCGATCATTAAGAATACCACCAATGCCAACAAACTTGAAAACTTGTCTTCCAGCACGCAGGGTCAGACAACAGAGGCCAGAGCATCATGCCCATGTGGCCATCAAGTTTCTGCTTGGAAAGCGTCTCCCAGACAGCACTCAGAGGGAGCAGCAACCAGGCAGAGACCACTGGAGGAAGCCTGGGGTGTGCTGAAGAGGACCAAACTCTTGGGTCCAGTGCAGGCTGGAAGGAAAGAAGCAGGAGCCAGAGCTAACTGCTGCTGGAGAAGTGCCTCACAGAAAGAAACAGCTAGGGTACAGGAGAAGGAGCCAGCAAGAGCACCTCCAGAGGCAGAAAACACCTCCAGAGGCACCAGGAGCCTGCAGAGGGCTTACAGAGGAGAGATGATGAGGAGATGGTCAACTGCACACCCTTCCCTCCCTTGCAGCTCCCATGGCCCGGGAGCCCAACAGCATTGGGGCTGCCCTCACCATGTAGCCCGAGTGACGTGCTCTCCCGGGCCACCCACCCAGGAGCATCCTGTCCCCCTGATTTAGGAAGGTAAAGCAGCCCAGGGGAGGCAGCCTGCACACATAACCCACACAGGGCTCCTGACAGCTTTACTTCCCGCTTGTTTGCCCCAAAAGTCCCTGTCACAGTGCAGGGCACTCACCCACAAGGAGGAAAAGGAGGAAGGCAGCCACCTGATGCTTTACCAGCCCCATGCGACAAGATCTGCTAGGGTCCTTCCCTAGAAAGGCAGTGGAAGGCCCTCAGGGTGATGGTGACAGCCACCCTGCAATTTTGAAAGTGTCTGGGAGGAAGCTGCCAGACTCCGGCAGCGGTTTCCTCTGCTTAGAGAAAAAGGCGGGGAGAAGCGGGGAGCAGAGCACGTCACCAAGGTCCTGTATCTTACCAAGGTGGCAGTCAGCCACAGGCTTCTCCATGCCCACTGACCATGTCCCTCAGTGCCACATCCACATGGTTCTTGAACAACACCTCCAGGAACAGTGACTCTACCACCTCCCTGGGCAGGCAGTGCCACTGCCTCACTGCTCTTTCTGAAAAGAAATTTCTCTTAATATCCAACCACAACCTCCACTGGCACAACGTGAGGCCATTCCCATCCTACAGCAGCTCACACGTAGCACATTGTGTGGCACAGCAAGATGCTGGCCCCCTTGCCCTTTGCCTCCTGCTCTGTTACGTTAAGCAGCTCACTCCCTCGGCACTGAAGGCAGACACCATGAGGGCATCCCACCACCCATGCACAGGTAGCATCCCACTACCAGCACCACATGGCCCGCTGGGACGGGAGAGGCTGGCGGGGGCATGACCGAGGTGGGAAGCAGCCAAAGGTGAGGAACTGGAGCTGGAGGCTCTCTCTGAGAAGATCTATTTGGTTTTTACAGAAAGGAAAGCAGTGTGAAGTTGGCTCCTGAGCTGTGCTGCTCCTGCAGTCTGCTGAGGTATCGGATGAATTGCTAAATTGGCTCAGGGATTCACAAGCAAAAAGCAGCTGTAAAACAAACAGGCCCTTCTGCTTGATCCCACCGGGAATGAGATTCATGTAACGAACCAAAACAAGCACAAGGTCCCTCCTTGCCCCATTTCAGAAACTGATTCACATGACAGCTCATGGGGCCAGGAGACAGAGGCACGGACTGCTGACTGCTCATCAGCACCACACAGCTCTGCAGAGAGCCAAGCTCAGCCCACAGGGACGGACTGTTGGAGAGGTCCTATCAAATCCCACCTGTCCCCTGCCACCAACCACTGCAATACAGCAGAGCAGAGGGGCATGGTGCCGAAACCAGCGCTGCCTCAGAGACAGGAGGAGGTTGGCTCTGAAAGCAGCCCACTGAGAGGTGCACGGGGTGGCCCTGCTGACAGCGAGCCAGCCCACGTGTCTCCTTGGTGGAGAGAAAAGCCTCTCCGCCACAGTGACAGAGGAAAATCAGATTTGGAGCCCAACCTCGGCAAGCTTCCTGCAGTCAGTGTGCAGATAAACACACACACGGGGACAGTTTCACTCCAAGCTTGCAACTGTAATGACGCAGGAACTGCTGTTTATATTCACAACAGAGAAACCAGGGAGAATAGGATTGCCTTGCCCAGCCCCATCATGGGTGATGACAACGCTCTGCAGACAAAAACGACAGCTCCCTCTTCCCAGGACTGCATAGTTTAAAACTTCCTCACTCCCTCCCCGGGAAATCAGCACAACCAAGCATGCGGCAGCACCAACAGGGATGTTGGGTTGGCTAAAGGAGGATCAGCAGAGCATCCCTTACAGAGATGCACTGCCAACAGAAACCTCACCAGCGCAGCCAGACCTGGTGTCAGGGCCACTTCCCAGCATCCATGAGCAGGGCACAGCCATGTTTTGCTTCAGGTGGGGCCAGCGTGCCCACAGGACTGGCTTTGGCTCTAATGTGGTGATGACTGTCTTGAACTACACACCCTCATGCGCATGGTGGCAATGGGCTGACAGATGGACTACATGATCTTAGAGGCCTTTTCCAAACTTACTGATTCTCTACGACCTTCCCTCCTCCCACACCCTAGTTCCCTCTGCACTTTCTTTTGGACGTATTCCATGATGTGCAGCCAGGGCAAAGACAGACTACCCTGAAAGGCCCAGCAGCAGCTGAGAAGTGTCCTTGGGATCACCTCTGTTGGACCCAGCAAGTACCTGCCCTCTGTACTCTGCAGGCAGGCAACCTTTCCAAAAATGTCCCTGCCAAGAAATGCCATTGTCACATCCCCAGAGTGATGCAGGAGGGGCAGCCTTGAACAAAAGGGGCTGGAGCCAGGCAGAGATGGGGGATGCAGTGTGGAATTAGTCAGGATAATCCAGCAGTCCTGGGGGACATGGCAGAAGTCTTCAGATAATGGAGGAGCTGGCACAACAGACTTTGAAGTCTGCTGTCAGGTTTTCTCAGCCCGGCTCAGACATCAAAGGCAGCTGGTTACATCCCCCAGTAAGGAGCAGGAGGCAGACAGCTTCCCCATGGCCACCAGCTCAGTCCCCGTCCCCCAGGTACAAGCCTCCTTAATGGAGTACAAATGCCCAAATGTGTTGGCTCTGACTGGAGCCAGACTCGCGTTGCTGGGAGCTACGTGGGATTCCACCCACAGCTTGCAGAGGCGAGTGTGATGCCGGTGGATGAAGATCTCTTCTCTGAGGCAGCAGTGAGCCACACGGCCAGCCCTAGGCAGCCCAGCAAAGGCACAGAAGGTTGCAACCACTTCTCTAGGACACCAGCTTCTCTAAGCAGCAAGCAACAGGGGCTGCCTTAGGAGGAGGGCACCCACAACTGTTTTGGTGAGCTGAGGTTTTCTCTCATTCACGCATTTTCTACTGTAGACAAGGTGAAACAGGGCTGCTGCAGCATTTTACCCAGCCCTTCATTCCTGTGCCCACTGTCACCATATCCAGCCTTTCCCCTCGGTCAGGACTGGAGGCTGCTTTGCACCAAGGTGCTACAGCAGCACCTCTGCAGCTCCCCAGCTGCTTGGGCAGCCCTCAGCAAGCAACACAAAGCTACACACTGCCCCAAACCTCTCTGCGCATCAGCATCTTCTAAGCAAGCATCAATGCAAAAGATTGCTCAAAGCACAGTGGCGGAGGCTTACACTTGGTCCTTAGAAAAAAATTCTTCTAAGAAGGGGTGGTGAGGCATTGGCAAAAGCTGTCCAGGGAGGTGGTGGAGTCACTGTCCCTGCGGGTGTTCAAAAACTGCAGGGATGTGTGGATGTGGCACTGAAGGACCTAGTCAGTGGGCATGGGTTGGTGACTGGACTAGGTGGTCTTAGTGGTCTTTTCTGACCTTAATGATCCTATGGTTCTAAGACAAGAGAACAGGGGGAGCAGTCACCATGACTGTTGTTTGGTGGGAACTTCTCCTGGGGAATATAAGGCAGCATAACACGGGGAGAGAAGCGAGGTTTTAATACTAAGCTGCTTATTTAGGTCTCCAAGTTATGGAGATGCTGTGCTTCAAAACTAATTAGATTGACAGAGCTTGGATTTGATTACAGGATTTCCAGAAGCAAGAGGGTTTTAAAAAAAAATTAAATGGCTGCCCTGGAAACGTTAGTAAGGGAATTAAACAGCCACTGCTGCAGCCAATTGTTAAATACACATAAGCTGGGAAAAATGATAAACTCCAACTGCCAAAACTCACTTCATCAGTGTGGCTGCAGCAGGGAGCTGCTCTCTTAGTAGGCCCGACTAGAGGATGCACAAAGCATGCATTTCACCAGTGCAGCTATCCCTACACTAGGAACAATGTGGAAGCGGCACACAGATATGCTGCCGAAGCAATGCAGCAAGGTAGCAATAGCAGAACAACATTTTCAGCTCATCCATCATCAAAGCCTTTGTTTTATCCACACAACTCATCCACCAGAAACAACTTCCTCTCTTTCACTCCTACAAGGTCATGAGGAAAGCAGAGATTTCATATGGTCCAATAACAGAGACAGAGCTGCTCTTTTTGAAAGCCCAAAATTTCAGTTCCTCCTGAAGATCCTGAAGGAACCCTCATCCATCAATACAAGGCTTCTGTCCAAGTTTACACACTCAGGTATCCAAAGGAATTTGGTTTGGAACCTGATGAGTTGCCAGAGAGGGACTTGGATTTAAGAAGGTTGTGTTAACATGCTAACACTCTGCATAGGCTTAGCTACCAGACAGCTGCTCCTGGCAAAGCAATAGATGCTCTGCTCATAACTGCCACCTTCTCATCTACGCAGAATCATAGCATCATCAAAGTTGGAAAAGACCTTCAAGATCATCCAGTCCAACCATCCACCTATCACCAATATTTCCTCACTAAATCATGCCCCTTAGTACATCATCTAGCATCTCTTGAACACCTCCAGGGACAGCGACTTCACCATCTCTCAAGGCAGCCTGTTCCAGTGCCTCATCACTCTGAGAAGAAATGCTTCCTAATATCCAAACTGAACCTCCCCTGGCACAACTTGAGACCATTTGCTCTTGTCCTATTGCTGTTACCTGGGAGAAGAGGCTGACCGCCAACTCATCACAGCCTCCTTTCAGGCCCCCGAGCCTCCTCTTCTCCAGACTTCCTCAGCCGCTCCTCATAAGACTTGTGTTCCAGATCTTTCACAGCTTCGTTGCCCTTCTCTGGGCACACTCCAGGGCCTCAATGTCTTTCTCGTAGTGAGGGGCATAAGTTCCGGGTAGAGAGTTCCGGTCTGTGAACACACTGTTCACTCAGTGCTGCTCTCACTGCTGCACAAAGATCCCAAGAGAAAAGCAGAACATGATGTGGGTGCCGCACACCCTTCGCCTGAGGATCACGCAGTAGCTCCCACACTACCCTCCCAGCCTTGGAGAATATCTCTTAATATATGCCTCATCAAGTGGGAAGTAGTTGCACTCAGTTGGCATGGGGAAGGGCAGGGCAGGATTAAAGACAGCAGTGCCCTGTGCATGAATCCTGAGAGCCATCTTCTTAACACTGTATGTGATCAGGTCAAGGAAGGAGAAATTAATTAATAATGATTAACAAAAGACATTCCTGGATGAATGCAGGGAACTGCGAAGAGAAAAAGATAATGGTACCAGGTAAGGACACCTCAGCACACACCTGGAAGGCTGCAGACAAAGCCAACAGCTTCAAAAGGACCTTAAACATTGCATTTCTAAAGAAAACATACATTTCTGCTGGGCTGGGAATTCAGAGTTCGGCTTCTGAAAGAGCTCTCCCTGAAACATCAGAGACACATTTCAGAGCGAAGAGAAGGGCCTGTGGGGGCTGGGGAGAGAAGAAAATAGTGTGGACAGTAATAGAAAGCAGAGCTGGGAAGGGCTGCTCCTGGGGAAGAAGGAGAAACAACCCAAGTAGAAAGGCACATTATCCTTTTCATTGCTGAAAGACTCACCTTATGTCAGTGATTCTGCACCAAGTAAATACTTTGTGAAGACCTGTCACTCACTATTAGTACAGCTGCTAGAAGACACCGCTTCCAAGGGAGCAGATACTTCATACACGGCACACCAAGGAACCAAGGAGCTCAGTATGGGACCTGAGGAGCTGCATGGCTGGAAAACTGCACGGCTGAAGAATAAGAGCCTGGATAAGGATATAAATAAGGATATAAACATAAATTGAGCAAATTAGATCCATCTGTAATTCAATGACTCTTCTCATGCAAATACAGAGATGCTATACACTCAAGAACAAAAACGACAACAACAAAAAACAAGTCTAAAATCAATCCTGGAACTGTTTTTACAGACAGAAGAATGTTACAAAGAGCTTGAGGACTCACTGATCACACCTTGGTTGAATTAAGGACTACCGCTATCTGTTGTGGCTTCCTCCCTCTTTTCCCGTCCCCTCACTAGAGGGAGCTGCTATTACCTCACACCTCTTACTTGCCTGGCAACTACACGCTTATCTCACCTAATTCTCATACCTAAGGTGAGCTGTACTATCCTTTACAACTCATGGTGAGGAATGGGTACTTTCAGATTCTAATTCCTTTAAAAATGCACGTTGCCAGTAAGTCACAAACTGCATTCTTGCAATACCTATTTTTCAAGTCTGGGGTGGCCGGGCAGAGTGTTAAAAGATGAATCCTATCACAGTTACCTTTGGAAAAGGCTTTGCTTTATGTGAGGTACGACGTTCAGCACAAAGGTTGCTTTACTGGAACTCACAGATGATTGGCAGCATTTGTGTTATCACAGCAAACAGCCACGCGAGAGAAACCAGGCCAAGCTCATCACATTTTGGGTGCCTCGTACCTTCTGCAAAAATGTTGACTTATGACGGGGTAGAAACAGAATGGATTCAGAAAACAATTACATTTTGCAATTCATCAAACAAATGTAAACAAATATTTTAAACTTACTGTAAAATAGGGCTGACGCTTACTTAGCAGGGCGACCAGTGCTGAAAACTGACTGTAAGGTTTACATTTGATACCCTTTCAGTAACAATAGTATCTGTGTACGTGCAAGGTACAAGGAGAGAACTGCCCACAGTATAAACATTCAGGCCAAGCCCAAAGCACAGGCTTAATCAAAAAGGTTCTTTATTTTAAACATAAAAAGAAACATTTTACACAGCATTGTTAGAACTATTGGGTACCTGCATTCCAGAACTGTGCCAAACACTTCGTTTTGTAACTCTGAAATCAAAACAAAACAAAACAAACATCTTGCCCTTCTGCTATATGCTCAAGCTTGTCCTGGATTGAATTCCAAGTGCCTGGAGGAATTTACCGGCTTACCCAGGAGATGCGGCAATGTGA
Source organism: Alectoris magna (assembly GCA_030625065.1). NCBI lineage: Eukaryota > Metazoa > Chordata > Aves > Galliformes > Phasianidae > Alectoris > Alectoris magna. The sequence goes on from CM060560.1 coordinate 104,446,705, forward strand.
ACAGAGGAAGATCAACACGAGCCCTTAGGATACTTAGACAATACCACAGGTTGCAGCTGAGAGGATATGGATGCTTGCAATGCATCTCAGGCAGCTTGCTCTCCTGATACTCTGCAGGTTTAATACACGATCAGGTGCACACACACCATCACTCACACAAGAAACAATAATAAAAAACATGAAAGTGATCAAAAGTCTTTTTTTTTTTTTTTTCCTTTTTCACTGGAGACAGGATTCCCACTCTATTTTTAAAAAAGGGATAATACAAAATTGGCACAAGTAGAAGGAAACCTGTGGGGTAAACCTAGCCCCTCAGCTTCTAGCCTTCCAACTACAGCAAATACAGGGTGTAAGGGGATGCAGCATTGCCTTCCAAGGGGCTGGCAGCGGTACGAGCTAGCAGGGAGCTTGCTTCACTTGGAATGATGAAGATGGTTTGTTACCTGCCATGAAAGAAGGTCAGCACTGGCTAAGGACACAGAGACCTTCCATGACAGAAGCAGGGAGCCCTGACCAAAATAACCCTGAGTTTTTTCCGGCAGGGATAAAGTGTGCTACGTTGTGTGCTTGGGAAGAACTGTCAGGTCCCCGCTTACTCATTCCCTAATTATTGCATTACAGTCATGACCCTCTTTCCCTAAAACTTAAGCAAGAGGACATAAATAAGGAGTCAGCCTGCTAGGACAGCAAGTGACTGATGCTGTGCTTTGAACCTCACCACCACTACCAGCCTCCACAACCAAGACACCCTGATTCCACAGGCCTTCTGTGAAGAAAGCAGACGTTAACGCAGGAAAGAAGCTGCTTAGATGAGTCTGGGAAGGACAGCCAGCATCCCAGATGTCCGTATGGTGTTCTATAATGGCCAAGGAAAAGAAAGATTTCACTACAGTAGCCAGGAAGGAGAAGAAGAAAAATGTTGCTGTCAAAGTGATACGAGTAAATTGTTTCTTCAACTCCCCTTCTTTGGAAAGCATCCCTAAAGATTTCTGGGCTTTCACAGTGGAGGGTAGACTGCTTCTGCCCCATTCCTCAGCAGAGGCAGCTACATCTGTCTGCAACATAGGCCCTTTTAGAGCTCTTCAAGAGAAAAAACGAGCAAAAAAATCACTGGGCCAGAAAAAGAAACTGCCATGAATGTTTTGGTCAAAGTCCTCCAGAGGTTCACAGGTGTCACAGCTTTGGAACTCTACATGAAATATCAAGCAGTTAAATAATGAGTTGCAAGCCTCGTCTCTGCAAATCAAGTTCATGTTAAAGATGTCTCACATTCAGCTCCCAAAAATCATTGGACACCTGTGTGTGTATGTATTTAAAGCCAAAGTTAACCCACCAACAATGTGACTGCATGCATGTTCACATGCTGGAAGCAGAACACAGCCTTCTAGAAAAAACCTTCACACCAACTTCAGAAAAAGGTCATCACACAAGACACGAATAAACCACAACATCAATCTTACTGCAATAGTTTTGGAATAGCAGCAGTGTTGAGTGGTTTAGTGAAAGGTTTCACAAACTAATGTGAACTGAGGTCATTGTAGCACAGATATTAGACCTGCAGCTCCCCAGGTATATATACTGGGACGAGCTATTAGTGATGATGATTGTCTAGTATATAACTAGTGCCTAGATTGGCATACCACAACCACTGCTTTCTGTGGATGCCATCCTCCAACATCTTTTATCCTAAAAAAAAAAAAAACAACACCAAAAACAAACAAACAAACAAAAAAACCACCAAAAAAAAAAAAAACAAACAACCAGTAAAGGATTGAGCCCTGGCCTTATCTCTACATTTTCCACTCTTCCTGATGCAAGCCAGACCCCTGGCTGTGATGCTAGGTTGTGGTACAATCCTACCTCCTTGTACATAGTATCTTTATTCTGACTTTTATTGCTTAAAATACCAGCTGTGCTGGAAAGACAGCACTGCCTGGAAAAGAAGTTGCTCCACACCAGGAGCCAGGTCAGTGAAAGTGGAAGACCAAAGCAGGACTCATGATACTATATAGCACCTAGGAATAAGCCTCAACCTCTTGGGGAAATCCTCGCTGTAGGCTATGCAACAAGACCGGGATCATGGGAACCTGAAGGGTTTTTGCTGCCCTCTTGGGCTTGCTCATATTCCTACCCTGAGCCATGGCAGATCTCAGACTGTTCACAGGTTCAAGGGTTACCACTGAGCAACTGGCAGAAGTAGCACTGGAATCTGGTCTGTGCACTTGGTGAGAATTTACAGGTCTCTGAACGTCATCAGTTGGTCCACTGCACAAAAACGATCCATCTCATGTTTTTTTCATGAGTCATGCTGCATCAGTGGTGCAAGGTATCCTACCCCTCTGACAAAGCCAGCAAAGGTTGGGCCTTGTCTCTCAACACCATGTTGCCCCCCTGCTACAAGCAGAGCAGTGTCTGAGGCACGTCGTGAGCAGCCGTAGTGGGGAGAAAAGAAGGTGGAAGGGTTGGGGAGAAGGTGGCAGCAAGCAGTCATCCAACAAATGCTTGTCTGAGGACTGACTCTTCAGGGTTGCTAAGTTAGCCCCTGTTCACCACGGATAAGAGCTATGAGCACTGAAAATTAGAAAAAAAAAACAAACAAAATAAAACCTTAAGAAGAGCATCTCAAAGACCTCCAGGCAAATTTTGTTTTCAGATTAATTGTAAATTCTTTGAAAGCTGGGGAAGAGAAGGTATGCGACAGCCAAAAGTCAATTATTTTCTGGAACAGCCTCTTGTGACTCCAGTGGAATACCCTTCTCCAGCCTTCAAGCAATATAAAGAAGTCTGAGATATCAAGGCAGAGAGAAGAAGTGGACAGGATGCTGTAGTGGGGGTAGAGGGGAAAAGTAGATTGGCTAATACAATAAAAGCCTAACGATTTTACCAGTCCCTTCCTGCACACCGCACTCCTCAACATGTTTTCATAATAGAAGATCTTTTCAAAACCAAGAGGGGCAAAAGCAAAATATTAAAAACCAAATAACACATAGTGAATTTTTGTCACAGGGCCCTGCTGAAAGTAGGCTCAACAGTTCATACATTAGAAGGACATGACCTCTACGCAGAAAGTGCTGCTGGAGAAAGGAGAACTCTGAGTCACTAGATACGGCCTGAAAGCTCTCAGGACACAACGTGTAACAAGGAGAAGCTTGAGGTCCAGGCTGAAACCAGAGAGGAAAATCACTGTCTCATCTGGGCCTGTGAATGAGTGTCTCAGCACAGTCCAAGAGCCCTGTGAGTCTCTCCCAAAATGCAAGCGTGACTGGCTCCCATACTCAGTCCATCTCCATCGACATCAGCCGGCGACGCTCTCGTCTTGTTTCCTGCACTTCCTTCTTGCAGCACCAACGGGAGCTGCAGTAGCCAATGAGGCAGGATAAGAGTCCGATGACAGTAGCCAGACCAATGCCAATCAATAGGGGATACTTGAAAGCATTCAGAACTGGAAAAAAAGGAAGGAAGACAAAGTCATTACATATTACTGAGAAATTCTAAGATCGGCATTATTTTTCTTGCCTAAAAAAAGGGGGGAAAAAGCCCACATCTTTCTGGCACGGGCAGATTACTTATTTCAGAAGGAAGTTAAATTATTTTCCTCCTTGATTTCTGTTTTTTGAGGTTTGGGATACTGGCGTCTTATCAGACTCCCTTACCACTTCACCTCCTTCCTTCCTCCACCATTTCAGAGCTTCAGGGAGGCTGGAAACACACGAGAAATATTGGAGCAAGAAAGCAAAAGAAAGGTAGTTCCAAGAGATATCTCACTACCCATTTCTCCAAACAAATGCCTTCCAAAAGCTCTCTGTTCAGAGGCAGACTGTGCCTGCAATCTTTATATGACTGTTTCCAAACAGCGAGCAGTAGGCTCCTTTACGCTTCGCTTGATTAGAACTACTGGCACAGTACACTCACTGACACTCAGCAGCCCTGCCTAATAAACCACCAAGGCTGGCGCCTAAACAGGAAACTTGGATAGGAGGCACCTACTGCACAGTTAAAAAGCAGGGTCAAGAAACAGAAGGAGTTTGGAAAGTACAGTTATAATAGTGCAGTGGGAATAACAAGATCTTCTGATTCAAGTTCACAGAATTTCTCAATGTGACTTTTCATGGAAATGCTGAGAAGAAAGCAACCAGTTCAAAATCCCTCCTGCGTTCATCTTCCTTCTCAGCTATGCACTGAATGCAATATCTAGCACACATCTAGCTTCTCACGAAATCCAGCAACACTTGCAACTCAGGTTGCAAAGCGGATAAGGCACTAAGTGCAGTGAGTAGCACGTCTTGTGGTTAGGAGAGGGAGGAAGGAGATAGAGCTCTGATGTTTCACGCCCAGCTTTGATATTAACCACAGCATGACTCTACTTCAGCACACTGAAGTTGCAAGACAAGGCTTCCTCCTGCAGGAAGAAAATGAGTTAACACTTGGAAAGAATGCTAAGTCTTGATTAAAAGATGCCCTAGTTATGCAAAACGTCACCAAGACATCAGGAAAAAGAACACTTCAGAGTATAATCTGTTCAGACCTAACTAGTCTACACAATCCGGAATTAGAAGTTGCAAACAACAGAAAAAGGATAGCAACATCTAATTAGATTATCAGTGTTTTTAAAGGTACATGTGACAGAGTATACTTGCCACAAAAAACATAACAAGCTGTTAAAAATCCCACAACAGAAACTGCAATACTGCTCTTACCATCCATTTTCACAGATAGAAAGATGGGCTTGGCTTTGATGTCAGGTTCCTGTTGCCACACACCAGTGGCAGAGCGCACCCACGGGGTGACTACGCAGTAGTGGTTCCCAAAGTCATGATCCTCACAGCCATGAATGCGGAGACGGAATTCCAGTGGGCTGATTCTCTCCAGGCTCAGATCACTGCTCCCATTTCTCCTGCTCTGCATCACGATCCCTCTCCGGTCCACCGAGGCCAGCAAGACAGGCTCTCTGTCCAACGCAAAGGACCTCACGGCAAACCAGGAGACATCAAAGGACATATCATCTGCATTTGCAGGAAAAAAAAAAAAAAAAGAATTTGGACAATGTACTGAGCTCCACAGGGCACTCACGGTGCCACTTCTCAGCACAAAGGTTGATCTGCAAGCATTATAACCAACACTACACTATAACAAACTCTTGCTTTCCTGCCTACTATCCTAAGTAATCAGCAGGCAGGCCTGGTGTCATGAGAAGAGTTGTAACTATGCTGAACCTACACTGAAAAGGGAGTGGCAGTAGGAGGTACTTGCTAGCAGAGAGTGATTTCCATCACTAGCTTCATGCAGCACCTATATAACTAGGAAGTCAGAGTGCTCGTTCCTAAAGCTCCTGCATCACGTTTAGTCTGCCTAAATAAATAAAGAGATTCTACACCAAGCAGAAAAAAAAAAATTACCTGCCAAAATACAAGGTATTCCAAAGCAGAACCTGACCACAATGCTTTTATACGCTTTTTCCACAATTGTCAGTTACTGTCACGGATGATCACACATTGTGCCTTGTACAATATATATTATGCAAGGAGACAGTCTATACAAACAATTTGCAGCACCTTCCACATCAATATATTTAGCTCCTTCTACTTTTGTGCAAGATCTTATTGATCACATCAGGTGATCACAATCTTAGCCCTATTAGGCTGTTGTAGCTGAGTATCTATTTGAAAAATCACCACTACGTTTTGCTAATGTGAACTCAGCAATACCTGCTAGAGCCTGAAACCTGAGATGACCTATAGCATAGACAGAAAAGGGCTTCAGCTGCCCACTCACTTGGTTCATCAACAGTTCCCCCTTCCTGGTGCATTAACAAGCTGATAGGAGCTCGCTGGAAACAGAGGTTACTATTTTTACCCTAAGTTTTGTGACGTCTTCTCACACCTAAGACAGTCCCTTTGATTTTGAGCATATATATCAAACCTCCACTTGCTGGCAATGAGATCTCTGAAAAATACAGTATTACCAATCTGAAATGTAGAACTGATCTTTCATCTAAGCCCCAAACCTGCAGCTTTACTTAAATTCTTTGTAGATACGAGTAAAGACCATTTTTAAGCCTTTATCAGGCAAGCTGGGACTCTGAGAAGATAGAGAACCTTAGAATAATCTTATAAAGACAGGTACATCCTCAGCTCTGCTATTTGCGGTACAGTATCAGCTGGCCAGGAGCTTCGTTTTTCCTTACTGCAGACAAAAGCCACCTGCTGTCTGGGTATCATTAATGCCCCAGTAAGGTGCGCTATTTTTACACGCATCTTGGTAAACAAAACAAAAACATGAGAAAGCAGACGTAAGCACGTTGTTACTACCAGTGACACTGGCTGACCAAACAGTTTTGGGACAGCAGCTAGTTTACGACCCCACCCATCATGGCCATCTGCAATGGGTGACAACACAGCACACCCTACACTTGCAGCCCCCCACCGCGGGTTTTCTGGTCCTACAAAATCTGCATAGGTCATACAGACCAGCAGCCCGCACAACAATCATACTTTCCTATCACACTCTTTGTTACTTGGCATACCATTCTGATCCCCTCTCTTTAAAGCAGAGCTAATACAAATAACTGCACAAACACGTCCAATTAAAAGCACCAAGCCTTGACCTCTGCCTTGTACGCTCATCCAACTATCTATGGGAAGTGGGGCCTCAACTTGAGAGAGCTCTGTTTCTATAAACTACCCTCCTCCTCTGCTGCCTGTTTATGCCAAATAAGGCAGTAACACTAGCCCACAGGCGGTCCTGTTGGGAATGACCAATTCCTCGGGAAGTTTATCAAAACTGCCATTTGCTCTGTGCTTTCAGGTATGGAACACATGGATACCTTCCAGGCTGAGTCCAACTGCACCGAACACACCACTGCATTTGTCAAAATGGATTTCAACAATAAGTTAGGTGAAAAAAACAAAAATAGCTTTCAGATGCCCAGGCAACTACTTCTTTCAGTCAGTAATTTGAGGTTCTTTTCCCTCAACATGCAAAGATGAATGCAAGCATTTGCTGTCGTTTTGAAACAGCTGAATCTATCTTCTGTAATTACAACATGGGACAACTATTATGCCAACATATTTTATTAGTCAGTATACACAGCGTGCAATTAGTGACTCACTGCAAACAGTCAGAGGGAGGATTTGGCTCTGAGAACTCTTTGTCACTATCCTCCTTGAACTAGCTTCATACAGCAAAGTCATCTGATTCCTTTCTATATCTCTCACATTTTTCAAATTTAGCAAAACAAGGACATGAATCAAGCGCTCTCTACAGCTCAGCGATGAACATTCCAAGCAGCTCCCAAGTGCTAACAAATATGTGATTTTACTGACGTAAAACGGGCCACATGCAAGGCTTCCCAAAAGCATCCGTAGAACCCCACACACCCCTCGTACGGTGACAAGCCACTCAGTTTTTGTCCTCAGGCTACAAAAAACAAAACACACACACTGGAATCACACACGTGGTTAACACTGCAAAGGCTTCTTCCACCAGTAAGGACAGTAAGTGCCCATGCACTAGAGAGAGTTTGGCACTGGGAAGTCATCATTCAGCAGGCAATCAAGGACCTCGGTGTCAGCGGCAGCTATTGCAACTCAGCTCCTTCCATAACGGAAGGCAGAGTCTGGGAATCGGGTGCTTCAGAGGCCCTGCAAGCAGAGCAGTAGTGGTGCTATGCTTCTTCCCCTCCTCAGCTAGTGAGGATCATCAACATGTAAAGCACATCTTTATGCATATTTCGATTTGACACACAGGACTAAGCTGTCTGGGTCTTAGCTGCTTCCCTGGCCAATCACTCCCTGAAACAGGGAATCCTATTTCTAGACCAGCTCTTAGGAACCATACACTTCCACTACTTAGAATGGAGCTCTCTCAGCATCTTGTTACAGTGTTGAATCACAATTTTGAGACCCTTTTTGTTTACTACATTTAAATGAGGTTGAATAGAGCTTCCTAGAGAGCTGAGCGAACCACTTCAAACCATACAAGAGGTAAACAAGCTGGTTTTGTTAAATTCTCCAGAGTGCCCACTGGGTCTGTCTGGAGCAGATTGAAAAAAAAAAAGCCCACCTCTTTCAGGCAGAGTAAGTAACACTTTAAAATCCCTATGCACATAGCCCAAGAAGGGGTGATCTGGGAAGTCTAGAGAGATCGTTTGCGAAAATGTGTATTCAACAGAAACATCAGAAGCAGCTTTTATATCTTCAGGGCACAGAAGTACTACTGCTATTCCCCCCTGACACACACATGCTCCCCTTGTATAAATTCAAAACACCAGCTACAGTTGCCAAGCCAAAGAAGCGCTTCTTTAGATGGAATGGTTGCTGCCACGTACTGAGCTCAGTAATGCACACTCCGCTTCAACAGGGTCTCAGAGAAGCAGAGGAAATTAAACCACGTAGCAGTCAAGCCAAAACCTTTTCAACCCTTTTGAAAGTTTCCCACAGGGTGGGCGTGCATACTCACAGAAACACAATGGTGAATCGCCTCTACTAGAGGAGGAACCAACCCGTAAGTAATGCTTCTAGCAACAAATGGAGCTGAGAGGGGGAGTGATAAAGATCGTTGTCCATTTAGCTTTTCCTCAGCTCCTTGGAAGTACTTTATTTTTCTGATTGTACACTTGAAGGGGGAAAAGAGATGGCACCCAACACTTCATATTCCTATACAAAGCATACATGCTAATCTATCTACTCACATGCTTGTGAAGTTGAGTGCCTCATGTACAAGAGCAGAGCCAGCTGGCATATCAAGTGCATTCAAACTGTCCAGGAAGTGCATTTAACAAAAGATCTTATGAAATTCCCTGATACTTCTCTGCTCAAAATACACTGCTGTGGCAGATCTAACACCAGAAGAGCAGACCTTTTGAAAGCCATCATGACCCACAGAATGCAGTCAGGATAGCAATGTGCCAAGACCATTGCTCTGCTCTCCCTTCTTGAGTTCCCAACCTGAAAGGCCATAGCTGCCATCTGTTTTCTTCTAGGAGATGCTAGCAACTCTTGCTCTTCCTGTCTCATTATCTGGTGTAGGCTTTTCCCAACAACACACCTCATTTCCCTGCTGGGATGAAACAGTGCTGTTATTTTCAGTCTGTCTAATGCCTTGGCATTAATTTAAAAAGGAAACTCTCCGTTTGAATGGTGAACTACATTGTGATACCGACTCAGTGCAGATTCAGATCAGAGATGAGATACAGGAGGAAAGAAAGTCAAGTGGTTACACCAGGTTGTTGCTAGATGAGCCCTTAAGGACCATCTCTACCTAACCTGCTTAGTTATCCCACGGCTCTATTCCCCTCCAACCCTGAAGGCCAAGAACACAGAATGACAAGGGAAATCTGCACACCCTACAGCTGCTGCATAGATTCCAGATGTTTCCTGCAGCTCTGCTGCCAGTCTCAACCAGAAGACCAGCAAGGACTGGACAGGCATCAGCTTTTTAGGACCACCTGAAATGTCCAGATGGAACTTCACCACATAGACACACAGAGCATGACTGACTAGACCCCAAATTTTGCTCGTTCAGCAACTGGAGGCTCAGAGCAGAGACCAACGTGTTCCCCCAACGCTTGCCACAATACCACGCTTCTTTACTCCTTTCTGTAGGTATCCATTGCATGTGCCTCATCTGCCCCATTACAGACAAATAAGTCACAAAAACACACACAAAAAAAAAACCCAAACATTAACAACAATAACCAAAAAACAACCACAGAGCAGAGAGTTGCCTCTTCCAGATAATATTAACCAGCTACGAAACAGATTGCAGTGCTGACACTTACAACTCTGCACTGGCTGCTCATGATCTGTGAAAAGGGCAACATTTCCAAACACAGGTATCTATTGATTCAACAGACATTCATACTACCTTACGGAACTTCCCACTTAAAGTCTAACTCTGCTGATCAGCAGCTCCTTGAAGAGGCCATCTTTTTATTTCAGTCTATTTGATTATTTTTCTCTTGTTAGTCCTTCTCCCTGTCTCAAGCTACCAAACACACACAAAAGCATCACAACCTCAAATGCTCTGGTAGGTGAGCCCCACTGTTAATAAGTGGCCTCTTTTCAAGTTCTAAATTGGTTGGAGATGCTGAGGTCTCCTTCACAAGGCAACCCCAGGCTTATTTTAGCTGTAGAACACCAGCAGAAGCATCAGATGCTCCCTGCTAGCAGTTATTGCTCTCTCTGCAAAGGAAGCCAGCTGCTTGTGGTACTGCCTTGCAACAATACCTGTAAGAGCTTGGGATCACCTCAACTGAGATGAGGCATTCTGCTGAGCAGAAACTGAGGCATACATACAGATATACATTGCTGCAGACTGTCCAATATCCCACACTATTAATCTTTTGACAGCAATAAAGTTCACTCAGCATTTGCTCCTTACCAAGCACTTCAGTAATGCAATCCACAGACTTCCATTATTTTTCCACAGGCAGCAGAGAACCGTAATCTAGCAAATTGCCTCCCTGTTACACTCAGATTTAACACGGAACAGACATTCTGCAATTTCAAAGTGATGAACCTTTACTAAGCTTGGCACTTCATCTCATCAACTACTACACTAAGTAACATTTGCCACACAGCACCATTTTGTAGTGGCTTGTGCACAGATTTTCAAGTTTCCCAAGAATCGTGGCATCTTTACATTTAGACACACACGTACATATTTTTATATATTTATATTTGTATAGGTTTCTTCTAAACATCTTTCATATATTCGCAAATATAACATGACTTAATAGGAAAAAAAAAAGAACTAAATTCACTCTAAACTCAAACTTGGAGCCCAGTAACCAGAGCTGCTCTCACAGTATTTTGACGAAAAGCATCTCAGGCAATGCTGGGCAAGCAGCAAAGTTCTGAGCAACTCTGAACTTTTCAGCCCTTCACAAATGTTTGCTTTTCAAGGGCCCGTCGTCCTTTTCACAATGATTAGGTACTGTGCGTTTTCTCCCATGCAAAAAAGAAGGCTTGCTTCTGAAGGAATGGGAATTAACATCCATTTCAGTATTGAGGCTGCAGTAATCAGTTTTTATGATTTTTAGATTTACATTAAGCCTCAAATTCACTGTGAAGTGTTTGAGTTGACTGATCAGGTCATTTTAAGACTGCTTACAGATGACTATAAAGGTTTTGTAAACTTATCTCCTTTTTAATTAAAGGAGTCAGGAGCAGTTCCCATGCTCATCTAATGGTTGTAGGCTGAGACTGCCAGCACTGGTGTCAGTTGTACAGACAGCACAGAGGCAGAGTTAGCAATAGGAACACTTTTTTTCCTTCTACCAAGAGTGTGAAACACAAACCTTGTTTTAAACTTGGCTGTGCAAAGCAAGTACTCTCTCCTGTTATTTATCTAGTTCTGTAGGACTGTCAGTGCTAGCTCTCAGTTCTCCAGCTTCACTCAAATGACACAGTGTTGTAGCTGCTAGTATTTAATCTCAAAGCAATTGAGTTACAAGGGAAATATTTTTGTCAAAATACCTGGCTCTAGTGTCATTCCATCTGTTGTGATGATACAGAGCAAATCTGCCAGTTCACCTTGGTAAATCGTCAGGTTGTCAGAATGCACCGAGACATTGAACACAGGACCTAGAAAAGAGTAACCACAGTTATTCATGATATGCTTTTTCTTAGAGTCCATAACCTTTCTTGTACATTATTGAATTCTCCTCTACTTGTTTGCTGAGACTGAGCTTTGAAGTAAGGATAAGCAATCCTGCAAGTTTGGGCAAAACAGTCATCCATTTTTAGCCACTAATTGCTGCACTACCACCCAATCCGCCAGGTCTGTTGCACAGCACAAAGTCACCGCCCAAGCCTGCCTTCCACCATCCTGTGCAAAATGAGCCCTTCTGCCACTGGTGACTTCTCACAGAAGAATAAAGTTCAAGTCCTCAGGCTAATCCAACACAGATCATTTTGGCTGACACTGTCAATAGGAATTCAAGTTAGAGCAATCCGTTAATTTAACAATACAAGTGGTTCTTCTGCAGAATTGAAACACAGACAATAGAAGAAGTGCATCTGATAACACTTTTCTGTGGGGTTCTCCTTCAGGCTCTGCTACAGATAGCTTCTTTTGTACAAGATGTCTCAATGCCCAAGGGTATGGTAACTCCTTCAGCTGTAAAGTGATGATGGTAATGATGAAAACCACTGGGCTGTTATGAAATGCTCAGACACCGTAACAACATATGTGTTTGACTTCTAAGATGCAGAAGATAACAAAACTTCCCCTCATTTTGACAACTACATCTCCAATGCAAAATTCACAAAACCACAGTTCCTCAGATACGCCTCCATTGCTAGTACTCTCTGTTTCACAGGGCAGAAAACAAAGAACGTGTCAAAATACCCCTAGTGACTTCTCTGCTAAACAAAGTGGAAGAGATGAGCAAGAGGGAAGCTGATGACCATGGTGGTCTCTGGGATGGCTTTGGGGGAAGGGGCCATGGAGTTCACAAAGGAATTTGAGATTTAGATTGTGAAGTAACAGCTTTCACTCACCCTAGATTCTGTTAGCTGCTGTCATTAACTGGCTCAGCTACTTCTGGGACAGGAGCAGAAGCAACAAGAACAAAAAGGTAATTTGGGCAGGAAAAGTAAACTGTTGGAAGATTTTCCCTCATCTCACATGTTACTGTTTAAATACAGAAACTGTAAATTTCAAATCCACTAAAGATCTGTGGCAAACACTAGTTTTGATAGAGAACAGTTAAGAAATTCAGCTAAGCAAACCACTTGTCCCCTGCTCCCTCAATAGGTTCATGTGGAAAGCTGCACTAAGAACTAAACGAGGTTCTGGAAAGAAACTTGCAGATGCCATTAAGCTAGAGCTTTCATTTCTGGTGAAGCTGTTCTAGGCTACAGGGGCCTGACTTATTTTCATCAGAAATTACACAGCACACTAAGAAATGTATTACAATTACACTGCAATAATCACTCTGTGGCTTCCAGGATTCCTCTCCAACAATTTCCACTGCACACAATCTGCTGTGCTAAACCAGAAACCTCTTACAGCCTTCTCTGCCCCAGACACAGATTTAGTTTGTACACGAGGACAGTATGTGGACAGACATCCCAGAGGTTTATACCCATTCCCCAACCAGAAGTTGTCTCTATTAAAAAAAAAAATAAGATTGTAAGGTGCCCACATGAAGCAAGAATGCAAGGGAAGTAGCATGACAGCATTATTTCCTGGGGAAATGGAAAGATATCAGACTGACTGCTTTTCTCAGCCTTGTCCAAACCCTACGGGAATTCCATGTATCCTGACATGCTCCTGCCTGGGACAGACACACACTACAACCATATTGCCTTTGCAGCCTACTTGATTATTCTTCTTCAGATAAAACAAGGTATTTCATATAACTTTCTTTTTGTCTTTGGTGGGGTTTGAGGTAGCTACGCAGACAGAGGTTCTAGGCCCTTGGGACTAGTCAGAGGCAGGACGGACCAGGGCTCTCCAGTCAAATGCAACCAGGGGAGTCCTCAACTGTGACTGCTGCCACAGCAGCAAAGTGACTGTCAAGACTGCCAGGAACATCCCCACATTCCCAGCACATACCTCGGCTGCACTGACTGAACGCAAAAGAGCACTGTAATAATCCTGGTTGCTGCCTGTAGCTCAGGGTCTGCACTACAACCTAGCAGTAGGTGAGGTGACGCATCAGGGATGTGAGACGCGCCCTGCTCCAACACACAGGCCCAGCTCTGTTGGATGATGGCAGGGATCAGGCAAGGGAGAAGAACTATGTGGTCCCAACTTGGTCAGGCTAAGGCTGGGCTTTTATCCCTTCCCTGACAGGGTGGAAAAAAAAAAAAAAAAAAAAAGACAGAAGGGTACACATACAGAGGACTTCAGTTTTATTTCTAGACCAACAGTCCAGTCATCTACTGCATTCAACAGACACTGGATTCTAACCCCAGCGTGCCAAAAAAACACTAATGCAGAGTGGAGTTCGAGCACTCTTGGCATCCAAACATCATTAGGGTAAGTGCTGAGTTTGTTTGGTGTCTCTGCCAGGAAAGGCAGTATCATGGCAATGCAGCATCACTGCATACTCCTCAGTTCTGGGACTGCAAGTTCATCTCTCGTCTACCTGCCACATTAAGAGTCAAAGCTTCCTGGGCAATAAGACAGCTGCTAAGCAGCAGCTTCACTGTCATTTCATGATTGTATCACTCTTAAGTAAGCCACAGTTATTTCCCTTTGGTTATTTTCCTACCAGGGCATATCTCCTGCAAATTACCACTGTAACTCCAGGGGAGAAATCACTGTCCTGCATTACAAGGACTTGATTTTGACACAGCCCAGAGGTATGTCAGGGGCTGAGCTCTTCCTTCTCTAGCTAAAGAGGGAATTTAATTTTGTCTTAATTTTTTTTTTTTTAAATGCAAGTAATCTTCATTACATTGAATTCTTAATAGCTTAGCCTTGAAAACTGAAGGTGCAGCTTCCTCAAGAGGAGTACTTTAATTCTTTAGCAATATTTTCTGCCTACATGCCCCATACTCTGGGCCTCAGGCTGTCCTCAGGCATAAAAGGGTAGAATAAAGCCTCTTCATTTATGGCTTTTACTCCACCGCATAACCTGAGAAGACAAGAGCCTGTTTGCAGGAGACACCATTTAGCCCTGAGCTGGATCAAGATGACCATGCAATCCCTTACCCTCCGACATAAAGTACGTCTGCCAAAGCTGTAGTCACTACACAGCCTACAAAAGACTCACAGAAGCTGAGAAGATCCCTCTGCTCCTCATGAAAAGTCACTGACCTGCCAACCTTCTCTACAGAAGGGTTCTAGGTTTTTTGTTTGTTTCTATTCTAAAGAAAAAAACTGACCATCACTGCTTTTAACCTGATTATGACTTGCCTGATTTATGCCCTGAGTTTAACCTGATTATGACTTGCCTGATTTATGCCCTGAGTTTAAACAATTTAATCTGGCTTCAACTGAACTTGTCTGGCAACAGGATGAGAGAAGCAGTCTTGAACAAAAGCAGTAGCCAACCACTCTGTCAGTAGGTTACAAGCAAATCCACTGCCCTATCTAACTGAACACCTTTACTGTTAGCACCTCAGAAAAAAACGGCACTAGAGCAGCCAATGCTTCCAAGCACGCTTTTGATGATCTTGAGGACCTCACAAGGCATGTGTGATACAAGATATTCTGCAAGGTGTGGGCTGGGGAAGTAATGAACTCTTCTTTGGCAAGAATAGAACTCTGCAGACAACAGACAATGTGGCTTTGCTCACCTTGCCACCTCTAATTAATAGTTTGAAATACTGTTATTGCCAACTGCTGGTCACTCAAGAGAATAAACAAGCTGCAATCCAGTTTCAAGTGCAGGGTCGACAGATCAAGCATGACTTGCAAAGCTCACCAAGAACAAAGCAAAGTTAAGTGTAGGGAAGCTATTCAGTAGGCTGAAAGCTGAAAAATAATTGGATTGGAATAACTTCAGGTTTGAAGATAAATGTCATGCCCTCAGCTAATTCAGAAAGGAAAAAGTAGACTTACAAAATAAACCAGCAATCCCAATTCTGAGAGCTAAACAGCCATTTTCACCACCAGATTGCCATCCTCTGCTGAGAACTTTGATGTAAACTACGCCAAACACACTGCTCCTCACTACAGAATGACCATATGTAAGCTTAGAAACAGCTCTTAAAAAAGCTTTCTTCTTTAATAAAGTAATAACAATTTTATATTAAAAGGTACCTGCTGTGAAGATAGGAATAAAAATAGTAGTTTTCTTAATATTTATGTGTTTGAAAAACACCACCATTCTAAACAATGTAAAGAAATTGAGATTGAAGTTTACTAGCACAGGTCTAGAAGTTCTTACAAGGAAATCAAGTTCCAGGATCAGGACTTGTTTGGTTCTTCAGAATGTGCCCTTTTGCAGCAGATCTCATTGCTCAAGCCACTGATTTCAGATAACCAAAGCAGAAAATTTCAGGACCCAAAATCTAAGGACATAGTTTTCAGCTAAAAAGCGTATTCCTTCCACATGTAAATGAAGGGGAAAAAAAAAAAAAAAAATGCACCAAGTTTGGTTTACCATTTAGCATTCAACTAGATTCATCCTGAATATGCTGTGGTGTTGAAAGGGGGAGTTCAAGTTTATTCAATTAACTAACTCCGCTTAAGGATTTACATATTGAAGAAAAACAAAAACCCTGAGCCCTGTTTACCTGATGTCACCCCATTCTCCCTGCTTTCCTTCACAGCTCAGTAATCCAAACACCTTACATCTGTAAGAAAAAGAAGGGAGAAAGGAGGGAGAATAACCAAAAGCCAGTCAACACCTGGATTTACAATAGATGAACTCCTAATTACCTAGGTCCTACATGACATTTTGGACTTTTCTGCTTCTTCTTAGCCATTTATTATTATTTCAGTATTTCTCTGCAAGGTCTAATCTGTCCACAGAAGTGAGTTACCTTTACTTTCCAGACAAAGTAGAACACAGAAAGGTCAAGCAACCTGACTGGCAACAGAGATTCAGACTCTGGAGGCTTCTCTGCCCAATTACCCCACATCCAGTCTGTTACCCAGCACAGAAGAGCAATTGCTGCATGCAATGTCACTGCCTGCAATTAGCCAGCACCATGGACCACAAGGCGGAAAATACAGATGCAATCCACAAGTTCTCCATCTTCCAAGATTACTCATATCTGCCCTGGCATCAGATCATCCATTCGAACTGCGGATTCCATGATCTGCCTCTCTCCAGATAGTGAGCCACTTCACCCATGCTGTTTCCTTTCAGCCCTCTCCCAGCTTCTTTTACAGAGCTGTTCCCCAGCAAGTTTCACCCCAAAGCCTCAAAACAGCCATTACTGGAAGAAGACCCTAGTAGTTTAAGTCTGTGGTTTCTACTTCCAGAATTAATGCACACAGGCACAAAGACACACAATGACAAAGCACGCTCTTGCCCATTAGCTGTGGCTGGAAAATACCAGTCTCTCTTGCCAAATAGTTCCTGCTGTACTCCTGTTCATTCTTTTCCATGATTAAGATTTCTTTCCTATAAGAACCTTTCTAATCCACTTTCTTGCATCTGAGTATCTCCCTGGGTCATTGCAGGGCATCATTTTAATTGCAAGTTCAACATCAATACTTAGCTCATATTTCTACAGCTTAGTTTATCTCAGCTTCTTCCAAAGAGATTGATAATACATTGCTGAGCAATGAGCTCACATGAAGATGTAATCCACAGCTGAAGATTTCATTGAGATGCCTCCCTTAGAGCTCTCTTTCATTTTTGCCTCTCCAGAGCTATTTGCCCTCTGCTGAATGGCACAGAGGAAGCCAGCTCAGAGCACAGCCAAGCTCCAAATGATTCTCCCTCATAACATATTTCTGTATACAAGATTAAAAGCTTCCTTCTTCCTGCTTCCCTCAAGGCAAAAGAAAATAAGTCACTTCTGTGGAAATCCCTGTGAGCGTATAGTGGGCAAAGACAACCTAAACACTAACTTGGGTCGCTGGGTACAGTCTGAAAGGGATAGAAAGCTAAAGAATGAATGCCAAAGAAGAACATATGACTCCAGGATAAACTAGGTGGATTTCACGGAGACCAGGTGCTTGAGCATTAAAAAAAAAACAAGCCAAAACAACAACAGAAAAACAGCTGCAAGCAAGCTGGAACCATTTATACCAAATATCTGTACACAGATTTAGCAGTGAAATTAAGAGAAAAATCTCAAGACAAGCACTTCTTAGCTGCTCTTGTCCCTCACCTTGCTGGGCAACCCTTGAAAAGGGACAGCAGAACTTCTTTTTGAAGCTGAACTGACCAAAAAGCAGCGCAGAAGAGTATTTCTTAAAGCTTCCATATGGGATGGCTTCCTCCTGACTCTCCCCAGAACCAGCTTAGTTTGCTTACAGTCCCTAGACATACAGCAGGCATTCATTTTATAAAGCCAATCTTGCGATCCACGTTATTCATAAGGCTGAACCAGAGGATTCCCAAGATCCCCTCTAGTCTTAAAATATATCCAGCAGAGAACAATCTGTCATTGATTGAAAATATGAAAACTAATGGTTTACTAGGCTCCTCCTTCTCCTCCCCCCAAATCCCAGTTTATATAATTCAGCAGACAAAACCGACTTCTAATTTTTTAAGTTCAGGAAGTTTCAAGCAAATGTCTCTACATTAACATTTCAGATCATAAACTAAAATGAAATAAATACGTCCCTTTGCAACAGCAAGTGGAGAAAGAGAGGAGGTGTCTGCTTGCGCCAGCAAGCTCTGCCTTGAATGGAAAGAATCCGAGCAAGACATTTTCCACAGATGTTCATGGAAAAACATTTCAGAGCGCTGCCACATTTCAAGCCTATTGTAGCAGGAAACCCTGAAGTTTCATGTGTGCAGTCCCCAGCTCATATACATAAAAAGCTTACATGCCTCCTGCCTTTCAGATACATCACACTGCACAACACGTACACACACTAAAAACCCTTCATTGAAGCATCACAACTTGGAGATCTGGGAGGGAGTCAGACTAGAAGGGTTTCCAGCGCAAACCTCCACACCCCCTGCCAAAGAGGGATCAATAAAAACATCAGAGAAATAAATTCCTCCCACTACTAAAACATTCATGTAAAACCCTTTAAGGACTTCCTTCTGCTGAAAATGCTACTTCCATATTGATCTGTTCTGCCCCTCATTCCCCCCCATGGTGCAAACTGAAAATGTCGGCTAAGACCAAGCCCTCAAAGTAGAGGGTAGACAGGAATACCTTTTAATTTTGACACTATACTGCATTATTATGTCTTCTCAACAGTCACACTTACAGTACCATTCTGCTACACTCTGGTACCCTTAAAATCAGGAAAACTGTTAGCAAGACAATCACACTGTAAGGGACAAATGCTTTCACAAACCACTAATCACAAATCCCCACTGAACTCAGATTCTAACAGAGAGGTGCGTCTCACCTTTTACTTAGAGCTGCATGGCCCTCTCTGCTTTCTCTGACCCTTTTCCTATTAACATCTCCCCTCCAGTTTTGGAGAACTTCCCTTTATCCCCAGAAAACCCTAGCAATCTCAGCAGTTCTGCCTTACACCATTCCCATTAGAAAAAAACCTGGCACCTGGATCTTCTTCTGGAGAACAAATCTGACAGTCGCCTGTACCACGAGATGCAAGACAAGGGTATGATATCTGAGCTGTACTTTTAGAGCTGCTCCACAGCTGTGCCATTTACCTCTGGCTCCCTGACCTAGTCACAGTTTGGTCACGGCTTACATCAAAAAGAGCACACCTTAGCAAACAGTTATGTAAGATAACACATGCACAAAACAAATTCCGTCTTGCACATCTAGTTACAATTATTTCTTTTTAATTCCTACTCGCCTGTTTGAACCCAGAACAGAGTAATAGGACACAACAGATGAGCAAGGCTAAGGGAAAGGAAGCACAGCAGCCTTTACACATGTAATGTCACTTTCGCGAACAAGCAAAAAATGTGGGGGAAGGAGGGTATGTGATTAGGGAAGCAAGTCTGCCAGCATCCATTCTAACTGTGCTCATCATGTGTCACCATAATTCCCACTGATGAATGTCCAGCATGGATATCTGAGTAACCACTCAAGGACACCAAGTTCATCCATCAATTGTAGAAAGAAAGGTATTTCAAGTCAGATTTTGCTGCATGCTGAGATTATTTTGGGATATGGCTCTCCAGTAAATTGTGCCTGGGTTCTCATTTCTGTCTTCACTCTCTTGTAAAGAACGGCTGACCAGACTTCAGGACTATCCCTCCCCCTGCTCAGCTCTGCCACTGGAATTCACGCATTCCCAGGGCAGCACTGCAGGCTGCTTCCCTTTCTTCATTCACTCCATGCACTGGAAATCCTATCTGGGCAAAGAGGGAGGGAGTAGAAACTGACAGCGAAAAGAAGTCAAGACTGCAGCACGCTCACTTCCCTCCCTTGCATAGCTCACAGGTTTCCCTCTGAACCATGGATATTAATAGCATCTTGCCAAACTTTCTGGATGAGATTTCAAAGTGACATAATGCAAATCATGTTGGGAGAGTCACTAACCACAACCTTTGCGCAGGAAAGCCTCCATGTAAAATCTTGGACAGGAGGGGTTTGGAACAGATTTAATTCTTGCTGGTTTTTTCTGCACCAACTCTTTGCAAGTGTCACT
Source organism: Alectoris magna (assembly GCA_030625065.1). Classification (NCBI taxonomy): domain Eukaryota; kingdom Metazoa; phylum Chordata; class Aves; order Galliformes; family Phasianidae; genus Alectoris; species Alectoris magna. The sequence goes on from CM060560.1 coordinate 104,466,874, forward strand.
CTCCCACTGTGTCTTATTCAAGTTTTAAGAGTAGTAAGGCTGAAGTTACACACCATTAAATCTTCTCAAAATGATAACAAATCTACAGCAATATTCAGCTGTGACGATGTCACTCCAAGAGGCATTTGAAACACAGGCATATGGGTTATTTCCAGAAGAGTAACTTACCATAATATTAAACAAGAAGCCAACCAGGGATGATCTAGAACTGAAATAGGCACTGAGCTGAGTCACTGACTTCTCTCCAACCAGCTCAGGCAAGGCTGTAACATTGTTAGGGTTTCTATCAGGATGATGCACTTCAAAATGTCTCACAAAGTGAAGTCTTCATTGCACAGCTGCCCCTATGCTCAGCCCTTGCACTCATCCCTGTGCATCTGCTATGAAAAAGTGTTTTCATAAATCACCTGGTGGAGAACAGTTACCTTAGTTATTGAGGCAATCAGAAGTCAAGCTGCTCTAGCCTAGTCACAGCCACATCTTCAGAAAACAGGCCCAATATTATAAGCAGAATAACTCAGAAGAAGAATGAAGAAAGCAAGGAGAGACTTTCACCCCAGTTGTGCTTATGAATTGGAACACAGGTTCAAGATAAAGCAGCTAACCAGAGAGCTCCAAAGAGGATGTACCCTTGGGCTACACTGAGAGCTCTTCAAAAGCACTCAAGAAGTCACAAATTTGGCTTAGCAAATCATGAAGTCTCTCCCTCAGAGAGTTCCACACCATTATAAAAAACCAACTTTGCAGCAGTTCCCAACTCCAAAGCGTGATAGAAGTCAGTGCTAACATCTGATGCACCTCTGATGATCCAAATGAATTTTGCCCCACTCTCTCCATTGTTGCAAAAATATACAAGGACAGGCACACTTCTCTAGGAAAATCTCACCAGGCAGGGTATGTTACAGGTGAAAGTGGGCAAGGATGTGGGGAACAGGATGCACATATAGGTACTGAAATTTATTCCAATTTGTGTAGCTTCGCATGCCAGCCACAAGAGGCCTTTATAGTCTTTCATACGGTCTTCACTTGCTGGAACACTGCCATTGCCTTAACCTGACCATTTTCTGCAATTACATCAACAAGAAGGTGTGTAATACTATGCTAATCAAGCTTGTTTTGGAACAGAAACAGCTTATGTTAATGCTCTTCCAAAAAGATTGTTACATAACAGCAATCTAGTAATGAAGTTGGAAAATATGGCAGCAATTATTCCATACTGGAGCTCTGAGTCTGCAGGGTCATAAAACCTGCACTAATAAAGGAAAATCCATAGGTTATGATTGTAACTAATTTATCAGATGTCTTTCTGTAAACAGCCTATAGCTCCAAAGACAAAAGTACCACCAAAGAAGACAAACAAAGTTCTCAGCCATCACACCATCTGAAGAGCCTTTAGACTTCCAGAACAGTCATTTACCAGAGACGGGAAAGCCACAGGAAGAGCGTCACAGAACTTCCTCCCTTTCTGGATGAAACCCACACTCATCAAATTCAATACCAACCTGATGTCTGGAAGTCAATCTGGATAGGGTTGGACAAGCCGTTCACCGCTTCACGCCACATGCCACCACCACCCGGAGACCAGGCAGTCACCACACAGCGATACAGCCCAGCATCTGAAATCTGGGTTTGATACATCCTGTAGCGGAACTCATTCTCCTGAACCTTCTCCAGAACCACGCCATCCACACGAGTCTGGTCTGTCCAGTCTTCCAGCCGCACCACTGAGTCCTGGTTCAAGGAAATTATGCGAGTGGTTCCATTGGGATTTGACTGATCTGTCAGTGGTTTCTCTGCTGTAATGAGGACAGAATAGCGTGGTGTCTTGATGTTTTTTGAGGACACTTTGCACGTCATCTCAAAGGTGTGGCCTGCCACAAAGAACGGCTTCAGTTTTACCGCCTCCACCGTCAGCGTGTAATCTGAAGAAGGAAGGAAATAAGCAGCAAGGGAAGGGTTAATAAATAGTGCAGTTATTTCTGTAGCACTTTTTAAGCAGGAAGGTTACTAATAAAGTGCTTTTTTTTTTTTTGAGAAAGAAATTTATCTAAATTTATCTAAACACACACAAACATCCCAGGATGCTACGCAACAGTGAACACACTAGTAACACAACAGCTTGGGTCAAGATGCATGGATTAAAAAAAAAACACCAAACACTGAACAAACAAAGCAATATGCAGGACAAAGAAGAACAGAACCTCCAGGATATTTTAATTTAGGAGTTGAGAGACTAGTCAGATGAGATGAGTCAGACGAGACCCAGTTTTGCACTGGATCTGGAAAAGCCCCATCAGCTACAAGTTACAAGGACACAGATGAAGCACACACGACTACTGACAAAAGCTGCTACTGATTGAATCTGCAGCACTTAGTAAAGCTTTGTTATTTCTCTTGAAGAATTTAGCTTAAGTGCAACCCAGACACATTCAGCTGAACTTGCAAAACCGTGACAAAATTGCATGACAAGAAAGTTGGTGGTAACTTGAGAAACCACCAACCCCAGCACACTCATACACACACCTCTGTGTTGGAAGAGGTCAGTATACCTCGGCCTCCACGTGTCCTTTTCACTTGATTCTCATGAATTCATCTATCTACAAGCCTTTGAGAAGCCTTGACATATCCCCAGCAGATTGACAACAAGAATGCCAGCAACGCTACTCCATTTCCTTCCCTTTCCTCAGCCTTCTCCAAGTCTGTGGGCTCCTCAATTCCAAGAATCCCTTAATTACAGGGTTTGGGAAAATTATACATCTAGGAGCATAGCCTCAAGGCAGGAATAAAATACAAGCTCACGGGGAGCAACTGAGAAAACAAGGAGTGCCCAAAATCACAGCTAGATAAAAAGGAAAGGGAGTTGCTACTTTCTTGGCATCGTGATGAACAGACATCCTGAACACCCAAGTTCTTCCTTAGGAAAGAAGAGCTGGGGCAGAACACACAGCTTATGACAACTTCCTACTGCAGGAGTATTGCAAGAATTGGGCCAGTCCAGCTTTCTGGACTTACTTGCTACAGCATACTCTAACTTCCCTCCCTTACAAAAAATAAAATGGTTGCAGGCACATTAAACAAAAGACTACATAGGTCACCTTTACACAAGGTGAGACTTCTTAGGATAATGGAAATAAATGATAGTGAGATTGTAATACTTTCCCCAAAGTGAACTAAATGAAATTATATTTATGCCCTCCTCACAACAGCAACAAGATACTTGTCAAGATTACATTTTGCAGTGTTTTGCCTTCAAGCAGCAGTTTTCACAATGCGTAAACACAGCCCACAAGATGAGAAACCCGGTATGACAACTTTAAATCAGTACTGTATAAAGCAGATCGCGGTACAAAGCTATATAAAGAAGCAGCAGGAGCAGGGAAGGCTGAGCTGCATCTTGTGGTCTGGCTGAGCACTGAATTACTTGATGCTCCACACCAAACTCCCCTTGCACTTCCACCTGCTAAGCAGGTGGGAATTGTAAGTGTTGCACATTTAAGTATCGAGGGTGCAATCACAACTGAAGTTGCATTCTCTTCATTCTCTTCTCCTCTGCGTGAGAATTCATCATGCATCTGATTCTAGACTTCACACCCATTTTTCTCTTTCTGTTTCCATGAGATTCTGATAGCACTCTCTTTATAAAGGCAGTAGCATTTAGGAGCATGGCACAGATCAATGTGCCTCATATGTTAGGAATACAGTAGACAATCATGGTTTTGCCCCTAAAGCAAAAGCCCAAACAGGTAACTGTATTTCACTGCCACATAGTGGTACTGCTTTCTAGACTTTGTAAGAAGGCTCTGGGCTAAAATCCTCCTGATACAAACATTCACTGTGCTGTTGATCTTAACATCAGACGTGAGTCCTGGGTACTGCATGCTTGGTCTCATATAATGTACTTAAGACAAATGCCTCCATGTGATGACATGGAGATGTAGCTGAGAAGAGGTAACCCTCCCATTTAGGCTCCAAATGCTGTATTTCAACTACTCACAGAGCCACAGGTGAGGAAGCAGTGCACAGAGAAACATGCCTTGTCCCCATCAAGGATGGGCCAGACTTTGTTCCCAGGTATTCCTTCTCAGCTTCCCACTTCAGAGCAACAGAAAACACTGTGTTTACTAATTACCTTTGTTCAGGAAGACAGCAGAGGTGGCAGCATGAAACAGCAGCAGAAATGCCATCTGTAGAGTTAGTGGAAGAGAACACTGAGGAGTGGCAATGCAGCTGGAGAACAGCAGTTGAATTCAAAGGGGTTAAGAATTAAGACGTGAACAAAGAACTGGCAGAGATCCTTCTGGAAGACCTTGCACAGGATTTTCCGACCTTTATAAAAACTCGTTCATCCCTAGGCTGGATGAATACTACAGAAGGTAAAGGCGGATTCTCTTATCTAAAAGCATACAAACCCCAAACAACAACAGAGGAAAAGGACAAAAACAAATAAAACCAGCATCCACAGGTGCTGAAGTGCTTCTTTTTTTTCAAGGAAGCAAAAGATAGGCCAGAGAAGCCATTTTCCTCCAAGAACTACAGTCTGAGATATCTTCTCAAATCTTCTGAGAATTGCCAAGAAAGTAATCGTCCATGTCTTGACCACTACCATGCATGCTTGTCCCTTAGCACGCACACAACATCCTGTGCAGGGTCCTATCTCCGTCTCGAAGAGTGAAAGCACAACAAAGCACGCCCCTACCCATCACACAGGAGGCTGCATTCTGCAGAGTTTGCGTCAGAAAGCGCCAGGGAAAGAGATCCTAAGTTAACCAACTCCAAGGCTTACATCCAGTTTGAGAGCTAATCCAAGACAGAGGGCTAGCAGCAGAAATCCCAGCCAAATGGTTCAGATCAAATTTGAGTAATAAACCGTACTTTGGAGCATGGCAGTACATGCTTCACCTTCCATCACCAACCGCTCCACGCAGATAATCCACACTAATTCTGTTGTTGAGCCCCGCAAACAAAGTGTGTGCTTGGCTTTGAGCGTGCTGCCTGGGTAACGACAGAAACAGTTCTAACCTAATTGAAGTGAGCCAAACTGCTAATGAAACCTTGCAGCTAAAGGGCAAGGAGACCACAGGAAACAACAATCACCTTCCCTGTCCTCCGCTGACTCCAGCCTGAAAAGAAGCACGCCACCACAACTGGCAGTAATCTCAGAGACTAATGTCTTGTCAGCAGTGTCAAGTAACACCATCTCAATATTCGTAAAGGCTTTTTCATCCCCCAGCGCACTAACTAGATGGAAAGTACAGGGAACGCAACAGACATTAAGGTAATGACAGTTTTGCCTTTGTAGGAGGAGGCGGCTGCACAACACCCCAAGGTACAATTGTGGCTCCAGTAGCTGAGATACCAAGAGCTCTGAAAATACAGCCTGAACACTGCAGCCTCCACCACTGCCTGATAAATGTGTACGCCAGGCAACTGCTCTCCTCACTGCTGTACACACACAGCTGTGCCACTTCTTTGCCTAACACCCGAGCAGCCACTCCTGACTGGTGCTTGTACCCCTAGCTCAGTACACTTGTTCATTCCTAGATCCAAACAGACACCTAAGGTGGCAATGAGGTACCATGGGTATGGGAATTCCCTTGCTCAAAAGAAACTGTGTCTGTACTGTGCAGTGTCTACTGTACACAAGCAATTGCAAGAAGCGAGTGGAAGGAATATCACCTGTTCTCTATTCAAAGGAATTTCTGAAAGATGAAGATTGTCCTTGTTCTGCGCTAAACTTAATGGAGAGTGCCAACCAAACATTTAGGACAAGTAACATTGTGTTAAGTAGAATTACTTTGTAAATTGAAGTCGGAAGTACTACCAAAACCCTAAATAATAGTATCTTTGGGATATGGAGTTTCAATTAAAAGATAATGTTTCTTGCAAAGGCTTTCATGCAGATCCAGAGCAGACAGCACTGCTCTAAGAAAATTCTGCATTTCCTTGCAAACAGCAACTTTGTTTTCCATGTTGGCAGGACTTGCACTCAAGCTGATAAAGACTTCTTTTTTTGTTTTTAATTATCAAACTTCTGTGTTCAAAATAATCTACAAAAACAGGCAAAAGTTTCCCTCTCTTCCTTCACAAGTACAGATTCCAGTAAGTACATAAGCTAAAAACAATACTATAAATTAATGTTTTCCATTTTTGAGGTGAGATGAAGATGCTTTCTTCTTACCTTTAATGAGGGACAGAGGGTAAAAGAAGGCAAAGAAACAGAAATGAGACAGGGCGTGTCAAAAGCAGTGGTGATGTATGATAGTGGTTGGCTGCATTTGCAAAGCTGAATAAGCAGAAAGACACATGAGCATTATTGGTCCCAACAGAATAGAATAAAAAAAGAGGATAAAAAGCCTCAAGTGCAAACAGGCAAGCATACAATTTATTATAAAACAGGAGGAAAAGGGACTTTGACATCTTCATCTGACATACACATCTCAAGAAAAAGTCTCTTTATCCTGAACACCCCTCATTACTGACCGTCTCACAGCTGCAACAAAATTATTTTGTCTTTCTCAAAAACTCAAGACTGTCTTTTCCAAACTGGGATCTCTCTAAAGTCTCCTCCATTTCCCCTTCCCCCAGCACTGCTCTGAAGTTAATACAGACAATTCAAATAATGAAATAGTTGGAAGAAAAGCTTCTACATAGGCACAAGCTATCCAAGGAAGAGGCAAATTTTGTTTCTCTCCTTAGGCAAACACATGGGAGCCTGTCTGCTTGCTTTTATAAGCACTGGGAGCAGTTAGGGACTCAAATCACCAGAGATACTTATCAAAACAACAGTCAGAGAGCAGAGGCAGCAGCAGATTAACTCCTTCATAGCTTCATAGTTACTGGCTACAGCACAAGGCTAACAGTCCAGCCTGGAGCTCACAGGATCAGGCTAACGTAGGGAATGGAAGGCATCTGCAGTCGGACTGCTGAAAAGTGGGGATATGGAAGGGAAGCAGGGGAAATCAAATCTAAATACTGCCCCCTCTGCATACATAAAACATGTTTTCTCAGGAGAAAAAGGGAGTCTGTATACGATTTTGCTTTCAGATCATAAATCCCCCAACTCCAAGTTTTGCTAACAAATGTACTTTTCAGCTTGGGGACTATAACATTTGCATTTGTGATGCAAAATTAGCAGAGATTTTGGAACAAAACCAGGAATGAGGGAACGTTCACACCTGTCAGGGTTTGTTTTCCCACAGGAATGTCAACACAGGCTGAGACTTTTCAACTCCAGCTGGTTCCTCTAGCTGCTCCGAAGGCAACGATCCATTACGCGTGCATGCACATGCACACACACACTCACATACAGTGTTATGGCATATGTGAACTAATTGTGACCAGTACTCAGCATCTATGAGAGATCTCATTCCTGCTAGAGAATTCTATCAGAGCAAATTCAGCTTAGCACCGAGATTTTGCCAAAGATGCTACATCCTAAACTATCCTATTTCTTTATTCCCCACCTTCATGCTTAAGCCAAAAGGCTAAATGCACTCACTTTAAACTAGCATTAAGTGATTCGGGTACCTTCATTTAGCTCCTAAGGAATGCTCCAAAAGACAGTTTAAATACTGATCTGAGGTAGTTCATTCCTGCCTAAAAAGGGCCAAGATCCAAACAAAACACTTTTTTATTTTACTTTTATGCTCTTATACTACTATGACCACAAACTTCTTCAAAAGTGCTGCCTAAACATGTGCTTATAAATATAAGGTGGAAGAGAGGGAAAACAAACTCCCACAATCAAATTGGCAACCAAAGAAGACAAGGTGAGTGACATTCCTCTTTTCAACCCACATCACTCTGTTGCTAGCAACGAGATACACCCTAGTGAGACTGAAACACTAGGAATCATGAAAGTGAGCAGTGACCCCAGCATCACTGCTGGATACTACCTGCCACAATGGCTGTCTAGTTCCTGCAAGTCTCTGTGCAGTTTAATATATCTGTTTTGTGCTTCCTCTTCAAACTGTAGCATAAAACCAGTTCATGCTGCTACGAATTCACCTCCAAAAACAGAAGCCTTTACACAAACCAATAAGATTTTTAGTTCTTCACAACAAAGAGCTATATTCCTAAAGCCCATTAGCAGGCCTTCTGGTTGATGGACCTACTCAAGAGTAAAATATCTTAGTTGCCCAGGTCTTCCAGTGAATAGGTACGAGGTTCCTACCTTGTGTAGCCCACAAAATGGGGACAGAAGCAGAAGTTACATCTTTGCTCTTTACCCAGCTGTTGTTGCGGTGCCGACTCCATGCAGAGACGACGCAGAAATAATCCCCTCTGTCATTTTCTGAAGTCCACTGGATTCGTAAACTGAAGGTGTCAACAGCCTTTTTGAAGAAGATTATATCCCCATTTTGAGTCCTCTCTCTGCTCCTGTCCCCAAGCAGTAGAGTCCAGTCTGCATCCATTGTGGCCAGGAGCTGCTCTGCCACCACATCGTCACTGAGCAAGTGTTGCCTGTAGTACCAGGAAACTGAGAAGCGGATGTCTGCTTCGGTGTCCTGTACATTTGTGATCCTGCAGTCCAGCTCTGTGGGGTCATCGGAAAACTTGGGTGTTTTGGAAGCATTCAGAAACACCTCATAATCTGGCTCTGCAGGAAAAAAAAAAACAGAAGTGAGAAGCTGCAAGCAGAAAGGAGAAAGCAGCAGAGCTTAATACTGAGTAAGATACTGCTAACATCCAGTCTGTGACAGCACCTGAGATTAAGGCCAAGTGCCAAAACTCGTACTTTTCTTTTAAGGCCTGGGAAATGGGAATGCAGACTCCAGCTCTCAGACATGTACTGGTCTGAAATAAGCCTCTCTAGGCCTGCATTTCCAAACAGGATCTTTTGCCTTGTATGTTTAATCAGACCACTTCAGAGAAATGGAGAAAACGACCTTACTGAGTAATATTATTCCCCCTTCTTCAGGCCCTGAGAAGCCACAGTCTGGGTTCAGTTTCAGAACCTCCAGTCATCCCTGTCTAAAGGCCTGCACTGTAAAGCTGCAAGGCTGGAAACTCATAAGCTTGAAAAGGTATACCTGAAATGCATGGGTTAAAAAAAAAAAAGGGGGGGGGGGGGTGGCGGTGGCTGTTGTATTTAAATCCAAAATCGCTGGCTGTCCAAAGCCCTGAGGAGATAAGGCAGCCACATGACCATTTTCTCTCGGACAGTGCAGATAGTGAAGAAAAAAGATTACGGCAAAGACCTCTCAGCACAAAAGAAATGCATGTTTATTTACTAGTATTAGAATATTTGTCTCTCTTGCTGTCTAGCATTATTCAGAAAAAAAGACCAGTCTTCCAACTGCTCAGCCAATACTGATCACATGGATTTGATAATATAAGAGCATTCAGTGCTCTGTATTTATTTCTTGCTTTATGCTGTACTTGGCATTTTGCCCTCCCAGAAACAATTAACTGAAGCTATAATTGGGATGAAGAAGGCAATCCAAGGCTAAAGCTTAGACTTAGCTCACCAGCAAGCCAAGATAATAAAACATCTTAATAGAGCTGCTGCACTAATGTGTGTGTACATGCACTTCTGGACTTCAGATGCAAACAACAGAAACAATTCCACTCAAGCAACCTGGTGCTGCTAAGCCCATTTGAAGAAAGGACCTCCACCCATTAAGTGCTATGCACGTAGGCATGTAGTGTCCTTGCACCTAGCAAGAATGAGGACACCCACACAGACTGGACACTGGAGTATTTAAATCACTGACTTTCTGCAGAGCTGAGCAACACAAAAGCTTGAAAGTACCGTTTACCTAAGCCTGTAGTACTTACAACTGGTAGCAGTACAGTAAAGCTACATCAGCCTATACTTTGCCATTCTGTGAAGCTCTTCTGACTATGCACCTTTGACATTTAGCCTACTTAGTATTTATTAGGATGCCTGCTGAAACTTATCGTACGCTAGTTCATTATTCACTATACAGTGAACATCAGCACAGATTTGTGCAGATTCTCCGTATAAGTAATACAAAGGAAAAACTTGCACAATTTCTCTGCTGCAAGCAAGTCATAGATTATTAATGGTGGTCAAACTCCATTTTTGGTTTAAGTAAATCCCTACAGATCCTACTGCTACATTGCCCTTCCTGTCTCACTCACAAAAGACTATACTTCTCCAAGGCCTCGTGATACATTGCCCACACTCTGCAGCTTTCCTATCCCACCCCCACCCCCACCTTCTCCTTCCTCACCAAAAAAAGAACGCAGTCAAGATCAATTAACATTTTCACTGCAACAAAGATGAAGAAAGCCAAAACTCTTCTCAAGTTAGGAATACAGGAGGGAAAAAGCTGCAAGAAACTCAAGTTCTTTGATAATCACTTCAGGTAGCTTTATTTGTGGGGAGGGAAAGGACCGCTAAGCAGAGAGTTTGGGATTTGACGCCACTCCAGATAGGCGCTTCACCCTGACAGACATTCAAGCAGAGGATTTAGAAAGAATAAAAGGCTGGCTGGATAAACCTCATTCCTCTGCTCTGTCAGCTGTCAAAGAGCAGCCTCACTGACAGTTCAACGACTTAATACCCCAGCAGCTTTTAACTTCCATAAAGAGGAGGAGTTGGTGAATTCTGGATGTAGCTGAGAACCTCAAACACTGAAAAATTATTCTACTTCCCTTACCCTAGCAACCAAGCACCTGCTGAATAACAGATTTTATTTTCTCCCATCCCCAGATAACACCCAATTGGAATTGAAAGAGAAAGGAATAGTTCAACAGGCACCAGCAATACAATACAGTATGCAAATACGCAGCGTATCTGTACATGCATGCGCATGTGTGCATGTGAACACATGGGGGAAGGCAAGAGCACTCACAGCTTGTATGCATAATTTGAATGGCTGAATGAAAATGGGAAATGAAGACCGATATCACTCATGTACTTCCAGCACATGTTACAAGTATGCAAGAAAGAGGCATGGCCATATTGCTCCGTACAATGATAAAATGCAAAATGTAAAGTCATTGTTACTGGTGTCCAATCTTGTTTTATTTCTGAAAAACAGTCTTCAGAGTAGGCCCTTTTCATACACTGATCCCGACTCTATCCTGTGTTTTCACACTGGAGGAGCTCACCTTTGTAACTTGATGGTACCATCAGCCTCTGATTACAAGAGGCTCCAAACAGGTACGTGGTGAGAGTTTTGGCACAGATAATTGCATCCAGTGAAAGCTGTTGGGAACATCAAGTATAACAGCACTGCCAGTTATCCTCCAGTTCACATCCAGGTTCATTCATGCTTCCAATACAAGCAATACATCATGATTTTTCGCAGGAAACAGGTGGAAACGCCTTGCCTACAACACTCTGAAACACCATCCTGAGTTGCAGTACTTCCAAATTGAAGTTATTCTCTCTTCATGACTAAACTAGGAGATAGAATGGGTAGGCTGAGATATCTAGAGCTATCTCTACAAAGATGGGTTTTTTAGAAGTTTTCCCAGAGTTTCATTTTTGTACCCAAGCTACTTTACTTGTAAACATTATTTCCTTCTCTGGAGACACTCAAGAAACAACTGGATGCTTTCCTGCATAAACTACTGTAGGAAACCTGTGTTAGCAGGAGGCTGGACTCAATGATCTCCAGAGGTCACTTCCAACCCCTACAATTCTGTGATATTTGCATAAAGAGAGATGATCAGAATTTAACATTCAGCGGGGATAGTGCAAAGTAAAAACGTCATTGTCTTCAGCATGTATATGTCCCACTGGATCTCCAAAACACATTTTTCTAAGGACAGGGGTGTAGGGAAAGATACTGTCAGCCTCTTCCTGTAGGTCAGGTAGATCAGACAAGCCTGTTGAACCTCTGACCTTCAGTTTCTGTTCCTCGTTCAGTTTGAATTCAAGAAATCTTAAATGAAGAATAAATGCTACAAACAGCCCCTCCTAGCCAGTCCCCTGCAATAAACAACAACCAAAAAAAAAGGACATCGAGGAAAATCTGTTTTAATGACAACTATGCTAATCAACAGTTCGAGAGTTATGTTAGTTCATAGTTGGGTCTGCTTCATTGACTCACAGTAATCAATAGCTAGCATGGCCTACTAAAATGAACCTGTCTCTTGAAGAAAGAAAAGTAAAGCAGTATAAAATCCTGCCCCATCCTAAATCCATCAGCAGGATGTGGTCTGTCTCCAGTGATAAAACAAACAAAAAGCCAAACAACTTTGGAAGCTATTAGAGACCATTATGAAGTTTGCATTATAAATAATTTTTATAGCATATGAGTCACAAAAATCATGGGAATCGCCTGATACCACTCTGTTTGGGACTCCAAGAGAATGCCTGCTGTTGTGTCAGGGCCCTACTGACAGTGTGAGGGAGATGAAAGGGGACAACATGACACCAGGGGCAGCTCTAGCCCTTGGTAAACAAGATAGGCTCTTAAGTTCTGCTTCCCAGTTACAACCTGTTCAGTGACATCAGAAAATGGGGCGTGGGGGTGGGACGTGCAGTTAGAGATCTTAAAACCCCATTATATACAAACCCCAAACTCTATAGATCAGTATGTTTTCATATCTGAGAGACAGATTTGCTACATATAGGTGATAAATGTAAATGTGATAAAAACTTGCCCAGAAGAGATTCAGTGAAGTTTGAAAGCAAAATCACTCACCTAATGCTGTCACCACCACACTGACTGGTGCAGACATCCTCTCCACCACTTTATGCCAGCTCCCGTTGTGCAGTGGCACCCAGACAGCTGCTTGGCAGAAATAGTACCCAGAGTCTTCCACATCCACATCTCGCACCAACAGGCGATAGGAGTTCCTATCTACGTGGCTCAGACTGATAAGAGTTGAGTCACTGACAACAGAATCATGGTCCATGCTCAACAAAACCTGAGCATCTGACAACGTATCATCGGGTGACTCAGAGAAATACCACGTCACCTCGGCTTGGAAAATACCACTCCTGTCTGTTGTGATGTTGCAGGTAAGATCCAGGGAGTCTCTTTCAGTTACAGACAGATTGCTTGTTGAGATGAGCACATCTAGAGCTTGGAAAAGAAGAGACAAAAATTCAAACAAAAAAAAATTAAACACTATTTTCATTACTATGAGTCTACTGTAAGTTACCCAGTCTTTCACTATTACAGAAGTGTCTCAAGTAACTCAGTAACCCTACCTTCAAGCATCCATTGACTGTTGAGTTGCATTGGTTATCATACACAAAACACAGATTAATCAAGCAACGATGTTTGCTAAGTGTGAGAAGACAAAGGAAGACAGAAGAGGGTTTATATATCTCAACAGCAACTGGCTCATGAAGGGTTTGTCCCAACCACAGAATATATACGCCACCTTCACATAGCAGGAAAACAAAGGATTTCTCATTCTTACAGGGGATTGAGGTGTTTTGGGACTACCTCTCAGAAGAGAAAACATTCACTGAAATCACAAGAAACTATATTAGAACTCAACTTTTATCTGCTGAAATGACTTTGAGCTCACTGAGGAGAACAGATTTAGATGTGCAGCAGCTATGGCCACATGTTGAAGTTCTGACTGACCACTGGTGTGTTGCAGAAGCAAGAAAGGGAAGCAAGCAGATGGCAGCAATAATGACTTATATTGCTAACTCACAGCTGAATGCTGTGACCAACACACAGAGACTTTAAAACAATGCCAACAGCTACTTAAAAATACGTTTAACAAACTCTTCTCATGGCTAGTGACTATTTTTAATATATACAGCACAAATGGCCAGCCTTCAAATGGGGCCCTCTGTATTCTGTAGGTTACTAAGCTGGCCATAGCTTTGTTTAAAAAAAAAAAAAAAAAAAAAAGTCATAGGATGAAAGCATCAAGACTAGGAATAGGAAGCCTAGTGGTAAGCCAGGGGGTGCTATAGGTGCTTTATGTGAACCTCAGCACAAATCATTCACAGATTACCTGGCCCCCTGTATGGGAACTTAACCACTGATTGATCACCTGGGGAAAGGATGGGGTTAGCCCTGGGAGCACAGGTGAAGGCAATCCAGCTGTGTGAATGGAAGGGGTGGAGCTTGGCTGCACCTCTCTTAGACATCATTTAAGGGCTGACTGCCACTAGACAACTGTCTCTTTCTGGAGACCCTACCTTGGTAGGGCTTTCCCCTGTGAACCTGGAATCTTCTGATATGAGTAAGCAATCTTCTTCCCTTCCTTTATAGCATTTTCCTGTTGTGCTGATCCTTTGTCATTACACCTCTGGTGAAACACCTTTTCCCATCATATTGATCTGTCCAATTGCTACCCCCCCACCTTTTAACTTGCATTCTACATTGTCCGAAGATTAGATTTGAACCTCAGAGCAGCACCACCTCCACAGTACATAATGCGCCTGTTCTTCAAACATCTCAACCGAAGCCAGCAGACTGGACTGCTACAGAAGTAGCTGTCCTCAGTAGTAATGTGATTCCTACCTTAAACAGACAGCTAACAGCAGATCAGGGATTTACACGTAAAACCATGTTGTAAGCGCATAATACATACCCAGCCGTAAAAGCTTTCTAGGATGATCATCAGGAATGAAAGACAGCATACAAATGCCAGAGCCAAACTGAGTTTTGAGTGGCCACAACTATTGCCATCAAAATCAAGCAGTGTTCATCTCACTGCTCACCACCCGACAGTGCAGAAAGCCAAGTCTCCTGTCTGATGAGCATCTTATTGAGACTTCCCTCACTAGGACTGGAAACAGTAGGAAAGCCTAATGAATTTAATAGACTTAATGACAGAATATAAATTAAGACTCCTCTGCAAGGTTAAGAACGGCATTTCAGCACTGAGCGCTTCTGTCTTCATGCACTAGTCACAGGCATTCAGAACCTGGTGGTATAAGCATGGAGAGGGAATCTGAGAGAGTTCACTCAAATGTGCATTCGCACATTGTTTTTTGGTTACAGAAGTGCCTAAAGGACTGGCTTAGGGTTACATCCCTGTTGTGCAAGGCGCTATTAAAAAAAGACATACAAAAACAAAGCCAGGCCCAAAGGTCACGATTTAAGGAGATGAATGCAGTGGGAAGGTAGAGTGCCAGCAGCAACTTACTTCTACAAGTAATTACTTATACAAGTAATTAGACAACAGTCTTCGCATTACTTTAAAAAAAAAAAAAAAAAACACAGAAATAGTCAATCATTTCTTTTTTTTTTATTTCTACAAATTCAACCTTAGAATTTACAGCAGTTAAGTGGGGAACAGGAAAGCCAGAAAGCTTTCATGCCCTTGACAAAGTTCCAGTGCTGCCAATTACTGAGCTGAAAATGAAGGCCAAAAAATCCAAGCCAAACAGGAAAAAGAAAACCAAAATACACAAACACTAAAAACCTGCCCTATTAGTCACTGCTGGCTGTGGCTTAAATAGGTAGTGTTTAATCAGTGTCTGAAAACAGGATGAGGATGGCCAGAACGCTCTTCACAAGTGCAACAAAATAGATGCTTACAGCTTTTAATTAGCAACCCCTGGCTTAGCAGATACTACCAGCAAGCTTTTACTGTGTAACAGACACCTTGAAAAGAGGGGGCAGATTGGTCCTGTTCAATTTCACAAGCAAGTACCACCGGGATACTAAAACTACATCCAAATGAGCTAGTCAAAATTCAGCAGTTCTGAGTTTTCCCTACACTGTTTGCAAGACTAAATATATCTTTATTGTATGAACACTTGAAAATACTGTCATAACCTCCTATTTCTGAGGGACTACTGTTGCTTGTTTTTCCACCTATTGAGTGACAAGATGCATCACTTCTCATCTTCCCCCTCCATCTAGCAGCAGTAATGCTAATGCAATTAAGCGCTTAGCACATCTCCTCCTGAAACCTATATAGACAGAGATATCTGGATATCCTCAGCACAGCTCACATATTTTTGTCTCCTAAGTCAAGCATGCAATGATGTGATTAACAGGGCCATGACAACACAGTGGAGCAATCAGCCCAGTGATCCAGTGTTAGGTGATAGAAATCACTGGATAATTTGTCCTTTGAAATTATCATTAACATTCTCCTTCCTCCCAGACTTTCTATTGTTTTAATACATAACATTCACATCTGTCACTGAGTCACAATCCACTTCTACAGGGAAAGCACAGCTGTTTAGTGCTATCAGACAACCTGACATTAACAAGAGAGCAGAGGGTAGGTCTGGGGTGTTGAGCAGTTAAATACAATGCTATCTAAGAAGCAGAGAGAACAGAGGAAGTCTAAGATAAAAATCTCAGTCTAGGCATGTAAGAGATTCCAGTCAATTCTTCCATGTCATCATCTTCACTGCCCCCCAAATAAAAGCTGGCAAAGTCAAGCCAAGAATTTGATGTCAACTCAGATGTAAACAGGCCAGCTATACAAACATCACCAAGCTCTCCTGAAGGGTGAGCTCATTCAGTCCAGCTTATCCAATTTCTACTCTCAAAGTACCTCATTCTGGACACAGCACTGCTTCAGTTGGAAGCTATGATCCCAGCCCATCTGTAGCACTCACCAGTCCGTTGGATTTCCACACTTGCTATCTCCACGCTCTTCTCCTGAATCTTCTGCCATAAGCTGTCTGCCCCTCTCACCCACTCGCTCACAAGACACCTGTAGACACCCCCATCCGCTGAGGAGGCCTGGGACACAGACAATCGATACGTGTCATTTGCTCCTGTGTCCAAGCGGATATCTCCATTACGGTAGCGCTCTTCATAGCCAGGGCCAGGTTGGAATTTGCCTTCATGAGTTAAAGACAGGATGTCCCGCCAAGACAATCCACTTTTAATCTGCCAAGTCACATGTAGGTGAGTGTGCTCTGGTGAGGTGGTGATTGCTGAGCAGCGCAACTTGAAGGAGTCACCCTCAGACAGCTTGAGAGATGTTGAGGAACGCGCTTTTGAACTGCTCACTGATAAGCCATCAGAAATCACTATTAAAAAAAAACAAACAAAAAACCAAACAGAAAACACAAGCATCATAAAACAGAAGCAAGGAGAGCGCACCCATCCTGACTTATTTTGATACGAGGCACCAAAACTATGAGAGGACACAGTATTTTCCAGGAACAAGGAAATTCAGCCGAAAATTTATTAGTGATCCACTTTCAACAAGTCAAGACAAGCATTCAACTTCATTTACCCTCCTTTTCACTACAGCTTCTCATTCAAGCAGTATCATTCAGATTATTCCCATCCAGAAACATACTGAGAATAAAAGATATAACGCTAGGAATTAAAACTAACTAAATAAAAACCTCCTCATTTAATACTTAAGAATTCTAAATGACAGAGCAAGGCTAGGACATGACTGCAGGAACAACATGCTAAAGAGAAAAGGGAAGATTACTTTCTTCATACAGACAGATTCCTAGATGATGCTATAAATAAGAGAGAACACAAGCTGTGTTTTCACCTGAAGTTAGCCCCCTCCATCAAGAGGCTTAGTAACCAAAAGTATTTGCAGACATCTTAAGAAAACCCAATGGTTAGCTTTCCCATGGGAAGGGGGAAGGAGGGAAGAAAGGAAGGGGACCTTATGTGCTATCGCTACTACTGTAATTCCCAATTTCGGATTTTGCCTTTATAGGAGAACTCAACAGGGAAAAAAAAAAAATCACAATGCTTATAAGCAACCGAAGTTCAACGTTATTAGAAGTATATCTATAACCAATACCAAAAACAAACTTAGAGCACACCTCACTCTTCAGAAATACCTTTCACTTGGACCTCAGCATCATAATTTCCCTGAACGGTGGCATCAGTGCTGGGCGTGGAGCATTTGTATATCCCTTGGTCAGTTGGCTGGATGTTTCTAATCACGAGTTCCACAGCATCGTTGCTGCTCCGTCTCAGTTTGATATCCCCGCGGCCCACACGTTTTTGGTACTCCTCAGAGGTGAATGTAGAATCCCAGGTACTCACTATCCTCAAGAAGTCAGTCGCCCGGGAGAACTCCCAGTCAAAGTTCTGTTCACTGGGTCCATCGTAGTCACTAACACTGCAAGGGATCACCACCTCCGTGCCCACGACTCGAATAAGAGGGCCTTTGGGCACCCTCACAATACGTCCTCTGCAGAAAGCTACATTGGAGTATAAGGAGAGAGAAAGCAGACAGTTAACGAAAGAATTACCAGGTTAGGCTTTGATCACAAAAAGAGCAATACAGAATAAGGTTGGGCACACTCCTCAGAAAGCTGAAACTACTAAGAGCAGTCTTTCCTATTAATATTTAATCTCATTGGAACAGTAGCCCTAAAAACATCATTTTTAGCGTGGGCAATCTTTATTTCATTGCTTATTTAGTAAGGAATTACCAATTTCAACAGATAGTACTTGAACGGACTTCTGTAAGTACGCTTGTTACCAACACATACTTCATCTTTGGTGGACGTCTCAGAACATGGGAGCAGGAACAAAGCATGCTCCCCCCAGAGCATAGGAAAACACAGGGCTCAGCCTGTGTCCATATAACTAGACAGGGGTTGTCTAACTAAAAGGACAGGAGAGCAATGGCAGTGCTCTGCAGAGGGATGGCAAGGCAATGTGTTATGCCTCAGGCAAAAGTGTGAACAGCTTAAATTAGCCAGAGGACCTGGCAAAGACATGGAAGGAGACTATTCTAGCCCATTTGGCTCTGTAGCTCAAACGATAACCCCAGCAGCTGGGCATGGATTTTGGTGGGTTCTCACTTCCCCAAAGAGCAAACTGCTTTGATTCATAGTTCCAGCCACAGAAACTTTTTCAGCAAGAGAGGAATACTACCGAACCCCAACCTCCAAAGAGGAACAACAAAATTCTTACAGCATCCCACTAGCTCCATACCACAACTAAATATTTTAGCAGTATAGCAAAACAGAAGCCAGAACACTGATCTTGCTAAAACCAAGCAGACCATCATAGCGATATCAAGAGCAACTGGACCACTAGGTTGATCTGGGATACGAGTCAGGCAAAATCAAGTTCAAACAAATAGCCCACACACATGTGAACTCCAGTAACTCGCAACTGCTCCAGCTCACCAGCCACACTGGGAAAGCCACCAGCTAGCAACATGAACATTGATATATGCAACAAGCCTTCCCTTTGAATCTCTTGCTGTATTTGGTATCTCAAGACTGTACTCTAGAGTGGCTCCAAGCCATCATGCCAGTAGGAACCCCAGTTTGGGCAAAGAAATCACTCTCACAGAGAGAAGCCATCCCCGGGGAAACTTGTCATAAAGAGCAGCATTGAGAGGGATGTGTTCAAGAATCAAGATATCTGTGGGTGTTTAAAAACAACACGAGTGGCTGTACACACTGAGTAGAATTACAAGATAAAAAGCAGATTTTGGTCCCCAGTTACAGTTCAGCAAACAGCTGAACCAAGGACTGACGCTGTCTTTACCTCTGCAGCTGATAAGGACAGGTAACTCTCAGCACACTCTTTGCTTTGCAGGCTGTTCATTTGTACAGGCTCACTCCTGTAAGTTCGCGTTCCGGATTGCTGTGGTGTTCTATAGTCATCACAGTACATACTCTTTCACTACACTAAACCCAGTCTGCACTGAAAACAGATCTTTTACTCACTTATACCCTTCCCAAAAAACTGTTACATACCTGATCAAGTGATAGACTAGTCTTAATAGGGAAGCTGGTCTTGTCTGCATCTTCCCAGTGTGAATAGAAAAAGTAAAAATTTCAACTGTCTACACCTTGTTCTCAGTCACAGGTGTTTAAGGGCACATCTCTTATATATATATCTCATAGAAAAATAACCAAGAAAAGAAAAGGCAGCTGAGAGGCTCCAGTCACTGTATTTCTCACCAGGCCTTATGTTCTAGCTCCATTCGGTCCTTCAACTTGTCTTTTTACAGAAAGCAGGAACAACAACAGGTAAGCTTTAAAGTCACTGCCTGATTGCCAAAGATTGCTGAACAGACCAGTGCAAGAAGTCAGCTCAGGATCCTGACTGAGGGCATTGCTCTTAAACACTGTCTTCTCCCTAGAAAATACTCTCCGGTGACACTAAAACAAGCAGACAACTCGGTTCTGCATGTGCCTTCAGCTGCAGACCCACTTACTGTGCACTGCACTAATCCAATCTAGAGGTGACAAAAGCACGGCTAATGCGGCAAGGGCAACACATTTGTCTTTGAGATTAGCACAGACAGCTCTGTTTCTCTTCCTTCCAAGTTCACTAAAGACTCTTTGACATTAAACGAAGGTAGTGGTGATTAGCATCTTTCTAAGAGGAGGCAGGCACAAAGGAAAGATTGAGGCACAGGGACTTGCGAGGCAGAAGCACAGAGACAGCATCACAAGCTAAGAGGATATGAACTTAATGCAGAGCAGCTGCTGTGCTCTGAGAGTGCCTACAGGTAAGGAGGAGTGCGCACAAGACAGATACTCCAGGGATGAGCTGCCATTTGAGGTGACCCAGGAGGCTCAGGATCTAGCAAGCCGTGAATCCAGGGCTCTGCTTTTTGTCCTGCAGCAATCGACAGAAGAGTGTCTCTAGCTGCTAAACAAGTGTTATGTTCTTCACCGTGCGTTAGAGATTAACATTTCATGTAAGTGCAGCAGAAGGCACTGAGCTACAGACACCAACCTTGGCAAGATGTAAGCTCTATTTCGCTCTGGCAGATAAACGAGAGCTTTTACAAATACTTTGCTCTTGAAGTGCCCCATGTTAGAATCACAAACCCCCACCTCTATCTTCCCAGAGCAAAGTTCAGCCCTTCTGAAATCTTCTCATGAGATCTTCACACTCTGTAAATTTATTGGGAACATTTATTTTCCATGACACCTAATATATTTCAATGTTAATATAAGGTGGCATGTTCTTAATGAATTCATTTGAATACCATTTAACTGTAGAAACAGATGGAGCAGGACAGAAGAGTGTATACAGTAGTGACAAAACCCAACACAACACGAACAATTTAGTATGGTGGTCTTTATGATACTGAAAAAAAGAGATGTGTATTTAGTAGGAGCTCAATAACTGGCTTGATACTATCGACTGCAATTGTGGACATCCGATCTGTCTGAGTACAAGATTAATTGCTTAAATGCCAAACTATTTTTATAGTTACCAGATCACTGGATGAAATAGCAAGGAACTACTTTCCAAAACAAAAGGTAAAGTATTTATCAAGATACAACAATAAACTGGGGACTGACATACCAATAATATAGAAGCAAGACACCCCAGACACAGCCTATGCAGTTTTAAGCTAGTGTTTGTTCCTTACCAACACTGAATGAAGTACTTAAATTAATTTATCCCATCACCAAGATGCAACATCTCATTACTGTCATTACATGAAACCTTTTCAAAGAAGAGAGGTATGGAAAGTTTTTAGGATAGCCAAGAAAACAAAGCAGCAAAATCACGCAGGACCTTCAGAACAACTGTTCTGTTCAAACTTTCAGCAGGCGTCAGCTCCTCAGGAGAAGAGCTGGTGGGGCTTTCCTCCTACATTAGGGACATTACCATTGATAAAGAAACTCTCTTAGGAGCCTCATCATCACACCGATTACATATCTTCATATCATTTATGAAAGAACATGACAAGAAGTAATCTGTGGAGTTGCTCACAAGACTGGGATGGTATTCTTACTGCAAAGAACACAATTCTGCTTCAGTGCTCTCTTATACAAGGTGCTGCCTCCAGCCCACACTAGACAGCTCTGCCTAATAAGAAACCTTGTTCTCTTGGCAGCCCAGAGAAGGAGGTCGACTTTCTACATCCGCCTTCCAAAGGAAAATGCAATGTGACATGCAGTAGGAAGCCAATTAAAGCCAAAAAAGTAAGAGCTGAAGACTCAGTAAATCGGCTCAGAGTAAGAACTCTAGTCTCACATAGTCCAGTTCATCAACCAAGGCAGTCACAAGAGATGTAACAACAACATTGCTGATGCCTCTCATCCCAAAGGCATCTCAGAAGAGCTTTCACAACAAAAGGTTGTTTCATTTGCCAACTGAATATTATCATATCTTGGAAGGAAATATAGAAACCCTTTCAAACTCACAACGGTTTATGACAGGACAAAATGCTGCAGGCAACTCTGCAAATGGTGGTAATGATTTCTCCTCTGGGAAATCCTCCATATATTTTCCACCCAGGTACCACTTTGCTGCAGCCCTGTCTAAAGGAGGCAGTTGGACACGGACAACCCTTCTTGCTCCATTCTGGAGATTGAGCAATGGATTTCCCACCATGAAGAGCTGCACTTTTTGCATCCCATTTCAAGCAAAATCTCCCTCTGTTGTACCACACTGCTTAACTACAGCATTTGTGAAGTCATCTTCCAGAATGGAAGGAAAAAAAAAAAAAAAAAAAAGATTTTTGCATTGTTTTTTTCCCACCCCAGGGACATGTCCACACAAATCCTCTTCCTCTGTTCTGAGTTAAGTTGCTAAGGCCCCCAGTAGGAGGCATTCAGCCATGTTTCCTAGCCAGGTACAGGACAGGCAGCATGCCATGCTTCTCCAGGGAAGGAAAACCAAGGTATACCAGCAGGAAAGATTATAGTCCTTAGCACCAATCTCCCCATTCTCTCTTTGCCTTCCCTCCCAGTTTTGATTATCATCAGGCAGGTCCATGTCAAGAATGCCATATGTGACCAGCTAAGAGAAAGAAAGAAGGAAATACAACAACTGCATTTACAACATCTGAACACCCTTCAATGCTGTTAACACAAAATATATCTATTTAAACATATAACATGGTTTTCCTAGAAGTCACACATTCACATAAACAGTATGATGCTTTGAGATTACCCCCATGCACACATTTTTAAATGCCATCAATTAAATCTTCTATTCTACATTGTTTATGTAGAAGAGAAAAAGACAGAGGGAGATCAAGGAGAATACAAGAAATAATATTTTTTTAAGCTACCAGAAATTCAGCTAACTACTGAAATTTCTTTACTGGTCTTAGAAATAAATGAGATCTCTTACCATCCCTGCATAATGTGCACCAACATCACACTCTTCTTTTTCCAGTGCAAAGCGACGCACAGTAGGGACTGGGATCTATACCAGATATAATGGTAGGCTCCTGTTCTCTTGCTACTCCTTCCATATCACAAAATTTAGATCATCCTAATCAGCAGACGCAACCTGTCCCTTACAACCAAACAGCCTGCACTGGGAAGGAACAAAGGGCTCCTGTAAGAGAGACCAGTTGTATCCCTGCTGTCTAAGCCATAATCACTGTACTAGCCTACTTGAAGCAGACAGAGCTCTGCACCTTGCAGCGCAGCAGTGCTGTTACACCTCCCTGACTGCAATACTCTCTACCTAAAAAAGGACCGGTAGACTTTTATGGCTTGAAAGATCTGCAGTGCATCATCTGAACATATCAGAGAAGAGAGAATGAAAGAGTTCATGAGAGAGACATTTACACTGTTCTTTCCCAGGCGACTGGGATTCTTTTTTTAGATAATGGAGAGCTCTTATCAAAAGGAATTAGCCTGGGTGTAATTGCTTAAAACCCATTATCTCTATCAGGATGAAGAAACGCATACTGCATCTTAAGTGAAGCCTCAGAAACACTATCAAACTGCAAGTCTGCCGGACTGCTCTAATCTCCATGCCATCTGAGAGATCTCAGAAAAGCCACATCTCCAGCACTGGGTGAAAAAGTGAATACCTTCACAGCTGGGCACCATCTCTGTCTATACCGCGTGGATTAAGATTCACAGGAAAGGATTAAAATAACATCTCCTGCAGCACAGTAACGACCTGCTGCTTTTTCCATTCGCCCCATCTTTCCCCCAAGAAAAGCGATTTCAAATGCACCTAAGCAAACCTTGAGGCTTTCACTGAGACACAGTTCCCAGTTATCCTATGGTGCATCACTCCATTTCCAAAAATGCACAGCTGCATTAAATGTTTGCTGCTTTATTTGGCTAGTTACCTAGGCTCTGTCTGTCATCAATGGAGAGGAGTGCTTCAATAAACTTTCTGTTTATAGTCAGAATCTAGGGAGACAGTCAACTGAGCTCAACAGAAAGAAAAAAACAACAAAAACAGATCTTCCATGTCCCCCTACCTTTTTTTTCCCCTTTCTTAATACACTCCAGATATATAAAAGACACCATCACAGTGGGACAGATGAACATTCAGTGAATGAGGCCTGACTTTTCTGCCCAGCCTGAGTGTCAGGATGATGTTCCTCTGGGTAAACACAAAGTAATTGGCAAGTCCAGATCTGGAAAGAGCAGTCAAAAGGCGTTATCTAAAAAGACAGAGACAGTAGGAAAACAGTACTCCACCATATAAAATACACTAAATCTACTATCTACACTGGTCAGAGAGATCTACTTCAGAAAATCTTAACTGAATCGCAAGAAGAAAAGCCTCTTTCCTCTGCCCTGTCTCTGCTACAGTGAGTGCCTCTCTTGACAGTGCCCGCTCAGATGATCTCATGGTTATCAGGAATAAAGCATCTTACCCTTCTTCTGCTTCTCCCTTTTGAAGGCCAACAGACTGGCATCTCATTCACCCAAGCAAACAACCCACTCCATTCTCTGTTTGTCAAAATGAGTTACAGGAATTTTCCTTAAGTGCTTCTGCAATTATTTCTGCTACAATATAAGTAGAAGGAACCGTAACCTACATTAGAAACCAGTAAAGCAGAAAACAGGTTGCATGTGTGATACAACCACAGAATCATTAAGGTTGGAAAAGACCACTAAGATTAGATTGACTATCAACTCACCCCCACCATGCCCACTAACCATGTCCCTCAGTGCCACGTCAACGTGGTTCTTGAACACCTCCCTGGGCAGCCTGTGCCAGTGCTCCACCACTCTTTCTGAGAAGAGACATTTCCTAACATCCAACCTGAACCTCCCCTGGTGCAACTTGAAGCCATTACTTCTTGTCATGTCACTAATTCAACAGAGCTATCATTTGCTGCAGACAGCTCAGATCTCTAAGTACAGTGCTGCTTCCCAGTCACAAGGATAGGGATGCTATGGGAGTGCAGGGGAAGAAGGAGACCTTCATCATCAACCTTTCCCAGCTATGTAAAGCAAAAACCTGGGTTGATAAACTGAGCACCCCAAGCAGGCAGAAAACTGTGGCACCACCAGTCCCAACAGAAACGCCTAACAGTCATAGATAATACTGAAGACTGTGTTTTAAATTCTTCTGGATGTCAAACAACTGTATCACATATGATCTCTATTTCCTTCCCCTGTCGCTGACTGACAGTTAAAGATAAAAGGCTGAAGATAATGAAGCACTTTTGACAAGTCTCCAAAGTGCAGCTGGGAGCAAAGGGGGAATGAGAGAAAAAAAGAAATGCAAGAGTCAACATGCTGCTTCTTCCTGTGTCTCACCTGAAAGACCTGCCCCTGCTACTGATCTTCAGTGACTTTTCTCCAAAAATTCTCACATAACTCCACTTTTGCCCTAACCTGCCAGAGCGCTCCATTTAGGCTACCTGGTGACAGCAGACCCACAAAGTGCAGAGACTCTGTAACTGGTATTTAAACTGCCACACCAGACAGGTGATTTTCTGCTGTTCTGCTTCAGAAGCAAATTGCGTTGCGAGAGGAGAGGTTCAATATGTTACCTTTTAAGAAAATAAGTTGACAAAGCAGTAAAACCCACAACTCAAAGCTGAAGAGCTGGCAGAGCTGGAAGCAAGGCTGCAAAAATTTGCAGAAATGCCATTTCAAAAATATCTCCACGTTTTCTTCTGTGGGGAAGAAGGTCATGGGAAAAAAAATATATGAATTCAAATTCAAAAGGACTGCATACATTTACCAATATTAAAGAAGTCCTCAAACTGGAATATGCAGAATTAAAATTAATACTATTCTCCAACTTCATTAACTTATCTGTTATCTTAGATCTTTCCCAGAGCAGTTGGAATCAAGCAGAGCAGCCCAAATCCATTTGCTCTATATTGTAATTTCCTCTGGGCAGAGACCAACCATTCTCTTCGCTCTGTGTGGAATGTAGCACATCTCTGGTATTGAACTGAGCCTTCCTTGGGTTTAATTCAGGAAACAATCAGTCTAGAATAAATGATTTCTAAATTTGCATTGAGAAATCACACTGAGCAGGAAAATCCAACACAAGACAAAAAATCTAAATCTAAGATAAGACCGTGTTAAACTATAAAAGCTAATACATTTTTAAACCAGTATGATTTTAAACGTAACATGGCACCTAGAAAAGATGGGAAAATTGTAAAACTAGGAAAATGTATTTACGTCAAAAGACTTTTTCAAAGATGCACATATTGTGTTCAAGACCCAGTTGGAGGGGGCCCTGGGCGACCTAGACTAGTACCAGATCTGGAGGTTAGTGGCCCTGCCTGGGGCAAGGGAGTTGAAACTCGATGATCCTTAGGGTCCCTTCCAACCCAAGCCATTTTATGATTCTATAAATCTGTGAAACACATTGCTATATAATTTCACAAAATGTTCATTTTTAAAGGGAAATCTTAGAACACTCCTGGCTCCCCTCTCCCCAAAACAATCACTATTATTATCACCTCTTTTCTTTCCAGAGCAGCAGATACTGGGTTTTAATGGTGTGAAGCAGGTCTTCTTTTTTTCAGTTATCTTTACTGCTAGGTAACATCCAAAACCATTAACCACATTTTCAAACATAAGAAGTGCTAAATCCAGTATGAAAAATTTTACTTTTCATTCATTAAAAACAAACAAACAAAAACAAACACCACAATAGCTTCTCTTTGTTTTACCTGCTCAAATTCGGTGGTCCTGGTCCACCTCAATTCAATCCCACACTTCATCTATATCAGATGAAATCCTCTCTAAAGACAAGTGAAGCCTAAAGGGGATTGGCAGAGGAGTTAAAAAGAGCCACACGCATGCTCCAACAATTCAGACATGAGCCTTACCCCTTACTTCCCCAAAACATCTAGTAGGGGATCATTTCAGCTCTCGGTACACAGAGGCTAATTTCCCAGCAAGCATTCTACTGTTGAGATGAGAGAAGCCACCATGCAGACTTCAGTAAGACCAGCACCAGAGCCAAGCCTGATTGCAGGAGACAGCAGCCACCACTTGGAGCATCCCAACACCCATGTCTGGCTCACAGACTCTCTGGTGGGCTTGGGATCCAGAAGGACAGCTTCACTCCCTTTGCATCTGCTGCTGTGAGAGATTACAGAAGGCAGTGAGTGACCAGTCAGAAAGGATGCTGAAACTGCTGGCCATGGCAGCATATGGTGCTGGCCCACCCCAGCTCAGTGCTTGACAACTGATGTGCAGCCATAGGAGCCCATGGAGGGATGGATCTCAGTGTTTATTGAGTAATCCTCTTTAACCGTAATTTAATTATCTAACGGTCCATCTTCAACATACATAATCTCCAAGCAAGAAGCCACATTAGAAATGCCAACAACAGATGCACACAGAACAGGTGCTACGGAACAGGAATGAGCGCCTGTGCCATGTCAGCACACACCGTCAAGTGCAGAAGCAGGGCTACTGCCAGTGATTTGGCTGTAGAGGGTACACCTGGACAGACCACCAACTAGAGCACATGCATGCAGCACAACAGGAGCTGTTAGAAACTGAAACCAGGAACAACTGCGATCTAATTTGGTGTTCATTTCCCTGTATCATCATGTTTCTTCACATAAACATGAGAATAGAAAGATCTGCACAGCTAGGTAAAGACATAAGCAAGTGCACAGGAGACAGCTTCTATTCCGTCACCTGGTAGACCCCACAGCTCAGGAGCTCAGTTCACTCCTCACAGACACCTACACCCCCACCATGTCTATACTCTTGCCTGCAACCTGGAAAACAAGAGGGCAATGTCTTCCGGCCCCCCCCTCCCAAAACCCACAGATCCAATTAGCACTCAAAGCCAATTTCAGGTCATGCAGAGCAACACTGTTTAGTATGCTAATCTCTATAGAGCCTGCATGTTAGGAGCACAGATATTTTTCTCCTAGACAAGAAAGAACTGTACGCATGCGTGTACAAACAGAGCATGATTTAAGACACACCAGGGCTCTTCCTTCTTTAATATAAGGTGTACATAACTAATTCCGTAACTGAGAACAGGAGTGCAAGGTATTTACAATACTTGTTGTGCCTGAGCTTCTGTTATTTGCTAAGGGACCGACAATGAGAAACTCTCCTGCCCCAGAAAAGGCAGCTAATCTGGTCTCTAGCATTTAAAAAAAAAAAAAAAAAAAAAAGCAACCATGGACAAGTTAAATTATCCCTGCCTCAGGAAGAGATACTTTTCATTACAGGATTGTCTCCATCTTGCAAAGGAGAAGACTGCTGGTAGGGAGGGGGCAAGAGGAAGGAAGGGGTCTAGATAAGAAAAATACGAGAGGTCGGGGACATAAAACAGCATCTAGACGATGCATGGGGACTCAGGTCAAGGTCTGTAAGAAGATCTGTGTAACCCCACACAAAACATTAAATAAAATTATCCCCAGATGGGTCTGCAAAACAGCTGGCTCTGAAACAGGCATGCCACAGCACTCCTCATTGTTTGAAAGAGACCTATTTATCAACGCAGGCAGTTCCAGAGACACCAGAAAAAACTTCAAAAGCAACAACATTTAAATCAATCAGGTTCCTTGCATTAAGACTCCTGAAAATTGTGAATAAGGCATTTAGACAGTAGATGCAACACAAGACACTCTGTTTATTTACTTCACTAATATTTGGGGGGTTGCAAGAAGGAAAGGGGCAGACACGTCAGCAGGGTCTTTTGTGACAGAATAAGGGAAAATGGTTTCAAACTACAAGAAGGGAGAATTAGGTTTGATACAAATGGAAAGTTTTTTTTCAATAAGGGTGGTGAGGCACTGGACCAGGTTGCCCAGAGAGGTGTTAGATGTCCCGTTCCTGGAGACATCCAAGGTCAAACTGGACAGGGCTCTGAACACCCGATGGAGCTGTAGGTGTCTCTGTTCACTGCAGGGGAGTTGGGCTAGAGGGCCTTTACAGGTCCGTTCCAACTCAAACGATTCTGTGATATAAAATACAGAAAAAGCTTATATCTCATCATCTACAAATTCACAAGACTAGCACAACTGTCTACTTTAGTGGCTAGTCTCAAAGGAGAAAAGACTGTACGTAGAGGGTTGTTGGTGTTGAGGCCTCCAGAGCCACACTACGCTGGGGGTTTGCCCCAGCCTGGGTTTGGTGCCATAGGCCAAAGACTAGAGGGCAACTGAAGCACAGCAGAGGTGCTGTGAGGAGATTCACCTCAGAAATTCAATCCTAACCCCAAAGAAAATGGAAACAAAGATGTAGCCTGCACACTCCTCCCAAAGGATACTTAAAGGACTGTTCATGTCTAACTCTAGAATTTCAATGAGAAAATGGGAACTCTTCCCTAAGTCATAAACGTGAGTTAAGCCATCAACACATGTATGCCTTGGATATGAAAACCACCCACTCTCTGCAGTGCTGCTTAACCCTGCCCAACAAATTCCACAGCCAAAAGCTTCTGAAAAGAGTGTGCAAGAGCTGAAAATTTGCCAGTAAACACTGTCTCCAAGAGTCTGAAGGCAAATTAGCTGTGTAATTACCTGCCTTTTCCTTGAATTCTACCTCTAGAAAGCTGTTCTTGACACAAAAGGAAATGGCACTGTACGAGGCTACTGTTTACCTTACCTAGACCAGACAAAATGAGGATACTTGATGCGACGGGTGGACAGGTACAGGCATGTGGCAACACGTGAAGGATTCCGAAATCCACAGAGAGCTGAACTACCTCATGCAAGACTCACACCTGGTGCAGCTCTGCTCCCAGTTATCCCCATACTGGAGAGAAACAAAATCCTTTGCACTTTCGTACCTGTCTTTTCTAGACCAAGCAGGAAACAAACAAACAAAAAAAAAACCCTCACAACACTCCATTCTGGTGAGCAAAGTTAGCTAGTTCAGGAAATCAAAAGGCTCAACTTTCAAAAAATCCTGAGTATTAACCTTGGGAGCCAAGTCTCTTTGTAATGTTTCAAGCTCGCCGCCTCAAGCCCTCCATCACCTCTGAAAACCTCGCCCTGCATTCAGTGCAGGTATTTTGTTATCTCCAGTAGCAGAACAGTGAAGCTCATCAATTCAGTGCCTGGCTGAAGAAGTCAAGCAGTCACCTCTGGTACACCATCACAAACGGAAAGCCTTTTTTCCCCTTTATATTACAGGCCGGCAAGTATTCACTGCTTTTTTTTTTCGACTAACTTGCAGCATTTGCAATAGTATCTACTCTTTTCTTTACAATCAATACTGAATGGCCTCCCCTGTATACATAGTAACACACAGCACTACAGAACGTCACATACACTTAAGTTTAGGAAGAATTTTATGGTATCAGACATTCAAGAAATCCACACGCACCCGTATAGCAGAGACTGCTTTGCAAAGTATTGCTTCTTGGAATCTTAGTATTTGGCATTCAGCCATTAGCTACTAATTTTCAGATAAGCATGCCTAAATACACATCTTAAAATGCTTCCGGTTACTCCACTTTTAAAAAATATATCTCAAAAGTATTTACTTTGCTGCTGTCGTTGGCATGCTGCATACAGGAAGGTCAACATCACAGGTGATAAAAGAGAAAGGGAAAGTTAACACACAGACAAAGATCAGTCAATATGCACCCTCACTCAGCACACTTCAGAAAATGAAACTTCGAGAGGTCAAATACCATGCCCACTGGTCAGCAGGCTTCGGGAGGAAAAGCCTGTGGTTAAACGTGAGGATACCACCTCTAACTTAGGAGGTCTCTAAGCTACAGATGGTGGTGAAAGGATGGTCACAGTGTGTGCTCACTCTTCCTTAGGCATCCAGCCCTGGCTGCTGACAGAGGCATGACACAAGGCCAAATGGATGTTTGGCTCACACTGCTCCCTCTCCAGCTTCAGGAGCGTGGAAGAGATATCCTTCTTTCCACTGCTTGCTCCTCAGATGGTGAGAAGGCAAGAAAAAGAATGGAAGAATACCAAATGTTCAAGTAACTCTCAAAATCAGAAGAGAGGGGAACCCTTGGGGGCACAACATAGGAGAGAAAGGCAGGTGGAGAACCGACACAATGTTAAAGCAGCAAGAAGAGGAAAATGCAATTTCCGAGAGAAGCCCAGAGGGAAACCACTTGTTTCTTTTCTGTTTCAGCCTCCTTGCAGAGCTGTCCCAGGGTTTCTCTGCTTATAAAGACAATCTACATACAAAATAAGGAGCTGTTTATTTGGGTAAAACTTAGATTTGTGAAATTATTCTGTAACTAACACTTACAATCAGCTTACACTGAAACAGACAGCAGATTGCATGCACCCTAGGCATCCTCGCATTTGCTGTACTGGGACATACAGGCAGGACCCAGAGTAAGTTTTACAACAGTAAAAAAAAAAAAAAAACAAACACCAAAAAATAAGAAAAACAACAACAACAACAACAAACAACAACAAAAAAATTCCACAGCTAAACTTCATCCCACCAGAGAGCACGACAGCCATTTGCACAGTCCTGGATCAGTGCACACATACAGCATAAGAAGACAACAACGCAAGCTGCAAATAACCACTGCATCAGCAACAGCACATTGCAGACTAAATCTCACAAGTCTTACACCAGCCACTGTACTAACACAAGGGAACTACTTTAGCACTGACTGAAAAGAAATGATGCCTGGTGCAAGCGCAGCAGCTGTCTAACAGCACACAATACAGAGCACCACGTGAACAGAACATGGAAAATACAACACCAGTTTAGAAATTTGAGGGTGTTAAAATTCATCAGAAAAGCTGCAGACTTGTCCACGGACACTAAAATTAGCAGTCCACGCTTTTAAACAGTGAGAAAAGATTCTCAGTAGCATCTCCTAAGCATCCTTGAGATTTTAGTTCATTTTAGCTAAAGTGCATCTCTCTGAACTGCCCCCTTCGCCCACAAATGGCACTCTGGCAACAGAGATGGACTCAGCACACACAGGGAGAGTTACTGTTCCCCAGAAGTACTTTTGATTAGGCTCAGAAAGCAGCACCAAGAAACACTGCTGTCCAAAACGCAGAGCAAGTCCTGATCCTTTTCCATAACGTGCCCTGGAAGCCACGAGAGGTCAAGGAGAACCATTCACCCAGTCTTAGCATCAAGGACAGTATGAATGGATGCATCTTCCAGTATGCAAATGCAAAATGCTGACCTATACATAAGAAAATCAGGAGAAAAACAGAAATGTGAGATGCAGCTGCACAACACCAGCCTATACCCAAGAGGTGTGCTTTTGCCACTTAGGATGCTAGTAAACTGACGTGAAAGCCTGTTCTCACAAGCATTAGCAGAATAGGATAAGCAAGGAATGACATTGAATGCTGCGCAACATCAGGAAATATCCTATAACAAAAGCCTGTTTGCTATTAGACAGCAATCAGAATTATTACTGTTGTAAGAAAACAACAAAGTTCCTTGTAGGCACTCCTGCTGCTGGCAAAGAGCTGCACAGAAGGTAAAGCATTTACAGAGCACTACACTTAACCACACGACTTCCGCCTCACCTCACTCCCTGCTTCCCCACTAAATTTTTCAGAAATAAGAACAGGTTTTTAAGAGATTAATGATCTGAAGAGCATTTCCCAGGAGCTTCAGCCAGTTAAAACACACAGCATCAAATTAAGACATTTCAAAGTATCCAAGCAGAAGAGCACCAGCCATAATACAACACAACAGCAGCCTATAAATGCCTCCACTGTTTGCAGTTTTATAGCCTAAGCCCTATGAAGAATCCAAATGTAGGATACAGAACACGCTACTAGTTTGGGTTTTGCCTTTCCCCAGACAAAACACAGATTATTTCAAGATCTTTGACCCTTTCACAAGGAATAAATAAGCCTCGGACAAGAGATTGCTACAAAGTCTTGAAGTACAGAAAAGAAGACAAGTCCATCCCTACACTGAAAGGAAGCTCTCTTTTATCGTACAAGGAGATCCACTTTACTAAAGAAAATAGGTGTTTTTAAAAAAAAACCAGTTTAACACTTTCGTAATTATCTTCTCTTGGCAGCTTTAAAGTATTCACATTTTTGCCTGGCCTTTTCACATTCCTGTACTTTCATCTTTTAGCAGGTCAACACAAGAAATTCACTTCCTATCCATCATCTATAGATGCTTAGTACAATCACTAAGATCTCCCAGAATTCTCTGAGATCCTATTGAAAAAAATCTCTCTACTGATGAAAAGAACCATCTTCATTAATCCGCCTGGCAGATGCATTCTTCCCTTCTGATCATTATGGGAGTTTACAATTCTAATAAAGCTGTACTCACATCACATTATTCAGATTACAAAATCTCTGGAAAAAGAAAGCTCTCGGGCACAGTCCTCTAAATCATCAAAAACACTTCTTATTCCTAGCTGATAAGCTCTTTAAGAAAGGTTATGTACATAGTTGACTGCTAGGGAAGAGTCACAGGCACGGCCAGGCAACCAATTACCACTGAAAAAAAATCATCCTGTAAGCAGAACTCAACTGAAATTATAATCAGAACCCTGTTTTCTATGTGGAAGATCCATACCTATACACATTTTAGTCCAAGCTCAGAGCGATACCCACCTCTACCTACCATAAGCCAAGGCTCTAAGTTCTACGCAGAGAGCCTGAAACAACAGCAGAGGTGAAAGCCTCACCCCTGAATGTCCATACTGGAAGTTAATAATAAATTTAGCATCACTGTCGCTGACTTTTTCAGCATTTATCTATCTTTGCAGAAATATGCCATAGTTGAATATTGTTGAAGCACACACGCATCAGAAATATCAAGGACAAGCTAAAAACATGGACCACTTTTGGAGTTATGGGAAACATCCTGCAGGGAAGAGTCTAAATTGAGGCTCTTTAATTTCTGCCTGTGAAGGGAGTGAGCGGAAGGACAGACTCCCTAAGCCTGATTTCACAAGCTTCTGCTAAGCCTGGGCATCACTTAGTTCAATGCTTATCCACATATTGTCCTTAAACACCAGTAATATTGAAACAGAATTACCAAGGTTGGAAAAGACCTCCAAGATGACCTAATCCAACCGTCAACCTATCACCAATATTTCCCCACTAAACCGTGTTCCTTAGTACCACATCCACATTGCTCTTGAACACCTCCAGGGATGGTGACTCCACCACCTCCCTGGGCAGCTGACCGCTCTTTCAGAGAAGAAATGCTTCCTAACATCCAACCTGAGCCTCCCCTGGCACTACTTGAAGCCATTCCCCCTTGTCCTATCACTAGTTATATGGGAGAAAAGGCTGACCCCCACCTCACCACAACCTCCTCAAGCAGCTGTAGAGAGTGATAAGGTCTCCCCTGAGCCTCCTGTTCTCCAGACTGAACAATCCCAGCTCCTTCAGCCACTGCCCATAAGACTTGTGCTCCAGACCCATCACAGCTTTGTTGCCCTTTTCTGGACATGCTCCTGGGCTTTGATGATATTCTTGTAGTGAAAGCACAGAGGAAAGAAAACACTAATTGATTCCACTTAGTTTCTATCTCAAGATTAAAAAATAATAATAAACTTGAGCAAACTGAGAATTAAAAAATACTAAGTATGTGGGAAAAAAAAATCTAGAAACGGACATTACTATTCTCTGTGACTATCACCATAAATTCAACGAGTATTCTGCCAACTATTTCATTTCAGAGCTTACTTGGTTTTAAACTCCAGTTTGGTTATTACTTGAAGCTCGTGACAGCTTCCACACAATGCATAATTCAGCACGCATGCAGCAGAAATCATAATCAGAATTATAACTTCAAGTCACAGAATAATTGTATAATCTAGTAGCAGCATATTTATGTAACCACAGTGGTCTAAGGCAATATTTGTTAGAGTTCTTTAGACCAACTGATGCACTGGAAGAGGTGCCATACCAGTCCTCATTGCGATAGAGACGCAGTGAAGAACCTCTGTACAATTTCACTATCCTGCAGAGCTAAACAACCCAGACAACCTGACAAAACCTTTGCCAGCATTCATACTTCTGACACTACTGAGACGACTGTTAAGGCAGTAGTGGATTCGAATGGAGGAAAGAAAAGGCCAGCAAAAGATGACTTCATGTACAGAAATAGACATTCTGAAAGAGGGCAAGAGAAAGATTCCACTTCTAAAAACACCAACTGTACCCATCATCCGAGAAGCAAAATTCTCTCCAAATGAGTTCCATTCAAATTTCTCAGTGGTCATTCACCCCACTTTATCTATTTCAATACATATAGCATGCACATCACTTTTTCCAATAAGAAGGAGAAAAGCTTTGGCCCAGGCAGGCCAGATGGGAGATGCTCTCAGGCTCCTGAACCAGAGCCATGGATCCCCACAAGTTCCCACAGATACCCACACTACACTGAATGTAGGAACCTGCCCTCCCCACAGGATGCAACAGCTGAACAAAAGCACAGGGAGCCATATTTGCTCCATTCTGCACATCTTTAGAAAACATGTGTCCACATCCAAGACATCCAACTTTAATTCAACAGAACATGTTTTAATGGTCACATCAAAATTGGCTCACGCTCAGCAGGATTTACCTCCATGCAGTATTGCCTCTGAAGTACTACAGACCTCTGTTTTAAGTAG
Source organism: Alectoris magna (assembly GCA_030625065.1). Classification (NCBI taxonomy): domain Eukaryota; kingdom Metazoa; phylum Chordata; class Aves; order Galliformes; family Phasianidae; genus Alectoris; species Alectoris magna. The sequence continues at coordinate 104,502,417 of CM060560.1, forward strand.
CGGAAGGGTAAATGTAACACTCAGAAGTGAATTACTGCAAAGGCAGTACATGCAACTGCATGAGAGGGATTTAGGGGTCCCACTAAACAGACAGGTTATCAGGTCACTTTTCTGTCACAACCTAATGGCATATATTCAAGACTCCAAGGAGGTCTTAAAGGTAGGGGCATTAATTACCACAAGTTAAAAATCTCCTTGGCTATACGTATAGAAAACAATTGCCAATTTATGATTTATACATTTCTAAGGCATGTAAAAGCAACCATTTATGGAGAGGTGCAGAGCAAAAGAGTGACGGTAAATAGTAATAAGAAGCACTCAAATAACTTTGAAGGCCAAGTTCTTTGCTTACCCACTCAAACAGAACAGGCAAGAGCAGGGCAAACTTCCTCTCAACAACCTCCACGTGCAAGTGCCAGGCACAGTCAACACACATCTGGCTGTTTTGCATCAGAGATCAGGTACCAAGCTCATGCAGCCATTCGTCAAAGAGCAAACTTGTTGACTACTGTGTCACCCAGGACATACCTCTACTGCTCCCAGGCCAGACTATGTACATTCACTCAGAAGTGGAGCAAAACCAGTAATTAATTTCACATAAGCCCAGCAAGGCTAACCTGTAGGCCAGACTCATAGCAGCATACTCAAAAGCAGAAAGTTCTACCTTCACATTACCAAACTCCCTGCAGTTAGCTGTCCTCCACCACTCCTTTACACCACAAGGTCTTATGTTAGATATCTTTGTCCTCTGACAACATGCACAAGGTATAAAGCCCAAAATTGTTTCATCATATTATCCCAGTCAAGATGAGAGTTTGAAACCTGAGTATGAAGAAAGAATATCTAAACTACAACGAAGTCCTCTCAGCAAGCCTTCAATACCTTTAATACACAGAGGTCCTAAGGAAAGGGTCCTAAGGTGGTCCCAGCATGCCTCACTCCTAGATCTTCTATAAGCACATATCCCTACTTCCTCAGACCTACGTAAGCTTGCTGCCATATTTCCCTCTACCTCCCCTCCCATACACCCAAGATTAAAAAAAAAACAACACCAAAACCAACAACTTCATGCCATTAGACCAAGTCAGCAAAAACCATCACTGTGAAGTGGTAACAAAGCTTTCATCACCACATCATTTGAAGAATCTACAGTGTGGGTCTTTGCTTCCTACCTGCCAAAGCCTCCAGATATCTTTCCACCCCAGTGCACAACCTGCTCTTCTTCAAAGTGCACCCTGTGAGTCAGTGATTGATCATTTTCCTGGCAAACTGCTCCTCTGAACACATTTTAACCCAGCATCAGGCACAGAAAGTATCACGTTTGTGGCCTCCTCTGAGGAGGAAAGCTCAGTTTGCATTCCAAAAACTGACCCTCCATGACAGTCACACAGCCAAAGTGCCACACTGGATTGCAAGTAAGACCCTAGAACAAAAAGGCAATTGACCCCAAATGGTCACTTCTGCGACAGAAATACTCATGCTAAACTTTGACCAAACCTGCATATACAAAGTGAGTTCTCACCCCAATGCACCAATATCAGAAGTGTGATGAAAGAGGAAAATACAGAGGGAAGAGAAGCCAGCAATTTACCTGAAGGCATATACTAGCTCCAGGAAAGCACTGTAAGGAGACTAGCTTCTTGTTCTAGATTGGACCTGTTAATGCAAGGAAATCTGGCTATGGAGATGCCTTGTCCTGGCATGTGCCTGGCATTAACCTATATGTTACCAGCCTCTGCATGAAGAGCAAAGTGTCTCAGCTTCAGGAAGAGAGAAAAATCTCTCTCTATATATACTAACCAAAAGCTAACTGCTCACACTAAGGGGGTTGGCAGAAAAGTCTTTCAAATGACCTTTAACATTTCCTTGGCGAGTAGCTTCGGCTCATCTCAGTTGATCCCTATAGGTTCACCAGGAAGACAAAGTCTGGAACAGGCACGCTCTCTGTGCCCTCCAGTGCTGAGCAGGAGCAAAGACACAAGCTGAAGACTCATTCGTTCTGCTATTTTGGAAGGACAACCCCACCCAGCAACTCTATTAGCAGTGCTGCAGCCACCGCCATCAAGCCGCCCCTTTCAGACTCCAAAAGCAGACACCACAATCAATTCAGACACCACAGCATGCCCTGCAGCCACACACATCCCGCTTCAGTCCTTGTTTTAAACTCTGCAGGAGTCCACAATTAGGTATTCCATTTACCTGCCAGTGGCGAGCAGAAAACTTTGCTCAGAAAACTCAGATATTTCAAGATTTATTTGCAGAGCTTCAAGAAACTCTTGGCTTCTATCAAGATTGTTCTCTGGTGATAGCTGCCCCAACCCCACCACCACACACAGACACACCTTTAACTCCTTCCATTTTAAAACACGCTATTCCCTTTCTCTCTGGGGAGCGTGACCTTCCCCAGTGCTCTTTCCTCACCTTACTTCACCCACCTCTGATTTCTAACAACAGCCACAATTCCGTGCCTATTGACTCCTGTTATTTTCTCTCTCTCTTTTTTTTTTTAATAATACCCTCCCAAGCCTAGGGTAGTGAGTCGTTTTGCAGCTATTGACAGGTGCCTATCAATACAGATGCCTGCATCCAGAGCTTAGTCAATAGCTTTAATGTCAGTTCAACACTGCTTTAGGACAGAACCGTAGGGCTGAGGCTTACCTTGCCACCTCTCATCTCCAGATGATCAGAGTGATTTTTTCTCTGATAAGCTGTCATACTAGTTACTCCCTCCCTGATGGAAGCCTGCTCCAGGCACTTCAGCTCTCTAAACCAAGATGTACATACTGCATGCCTCGTCTAGAACCAAACCGTGAGATCAAAGGGAAACAAGGTTGATGCAACAGATTTATTACTCAAAATTAATTTAAATCTCCATATGAACTGAATACAAACAAGCGTACTCTACATACAACAGAAAGGCTCTTTACACAGACAAAAATTTCATCCATCTCCCAAAACATGGGATGCCACTGGGCTTTACCAGGCTTCTGAAAACTGTAACACTTCCTTGTTGCCCAGAGAAGCTGTGGTGCCCTATCACTGCAGGCACTCAGGGCTGGGTTGGATGGGCCCTGGGCAGCCTGAGCTGGTGGGGGGCAGCCCTGCCCATGGCAAGGGGTTGGGGCTTGGTGGGCTTTAAGGTCCCTTCCAACCCAAACCATCCTGTGATTTGGGTAAAGGTGGAGGTTATAACATCAGGAGCATATTATGGGTAGCACTCTGAAAGGACAAAATAATTCGTGTCTGTGGCAAAGGAAGACATATCACCTGCCCCCACCGTCTAGAACCCTAAGTAGGATTGGAGCATATAAGGGAAAGATCAACAGATCAACCCCTCACTGTTTATTCCAACAGTTCCCACCAACAAATAATACCACCTAGATATTACTCGCTGTATTCAGGCACAAACACATGCAAGTACTAATAAATCACACAGTACTGAGGAAAAAAACAGTACTGAATCTTACATGATTACTCACAAGTTATAAGAATTCTGTATTTTGTTCTAGATGATTATAGCTGGTACCCTGAAAATTTAGGAAGTGTCCCATATTAGTTCAGCATCTGTTTCGTATTTAGAAGCTATTCTTTGCAAACACAGAGGTCATGCTGCTTTTAAAGCGCCTACTGCCAATTCTCTTTTGCAGTGCAGATTTAATAGCAGATTCCACTGCCACAGGACTCACTGTGTAATAATGAAGGGTAGTGTGTCAATAGATGAAACTGAACACATCAATAAGAAGCTGGCAGAGGTCCCTATGGATGCCTCTCTTGCAACAATCATTTTAATGCGTGTAGGAGAACAATGCTGTTAGAGCTGCTCAAAGATTCCCCACAGCCACGCTGCATCAAAGCCTGAAATACAATGCTAAATTCTCTGCAGTTGGAGCTAACAGTGGAACACGCACAGAAACAAAGTCCTTTACACTGGCAATTATTCTTCTGAAGGCTGACAAACCTAAGCAGAATGAGTTTTTGTCAGGACTAGCCTCTTGCTAGCCAACACCACCCCAGCCATAGTCCCACCAAACTCCTACCAATACGGCAAGAAAAGAGCCACTCTGAAAGCATGCAAACTGCAGACACAAAGCAAACGTGAAGCAGCACAGCTAAACCACATCTTCAGGGAAGTCAGCAGAAAGGCAAGCCCGGACAGATCAAGCCTATTAAACAGGAAGGGTAGGGTAAGTTCTCCAGGTTTTTGGGGAGTAGCAGCAGGAGATGTTTTACAGCCAGTGTGAAGTGAAGGACAAAGGGGGACACCTGGAGAACAGCCTGAGAAAAGAGCTGAGGCCACAGAACAAAAGTTACAAACTGCACATAAAGTTTACATTGATTTTTCAGAAAGCCACATATAAGAAAGATGATACACACTTTGTCTGCTGAAGCAGCAGGCTCTTACCAGCAGATACAATCAGTGATCCACACAGACAAGCGCACTGTTTCAATACTGGCCAATTTGGAGAAGGCAAAAAAACAAAACAAAAAAAAACAACACAAACCACCACTTCTCTAACACATTTACAGAATTCTGAAATTGGAATAAAAAGGCAGTTTCCACCTCCCCGCTCCTAATTCCAGACATAATCCTTTGACACCTTGAAAGCAATGACAGAGTGCTTTCTCTAGGGACACGAGACTAATTCCCTTCAGAGCTTTTAGAAGCGGATGCTTTTCCAAGTCTTCCAATGTGGCCAAATTTGGGCATTTTTCACAACAACAGCAAAAGCCACACTCTCGATGCAAAGTTAACTCCAGCCAAATTTCCAGCCCTTACTCGAAAGCACGGAGGTGCTACAACTTCTCAGCTTAGCAGATGCAATGTTATTATTTGTTGGAGACCAGGGAGGGAGAATTGGCCAGGAAAAAAAAAGCAAACAAAACAACCAGCTTCTTCCTGCCTTCCCCATTTCCAAAGAGGAAAGGTTGGAAACAATTGAGTTTGGTTTTGTTTTTTTTTTAGTTCATTTGTTTGTCTTCTAGGGGAGAGAAAAAAAGAAGCAAAAAAAAAAAAAAAAGAGGTCAACCTAGGGTAGACGCTCAGCCCTGAAGACTTGCAGGATAATAAACAATTTCAGAGATGTCCCTCATAACGCAAAGTACCAAGCAGACATACTACAGGCATTGCTGGCAGCCCTGCCTATCAGCAGCTGTGACAGCTTGCCTGTGAGCTCCAGTCTTTAATTAGTTCTCATTCCTGAAGTTCACAAGTCAATTAATTCCAAAAACCGTCTTCAGATCCTTTTTTAAAGGAGTAAAACATTGTCCAGGATTCGGTGTCTTAATAACTTACTTATTCTTCCCATAGCTCAGCTAACAATTCAGTTCTTTTACAGCATCCATGCAAATGCCATCTGGCCATAGAGATTATCACAAATTAGCTATTTCAGCTTATTTCAGCTCTTCTTTGTATTTCTGCAGCGCTATTTTGCCACATCTACATACAGACAAAACAGTTCTCTGGGCTGCTCCGTCAGAGCCAGTCATGTAAAACTACAGCTTGCCTCACCTACTGTAACAGGCAGAAGCCCTACTGCAACACTGCAACAAGCTTCAAGCAGTACCAGGGCAAATTTATTGGCACTCCCATACAACTGTATAACATTAGAAGACTCAACCAAGGTGCTTAGCAACACTGGTTCCTCACAGCAGCAAACACCAACATCCAAACACACCTGTTTATGTGACAGACTCTACCTTTCTTCTTCAATTCAATTTGGGGGTACTTTCTTGATCCAAGGGATGGAACGCTTCCCTTACTTAGAGAGACTGAGGGAGCTGGGGCTGTTCAGCCCTAAGAGAAAACTTCAGGGAGAACCGAGAGCAGCCTTTCAGTGTCTACAGGGGGGCTGTAAGAAGGCATGGGACAGACTGTTTAGCAGGGTCTGTGGTGATAGGACAAGGGGAAATGGTTTCAAACTAAAAGAGGGGGGATTTAGACTGGATATAAAGGAAAAGCTTTATTCAATAAGGGTGGTGAGGCAGTGGAACAGGTTGCCCAGAGAGGTGGTTGATGCTCTGTGCCTGGAGACACCCAAGGTCAGGCTGGATGGTGCAATGAGCACCTGATGGAGCTAAAGGTGTCCCTGTTCACTGCAGGAGAGCTGGACTAGATGGCCTTTAAGGATCCAATTCAAACTCAACTCAAACCATTCTGTGATTCTATGATTCTTCAGGTTGGGAACAGAGGTCCTGCAGGAAACAGCTCATTATTCCTGGGCAGAGATTGCAATGCAGTACCCCTAGACAGTGCTACTTCAGAGATATCTAGACAACAGGCTTCATCACTTACTACCACTTACCTTCTAAGAAAGCAGGACCCCCAGTAAGGCAGGCCCCGGAGCTTACTACAGTATCTCCAGAAGTCAAAAGCAAAGCATTAGAAAGATATATTGCCATTACGACAGATATCCGTACTTCATAGTCCATCTAAATTCCTTTCTTCCAGACTTAGAGACCTTGACTGACTCTGGCATAACCCTTACTTTACCCAGTTCTTATTGGCTAACGTTTTGCTTAAGTTCTTCCCAAATTAACTTCCAAGTGATTGATTCCTTTCTGTATCAGGAATAATTCACATTTTCAGATGTGTCTATTCTTTTGCCTCCTAAAACACAGGACTTCACAAAAATGCATCAGTGAAAGGCATCTAAAAACAGACAACTGATACATTCGTTTTCCAGAAGTGCCTTATTGAGATATGTAATTGTTTCTCCATTAAGAAAATACATAGATCTGTTCTGCAGTTAAGTATTTGAAAAGGATTACGGAGACTGGAAAAATAACCACCAAAAACCAACCACACAAAACCAATTTAACCCACCGGTTTTTTAGATGCGAAATCTGTAATCTCAAACGCCCCATTTGTTTATTCAGATAGACGGATGGATATGTATTATTTTTTACATACATTCTCCTCTAATCAAGCATGCGGTTGCATTTCTAAATGACCCCTACTGCTTACTTCAAATCTTGTCGAGGCAGGCTTATACCTCGATTTGGGGATTAGAGCCAAATACAACAGAGGCTACCTAAGGAGAACAAGCTGTTGCTGTGTCAAAACGTTGCAATCGAGAAATCTGGAGAACACGGATGAAGAATTTCAGAAAAAGCACCTGTGCTCTCTGAAAAGTAGTCCTGAACCTGGAAAGATGCACAAGTGCTGGAAAGAAAAGGTGACTAAGTAATCATTTGCTAGCCTTAACGCAGGCTGGAAAGGTAGAAACACTTCTTACACCACTCTTGCTTTGATTCCCGCATCTTCCCACAGCATAGTCTGCTCTGCTGAGGATTTTGTCAGGCCTTTTACCTAGGCCTTTAGCCCATGATCCACCATCTCCTTACCTGTGCTGGCACTGACTAACAACAAAGGCACCGCATCCAAGAGAAAGGCTGAGAAAACGTTTGCCACAGCTGAATACCTCAGCCATTTGCTGCATTATTTTGTAAAAATCTGAATGAAGCAATCACGTCTAAGTACACACAAGGGAACACAGAATCATTACAGCTGGAAAGACCACTGAGGTCACTCAATCCAACCACCAACCCACCCCCATCATGCCCACCAACCATGTCCCTCAGTGCCACGTCTAAATGCTTCTAAAAAGCCTCTGGGGACGGTGAATGCAGCACTTCCCTGTGCAGCCTGTGCCAATGAACTCTTACAAACCTCAACTCCTTCCCGCCAACTTGGCTATACAGAAACGCACCAACACCTACAGCACGTCGGTTAAAAGAAGGAGACAACTCTCCTCTCTCTTGAAGGGCTGCTAGAAAACACATGCTGGCAATAGCACCCCTCTCTGCACAGTGAGAGGAGAAGCACTTCCCCAGCCTCTCACACATCGACCTCTAAGCAGTCACAGTACCTCACAGAGCTGCTCAGTCCCTGTAGCAGCAGATATCCATGCAGCACATACATACACTGGGAAGTTCAGGGTTCTTCCCGCTGCGCACAAAAGCGCTTTCAATTTTAACGCTACACTGCAATTAAAAAATAAAAAAAATCCCCAAAACACAACTCAGAACAGTCAGACAAACCACAGCTTGACCAGCTGCATGCACATGTGAAGTTATTACGATTATTTGGCCTGGAATTAAAAAGGATAAAAACAGGACACCTTTCTCAATATTTTTTTCTTTTTGCTGCACGATCTTCAGAACTTCACCTGAGCCCTTGATTTCCTGCCTGTCCTACCAAGCCGTTCGCTTGAGATATATCATTCCCTTTCTGTTTCTAAACAGGGTTACGGGAGTTTCCCCCGCTTCGTCACTCCTTTTCCCAGCTGGCCCAGTGCCCACGCTGTGAGAAGCGCCGATCTGGCCAGCCCCAACCGCCAGCAGGAGAAGGCACGCTGACACCTCTCTGCAAAGCGTGCGGAGGGATCCGCTCTCCCACGCCGACACCCCGACCCAGCTGCAGGCTGGCGTTCTGCCCCGCAGCGCTGCCTGCGGAGGATCCCGCAGCCCGGCCACGGGGAGAACGCTCTCTGGCAGTTATAGAAAAGAATTAGTCATCGCGATGTCAAAAGTACAAGCACCAACTAAGTCAGCAAATACTGTTCTGCACGAAGAAAAGCGTTGCTGGGCGGGGTACGGGGGCACACTGCTAACAGCTCGCTCCCTATGACCCGAGAGCCTGGCGGGGCTCCCGCTCGCTGCCCGCCACCGGGGCTCGGCCTCAGGACACCGCACCCCCGCCAGCCGCCAGCCCCCCGCAGCGGGCACGGCTCTCACCTGGGCACCTCCCTGCTCAACTCACCTCTCCCTCAGCAACGCTCCCAACAGCGCTGCAGCCCGACTCTGCCTCACGGAGCAAATAAATAAATAAATAAATAAAAAATCCAATTCCAATAAAAAGAAACGCACCGCCACCCCGCTGCTGTGCCGCTCCCGTTCCGAGGATCCCGTAGCCCCAGTCCCCGCGCGCAGCCTCGATTCCCGCACGCCGACCTCAGCCTTTCGCACCTGTGCGGCGGGGCCCGACTTCCCAGCGGGCCGTACCCGGCGGCCCCGGTCCCCCCCCCCTTCGAAACTTCTCCCGCTGCGGCGTGCGGGCAGCTCCGGCCGCTAACGCCCGCGGGCGGCCCGGGCCAGGCGGCAGTCGCCCGCCGGAGAATAACGCAGCCCCGCGGCGCCGCCCGACCCCCTTCCCGCCGAACGTCGGCGGGCCTGCCCTGCCCTCCCCGCTACCTGCGGCCGAGCACAGCCCTGCCCCGGCCCCCTCCCGCCGCCCCCGGGCTCACCGAGAAGCAGCAGCAGCAGCAGGAGGAGCGGGAGCAGGCTGGGCGCCCTCTCCCCGCGCTGCCCCATGCCGGCGGGTGCCTCTCCCTTCGCGAGGCGGATGGCGGCCGCCTCACACACTCGCCTTGCCTCCCTCCGCCCGGGGACCGGCGGCCGCTCGCCTCCCGTTGCCCTGCGAGCGCTCGGAGCCGCCCGCCCGCCCCGACCGGCCGCGCCGCGCCGCGCAGCCAACCACAGAGACAAACTTTCCCCAGCGCCCGCCCTCGCGCGCCCCCGCCCGCAGGTAGCGGGGGAGGTGCGGGTCCGGTCGGGCCCGGCCCGGCCCTGCCCGCGTCGCCGAGGATGGAAAGGAGAGCTCGAGCAGTCCGTCTGCAGGCAGCGGGGCAGCTCGCAGGGGCGCCTCTACCCCTCTCCCCGCACACGTGGCCGGGAGAGGCCGGGCGCGCGGGCGGCTGTGGGCAGCCCGCAGCCGCGCTCCGCGCTGGCGCCGCCATGGCGCTGCCTGACCCTGACCCCCGGGCACTGCCGCTTCAGCCCCCTCCGCCGTGTTAAACATGGGTGCTCGCTTTGTGTGTGTTTCGGTATTCACTTCCCTGGCTCCCTTCAGGCCTATGTGGTGGAGCCAAGTCCATCTCATGTATTTCACTGCGTGGGACACCTCTGTGTCCGGCCTTGAACCACTCAGCCTTTTGCCCCCACCACAACATGGTCACTGTGGGTTTCACCCTGGGGCCTGCGGCAAACCTGAGCCTGGAGCTGGGCTGGGTGTTCCCAGCAGCAGGAAGTGCACTGTGTACCTGGGGATAGTTATCAGGCTGCGTTTTAGGTTGGACTTTGTCATTTGTTCTGTCGTGCTTTACAGTAGGGAGGGCATTGCCTGATAGGAATGAGACAGAACCCTCCTCAGATGCGTTGAGAGAACTTTCACCCTCCAGCCACAATTGCCTGAGCTCCAGTTCAGGTGAGGTGTGTGCAACACAAAGCGCTGTCCCACCAAGGTTACTCTGGCTTAGGAATGGCGCTGCAGCTGCCAGCAGGATGCCTAAACCAAACAAGGCTGCCTTCATCAGTGTTTACAGTGCCCCTATGCCAGCTTGTTCATGCCACCTGCTTCTATCGCTCTCCTCTGCCACCATTCAAATACATTTCTTCTGAACTTCTTCACTGAAAAACACCCCCTCTGTAAGCCACGTCCCTTGCGTCAAATTCAGAAAACAGAGGAGATCTCCCGTTTTTACCCGTCCGCTTTCATCATGCTGTTTGAACTACTGATCCTTCGCCAAACTCCAGTCCAAACATCTCCCCCTGCACTCCTTCAGCCTGGTAGCAGCAATGTATGTATGGACATGGCTCACTGCATGCGCAAGTATCCTGCTGACAGGAGCCCCGTGCTCCCTGCCTGCCCCATGCTCCCCATGTTCCTCTGCTGGGTCAGGGTTGCTGATGAGGACCTGCGTTACAGGGCTGAATGGCTACAGCAGCAGATTTCTGCAAGAGGTGGCCTTGGAAAGCCTTTCCTTCTGGTCATCCCATTTGGAAGTTCCCATGGTATTCACTGTAACCACCAGGTGCAGATATCTGCTTCACTATTGCTTTACTGGTGCTGATGAAAAGGTAAATTCCTGCTCTCCTGAGCTGCAGTGTGATGTTCTCAACAAGTGTCAGCTCCCTTTTTAAATTCACGTTTACTAGAAACCCTTTTCCTTCCCATGCAGATCTGAAAAGAGAGGGGGCCACTGTAACCCCTTAATCTGACCTGTACACACCAGCCACAGAGCTTTTCTCAGCGGCTGGATCAAAGCAGGTTTGTTTGAGAGACAGCGCATCTTGTCTTAAAGGCTCCAAGGAATGGCAAGTGCCTTACACCACCTACTAATTTGTTCCAGTGTTTAATTATCCTTGCTGCTAGAAAATTGTTTCTTTCAAGGTTGAATTTGTCTAACTTCGACTTTGAGACGTCAGAACCGGTTACACCTTTGTCTACAAACCTGTGCTCCTATCACCTCTCCCTGCTGCACTGAATAGGTTTTCTTTGAAGCCTTGCGTTGTATGATTCAGTTTCCAGCCCCTGCAGCATTTTGTGGATTCTCCCGTATTTCCAAGTGCTTGTTGACACACAGGCACTGACCCTGGATGCAATGTCGCCGTGGTCTGTACACATGCTGCGCACAGAAGGCAAGTCATTTCTCTATCATTATTTGGTTTTCCTCTTCTCACATATCCAAAAATGAAACTAGGTCATTAGCTGCTACACTACACAAAAAGCACGTGGAGCTCATCCCCAGGCCTCTTCCCACACCTCTGTTTTCCAAGACATCTTTGTCTGGCCACGTGCCACTCTTGTTCCTTCCTTTCTCTCTACACAACCTTGCAGCATGGAGCATTAAAGAATATTTTGAAAAGTTGTGACAATTTTGGCACATGTTTGAGATCCTCCATTCAATCTGAACACCATTTCACCGAGGCTTATGAATCGCTGGTGCAGAGGCCAGAAAGAAGAGGGCTGGAGCTGACCACAGCATCAGTCTACCTTCTTCTTCAAAGCCGGCTTTCTTCCTTTTTTTGCGTGTCCTACTTTCAAATGGATTGTTGCATGTATGTGATTATGTCATTTTTTTCCCCTTGCCAATTCCATTTTGTATAGTTCAGCTGTGGGAGCTAGACTGAGTCGAAAGCTTTCTCCGAGCATAAAGTCGAGACAAATATCTTCCTCTGTTTTTGCACTCTCCCCATGTTTATTTATGACATGCAGAGTAAATATGTGGTCAGTTGTTTGTTTCTCAGGAAGGCTCAGTTTGACTTTCAGCATTTAGCATTGCTGTTGTTGCGTAGATACCACATATATTTCACTTACTGATGACACTGCAGGAATGTTTGCCTACATTTCTTCATACCTAGATTGCTGCATAATGCATGGGCTGAAGGCGTCTCTCATTTTGGGGTAACTAGATTAGCCAGCAGACTCTCGGGGAAGAATCACAATTGGAGGGTTGTATGAAACAATATGCACACATATGTGCATAAACATGAGCACGCGCTGATCCTCAAGAAAGCCACCTGCAAACCTTCCCTGCTTGCACAACTCCTCCAGCACATTCTTAACAGGCTTTGCAAAGCCTCCCTGTTAATGAACATGAATGACCAAGTTGAGTTCCTCACCTTGGTCCTGAGCAGCAGAGGTGAGATGAGTGCCCACAGGGAGTGTGGGGTGCAAGGCGTGCAGCATTCAGGAGCCCCATGCATCTCTGGCAAAAGAAGGGCCCACCCAGTCAGGGCCCTCACCCTGCTCAGGGCAGGGGCTGCATAAGTGCTGCTCCCATGCAGATGGCTGGCTTCAGGCCCTAAGCAGTGGAGAAATCTTGCGGTCCCGGAGCCTGAGGGCTGTTGCGTGGCAGCCATAAGCTCTCCACAACAAAGAGAGGGCTAGGCAGGAGGATAGGGCCACTCTCAGCTGTTCTGTCAGCAATACACATAACATACACTGAGGGCAGGAAGGAGTCTGTCAGCAGATTCCAAGCTGCTCACACAAGAGCCCCAGGGAAAGGGAGCCATAGTGTAGACTGTCCCGGAGGCACCTACAAATAGATGTGCCACCTTGTGCCATGGCTATTCATTAAAGATCCCTTCCCTGTGAGTTAGGGACATTATCCCCATGTGCTGCCAAACTCCATGTCTCTTGATTTCATTCTGCTCAAGGTTTGCCTGAGATACTGGAGCAGGCACAGTACTCATCCTCAACCCTTGTTAAATCTCGCTTTGCTCTACAAACCAGCTGGCATGTTCCAGCCAAGAGGCTGTGGCTGGTGTGAGCCTGGCAGCCTCTGAGCTGTATGGTCAGGTCGGTGAAATGCTTCTGAGCATACCTGGACAGAAAATATATGTCCCTTGTCATGCCTTTCTCGGTAGCTGAACAGAAATATGGGCAATAGCAGAGAACTCTCAAAGAACTGTGAAAAACTCAACTTACCCATTATGTATTATGCATTAAAACCTGTGTCTATTGAGCTGTCCAAGATAAAGTCCTACTGGCATTTGATCAAAAGAGCAGGAAATTACCTTGATTTGTCGTGGCTAGAGCTGACTGCCTCGTGTAAAAAGTACTTGTGAATTAATTATTTGCAGATTGATGGGGAAAAAATAAGTAATTTATTTGATGAATATTATTCAGCTGGCTATTGAGGTAACCAAGTCATGAGGAAAAAAAAAACATTTGTGAGTGATTTATTTGAAAATCTAGTAGGAATTTGACGGGAGAAAACAATCAAACAAACTATTTGCCACTATTACTCAAATGCCAGTAGATTTGGATAGTATTCATGCACTAGTGAAGTGCATAAACCTATGGCCCTAGGAAAGGTATTGAAATATGAATTCAAGTCTTCGAATCTACGCTGTTCTTAAATAGAGATTCTCCTCAACCGCTGCCCAAAAGATACCTATTAGTGAGCGCAGGATACATTTTACATTTGCAGCTATTTATTCTTATTTGTTACAAAGACATTCGGGGAACTCTCTTGCCTGATAAAACGTGATGAAAATTGAGTACCTTTTACTTCTGTCCTGCCTCCCTTCAGTGGATCTCTAAGCACTTTACAAATTTCAATGGGTTTAATGTTACAGCTGTTCTGTGAGGCAGGTAGGCATAATGGAACCTAGGAAAAGTGGGAAACACACACGCTGCTTGCTACAGGTTCCTTTCCATCATAAACCCTCACACTTCATGAGCATTTTTAGAGTAGGCTCCTTTCAGCAGAGCACATCATTTAAGGACTTACTACGCTTTTCAAATCTGGCTGCCTGAAGTTTGGTTCTTAACTCTGTACTTAAGCACCCATAAACAGCTGCTTTATATTACATGCTGAGCTCTTGTTGAACTGGATGGAATTTTAAAGCACTAAACACACGAGGAGTGAAAAAAAAACCAAACCCATGTATCACGATATTTCAGCGCATATATGGAGGTTCAGCAGCATGACCTCAGAAGCTTGCCCGCAGAAATATTTATGGTGGTCTGCAGCCATGATAACTGGGAAGCAGGACGGTTGCGGGGACCTGCGAGTGGCTGCAGCTTGCACAGCACATTACTGATGCCACACAAGCAAACCACACACAGAAACTCATCCAGCCTGCTAGGCAGTAAAGGAGACATCTTCCTACTTCATGCCTCACTTGTATGCTTCCAGCAGCAGAGCTGCAGTCCCTCCCTTGTTCCTCGCTGGAAACTGTGACTGTATCCCATACACGGAGCCATATTTCAATGCACCGTCTAAGTATTAGAGATCTGGCACTAGATGTTGTGGCAGCTCTGCCATGGTACATGCAGTAGGGATAAAACCAACACCCAGCTCAAACTGTTGGACATTTTCTTGTCAAGTCTAGTGCAAGGAGGACTTGATTTCTAGTACCAAATGGAGATCACTAATCAACAAATTATTGAAGAGAATCCGCATGCTAAGGCGGTACGTGACTAAATTATCCCCCAAACCTCACCATCTGAATTCCTGCAGAAGTGAATAATTAAAGAAACGACCTAAAAGATACATGTTTTTATGTAACGATGACTGAATATCAAATTAAAGATCTGCTGATCAGCTTAAGCAGAAAGAAACCGTAGAAGAAGAAATAAATATTTGGATGGTTGCCGTTGATCATTGGTGGCAGTTTAAATTCCAGATTTACTCAGCGTGATTTTTGTTCTCTTTCCCGCTGGCGTGTCTCCTCTCTTGAAATAGGAAAAATCAAAAGGAGTCAATTGTGCTTTCAGGTTTTCTCCATTTCTGTGTTGTGACTGCAAAAATCATAGGGGAGGATATTGCTCTTTTTTAAAGGAATAGTTTTCATTACCAACGGAGAAAGAAAACAATAGAAGCATTTCTGTTGGTATTTGTTTGTTTTCAGATGGATTCTCCTAGGCAAAATTGATGCCGGGAGAGCTGCAGAGTCTCTGCTTATAACACAGGCAGGTACAATTCTCATCCTGCTCCACATTCGCTCTCTCGATGCAGTCCAGCTACACTCCATTGTGGAAACTTGCTTTGTTTTTTTCCTGAGGTCAGCCTGAGCTCAGCTGTTCTTTGTGCTTCTACCTGTGGGACTACTTTCTTTCCACATCAGAAAGAGGCTCAAATCCCTTTCTAACCTTGACTGCAGTGAGCGGGGCATCCGTGCGATGAGGCTGCATCGGGTTAAAGGACAAGCAGCGGCAGCACGTTTCTCTGGTAGGTCCCAGAGCCTTACGTATCATTGCAAGGCACACACCCTGATCTTTGGGCTTTTCCAAGGCATGGAAATTAGAGAACCAATAAGCCAGGAGGCCTCTGCTTATGCAAGGCTAAAATGTTGCAGATAATATACACTGAGCCGCCACCTATTATCCTGAGTTGATTTAAAATAAACTGTAATCCAGGGATGAGAAATGAGCGCCACAGGATGAGGCAAATCCTTCTCATGCAGCAAGACGGTGTTGTCGTGCTGAACTACGAAAGAAGAAACACTCTGTCTCTTTGGGAGAGGACTTCTAATTTCTTGAGTAGAGTGGCTAAAAGAATCTTCTCAAGTGCACTTACATTAACGGGAGTTAATTGGAAGATTAGGCTGGGGCTGGTGTTCATGACCCCTTCAGACAGTCTGGGCACACTCTTTAGTAACAAGAGCCTGGAAGCAGGGAAGCACAGTGTTAGCCGGCATGGTTGCTGTGCTCCAAGGATCTCTTTACAAAGGACCCAGCAGCCTGCTCTGGGGCTCCTCCTGGCCTCTGATGGGATGGGAAGAGATTAAAGGGAGCAGAGACAATCGATGAAGTCCCACTGTGTGTTGTTCAGGTTCATTTTTATCTTGCAGTGCCAAACAAAGAGATTGGAGATGCAAAATACATGCAAAATAAACCAACATAAAAGTTCAGTGGCAACTAGCAAGTTTTCAACAGAGTTCCAGAAACAAACTCAGAGAGCTTGGTGCACACATAATAAAGGAGAGCAAAGAAACCTGTGTTCTTATTTTATTTCCAGTCCTTTTGGCGTCCCGATATTCCGGCTTCTGCTTACTGGCATGCATTCCCTTCTTCCCTCTGTTTTGTTTCTACTTTGGATGACTGGCTAACTAGCTATTGAGCCAGCAGAGGGAAAAAACGGGTCAAAAACTGCAGATGTCTCAGTGTTTGTGCCCAGGGGACATCAGATAACAAGCTGTTACAGGCTGCCTGCAAATCCACTGGTTGGCTTGTTATTCTTGAGTGCCCGCATAAGGCCTCATTGATTCTAGTCTGGCATCATTCTCTTGACTCTGCAGTGCTTTGGGGGTGTCTGCAGCACAAATGCCTCATCAGCTCATCCAGAACTCCTGTGAGTCCTGGGGAGTGTTTTGGGAGGGACCTCAGGTGCTATCTTCTCAGAAAAGACGTGAGATGAGACACTAGCTGGGAAATTCTACGTGCTGCTGGGACACTGCCCCATACAGCTGTGCCTTTGCAAATCCTGCATCATGCAGAAAATGCTCCCACATTGACGACACGGGGAATGTGCCAGCTGATCACATGGTTCACCAGGATGACCACTTATGGCAAGGTAAACTACAGCACAAAGTCTCCTTGCCTACTCTGTGACCACAGGGATTGCAAGCAAGGAAGCGCATTCAGATTCAAATCATGATATATATGAAGTCTCACTAATTTAGACCCAAGAGACTTCAGGAGAGGGCAGAAGTTGGCTCGCTGTGAGAAAGCAGTATCTGCATGTAAAATCTCTGAAAAATGTCCAATAAAGCTACTTATATTGTGTCCCCCAAAATGTGATTCCCTGACTGGGGAATAGCTGCTATTCATGAACTGCATGGCTTAGAGCAGAATGAGGAGGTTCAGTAAAAGCAGCATGAAAAATGCTATTAACATGGTTTTAAAGAGCCCTGTAGACCCAGCCTTTGTGCAGATGGGTGAGCACAACTGGGCAGGGCAGGACCGTGCAGGGGCTCCAGCTCTTCTCGTGCCCCTGTGGAAATCAGTTCCACTCAGCTGCAGGACAGCAGAGGGCCTTGTATCCCCTGTCACACAGATGTCCCACTGCTCATCACCCAGCACAGGGCAATGATGCTGTGAATCCTTGTCTCCTGTGAGCAAGGCAAGCCAAGAGCTAGTGGGGCTTCTTCCCCTAGGGAGGTCTGGGAGTAAAGAGGGCTTGAAAAGTGGGCAAGGAGTAGTTCAAAAGGAAGCACCATGGCATTTTGAGCCTGTCAGAGAGGATCAGGGCAGCTGGGTAGCCTTGGAGACAGAAATTGAAGGTGTGTTATGGGGATTTACATGCTGTTTTTGGAAGCCCTGTTTCAGTTTAAGATGATTAGCAGTATCTGTGAAAGCCCGCAGGAAACTGTCTCCTGTAACTTTATAAAGGCATCAGACAAGGCGTAGCCCTCTTCTTTGAACAGGAATTCCCTAGCCGGTGGCTGAAGAAACGTGTTGCTTTTCTCCTTGCTAAGAGTAGGCAGCTGCTGTGCTTGCTAGATTTGCATCCAGGCTGCATGGGAAGATTTGATTTAAGGCAAGGCTGGCTGATGACTCTTAGCGTGTAAAACTTCCAAACGGGGGGAGGGAGCAGCTGCAACTACAGTTTTCCACTGGAAAGTGAGAAAATAGGGATAATTTCCGTTTCTACAGCAATGTGAATAATTATCGAAAAGAAAATGGTTGATTGGCAGCTAGAAGAATTGTTCTTACTATACACCAAAATGGGCCAGTAGCAGCAGCACAGATGAAATCTCTGGATGGAGGAATTGACTTCTAAGCGTTAAAACTACTTTTTCCACTCTCATTTTCATGTTTGTTTGCTTTTCATTCCCCCTTGCTAAGAATTCACACACACTCACATCCCCAAAACAGTGTTTTACAATGTTTGCATGTGGACACCTCCTCTGCGATTCCCTGTTACTCCTACTTATATCTCAACAGCTGACTGAACAAGACTGCAGGCCATTCAGGCATTAAGCCTCTATTAAACCCCGCATCCACTTGTAGATTAAAAACAACAACGTTCGTTCTCAAGAAGATTTGAAAAAAAGCCATACTGAGCAGCTGACAGACTTTCCCCATGAAGATGCTTTCACACAGAGCTAGTTTTCTGATGGTGCCTCAGAGAGGCGCTTCTAGCAATTTTTGTATATCCAGAGAACCACCAAATCCATGGCAGTAGCCTTCTGATAAAATGCCAAGCCATTTCTGGAGCCATACAAGTCTGGCATACAAGTCTGCGCTTACGTCTTCGGATGTTACCAGTGCTTCTGCTGACACCTGAAAGAAGGTTGGGCACCACATAACACCAGCTCATCTGAGCTGCCTGACCACTGCAGGAGAGAAGTCTGGTGATGCTCAGCTAGCCTAGTTGAAAATCTGCTGAAATCCTCCCTAGCAGCTTAAAGTGAAAATCAGAACATTCAAGCAGTCGAACCTAAAACATCACTGCAATTTGCTGCTGAGCCCACAGGCTCTCAGAAATAATGAATGTTGAAGAAAAAAAACAAAAAACACTCTTCAGAAAGGAAGGTCACGCAGATACCTTACGTGGCAGGTAATGCCTTCTGTAGCCAGTCTTCTCGGACCATTCCCGTCAGCGTGTGCTAGAGCACAGCTCATGCCTATTCAAAGAAACAAAAGATGTCTCTTCTTTCACTTTCTTCTTCCACACTGCTGGGAATTACTGCTCTTCTCCATTCTGCTTCTCACGTGGTGAGAGTCATTTTTAATTTTTTAGTGCAGTAAAAATAATACGGAGCTTCATGAATGAAGCTGGCAAAATACAGAGCAGGGTTTTACTCTTCATGCACAAAGACAAAATGGTAACATAATATTTAATCAGGGAGTGAAAGAAAGAGAAGTGAGTTCATTAACTTTTCCCTTGAGTGAAAACTCCTATTTTCATTTTTCTTTTATTTTTATTCAAATAGTTTGCAAGAGAACACCAGCCATATGCAAATGCGTGTGTGCTCTCAGAACACAGCTTTCTTTTATATAGATGATCATGAACTGACTTCAATAAAAGGAAAGAGCTAGGATTTTTCCACAGAAATAACCCTCTCTATTACCCTCCAGCTATCTCTTCCACATTCCTTAGAGCCTGTGTGCTCCAGTAGATGGCCTCTGGGAGTATCAGACATCACGGACCCAGTGGCTTTTACCCAGGTTTTTACCCAAGACACAACCATGAAGCACAAACAGCACCAAAATGGCTCCACTACGGATGTGTCCTGAAGGCTCTAGGGGAGCCTATGCTGCAGCATCTCTTCTAGATGACCCCTTACGGATGTTGCCTCCAGATACACACACTTGGACAGCAGTGTGGTTGAGCACAAGCTCTCAGAAATCTGCAATAACAATTGAAGTTACCTACATGGTTCCCACGTCCCCTCCGAGACAATAAAAATGTACTCATCTCCTCTCACCTGGACTTGTTATTTCTCGATTCCTCCTGCTGTTGTTTCCCTTTGGAGAGCTGAGTTATCAGAAGCCACTAATTTATGAGGGGCAGTGCCTTCCTCAAAGACATTACCTCTGTCCAATCAGTATCTGAAAAACCACCAGGAACCTCACCATGAATCTTTCTGGATTACATCCTAAGCAGCTGCTGATTCTTTCTGAGTAATAACAGAAGAGAAATCTGAGAGGAGAAACTGCAGCTGCTGCCACAGCAGAGAGAGCTTATTATGAGACATTGAACTCTCTTGTTTTTACTCTTCTTTTTTGTTGTTGTTGTTTCGGTTTTGTGGGTTTGGCTTTGGGGTTTGGTTTTTTTTGTTTGTTGTTGTTTGTTTGGGGTTGTTTTTTGTTTTTTTTTTTGCCTAAGTGGTGAATTATGACAGAAAATTCACACTGGGAAGTTGAAGCCTATCCCTGTAACGAGTAGGTTCCCATGCAACTGCAGATGACTTCACCTATTTTGGTTAGCAACAAATTATAAAATGTCCTTTGCAGTTTTGTCCCTTGTGGCGTTTCCACTGCTTTTCTATGTGAGTCAGACTTTCTGCTGGAGGCGCTGAACCGTTATTTGAGCCATTTGCCACCAGCACTCGCCTCTTTCCAATGCACGCTGGCTCAGGTCACCTAAATTTCCAGTGCCACATTGCACCATAATCAAAGATATCTTCTTACCTGTCTCTATGGTTAATGCATTTTCATACTAAATCTCTCAGTATAGGGATCATATTGGATTTTTAGGTCCTATTATAATACAATAACCGATAACGGGGAACACTGTCTGCAGTAAAATATGATTCCCCAGGCGGCACTTAATGCAACCTTTCAGTCCTTAATTACTTGAGACAGAATCAGAGAGGAAAAAGGGAAAGCCCAGAATAAATGGAGCATCTGCTTCTGCAGCCCCCAGGAGGACACTGGAGCTGCCAGGACTGAGGTCCCCAGAGGGCTCCTCTTGCTCAGGATGCACAGCAGTGCTGCAGGCACCCTTCTATCCACCCTGCCAAGCAGGGCCTTATTGTGTCATACTCAGGGCCGAAAGGTTCTGAGGTGAATATTCTCAGGGTAGATCTAAGTCCAGTGCTACCAAGAAAGGAACTTCAGAAAAGCTCAAGTTTTTGAAAAGAATTACCAAAGCTCTTTGAGGATCACAAAATGCTGCTTGCCATTTGCATTACAAAGCCACGTGACACAGAGACTAAGAATTAAAAAAAAAAAAGAAGAAGAAGAAGAAGCAGAGTACCTGATATTGTAACATACGTGAACCTCAGGTGGCTATGGGCAGCAGTGAAAGATGCCAGGTGGAAGTGAGTAGGTTTCCAGGCACCAGAAAGCTTCAAGAGGCTGAAATACTTCTGACTTCCTCCAACCTCCTTCTTCACTGCCAAACACCTAAATGAAATAAGATAAAAAACAAACAAATAAAAATAAAAGCTGCTCTTGAGCAGGCAGGTTGCTTACCCAGCAGGCAGGACAGGGAAGTTATTTTCCCCGTTTATCTATTCCAGGCCCCCCTTCAGAAGCAACAAGCTTTTTCCCTCACTGTGAGAGTTCAGTTAAGCACTTATCAAGCCCTTTCCAAATCTGGAAACACTGATGTGTCGTGGAAATACTTCTTTGTTCAGGGGTTACTGGGTGATTAATTGCAGTAGCTCCTCAAAGGACAACTTAATCTGCATTAGCAATTCACTTGCTTCTCACTGCCATTGCCATGTCTGTGTTGGGAAGGGTGGATGGAGAATTAGGAAGTTAAAATCATTTTCACTCTTCTTATCTCTAGATGTGTCTTAAGCAACTTGCCTAAATGGCTGGCAAACATTTACCACCATGCAGTTGTTAAATGTATTATGAAAACAAGTCAACAGAGAACCTCAGGCTGATTTGGGCTTTATAAAAACTTTCCCAAACAATCAGCTAGACCGTATCCTCCTAAGCAGCCGAGCCCCTAAACTATTTGTCGATTTTAAAATTGCAGCTTTAACCAGCAACATGATTTTGCAAACAGTCCATTGTATGTCTTGGAACCAAAACTGCTCTGTGACACAGGCGTGTTTCATTATTGGTTCAACAAGTCTCAATCCCATATGGCTTCAGTTACAGAGAACTCACTGGAGCCTTTCCTTTCTTGCACAAAAGCATCGTCAGCTAAACTCCAACAACCAAAGCTTTTTTTTTCGGGCATGTGCAAGGGGTGGAAAGAGCCTAATTTAATCTGATTTGATAGCTTCACCAGTTTTAGAAATTAGCGTGGACTGCCATTTATTCTAGAACAAGTGATGGGGGAAAAAACAAAACAAGAGGCCAGACTCTAACTAGTGCTAAGAGTGTGGGATGGTGCAAGGGTAAGCAGTGGGAGCTATACATGGGCATGCAACACTTCTGGAGACCAGGAGTGAAGGTGAATACCATAGCATGAAGGGTTTGATAAATCCATGCTCCTGATTTTGGAAGCTGTGGGCACTCAGTTCTGCTGGCTCCAGCACCAGTGGCTTCCCAGCAAGCAAAACCACCCCTTCATAGATGCCGGTATGAAATCACAGCAGTTTGAATATCCTCCTGCAGTTCACGGTTCTCAGCCAAAGCCCACTCAAGTCAACAGGAATCTTTCTGTTGACTTCAAAAGACACTGACTAGTCCCTAATCTGTCGTTATATCGTTTGAGGATAATTAAAGCCATATTGTGTAGCAACACAGGGTGGACACGGTTCCTTGGATGATACATTTTTCTATCATTTGCTTAGTTAGTAAGGCTGCTGATGATAAAAACACCAGTAGCAAGAACATCCATTTAGTCTGTGCTGTGAGCCTGCCAGTGGCTCTGGGGTGTTAGGTGATGCAAGGAATCATAGCCTTGACTTGGCCTCAGCATCGCAAATATTCACAAAGGAAGAAGACAAAATCTTCCCCGCCTTCAGTATCCCTTCATTGCGTTGTCCCCTTCTCTTCACCCACCACTGCAATCCAATGTAATTTCTCAAGCAAGTAGTGGTGTTTTGAAGAAGGGTAGTGGGAACCACACCATCTTGAGATCACACAAAACCTTTCCTGGTGGGAAAATGAGATCTTAGAAGTGTCCTGTCTGCAAGATCTGTGCCAGCAAGGTTTCACTCCATCTTTTTTCTGTAGTAGGCTGTTCCAGTTGTTTGAAACCACATCTGTGTTTAATCAGCCCATGTGCCCAGCTGTCTGTTAAAGTAATCCTTCTAGAAACCACTGAGATGGCTTTTCTTTATGAAATCTCATTACATGATAGGTAGTAGCAGTGTCTATAATGCAGGTTGCCATTATACTCAGTACCTTCTGAGTCAGCCCGACTTTAACTGATGGGGCTGACATCTTCCATGAGAGGTCTTGCCTCTGGCTAGTAGATTCTTCAGCCTTTTGTATTACACGCTATTCAAATCTGGTTACCCTGGCCCTGTTAATTCCCTCTTCGTTCCTTCTGTCGCACAACTATAATGCTGGAGTTCTTACAGCAGCTCCCGTATTTTTACCACTAGCTCACCGCAGATGAGAAAAGGCAGCCTGATATTCACTCTGGGATGACGAGGGACCAGCATGTTAGTACCCAAAGGGTCAGAGCAGTGCTCTTACCAACCTCCATCACTGTAGAGTTCTGTGCCCTGGGATTTCAAGACAGGTGCTGGGGATCAGGAGCAGCAGGTACCTGCAAGTGCCTGGCTGAAGGACGTGTACAATATTCCTCATTTCATGGACACCTTGCTTTTGCAACCCTTCACATTGTTCTTTTAATATCTTGGTGCTGGGGCGTGTGCATGAAAGGTATCCAAAAGCTGCCTTTGGTAAAGGCTTCTCAGAGATGGCTTTGGAGCAGGAGGCTGAGCCAGGTACCAGGGCACTGCCTGGCAACAGGCGTGGGCATCCTTGAGAGGCAGTCCCTTCTTGGGACACTGAGATGATGGAAATCCTGCCTCGGCTGCCTGTGAAACACCAGCTGGGAATGGGGGCCACCAGGTGTAGGCTCCCCAGGAGGCATACTTGCACTGCAGAGCTGCTGGGGGAGTTCACTGTGTTGGCTCCATGCAGGGTGCTGCCCACCCAGAGCAAGCACAGCTCTCACTGAGTCAGCCCAGGTGTCCTCCTGCGTGGACATCAGGCATGTAGGCAGGTGGGCAGTACTGGTCACTTTGCATTGTGACAGTGGATGCAGCCAGGACATGTACCTAAATTCAGGTGCCAAAAAGACCTCAGCATGAGATAATACAGGTGTAGCTTCTAGTAGCAAAGATCACATGCCTGAGAACACTACCATTTATCAAACCTTGCAACAGGTAGCCCTGGTTTTAATATTTTAAACAACGTTTCAAACCTCAGTTCTTCCTGCAGGGATGAAATAACATACAGACAGAGGCTCCCAGCTGGCATGCCATCTCTTCCTCCTCTCTCTGCTTGTGTCACGACCAATTCTACTTACCACACCTAGCACTTCTGCCTCACACCTAGAAATGCCGAATGGGATTTTACACTTATTAAAGGGCATCACAGCAGATCTCACAGTCTATCAGAGCGTGTGCTGCTCTTTATCTTGCTAGCCCATCTTCACTGCTGCATTGAGCAAAAAGGGCAATTCTCCTACTGCAAACCAGATATTCCAATTTCAAAATGTTGTGTTGTTGTTTTTCTTTCCTGAGCTGCAGTTATTACAAGCTCTGTCTTTTCCAGGCACGTTGTTGTGCTGGATCAGAAATAGCAATGCACGGCCACTGAAGGTTGAGCCCTGTGTTTTGCTAACACTTTGGAAGACGATACCATCTGTGACATGATTCAGATCAGTGGTTAAGTGAATTTCTGCTGGCAGAGAGTTATTCGTCAGATTAATGTTTCAGAAGTTCTCCTGCTCCCAAAATGATGCTTTGCTTTCCCATTCCCTCTGTTTCCTTCCACATCTCAGTAGGCAGGCCCTGTCAGGTGTCGGAGGCGAGGCCTTGTTAGCAGGCCTGGACAGGGCAGGAAACGCAGCCTTTGCTGCTAGAAAACCACAATACACAGAGCATGCATCCTCACCACTCTGAGTGAGGGCAGCAGGCCATAGAGTTACTGCAAGGTGCAGGGTGAGGGTTCTCCTGCTGTATCCTGACACAGAGGACACCCTCAGCTCACAGGCAGAGGGCAACATGGAAACTCCTTTCCTGGGCACCACATTTTGTCCATCTGGAATGAGTTGTCACGTGCCTCTGAGATGTGTCGCAGTTGCACAAGTGAGAACAAATTGAAACCAGCTTGGATTTTAACACCATGGCAGTCATACAGCTCCCCACATGCAGTGGCTTTGTCTGGCTTACGAGCAGCCTAAGGAACCTCAATACGCATTTGTAGAGATGGGCTTTGCGGAGGTCCCCTCTGAGAGGGAAGTGCCATGTTTTTGGATGCTGCTCAGACAGCTACAAAGGAGCAGTCCTGTAAAAAGCTCCGATCCCTGGGAAACACCTAACCAATGTAAGCCACGTGATTCTGACATGGGAAATAAAATCCTGCAGCACCGTTGTGTGCACCTCTTCCCAGCCATTTTCTGCAATGCATTTTTCTGTGGAACATCTTTCACAGTGGTAATCTTCTTCAGCACTGGTGAGAAAGGTACCTCCTTACAAATCACATGCTCAAAACCAAGCTCTTTGTCTCTTTGCCTGTTGGCCCAGGGTTCTCTCCAGTGGACAGTGTGGAGCCTCAGAGGTTCCTATGGTATCTTAGGGTCAGGGGGCTGTTCTGCAGTGCATCAGTCTTTCTCTGGATAAAGGAGTTCTTTGTAACTGAGAGATTGGAGGTCAAAATAAATGAATTCTCATCACCATCACATAGCTTCATAAGCTGCCCACTGCCGCGTTAATCGAGCATCATAATTAAGCAATAAAGGCAGTTGTTTCTGAAGTACTTTGAACATCATAAAATAGTTTTGATGGTTAAAAACCAGAAGTGCTGGAAGCCATCACCGTGACAGTGCTAAAGCCGAGATGTGCGCTCCGGCAGCGAGACGCAGTAAATTCAGACACAGCAAGGATGAATCGCTTTGGGGAAAAAAAAAATAGTTTGGTAAAACAGAACATTTTTGCACCTGCATTTTGCTGTTTTCCTGTTGACTGGACACCACGTCTGGTCACTCCAAGCAACGGAGTGACAAAGAGCTTAAACAATTATTTCCTTGAAACAATCTGGAAATGTACCTGCTCTTGCTGTATACCTCATCCGGGAGGCAATTTTCCCCCACCCTTCTCCACATCAGCCCGGAGTTCCTGTTAGAAAGATGTGGTAATACGGAGAGACATCAGCATCATTCACTGAATGAAAATACTGAAACAGCAAATGGTTTCTAAAAATAAAAATATAGTGAATATGTCTTTAGGTCTCTGAGGCATTATACGGTGACTAATCAGAGCAGTTTTCCTACGAAAAAGGGACAGAAGCAATAGAGATGGAATCAAATTTAATAGTACAAAATGCGAGGTCGTGCCCTGAGGGAGTAATAACGAGAATTTCTGCTACCAGCTGGGAGCTCATCAGTTGGAAGTGACAGAGGAGGAGAAAGACCTGCGTGCGCTAGCTGATCAAATGACTGCAAGCTGGCAATATCATGCAGATGTGAGAAAGAAAAATGTGAGCCTAAGACACATCAGATGAAGGATTTCTAATAGAACTTGGAAGATTTTAATACCATCACAGAAGTACGGAACATTCTACATCCACATAGAAGATGAATTAATTTAAAATTGCTTTTTTTTTTTTTTTTTCCCTGCCTTTCTCTCTCAGGATGACCAGGAGAGGAGAGAGCTTTCTTCTACAAGAAGAGACTAAAGGGGCTTGGTTTCTCAAAATTAGCAAAACACAGGCTAGGATGAGATATATTCGTCGCTTATAAATACCCTGGAGGGAAGTACCAGGAAGAGAGGAGAGCCATTTGAGTGAAGGGGCAGTGCTGGCACAAGCGAGTATAAACGTGCCAGGAAAACATTTCAGCTGGAAATGAGAAGAAGGTCCTGGCTCTCCAAGAAGTGCATTTCTGGGATTGCCTTACAGGAGGTTTTATCAGAAAGAAAACCCCAAACTGTTTTAATTCAGTACTAGCGTAGTTCCCTACAGATACCGTCCCTACCTCAAAATGCATGGGACTGGACAACGTGACACAGAAGATCCTTTCCATCATCCCCATGTGCTTATATCTCATCCAACAACTTAAGTTTTCATACACGGTGTGTTCTTTGAGCTAACAAAGCTACCTGATTTGACCTGTATTGCTAACCCTAAGAATACAACAGTGAAGACCGCATGCTGTCTCCTGGCTACTTCCCGGCGAATTTCATGGCAGAAATTAGTGAGCCCGGCCCTAAGCCTGTTTCTACTGATTGTGCCATGTCACTCAGACTATCTGTCACATCTCCGGGGAAACAGGATGTATGGGAACTGTTGAGTCACGGCCTGAACCACTGATTGGTCACCTGGGGAAAGGGCTGGGTCAGCCCTGGGAGCACAGGCGAAGGCAATTCAGCTGCGTGACTGGAAGGGGTGCAGCCTGGCTGCACCTCTCTTAGACTCCATTTAAGGGCTGACTGCCACTGGGAAAGGATCTCTGGTTGGAGATCCATCCCTTGTGGAATTTTTCCCCAGGAGCCTAGATCTTTGGAGATGGGTGAGCATTCTTTTCCTGTTTGTCCTTTTGCCATTTTACTCTTGTATTGCCTTTCCACTGCACTAATCTTTCTGACTCTGACCCAGGCCAAAGGCTCTAAGTTGCTCACTTCATTATGACAAGCTCTGCTCTTGCCTACAGTAGAGGAAGAACGCTTCTTATCCACCTGCTGCTCCAGTGGCACATGCACACCTCATCCTTGCAGTGCTAGGTGACACATCAGCACATCATGGAGAACTCTCCATGTTGAGGAGCTACCTTCCTAGAGATAAAGCCTGGGACAGAATCATAGAGAAGGATGGAAAATTGCAAATTGCAAGCCTCCAGGTGTACAATGAACAGGAGCTCCAACCTGCCAGGTGCTCCATGAAGTTGTAAAGTCATCTGAAGACTCAAAGTCCAGACCAGAAACAAAAAAAATGGCGAACACATATGGCAGGGGATCAAGTGGTACAGACTGAGTGAAATTAAGCATATGGCATTAAAATTCCAGGTTCGAGACGATTTAAATCATATAATGAGTCTGATCTGAAACTGCGAATCTCAGCCCTGTGGAAGTTTGCTGGATGGCTCTTAAAGTTGGTCTGTTCTGGCCACTTGAAATTTGTTCTTCCTCTGCCTGTAACAGGAGACTGGGAATCAACAGGTAATCTCAGAATGTAACTAGATACAAAGAACAAGATAAGGAAACGTTAAGTATGTTTCTTTGGTTTCAGGCCTTAGTGCATCAGCAATAACCTTCTTTAACCTTCTTCTCCCCAGCACATCATGGCCATCAAGCTGCTATGCTGTTAGAGTGGTTGTTCTTTTCATGTAGCACTGTAACTTGGTGCAGCAATTTGTCACTACAGATAAAACATCTTTGCTGTCCCAGGAAGCTTGTAAGCTGAAACAGGCATGGCATGTAAACTCAACTGGAAGGCACAAGCTCAAGCACAGAGGAGCCTGGAGAAGAAAGAAGGGGGAGTGCTCCAGGAGCAAGGCTTTGCAGAGGACTGCCAAGGAGGATGAGCAGTGCACATGCAGCAGGAGCAAAGAGAGCGCTCCAGGCACAAGGGCAGGAGTGTGAGCAAGGGATGCACAGAGGGATACGGAAAAAGTTCAGAGAAGTGCAGAGGAAAGAGGCTGGGGAGGAAGGCTGAGGGAGCTAACAGCCCTGCACACGCTACAGGGGCTCTGAAAGGAGGATTCACCCAAGGGCACTGTCGATCATGTAGGATGCCTGCTACATCCCACCCCAGAGCCCCCCTACTTCCTTCATATACACGCATACAAAGTGAGGTGCTCCAAGGTGAAAAGCACCTATAAAAGGACTTAGTATTTTGAGGTTTGAGAAGCTGTGGAGGTCTTCATTCAGAAACAGGCCTGAGTTTTCTTCATGGCACAGATGTCATTCAACAGTAGATCTGCACAATTGTTTAAGTGCATCTCTTTGTATTTAATGTGACCAGTTTTCTTGGGTTTGCAACAGAGTCCTTCCTGTGTGTTTGGACAGCGCATGCACAAAGCCCTTACTTTGAGCGCAGCTACTGAATGTATATGTTTATTTCAGTTTTATATTCCAGGCACAGAGCAAACCCTCAACAAATGCTGTCTTCAGAACTTGGCTGCGCACCCAAGCCAGTCAAACTTTCCATGGAGTCAGAACCTCAGAAATCCCTCACCAAGAAGGAAACACTGGTTGCCTCAATTCCTTTATGTAAAGGAGGGGAAAAAAGAAAACACATTAATCAAGTTTTGTCTGGTCAGATGATGCTGGCCAGAAACTCAGCCTTCCACTTTTGTTAGGTTTTACAACCTCACCGAGCAGCTACATCTTAGGTTGGGGATAAGACTATGGATGGAGATGGAGAGGACCAAACCAACACCTCGTTGTTGATGCTGTTCAATGGGAAGCCTGCTGTGCCCTTGGAGAGGCCCCAGCTCTCCAGGGAAGGATGGTTTTTGCTGTAAAGAGGGACAGAGCAGGGCTTCATTTTCAGGCAGGCTACCTTTGAATTAGGCAGCACAGAGCAGATGTCCAAGAGGCAGCTAGGAGGTGGGAACAAGGCAAGGCACAGGGAATGAGTCACCCACAGCTAAAGCCAAGCAAGGGCTGAATGCTGCAAGAAATCATATAAGGCAAGAGCAAGGCAGAGAGAGAGAAAGAGGAGGAGTCATCCTTGCAGTGAAACAACCAGAGAGACAGAAGGAGGAGGGTGAACAAAATCTCAAAACCACCAGATAGCAGGACATAAGAATGACTGCCCTTGACCAGGTGAGCATCCAGCCTGATATGCTTTCCTGTTGGTGACTCAGAAAAGATGTTTAAGGAAAAAGAGCAGAAAAGCCAGGATGGGTGCCTTGTGACCTTCCCCTGAGGACCATTCCAGCTCCTGGCAACCCAAGGCAGGACTTGCAGCTTTCAACAGTCTTCAGTGACCTCTTCTCCTCTGAACCTAACTGCTGTTCAACCCCTGGCCTCTGTCATAACTGGCAGCAGCAAGCTCCGCAGCCTGAGTGCGTGCCGGGAGAAGGGAGGCAGGGAATGGACTAAGAAAAATCTGGGAGTACAAAGAGACTTCTTTTGGGAAGGGACCTGTGGCATCAGCCAGTCCAACCACTCAGCCAGCATTCTCAAAACAGCAAATTGAGGCCACGTCATTGTAGTGCACGCAACTCTCCAGTCCCTTGAAGAGTAAGAAATGTTAGCATTGCCTTCAGATGGACTGCCCCAAGCATAACTGTCAGAAGTGAAACTCTTTCTGAGGGAGAAAAATGCCAAACCAGTGACTTTCAACACCAAAAAGTTTCTTTTTCCTTTGGAGACTCAAGGAGCCTGCAGTCCCTGCAAGGACAGTTTCTCCCCAGGAGAAATGCTCCATCAGGCACTTTACAGCCCAAGCTGGAGCTCCTTTCTGGTAGCTGCTGTGCTGGAGGGGCATAAACTTGCCCTGTGCTCCCTGGGTGAGAGGAGAAAGGCTTTGTTTCCTGAAACTTTGGAGCATTACTCTTTCCCTCCAGGAAAGGGGCAGCAAATGAATGTATTGTGACCAGTAAAAGAAATAGGGAGAGGGTGGGATTTAGGTTAGAAATGAAGCTGGCCTTTCATAACAAAGGAGGCTGCAAGGTACATGGCCACAGTGGGAAAGAAAAAAAAGAAAAAAGAGGGAAGAAGAGAAAGAGAATTTAAAAAAAAAAAAAAAAAAAAGCATTCAAAGCCTTTACAGCATCCATCAAAGCAGTAACGTTATTGCATGGTGGGTTTATAGCTCCCTTGCAGCCGCAGCAGCAGCTTTTCAGTCTGGCTGGGCTTAAAATGAGGCCAGAGCCAGCTCCTCGCTGCTCCTCTGTGCATGGGCATTTCCCATTCCCTTGCAGCAACTCCAAAATTCATTTCACCCTTTAATTGGATTTAATGCAGCCACACAATGCATGGCACAGCGTGGATGGTGCTGCTTGGGAGAGGGGTACCCATCGCCCACCTGGGGAGCAGGGGCACTGGGGATGAGGATGAGCACGGTGCCTGCAGACACTCCACTGGGTGGCTGCTGGGCTGGCAGCACAACTAATGCCCTATTTCTGGTGTCAGATTTCAGCAACACACAAGTCGCTTCCATTTCATCACACTCAAAAACGGCTGGGCTTAACTAGGTCACATTTCCTCACCATATCAGAGGCAAAGGTTTGTCTTGCTTGAATGATTTATGTGAGGCCCGGCCCTTGTATGGGGCAGAGACGCCAGCACCCTGCTGCAGGAGATGACTGAACCTCAGCCTCCAAAGGGTAGGTGAAAGAAGAAAGGGTGGGCAGTCACTTTGGTGTAATCCCCAGTCTTCTCTGCCTCCTTCCATCAACTGCTTTGATGGCACAGCTCTCTGCCTCCCATCTCAGTCATCAGATGTGGTGGTGATGGCTCCTGCGTGATAGGTTATGACCACTAGCAGCTTCTTCAGGGAAAGTACCCAGGGAGCCCTGCGAGCAACCTCAGAAACTGCATGCTGGTTCCAGCTGGACCAACTCCTGGCTTCAACATGAGTTCTACCCCTAGTCAGGCCATCCTCATGGCACCCAAGATCTCAGTTTTCTGAGCCATCTCACCCTCTCCCCCTCCCCCACCCATGCTGATGTTGGGCTGCTTAAAAGCATCCACTCTCTTGCTAGAATTTTTTTTCCACCAGGGTCAAAGAATACCTTTTGATTTTTACTTATTTAGGAGGGTAAGGCTTCAGGGAGACCTTATATTAGTCCATAAATACTTAAAGGGGGCCTACAAGAAAGACAGCAACAGACGCTTTGTCAAGGAGTGTAGTGACAGAACAAGCGGTGATGGCCTTAAACTAGAAGGGAAAAGTTCAGGTTAGATGTATGAAGGAAGTTCTTTACTCAGAGGGCAGTGAGGCATCGGCACAGCTGCCCGGAGAAGCTGTGGATGACCATTCCTAGAGGAGTTCAAGGCCAGGTTGGATGGGGTCTGGGCAGCCTGAGCTGGTGGGAGGCATCCCTGCCAATGGCAGGGGGTTGGTACTGAATGGGCTGTGATGCTCCTTTCAACTCAAACTTTTCTGTGATTCTATAAACCGACATTCTTATTTTTCCAAACATCTCACCACAACCCTCCTTATGCAAGTGGGAACAAGACAGAGTTCTCTGACCCCTCTACATCCATCATTTCCTCTGCCCATTTTTGCTTTCTTTACCAGTGTTACTTGTGCAGTATGCACCAGTCCGCAATTCACCTGCTTTTCTTACACAGCAGAGTGGTGGCATTGTCAGCCTTGCTTTTTTATCCCACTCTTCAGGCAGCCAGCCATTCTATTTCCTCTTGAGACAGCTGCTGCAGACTGAGCAGATGTTTCCACTGAGCTGTGTCCAGTGACACCCAGCCTCCCCCTGCCACCACACAGCCAGTCACAAGCCTGGCAAGGCACAGAGGCATCCTTCTGCACCATGGTTGTCAACAGTAAGCTCCACCTGCCTGCTCACCTGCCATGGGTAGGTCCCACCAGGCACCCTTCCCTAAATAATTTCACACCATCTGCAAACCTTGCAGCTTCGCTGCTTCCCCTGATTTTTGTGAGCCATTAATAAATACTGAGCCCCAGCAGCAGGCTCATAAGCTGTCAGCTTCGCCCCCTGGCAGCTACTTCACCCCCAGCTCCCAGAGGGCCACAGCCCACACGTGCTGCTTTGCAGGGCCTGAGGTAGCACTGTGCCAGGCCTGCCGCCTCAGCTCAGCAGTGTGCTACAACCAGTGCTCCATGGGCTGGAATTCCTGTCTCACCTCCCTAAGGAGAGGCGCCCATTCAGTGTGTTATTCCTCTAGTCCACGAGGAAGGGGAGACATGCTTCATTTTTGCCTCGCAGGGGAAACAGGAGGAAAACTTTGCTCTGCAGATCTTTGCTTCTAACAGGCCCCATGAAGCTGCAGGGCATGGTCTCCCGCCACTCTAAGCCATGCTGGGTCAGAGTATGACTCTGCCATGCACTTTGCACAGCCCACCATCCATTCAGAAAGGCTTGTTACTGTGCAGGGAAATCAGCCACTCCTGCAGACTACACAGACTTGTTCAGCTGATCATGCTGAGAGCTTAGCCACATAAAAAGGAACCCAGCACGCACGGTACATGACTTTAAAGCAATATGCTGTGGTCAAAAGAAAGTCATTGTTGCTGGCATAAGCTGAGAGAGCTCTTCATAGCAGAGGTTACCCTGCCTAATTTCTACTTCCCATTCCCTCAGCTTTCAGCCAAAATGCTGCTAAGAACATCCCTTCTTTCCTTGTAATAATTGACCAAACCTTATTTTTGCCCATTTTCCAGAGAGATCCAGGCTGGAAGGGCAAGCACAGCTTGCAGAAGGGACAACTTGAGCAAGTGGGAGCAGGGGACTGGAGAGAAGGTTGCCTGGCACAGCTGGTGCTTCCCGTCTCAGGACAAAGAGCCAAGGGCAGAGGCAGCAGCAAAGCCTGCCTTCCTTGGTGCACAAGGGACACAAAGGGCAGGTTTCCTGCTCGCTGTTTCTGCCTTTGTTCCACTTACTCTCAGCGACTGCCAGCTCTGCTCACAGCCCCCCTCTGCACTGCTGAGACACCTGACCCTACCCTTTGTGCTGCTCACGATCCTCACCACAGCTCCCATCACTCCAGATGTACGTTCCACAAAGGGACTGTGCTCCAGGTTTTTTAAATGTGTCTTGAAAAGAGAGCAGCTATTCACAATGGCTCTTACTGATTTTCCTTCTGCATCCTATTCATTTTTAAGTAGTACAGCTAACAGGATTAAAATCTATATTAAAATACAGCAAGCTACCACTTTCTGAAGGTAATTTCTTTGTTTAAAGTTTTCTATTGCTTTGATTTTCTGGGTAGGAAAAGAAAGAGCAATGAGTGAAGGCTTATAGATACTGTGTTATTTCCTCTATCATAGAGCTACAAAATGGCTTGGATTGGAAGGAACCTAAAGCCCACCAAGTTTCAACCCCCAGCCATGGCAGGGCTGCTCCCCACCAGCTCAGGCTGCCCAAGGCCCATCCAACCCGACCTTGAGGGCCTCCATTGATGGGGCACCACAGCTTCTCTGGGCAGCTGTGCCAGCACCTCACCACCCTCTGAGTAGAGAATTTCTTTCTAATATCTAATCTAAATTTTTCCATTTTAAAGTCATCACTCCTTTTCCTATCATTATCAGACCATGTAAAAAGTCACTCCCTCGCCTGTTCCCCCCTTCAAGTACTAGAAGGCTGCAATGAGGTCTCCCTGGAGCCTTCTCCAGGATGAACAAGCCCAACACAGCCTTTCTCCATAGGAAAGGTGCTCCAACCCCTCTGATCATTCTCCTCACCCTCCTCTAGACCTGCTCCAACAGCTCCACATCTTTCCTGAGCTAGGGAACCACTACAAATTAAACAGCACAGAGAGAATGACTGAGTCCTCCCCCAACCCTCCCTCTCCAAATCAACTTGAAGCTCAACGGTATTCATTGTTTCATGGTAAATCTTCTTGTTATTAGACACCACTATCAAACTTTTCCTAGTCACATACTGCCCTCGTTGGTTAACATTCATCAGACTACTACCCATCTTCTCATAGACTTCGATGCACTCCTTGGAAAAAGTCACACCTCCATCATTTCCCCCCATTTCTGCTAGTAACTGCCTTATCAGCATCAGTCTGAACAGTCTGGTACAGTCTGAACAGGACTGGTAGTGCTTTTCCCAATATGGATTCAAGGCACCAAAGGCCCTCAGGGGCTTGACATAACCCGCACAGCTACTTGTATAAAAATTAAAAACACAAAGCAACCCTTTAGGCAGCCAAGGGGTTTTGCTTCAGTATTTCCAAAATGAGGCATTCAGAACAATTTTTCATTCCCTTCTAAAACAAAAATCTCAAATCCTCATAAACAGAATCAAGAAAATGAAATAAAAGGTTTTTCCCCCTCTTCGTTTTGCCGTTTGTTCTTAATTTTCCAAAGATGCTCTCTGCCTTTACCAAGGCCTGGCCCCTACATAGGGACTCCCTTTAGCACCCGTTAAACTTCATGGAAACCTCTTTCCTGGACTGGGGAAACCCAAGCAATGTAGATAGCCCTTCCACACACCAGCCATGATTTATTTCCATAGGTTATCCTACTCCAAATGCTTTGTAAGTTGCTGCCTCCAGCCACGACCTGCAGCTAAGTCCTAGGCTGAAGCAAGGGAGGATAAGCCCAAATGCAGCAGGCAAAGACATACATAGGAATAAAGAGAGAAGGAAAAAAAAAGAAAAAAAAAGAAAAAGAAAAAAAAAAAAAGAAAAAAAAAAAGCTGCTTACCCTTGGAAGGCCTCAGGTAGGCAAGGAGTTCCAACAACACACCCCTTGCTTCCACTGCCAACCCTTAAATGAGGTCATAGAATCATAGAAGGTCTCGGAAGGGGTGGATCCTGGCTCCACCCCTTGTGGTCACTCAGGTACATTCCTTGCACCTGAGCTCCCCTGGGTTGGCTCTGCCTTCCCACCAGGTGCTCAATTACTGCTTCAGGCCGTGACTCAGCATTTCCACTACAGATGCCTAAGGAGCACAGGTCAGTGTAGGTGCAGCTGCTTCCAAACTACATACAGAAGCATTGCCTCCTGCTCACACTGGCACAGCACTCTCCTGTCCTCCCTACTGCCAGCATCCGAGTTGCAAGCTTACAGTGCATCCAAATTTCCATCTGCTCCCCACAGACTCCATTCAGCCTTTCTGCTATCACCCTCTCACCAAGTATCTGTTTCAGATTAATTGGCCTGAAGATCAGGTAGCGTGTGTTTGTCTGGATTATTTCCTGCCCAAGCTAACGTCAATAGATATATTTTTTTTAAGGGAACATTTTGGCAGAGCATCAGAAAGGAAAACTCCCTGATGGTGCAATTATAGCTTAATGTGCAATAGCCATCCGGGAGACACAGGGAAAGCCCCAGCATTTGGGGTGGATGAAATGCAACTCACTGCTATGTGAGGAAAAAAAGGGTACAAGATTCACTAGGGATGACTTTTCAATAGCCAGAGGTGAACGGGCACTCCCTGAACCAACAACTCACTTCCATCCCTGCCCTTGGCAGCATGAATGGGGTGGGCTGAGGGAGGGGATCATGGGGATGTGTGAGGGCAGGGTATGCCTCACGGCTGTGGGCTGAGTGAGAAAAAGTCACCAGCTTGTCCTGACCCTGCGTTCAGTGACACTGATGGAGGAACGGGGCGATTAATTCAAACTGATTGACCAAAACTTTGCATTTCACATCGCTGTCACATATGATTAAAGCTGATCAGGTTGCTCGCTGCAGATAAACCCTTGGACAGCCACAGCCCTGTTATCTGTCCCCGAGTTACCAGTGAGCAGCCTGTCTGCTTGCAACCGGGACTATCCCTAGGATGGCTCTGACAAGTAGCTGGTGTGGAGGCATTTTAGCATACGGCTTCATTGGGACCCCATCGCTGAAAACATCCCACCCCTCAGCCCCCCTTCACTGTATGCCAGTGGTCACGTAAGTCACACTGCATCACTTCCAGCCAGAGGCCATGCTTCACACACAGGAAAAATGTCCTCTCCTAGCTGCAAGTTATTTGCAATCACTCCAAATTTTTCCACAAGCCCACCCTGCAACGGATAGGGCTCTTCAAAATGGCTTTGAGAATAACGCCAGCGTGAGCGTTTAATTATATTTATTCTCATTACTCCAAGAGATAGCTTGCTTTCGTGAGCATCTTTGTGGGCAGAACATTTTTTCAACTGAGTGTTTGGAAATAAAATGGGTCACAATCACTGAGGAAGACAGTCTGCATGTTTTATTCACAAGCACATTTTGTGAACGTTTATTGCTACATACGCCCAGCTCTAGTGAAGATGGACATCCCTAGTTCTCCTTCTCATTTTCTCTCTCTTTGTTCTTATTTTTATCTCCACATATTAACTGCAACCTATTGACATTTGCAGTTATCAGCTGGAAAGAGAAAAAGAAAAAAAGCACGCAGGAAACTCTATGCAAAAGGAAAAGTTTATTTCCTCTTAAACCTTTTCCTTAAATTCAATTATGTTGCTCTCATCCACAACAAGCTAATGGCCACTTACGGAGCCCATATCAGATACAGACACGTCGCTTCTGCTGAGCAAAAATTTCCCTGGAAAAACACCGCTTCGTTTACTGGTGAGTTGCTTTGCCAGGTTTGACAGGCTTCCACTCAGGGCTGCCATGATGAGGCCCTGGACCGTCATGCCAGCAAAGTCCTAGCCCCATGACAGGCTGCAAGGGACACCACTTTTTGGTACTGCAGCCCTGGGAGATCTCCTAGCCTTTTGGCTTCCCCGTCTGCATGGTGGGAGCAAGTGTTTTAGGGACAGCTTCTTTTCAAGAACTCTTTGGCATTTACAGAAGCAGCTCAGTCTTACAAGTTTTCAGGACACTGAAACACTGGTCAGGGTCTCACTGTGACCAAACATCACTGTTTGGGCGTGCAGCCCAACCACCACAGACAGGCAGCCTTGGGCGCCAGGAGGACCCCACACAACCCCAGGGGACTGAGGAGGATCCTCTGTGCTACAGAGCACAATCTTCCACTCTTGAAACACCATGAGCTCATTCCTGCGTTGGGCTCAGCATGAGAAAAGAGGCCAAGAAAATATGAAACAATGCAGGGAGGAGCAGAGCTTGTCAGTTAGGAGACAGGCCAGAGCTGGCCTCCTTTCCCCCAGAAGCCATTAGAAGCCATTGCCAAGATGAGGGATGGAGGAGGAGGACAAAGTGCCCTGGAGGAAAAGGACAAAGAGGAGGAGTTGGGAGTCTTACATTTCTTCTCTAAAGACTTCTCATTCCCTCTGCCCTAAAAAGATCAGCATAGAAAAGGAAAATGTTTTAAAAACAAAACAAAACAAAAAAAAAAACCCTACACAGCTCTAAGATAAAGATAAGTAATGGTTTCCCTGAAGGCAGAATAAAGAGCCTTGGTTAAGGAAAAAAAGAAAAAAAGGAAAAAAAATAGAGAGAGAGAGAGAAGAGGGAGGAGGAAAAAATAACGAAATAAATAGCCCCCTGATTCTTACTGTATGTATCTACCTTGGGAAATGTTCATATCTGTGGGGACTTCTTTCACTGCTGCTGCTCTTGGAGTCAGCTGATGCTTGATACAGTGCACACGCGTGCAAGGACAGCTGTGTGGGAGGTGCTGGCTTTCTGTACCAGTAGTGAGAAACACACAAGCAGCTACAGGGTTAGTGAAACCAGCACTCCCAGATGGGACTGATCTGTCATCAGGTACAGTCAACACAGGGGCTGTGGGGTGGCCATCACATAGATGGCCACCACGCCCCCCCATCGTGAGGCAGTGGGACCATCTGAGGGGTGGGCAGCAATTGCCCACTCCCCTTGCCTGCCCATCAAGGCCATCCCTTACTCCCTTCCTATGGGGCCCAAGAGCAGGAGGCTGATCAGCTGTGTTCCTGCCATTAAAATCACAATTGCCATGGAATGGTTTGGTTTGGAAGGGACCTCAAAGCCCACTCAGCCCAAACCGCCTGCCATGGGCAGGGTTGCCTCACCAGCTTAGGCTGCCCAGGACCCCATCCAACCTGGTCTTGAATACCTCTGGAGATGGGGCATCCACAACTTCTGCAGTGCCTTACTATCCTTTGACTAAAACGCGTTCCTGCCTCCCCCTCCAGATGAAGGTCTGTGAGAAATGGATTTCATGAGAAAATCCCAAAAGCCGTGGCCTCCACTCAAGCACCAACAAATCTTTCTTAGCAAAGCCAGCCCCACAACTCATTGTTTAAGCTCCAAGTTATTATTTCCATTTTACAGGCAGGGAAGCCAGGGTAGAGCAAGCAAGGGTGTTTGCAAGTGAGCCCATGTGTTCTCCATTACCAAACATCACACTTCCTGGCTGCGGCATGACCTGACTGAAGCACTAAATAGCATCCAACATTTGTTCTCCTCGTACGCCCAGACTGATCAGTAGCAGGAAGCACAGCTGCAAACTCATGCAAACCTGGGAGGTCTGGGGGAGGGTTTGGGCCCCCAGGAGCACATGCTCAGACATCCAGAATAGGAGCACCAGACATGTTGCCCTTCTGCATGAAGGGATACACCTCCTGTCAGGGGTACTACAAGGAATCAGCAGTGTTATCCATGGCAAAGAGAAGGGTCACGCTCAAACCAGGACCACTTCTTTGTAGAGCACCCATGAGTCTGGAAGGGATCCAGAGTTGGTTTGAAATTCCAGCCCCACTCACAGTATAGCTAGAGACCCACTGAGTTCCAATGAGCCAAGACTGGTTTCCAAAGTTTGTCTCCGCAGGAACACAGTGATACTTCATCATCCTTCTGCTCTGTTTGGGGGCTCCTTGGAGTTTGAACTAGGTTACCCTCAAGGGACCCCTTCCCACCTTAATGAAACTGTGGTCCTGTGATTTTCCAGTTTAGAAGGAAGAGGTCAGAGCCAAAGCATCACTCAAGCAATAAAGCTGCTCCTCCCAGCATAATCACTTTTATCCTCAGTGAATCTTTGAGGGAATTGTTCTGGGTTTCTGCTTAGAAAACAACATCCCTGCAGAGACACAGCTGCAGCTGTGTTAACACAACTGGTCACCCAGAAACTTCTAAGGAAAAAATGGACCATTTCAGCTCACTTTACAAAGAGGATGCAGCCGTGCCCTTTGCTTTGAGTCACAAGGCTGCAGTAGCAGAATGAGGGAGGACTGTCAGCATACAAGTTCAGATTACCCCTAGATGCAAAGGCCAGCTGATTTCAAGAAGAAACTAAAGAGCTGTAGCCTCCCCCCAGGCACCAACAAGTCCCTCTGCTCCACAACACATTGCAGTCCCCACAGTCACAGCCAGCCCAGACCTCAGCACATACATAATGTTTGAAATGACCTTTGCAACCTGAATCACCTGCTGAGGATGTGAAGGGATGTACAGAAGAGATTTTCTCTGCTTGGGCAGCCTGGACATTTCTCTGTGGCACAGAGCCAGCTCAGAAGGCTGCACATCAGATTGAGTTAAGGCCCCCTTTACAGAATTTGTGCCTTTCCCTACGAAGGCAAAACCCCAGGTGACAGCAGGCTTGTGTAAAGAAACACACCACACAGTCAGCTTCCCTGGGCCAAGAGGTTTCCAGCACTCTTTTCATAAGCACTGACATCTACAGCACATAGGTCACTCCTCAAACACATGGCCCCATGCCATTCACCCACATCCAGCCCTAGCCGCTCATCTTCCTGGCCATCAGAACAAGCAGTGCACTCCAGCTCTGGCTTGTCTCTCTCCTCCACATCCTCTGGGCCAACCATTCGCCTTCCCACGCAGAGCAGCTGGCTCCATCCTTGCTCACATGTTTGCTACCGACCTTCTGGTGGCTACACCAATTTTCCACTAACACTGTGCTGGTTCTATGCCCAGAGGTCTCCAGGTCAGCAAGCCACCAGGGACCTGGAGCCATTGCTCTATTGCACCCAAGAGACATTTGTCTTCAGTCTTTGGTATGGCTGGGAATGCCTTGCATGGAGCAAATGGAGTAGCAGAACTGGAGGGGATTCCATCACACCAGTGCCAGCTGCCACCTCCTAGCTGAGCAGAGAAGAGAGCTTGCTGTGAAATAAAGCAACTCACACAAACTTCAGCTCCTTTAAATGTAACCCTGTCATGACACACCTCAAGGGATGAGAAGAGAGAAGAAAGTGGTGGGAGCACCAGCACTACTGCCCCAAGGAAGTGGGCTGCTGAGGAGACCTGGTAGGGTACAAAGTACAGCTGCTGGACATCATTTCCTGCCTTGTTTCTGATCTTAGCAGAAAAGATTAAATAAAAAAGGCAAAAAAAAAAGCAAATAGTACATGTTTGGTTTAGGGCTCTAAACCCAGGGGCACCACAGGACCTGGACTTGCTTCCTCCAGCAAGGTCAAAGAGGCACCAACAAACACAGGGCTCCCACACCACATCAGTGTTCCAGAAACAGGAAGCCTTTCAGCTGTATCAGCACCCATTTATCCTGCCTCAGCAGGGCCCCTAGCAATACAGGAGTGTAGCTGGGGATCAGTTCAGATAGAAGAGTGGAATAGAGGCACTTGGCTCTTGTTACTGTCCACCACTCCAGGATAGCTTGCAAGGTATGAAGACAGAAACCATTATTGCACCAGACTAACACCGCACAAAACAAACACATACCCTCAGTTCTGCCCCAGCACCTCTCTGTGGGCTCTGTCCTGTGCAGACTTGCACTGAATAGCAGGAAGCCCCTATTGAAAAGCAGAACACAGATGGGAAAGCAGCTGAAGGCTGGCATGAGCTAATGCCCTTTCTCTAGGGCAGGGACCTTTCCCAGGTGCAGCTCAGCTCAGCTCAGCTCAGGCACTCTACCACTTGCAAAAGCCACAGTGAGGCCATGCCCTTCCTGGCCCTCAGCAAACCAGGCAGCAGCAAGGTTCCCAGTGCTTGGTGTAGGGCAGGAGGCTGTCAGAAATTCCCATCACCTCCCCTTCCCCGCCTCCACTGACAGGGTTCCCCTGCCATGAGCCGTGCCCTCCCAAAAGCCACAAATCTTTGCCAGATCCCCAACATCCCTTCCAGCCACCCAAGTACCCGCATTGCATAACATTGCTGTATCCTGTTTGCCTGCTGCCACGTGAGCATCCCACCCCAAGCAGGCAGCAGCACAGTGCCCAGGGCCAAGACATGCAGCAGGCTCAGGCAGCTTGGATATGGCTGGTCAGGCTGGAAGAGGAGACAGTTTGTGAGAGAGGTTGTTGGGTGTTTGTTTATTGCAACAAAGATGGCAGAGATGCTGCAGCTCCCTGAGAAGGAGCCCCAGCCATTGCCTATACAGTTCAGAGCATCCACTGGGGCCCTCACTACGAGAAAGATGCTGAGGCCCTGGAGCATGTCCAGAGAAGGAGCTGTGAGGGGCCTGGAACTCAGTTATTATGGGGAATGGCTGAGGGAGCTGGGATTGTTCAGCATGGAAAAGAGGAGGCTCAGGGGGAGACCTTATCACTCTCTACAGCTGCCTGAAAGGTGGCTGTGGTGAGGTGGAGACTGGTCTTTCCTCCCAGGTAACAGTGAAAGGATGAGAGGGAATGGCCTCATGATGCACCAGAGGAGGTTCAGGTTGGATATCAGGAAACGTTTCTTCTCTGAAAGAGCAGTAAGGCACTGGCACAGGCTGGCCAGGGAGGTGGTGGAGTCACTGTCCCTGGAAATGTTCAAGAACCATGTAGAGCTGGCAAGCTGGCACTGAGGGATGTGAATAGTGAGCACGGTGGGGATGGGCTGGTGGTCAGACCTCAGTGGTCTTTTCCAGCCTTAATGATTCTACGATTCTGGAGAAAGGAAAGTAAGAGTGTGTGCTTGTGTGTCTGTGTAAGGAAGACAGCACGTCTATTTATACTCAGTATTGTATAGACTATGGGAAGGGCGGCTGTAAACACACAGCCTTTAGTATTAATTTATTACAGAGCACTCAGTGCCTCTGTGATTAAAAACGTACATCTGAGTGTGAGCTGTATGTGGGTTATCTGGGCACAGCTGGATGGCATGAAATGTTTATTGCACACATGCACTGACCAGGAGAGTAGGATGCTCACACGAGGAAGGGAGCTACAAGGAAGTGATTCAATTACAGCATAAGTGTATACAACACAGTCACACAGTATAACATGTAAAAAGCATTTGTTTGTACAGATTTCATGCTTGAATCTGCAAGCTCCCATGAGAAGCAAGGAAGAAATGATGAAAAGAGCACACATCTGCACACGTGAGATGGGGAAAGACCACGGATGCTCACACTCCCAGAAATCGCGGCAGGGGTGCTATGCTGTGACTGCATGCATCAAAATTCCCTCCGAGCAAACCCCAGGAGCTTTATAATCTGGATTAGATTGGTGTCACACCCAGCTGTCCCTTGGTGCAGCTGAGCTCTGTAAATTTCCCAGTCCTGACAGCTTGGGTTTGAAGCCTGATGCACAGGATCTCTGGCACAACGCCTTCAGCTTTCTGAAGATGAAGCTTTTCAAGGAGCCACATTCAACCAGCATCAGCTCAAACAGAGCCAGCGTGCAGTGGTGTCTCAAAAAGACAGCCAAGCCTGGTGCTGCTTTTAGCCTGATGTTCTTGCTCGCTGAGATGGGGTATTCTTTCCTTCCTCCGAGCCCCACTGTGGTTTGCACACAGGTGTTGCTTCACTGAAGTCTGCATGTTTCAGGGAGCTTTTCAGGGAAACAAACAAACAAACAAACAAACAAACAAAAACACCAAAGATGACTCGGTTTGCTGCTAGAATTGCTGCTTCTTCTGTGTGGCTGCAATGCACGAGCATGCATGAGTGTATTTTGTAGACAAGAACACTGCTCCCTGCAGGCATGTGCCTGTGTGCAACAGGGGCTCAGAGCAGGCAGAGGATGCGGGGCAGCGGGGGAATGGTGGGGGGCAGCCCACTGCTGCCTGCATACAGTGCCTGGCTTTGTGCTCACCTTTTCTGCCGCAAAGCAGCAAAGTCGCACGAAGATGAAAACGGCTCTCGGTGTCTGTGCATAGAAAAAAGAAGGAGAAGAAAAATAAAGAAGAAAAAAGAAAAAAAAAAAAAGAAAAAAGAAACAAAAAAGAGAGGGAAGAACCCAAGAGCAGGCGCAGCCATGATGCACAACACGTTGTTTCCAGGTGCCCTCTTGTGGCCTTTTTGAGGTTTCTCTTCGCATCCTGCCCAGGCATGGGAACTCTTTACACAGCTGAAGAGAATAAGAAAAAATTAAGCTAGGAGTCTTTTGGAAACCAAATACTTAATGTACTTAAGCACATGTAACCTGCAGGTTAATCTCCTAAAGACAGACAGAAAGAAAGACAGAAAGAAAGATGGAAGGAAGGAAGGACGGGAGGACAGGAGGACGGGAGGACGGGAGGAAGAAAGAGAGAGAGAGAGGGAGGGAGGGAGGGAGGAAGGAAGGAAGGAAGGAAGGAAGAGCTACTGGGGGAGGATAGAGAAGGACAGCAGAAATAAGGCCAGCAGAGATACACGCCTTCATAACCATGCCTCCTTATGGACACCTGCCAAGATCACTCTCCCTTACGCATAAGCAGGTATTTCAGAGACAGAAAGAAGAAGGATTTCAACCTAGTCCAACTATTTAAAACACAACTAAGAAATCTTCGCATCTTTTAAAACCAAGCTGATGTTTCCCATCAGGGAAGCTGCTTTTGGCTGATCCACTGCCTGGATTGTGGCTTGTGTTCCAGCTCTCATAGCAGAGTCCTGGTTTTTTGGAGTGCTCCCTCTCTGTACAAGGAACAAGGCATTTATGGGATGAACCATTAGTGGTTAGGAAGAATGAAAGATGAACTGCACAGCCCTGCTCCACCTCTGCCTTTCCACTGCTGTCATTTGGCCTGGAATGCCTTCAAGCACTACTCCTCTCACAAAGCCTTCACCTTCCCGAAGACAAGTCGTCTCCCTGTGCCCTGCAGGAAAGTTTGAGGCCTCCAGCAGGGAGGTTTGCCTCCTGTTGTGTAAGTGGCAGTATGTGTCTGGGCAGCGACAAGGTGGGAA
Organism: Alectoris magna; assembly: GCA_030625065.1. Taxonomy (NCBI): domain Eukaryota; kingdom Metazoa; phylum Chordata; class Aves; order Galliformes; family Phasianidae; genus Alectoris; species Alectoris magna. The sequence continues at coordinate 104,546,783 of CM060560.1, forward strand.
AAGGAAACCTGGACCTGCTTGTAGCAGATTGTGAATAGAAAGCAGTGACTGATGTCAGGCAGGGAAAAGGGCATAGGGCCCCAGCTGTGCCACACTGCCATTGCCCCACTAGGTGACAGCACCCACATGTGGTGTGCACCCACGCTCCCACAGCATCGAGCATGATGCTGCCAGCACCTCTTGCCTCCACCTCTCACCTCTGAAGATGGCTGAGAGCACAGTTTAGCAGCTTGGAACAAGGAGAAGGCTTTGTATGGGAGCTGCACAGTAGATAAAGGCTGCAACCTGCCCTCCCTGCCTAGACATACACACCAGAAGCTGGCTAGAAAGTTCTGGGCTTAAACAAGGCACCCCTAACACCTGTTGCCACTATATGGCCAGCCCACAAATTTCTCTTCACCCCTGGCAAGTCCAAGCAGTGATTAATTCCCTGAGTAGCAATGGGCTAGTTGTCCTTTAAGCATGGGTCTGGATTTTGTGTCCCTTCCTCCTGCCATGCTGCTCAGTACCTAAGGGGGAGAAGCCTTGGCCACCACTGGGAGAGGGCAGCCAAAATTCCACACCTTGTGCACGAAAGCCAATCCCCCTCCCCCCCAAGGCTGCGGGGAGATCCCATTGCGGCCTTCCAGTATTGAAAGGGAGCTTATAAACATGAGGGAAACTAACTTTTCACACAGGGAGACAGCAATAGGACAAAGGGGAATGATTTTGAACTAAAGGAAGGGAGATTTAGATTAGATGTCAGGGGGAAGATTTTTACTGAGAGTGGTGAGGTGCTAGAACAGGTTGCCCAGAGAAGATGTGGATGCCCTGTCCCTGGAAGTGTTTAAGGCCAGGCTGGATGGGGCCCTGGGCAATCTGATCTAGTACTTGACCTAGTGGCTGGCAACCCTGCCACAGGCAGGTCAGAACTCAATGATTCCTGAGCTCCCTTCCAACCCAAGCCATTCTATGATTCTATAACTCAGTGATTCATTAATGTCTCTGAACTGAAGATCAGGAAGATCTTCAGAGGCACGTTTCAGGGAGGGCATCAATCCTGACATACTCTGGTTTGTATCTACCAGCTTACCTTGTGGGTCCTTAAGTGCATTTTGCCTATGCTGCCACATGGCAGAGATCTACAGGCTGGTTGCCACACGGCTTTGCAGACAAGTGTCTGCTTCCAAGACAGCTACATGAGAACATCTGATTGCTCCTCACACGCTGCACAATGCTTTATGCTGAGAGAAGATGCAGAGCAGCCAGGTCCAATGTGAGAGATTGGGCAAGTCTGTCAGGCTCATGCCGCTATGCCTGTCCCTAGCTTCAGTCCACAGATGACCTGTGCTTTCGGCAGTGCTGGGTTGAGCTGCAGCCATCCCACAGAAAAGCATCATCTGTATCATTTATTTCATCCCATATAGCTTCTGCAGGTTTTTTTTGTTTTGTTTTGTTTTTGTTTTTTTTTTTTATATATATCTTGGAGAAGCAGAGCTTTTGTTTCTCATCTGATCAGTCTAGGCCTGTAAACCATTCTTCTGAACTGTTTCTTACAAGGGCTTTGGAAGTGTCTGTCCTTAAAAGCTTCTGGAGAGGGAAAGGACTAACAGTTCTCACTACTATCATGTGCACGCATATGTTGAGTCAGTTGAGCCAGCTGCTTCGGTGCCCAATAGAAGCAGTGCAGTTTTTCATCTCCAGATAAGACATCAAGGCTGCACTTGCCTCAGGTGCTCTGTCACTGTTCTTCTCTAGCACAGATGCTTTGAGAGAAAGGGAACTCCCTGGCTTCTTCCTTGGCTGCCATTTTGAAATGCCTCTCCTCTCTTCTTGACATCCCCTCTAACCCTGGTGTCACCTCTGGCACTTCAGCAGTTTGGTGGCTTTTCTAAAGCCGAACTGCTTTTCCTTGCATGGTCTTCCAGCGCCATTCTCCCCCACCCCAGGCCAACCCAGTGCCCTAACCTAGCAGGAACACTGGCTTATTGAACAGACCTTTCTTTGGAGAACCTTCGATTCCTCGCAGCTCCTCCAAATATGCAGAATTTCCACTGCTGGGCCTGAAGTCTCCTTTCAAGTCACTTTCTGTACAGACACATTTCCTTCCTTCCAGTGTTTTTTTAAGACTTTATGTTGCTCAGTTCCTCTTTGCAGTGGCTGGCTTTTGGTTAAGCTCTTCTTCTTTTCAAATGGCTAAAACAAAAACAGTCTATAGAAACTGTAAGCTTAGCAAAAGGCATCTGAGGTTTTCTGTTTGAATTTTGGGTCTGAGATACGGGCAGTTCCCCTGCAATAGGAACCACATCCTCATTCAGTGATTTGTTTTCACTGGCTACTGAAATCACAGCAAAGCCACTTAAAATCAGTGATTTAGCACCAAGAGTGCCTGCAGAATGTCAGCCTTGCAGTCACCCCAGCTTTGCATGACCATCAGCTGCAGAGCCCACAGCCATACAGCCATTCTCAGAGACACAGCTCCCTCAGGTGGTTTGCTGAGCAGCTGTAACACTTCCAGGAGACTGGAAACAGAATAAAGAACAGCTACAGTGATGCCATACATAGAAGCTTATTAACAAAGCTTCACATTTCTATTTCATTCCCTTTCTTGTTGGGAAACCTCAACTCACATCTGGCAGAGGAAGAGGGATGTGTCTGAGCTGGGTGCACAACCACAGAAGTCCCAGCCTGTCCCAGCAGGTGTAACATTCAGCAGCAGGCCCAGGTGTCCCAGCTAGAGTGCCTCACTGCCTGTCCCACCTCACCAGGGAGCAGGAGGCTTAGGGATGCACATCAGGCTGCCCCCAGGCTGTTTGGTTTCTGAGTTGTTACTTGTACCCTGCAGTTGCCCCGTGCCTGCTCAGCTACCCTGGGACAGCAAGAAGGGCTTGGAGTAAAAGTGGGTATTTGTGTGGGAGAGCAGCAATGTGAAATGTCTTCCTTCTCTTAGAACACAAGCAGAGAAAGTGTGTGGGAAATGTGGCCAATGAGTTCTGCTGCACAGAGGGCTTCTTTGTTGTGGGGTTCTCTCTTCCTGCTGCCTTAAAACCTGCATTTCAGGTTTCATCTAAATAATATCACCCAGATCAAAGGTGCATGAGGTAACGGGGTGATATTGAGGCTGGTGCTACTTACAACAGGAGGCAGAAACCAAACATCAACTTGAGGCATTTCCCTGTCCTTGTTTTGTCCACATCTCTGACATCCCACTTGCATGGCCAGCACTTGCAAGTAGTATTTGTGGAGCTTTGCCTACCAAGTTGAGCTTTGCTCCGACCTATCATCCATGGCACACTCCACAGAGGACTACAGTTTCAAAGACAAATTCAGCATTTCTTGAGCCTGCTGTGAGGTTTCAGTACAGCTGAAGCATAGAAGCTTTATTTACCAGAATAGAGGGCTGATGGACAAGACAGTCCCAGCTGAGGTTGATCTCCATGTCAGAGCCTGAGGATTTGATGCAGAATAGGAGGGATGCCTTTTCCCCCATGGCATTATTTTTAAAATAATAAAAGAAAATAATAAAATTCTGCCAAAGAAAGACATTTACCAGCCACAATCTCCTACTTGACATTTTACGGGCTCAGAATTTCATTTTAGGATTGAAATTATCTGACTGGCTCCAGTCCTGCCTGTGCTAGAAGCAGGAGCCTCCTGGCAATTGCCAAGGACTCATATACTCTACCACAGAGCCTAGGTTTAGGCAGCAAGTGCTGCTCACGTCAAGCAGCCTAAAATAGGGACTGGACACGCAAGGGCCAACCACTACTTTTCTGGGTGCCTATTCAGACTGCACAGCTGGTGAGCACTGCAGGAGCACAACACAATAACCACCCTGCTCTGAGCATGAGGTTGCACTTTCCTCCCATACTTTCAGTACTGGTTCTTGTTCTCTATCACCAACCAAAGGTGACTCCTGCTAACACACGGACAGCACGTGCTGCATCTCTCATGCCAGGGAGGGCAGACCAGCGTACTTGGAGAGTGCAGCTCGGCACATCAGCCCTCTTGTCTCATCTTTCATAGGAAGAATGGGGAAAAACTCTATCTGGAGTGATTCACTGATAGACGTGTCCATGAAAGAACCAGGGAAAGCTGTAGCAAGCATCATCAGAGCTGAGTACTTCCTGTTATTTCTCAGGTCTTGATGTCAGCTATTTTCCAGAACTGATACATCCTCTGCAGCACAAAAACCTAAGACGTGAATGCTCTGTGACATACGTTCAGAAAAATTGCTGACTTTTCTCAGAGGCATCAAGCAGTACTTGGGAATGTATAAATATCCTGTTACAGTACACTGAAACAAACATGAGACATCATAAAAACAGCAGTGACTACTAAAGAAGAGGTGACAGAAGCTAACATAAATATTACCCTGATGAGACTCCCGTTGTGTGGGGTATTTCATGCTCATCATCCCACGTCTACGTGCAACTTCATTTTCATACAACTCCATCCAACAGGGCAACATTCAGATATTTTTACTTGGCTCAGAGCCTCTCAGCACCTACCCGAGGGGTTTAGCTGGAAAGCCTGGCATCCCAGAGGAGACCTTGGTGGACTACAGCAAGGCCAAAGGCACCCACAGTTGCAGCAACAAAATGAAGGGCAACGCTGAGATGTGTGCCACTTCACTTGTACTCACTGTTGTGGGTATCAGCTGGCAGCCTTGTCCCCAGGACAGGAACCAGGCATCTACCACTTAACTGGGCAACCTGTTCCAGTGCCTCACCACGCCTATTGTAAAAAACACTTCCTCCTTATGCCCAGACTAAATCTCTCCTGTTTCAGTTTGAAACCATTTCCCCTTGTCCTATCATCACAGACCCTGCTAAAGAGTCTGTCCCCTTCCTTCTTACAGCCTCCCTTTAGATGTCGAAAGGCTGTTCTCAGGTCTCCCTGGAGCCTTCTCTTCTCGGGGCTGAACAGCCCCAGCTCTCTCAGCTGGCCCTCATAGGGGAAGTGTTCCATCCCTTGGATGCTTTTTGTGGCCCTTCTCTGAGCACACTCCAACAGTTCCATGTCTCTCCTGTACTGAGGACTCCACATCTGGACACAGCACACCAGCTGAGGTCTCACCCATGCAGAGCAGAAGGGCAGGATCACCTCCTTCAACCTGTTGGCCGCGCTTCTTTTGATGCAGCCCAGGAGGGTCACAGCATGGTTTGGAGCCTGGCCTCATGGGTGGAGCTTCACCCAGTTTCGTAGCCAAGGGCAGAAAAGCTTCTTGCCTCCCACTTGCAAGAGTTGGCTTCCTGCTGCAGTCCCTTGCTTAAAGAACCAACATACCCCACCGCTGGGCCAGCATCCTCTCGCACTGCCTCAGCTTCCCCAGTGCATGGTGCTGTGGCAAGCATCACCTCAGCATCAGCCCCGGGGAAAGGAGGGCAGCAGTGGGTAGGGAGCCTGGGAGAGTTTCATGCTTTAAGGGAACAGAACACGGAATGCTGCCCACTCTCAGGCTGAATGTGATACTATGGCTCTCTTGGCTAAGGAAGCAAATGAGGATTTGAAACCAAACCCTGCAGCACCGCTGTCTGCTGCGGCCAGGATCACAGCAGAGAACTTCCCTGCCTAGTAATCCAGAAACCAGCAAGAGGAATCAGGCTAGCAGGGTACTTCAAGGAGAGGTCAACTGCAGAGTAGGAGCATAGCTACAGCACAGGCACCAGGCTGCAAGAGTAGCTGGCAGTGTTTCGCAGGGCTGCTTACCAGGGAGCTGCCAGCACAGCAGTTTGGCTGTGCCTGAGGCTCTGCACAACCATCCCCATGGGCTGAAAAGAGACACCAGACATAAGGAACAGAGTTACAGATGCCTACCAAGTAACCAGAGGCACCAGGTCCCTTGGCCTAGCCAACATGACAGAAGCTGAGCAAGTATCATGGGGAAGGAACACCTTGAAAGTACTGCTGCAGCTCTGTTAAGCCCATGGCACAGAAGGCACTGTGCCAGTGATGTCATAAGAAGGGCCAATACATAACAGACAGTACCTCCCAGGGATCTGTGACACCTCCCACATTCAAGTTCCTGTGGCTCACGGACCAGTGTTTTTCCTTTCTTCTCTGTACCAAAGGGAGATTTCAATGGGATCCTAGCACAGGTATGAGCTGAAGCCCTCGTCACCCATTCTTATCTTTATTCATTCACTGCAAGGACATAGCTTATATTACAAAGTAAACCATGAAATGTTTACCAAATGCAATTTTAAGTAGTAAAAAAACTAAAACAAGCTGCAGAAGGCTAAGGCAAGAACAAGTGACCTTCCCATTACTGTGCCCATTCTGGACCTTAAGCAAAGTGACTGAACTCTGGAAGAGGCAGAAACCCCCGCCTCTCCCGGACAAGTTACTTCTCCACCCACATATCAGAAGATAAAAACAGTCACATTTCTGAGGAGAAACAAAAAGCAGGCTATTTAATTGCCATGGTACACACAAGAGAGTCAGCTCTGAGAGGCATGCCACACGTCCTTCTACGTACGGCAACAAAATGCTGCCTGGACATCTTGCACTCTGTGACTCTGACAGCTCTCCCCTTCTCCACCTCTGCTGACTTTTACTCCAGATGGACCAGTTTATTCATTCAGACATTGCTCCAAGAAGGCATGTCCTCTCTCAGCTCCTCAGCTGTCTGACAGAGCCAGTTGTGAACATCCCCAAAGGCCAGAGGAGCAAGGAGTGTTTGTCCAGAACATGGAGAGTGATGCAGGACTAGTTACTGCAGTCCAGGTACACACCTCTGCCTTTGGGAGAGTGAGGCCTCTCAACAGTTTTCTGTAATCACCTGGTACCAGCAATCATGAGGTGCTTACCAGCAAAATCAGGGAGCTTGGTCACTTATGATCAGACAAGTAACCTGGTGATGGAAGCCATGTCAATTCAGACAATAGCATTGTTAAGGAGGCTACATGGCAGTTTGAAATACTAATTGTAGGAACCTATGTATACCAGACCTGTTTTGTGACAAAAAAAAAACACCACACCAAAACTAAACAGATCTATAGGGAAAACTGTTTCATTTTACTTGCCAGTGAAGATGCACAGGAACTGAGCTGAAGTGGTAGAGATAATGAAGGATATACTCCTTCCCCCTTACATTTTTCACACATGCATGCTTCAAGTCAGTCACATCTCCTTTCAGTTTATTGTCCTCCGTGTTGGACAGCACCAATTCTTCCAATGTCGGACCAGTGATTAATTATATACAAATAATTGTTCTGTTTATGAGACCATGCATCTAATGCTGAAACCAGAGGGCTGTTCTAACGCACAGTAAGAGAATGAAAAGCTATGTGACAAAACCAGGTTACATCTGCAAGCCCATGTTGTCTCAGGCTTTCACTTTTTGATATAACCCATCCAGAAAGCAAGACAACAACACAGTTCAATAAAAACAAGTGAACCACGGAAAGATGCAGGTGTCTTCACATAGAGTCACTTGAAGAAAAAAAGGCCCCAGGTCTCATCATCTTCAGCCTCCTCCACTGTGTCTCTTCAACTCCAGTTACTTGATGCTCTCCCTCACCTTCTGTAACTCCACAGCTGAGTGCTACACAAGCCTGGGTAGGAGGAGTTCCTGACTGTTGTAAATTTTCTTCTTCCATAATAAAGAACCCTCCATCCCCCAGGACAGGTGCTCAGTGCCTCTCTCTCAGCTGGCTTGGGGCCTGCAGCTGGGTACGTGGCCGGGGCTGTGGGGGCACTGTTTGCTGCTGTGCATGTGGCTGTGGCAGAGGCCTCTGCTGCACATGGGTCTGCTGGGGGTTTGGGTTGGATGGTGGTTGAGGGAGCTTCCGCATCGCCATCTCTGTGTCCACCTGGTGGATCTGCATCCTTTCCTCATCTGTAACAACAGGAGGCCCCAGCAGTCAGGCACCTAGTTACATCTATGCAGGAGGCAAATGTTCTTACTGAAGTCCAACAGCAAGGGAAGACAGCTTGGACCACGTAATTAAAAATATATATATATTGGTCTTACCTGCACAGCCACTGTCACTTTCAGGCTGTCCTGCTACTCCAGCAAACAACCAAAGTCACTGCCACCCACATGCCCAGGCAGCGCTCAGAGTTTTGCAGCGGCCCCAAAGCTGAGGCCAATGCACCTGAGACACCACTGCTTCTCTTGTCACTGATAGACAGTCTCAGCCTGAGCTTCTCTGTCCTTTCATGGACACGCTCAGAATGCAATGAGGCATTGGCACCGGCTGCCCAGAGAAGCTGTGATGCCCCATCCCTGGAGGTGCTCAAGGCCAGGTTAGATGGGGCCCTGGGCAGCCTGAGCTGGTGGGGGGCAGCCCTGCCCATGGCAGGGGGTTGCGACTGAGTGGGATTTAAGGTCCCCTCCAGCCCCAGATGTTCCATGATTCTAAGAAATAGGTCATACCCACAGGCAGCAACACAAAAACCCTGCTCTGCCACTGTCTCCCATGAAGATTTCCTGGGACCTGGAAACTGCCAGCATGAATTTCCCAATAGGTAGAATTAAATTCATGCCACCTTACTTTTGCTCATTAACTCATCATTTGTAATATGTCAGTCATTTTAGCTTAGGTATTGAGAAATTTACCCCTTGGGGTGCTGAAATAACCTTACACACAAGCTGTTTCAAAGAGGCCAGCCACCTTACTTTAGTTCTTATCATCCCAGATTTCTCTTTTCTTGAATCTGGGCCCAAAAACTGAGGAGGTGCTGTCACTGCACTGAATGGGATAAACTACTCTCTTGACAAAGAACATCAAGAACAGCCATTGTGTAAGGCAAAATTCCAGTGGCTTTGCTCACACTGGCATTTTATTCATGAGATGTACCAAGTTTTCTAAGACAATTCCCTGTGGCTGCACTGCCATGGGGTTTCCTAGAAGACAGGGAGAACACCTGCCTATTCTTTGTGGTGATAACTTCATAGGAAGTGAGGGGGCCATGATGAGTTACCCACACTGAAGTCCTACCCACACTGAAGTCCTACCCTCAGCCATGGGAAGTGTCATGCTAACCCTTGCTGTCAGACTGACCACAGGCACCTTTGAGGTGTCAACTGGACTTTCTTTTAAACATTACCCTTTTTACTTTGATAAATACTGCTGTGCAAAGGAGTTTCTTCTCACATTGTGTAGTTCAAGCACTCACACAGAGCCTAGCTGCTACTGAAGATCATACAGCAAGTCTGACACAGCATGTGGGTGTAAGACTTGGAAACAAGCCTTCAACACCAACATGCTGCCCTGGCTGCAAGGTGATCTCCCTCATACTTGAGCTTCCTCTTCTGAGTGGGCCAGCCAATTCTTCCTGAGCTCAGCTCAGCATCCTCTGCCCACCCAAACCAGCAGCAATAAGCAAGCTGCAATCCCAGGCAAGACCTCTATCAAGAGGGAGCCTGCACTGAGAGGTGACTCTGGTAGCATATTTTCTTAAAGCGGCTTGAACTCTGGACAACAGATGAGAACTCTGCCCATAGACTTTTTAAGTGCCTCAAGCTGGACCTCCAGTGTTGATATGCCTCCAACAACGTTATTTTGCAGAGAGAAAAAGCACCAGGAGTTGCTTGAGGAAACCCCCCTGAAAAGCTGAGTTCTTGCCCTCTCCTTATGTACAGTGTTTTTCCAAACACGACTAACAACATCAGAGATCCCAATTTTATAGTATATAATTTTACTGAAAAAAAAAAATCTACTGACATATTTAATTGTATGTTTAGCCCCATGGATGTTCATGACAGGTGGCCTTGGCCAAGGATTAGAGCAGCAGTTCTTCCTACATAGATAAACAGAAGGGCTTGAGAACAAAAAGCCTTTTGTTCAAAGTGTAGGTCTGAAACCAAGACTGACAATAGCAGCTGAAGTGCTGAGATTCACTACATGCTAAAGATGAGCTTTTGCTCCTGCCCACAGGGAAGCTGTCAAGAAGAACCTCTAAGATTTTAGGTGGCTGGAGAGAGCTTAAAGCCTTTGAACACTTACCATCATCTTCAAGCCTATCTGCTTTTTTCTTCTTGATGCAATAAATAAGCAAAATCACAAAGACAACAAAGAATACCGCACCTCCTGCTATGCATGAGATGAGATAGAGGTCCAGCTGGCCTAGTTAAGAGAACAAAGAAGATGTTAGAGGAAAATAAATAGTTTGTGTAACACCAACCTAGAATTTGGTATCTTTCTGCCACTGAATACGAAAGCAGCACCCGTGGGAGAACCCACCCCTCTGTCCTATCTCTGTGCACAGAAAAAAGTTATTGGTCCTCACTGTGACGTTGAACAATACTGCAAAAAATTCCTTAGCAGAAAATTGAAACCAGCGTACTTGCGCATGCTGTCTCCTCTTAAATTAGCACAAATGGCCTGCTCCTGCAATAAACCCTTTTAAGGATAACGATTGTCCAGGCAGTGCTCAGCACCTAACAGAAATAAACTTTCTTCTAAGTACTTCATCTGGGCTGCAGACACAGAACAGCTTGCCTCATATCATTTTGGTGCTTCCACTTCAATTTTTAGCTGTATGCAAATTAAAAATAGCGAAAACAACAAAAAAAAACCCACCAATCAAACATCCCACAGCCTCAACATGAGAGTTTGATTTGTTCAGTGAGCAAAGATTTATGTGAGCACTCTGTATTACACCAGCTAGGTTTTGCTAGATTTACTTTCCTTCATCACCTCCTGCTTGGGTGTTCGTGTCTGAGCACAGGTGCTATGGAGCTCAATCCCATAGAAATGGGCCTTTCCTTTGCTTCCTGAAGCAAAGCTCAAGAGGAGACACTGCTGGTGCCACTTCAGCATGCACTCAAAGGGCAAGAGTCACAAGACTGAAGTCAAAATGTACATCTACATTATGAAAACCACCATCAGCCTGGACTGCTCCCTGAGAGTAAATGGAAACAAGTATACTCAGCAACCTAGCTCTTCTCAGTGCAAGACTGGCAGCTGAAACAAGTGCTGTGTATTTTGCCTTTCCAATACCTGCTTCTCCCAGCTGAACATATGGTGAGCTCTGGCAGACTCATGTCTATATGAAGACTTTGACAAGCTCAATCCCATCTTAAGCTGTCTTGTCCGCTGAAGATCAATACTCAAGGTGACAGATAAAACTTCAAACGACTAAGGAAATCCATGGAACACTTGAGCTATGCTCATATGAATCACACAGTCCCAAGGCTTAGCTAACTTCTCCATGATCTCCTTCCTGACTTCGAGGCAGCGTTGGGAGTCCAAGTAACTTATTTCTCCCCTTGTGAGAATAACCATGCATATCCATTAGTAGCAGACAACCGCCACCTTCATAGGTATGAGCATGGAGAGGAAGAAAATAGCATACAAGTAGTTTTCTCACCATAAGGGTGTAAATCAAGAGCAAATATCCTGAAAGCAATGCCATGGGTTCATATACACAGGAGAAGATCCCAAGGCACATTTTTCAAGAGTAAGCTTTTAATTTCTGTTTTGGTAGCTTACCCCCTCGGTACTTTTATGCTGTCTAACTGAAGTTGTCTCTTTGGCTATAGTCCTTCAGCAAGTGTCACTTGTTTTTATACTACTTTTGTCCCTTCAAAATGAGGGAAAGATGTTTTCTGCCTCTCACAGACTGCTGTATGCAATCAAAACCCAGCATCAGCAGTAGACTCACAATACTGTGTACAGGGAACCGTGGCTGCTTCTGGCTTTCAGATTAACCCTGCAGATAGACACAACTATGTAAAGTGCTGTAGCTGAGCCCTAGCTGATTCTGGTAAAAGTGGGCTTCTTACCTTGACACTTGATTTCCTTCTCAGTTGTTTTTTTGCTGACACTGTTCTTAACAATACATCTGTATCTTCCACTGTGTCTAGTAGCAAATTCCACCTCTGTTACATTCGTTTGGGATTTATTGATTTTATCTTGAGCCAATTCTATCGTAAACACTTGGTCCTCAGTTGTCTTCTTCACTGTACATTTCACATACAGGGTTTTATTAATGCATTCAGCACTTAGGATTGGCTGAGGGACAGGCTCTGAAAAAGATAAGGAATAGACAGATCTGATGATCTTCATCATCAAATCTGATGATTTTCCTTTTCAAAATCTCCATTGTGAAGCAGAGCAGGGAATTGCAGTGAGGGAGTAGCACCAGATAACGAGACCAAAGAAGAATGAAGAACAAATCAGACTTCCACTGTAGAAGCAACACAGCAGTTAAAGAAAATGCCATCTATTAGCCTACATTTTCATCCTAACACACTTTTGATCTTTTTGTCTCCTTCCATTTTCTCCCCAATTCCCTAGGAAGTGTTTCTTCCTCAAACAAAGTGGGATTGTTTGTGCCAGCAAGCGTAACTACACTATATCTCCTCCGGAACCCATTTTCACTGCAGCACTGCCATAATTTGAAGACTGATTTTTATCGCCCATTCTGCTTCTGAATAGAAGTATCTGTAGTTAACATCATAATGGCATTTGACTTCCAGGTAGTTAACCATACTAAGCGCAGCCTGAAGGGACATAATCATAGAATCATTAAGGTTAGAAAAGACCACAAGGATCACCCAGTCCAACCACCAATGTGCTTTCACCATGCCCACTAACCACATCCCTCACTGCTACATCACATAGTTCTTGAACATCTCCAGGGTCAGTGATTCCACCACCTCCCCAGGCAGCCTGTGCCACTGCCTCGCTGCTCTGAGTGGAATTTTTCACTCATTTTATAACTTCCTTGAGTAATGTGGGGAGAAGCCCCCAGTGCGGAGCTCCAACAGATCTGCAGACCATCTAAGAGCACTCCGGCACAGGAAAGCTGCATGACATGGCCAGATGATCTCCAGGCTTTGCCTGGTTCGTTGTCATGGGAGGAAGTGGTGTTTTCGGGCAGAGATTGTGGATAAAGGAGGCTGGAGACAGCCCTCTAACTCCTGCCCCAGTGTTCTGGTACAAATGCAATTAGCTCTGATCTGCCTGTACCCATCAGAAGAAATTTCCTCCAAGACAGAACAGCTACTCACAATGCTTTATGCATTGTCAAAGGCACTCAGCTTGCATGACAGCCACAATACGAAAACTCGTCACAACAGAAAACAGAACAAAACAGAGCACTCAGCTCCAAGAAGGCTATGACAGAAGGAGCCGATTTCTATCTCTCTGTGTCCTACAAGAAACTAGTTATGTTTTGGCACCAGATTCTCTGTCACTGATGACAGAGATTGAAGCAGATTAGGCTCACAGGATTTTCCTCAACCAGGGAAAGCTGACAGAGACATCAGATGAAAAAAAAGCTCCATTCCTACCTTCTAAATGAGGTGAACAACCACAAACTAGGGCCATCTCCAGCTGTAGGCAGTATAAGCTATAAACAGCATAGGTTTTAAAGTCATTAAGAGCTGTCTGTAGCAAATGAAGCCTGGATGCACACTGTAACAAGGAAAGGCACCTCCCTTCCCTCATTAACCTACTCCCCTTCTGCAAGCTATAAGGCATCTTTTGGAGGAAAGCCCCTGTGGAAACACTGGAGTCCAGGTCATGTTGGTGTGTGATGGTTTCACCACCTCAGCTATTTCTTTCTCTTCAGAACAGCTGTCTTTCCAACTCTGGTAGCATTGTGCAAACTGGATGACAACTGATACTAGAACCCAACAGTTACTGAAGGGTTTTCCTTCCGCAGCCGTGTATCAGCAGTAAGGCAAGATCTCTGCTGCAGAGTATGGAAGTGATGCAGCACATAGTTGATTTGCAATCTATCACCTTAACCTGTAATAACCCAGGTAACACCAATGACTGCTCACTGCCTTAAAGCATGAATAAGGCCCCTTCCTTAATCTGCAGGGAGTTTACAATGAAGGTTTCCAACAAAATGAGACACCCTTGGATTGGTATGGAGAGAGCAAAAACTCACCCAAAACGATGAGCACTATTGTTTCATCTGCCTTCAGCTTTCCATTCTTGTCATAAGCAGACACCTTGTATATCCCACTGTCTTCTTTCACCAGCCGCTCTATTCGGAGAGTCCCATTGAGGAGCACCTTGCACCTACACTGTGTCTTCTCCACGTAATATTTAATTTTTTTGTCTTTTATCTGAAGCAGCTTCTCGTTGTCTCTACTCCACACTGTCTCATGCATGTTTTCAGCAGTGAAACTGAGTAGAGCTGTCTCATTCACTGCCTTGTAAATACTTATGGTACTGGTGCCTATGAAAGGAAGCACAATCCATCTGTCAGTTCATCCCAAATAGTCCTTACTGCCTGCTCACCAACCACAGCCATAGAATCAATGAATGCTTTGGGTCAGAAGGGACCTTTAAGATCATCTAGTTCCAACCTCCTGGAAAAGACAGGGACACCACCCACTAGAGCAGGTTGTTCAAAGCCCCATCCAGCCAACTCTTGAATGCTTCTTAGGAGGGGACATCCACAACCTCAGCGGACTGTTCCGGTGTCTCACCAGCCTCACAGTAAAGAATTCCTTCCTAATATCTAGTACCACAATACAAAGGGTATTCATTTTCCACCCACTTCGTTCCTTAAGCCTCTCTTCACATTTCTTTCCACTACTTCAAAACTCTCCTTGATTGTTTGTTAGCTCGTCAGTACCCAAATTAATTCTGAGGAATCTGAAAGTCACATTTACAAAAGCAGGCTTTAATCTCTGGATGACTTATTCATTGTGATTTTGAATGCTGAGATTTTTGGTTGCCTGTGACTTCACTGTAAAATGATGGAAAGCACAACAATGACAGCAGAGCAGCAAGATCCCAGACTAATGAGGATCTACTCAAACACAACAGCAGCAAGTACAGAAAAATGAGCTACTTATCCTTAGAAAACTTCCTACCCTTAAATAAGGTCTGGAAATGGGTGGATCCTGCCTCCACCCCTTCTGGTCACCCACGTACATTGCTTGCACCTGAGATCCCCTGGATGGAGCACCCACCAGGTGTTCAATTGCTGGTTCAAGCCCTGACTCAGCATTTCCACTACATTCCCCCTTCCTGCAAATAAGGTCACGTTTGGGTGGGCTTAGCTCTTGGCATAGGCTGATGTGCAGAGCAGTCATTGCTATCATCATTACTATGAGCAGCAAACTTATGGAGGCCCTGGATCATAGGGTCACTTCAGCAGCAGCAGCAATGGCAACAATGATAAAAACAGCGGCCTATAAGAGGTGTCTGTGTCAAGAAGTGAGCACGTGACACCAAACTGGAGAAGGACAGAGGTCCGTAAGTCGCAGTGCTGCTCCACAGTGCATCCACCCCATGTTCCTAGCACAGCATTACAGTATGGGAAAGTGAGGGGGAGATACAAACAGCTAACCACAGCCTGCGAGCTTATCAGGCACCGGTGATGCTGGGAGATAAGTAAAGTCAAAAAAAGAGACCTTTCTCTTAACAGGTGCCCTTTGATTGTAGATCCCCTCTGCAAAATAGGCGAGAGGAGGGCACTGCACAGCAGCGCTGCCAGGACTGGGTGCTCAGCATGAAGACAATAGTCAGAAATGGCTGCGGGAAGTTAAACACATCACCACCTTAGGAGTTCATGCACTCTTCCCTCTGTGCCTGGGTTGCGTGCCCTTCATGCTCCAGGCTGCTTTGTAGCACCTGCAAGGCATGGCTCTGGGGAACCATGCTTCCGGGGGCATGTTTTAACACAGAATCATATGGTCATTAAGGTTGGAAAAAAACACTAAGATCGCCTATCCCCACCATGCCCACTAACCCATGTCCCTCAGCGCCACATCTACGTGGTTCTTGTGGTACGCATCCAGAGATGTCACCTCAGTGCAGCAACGCCTGCATCCCAGCTGCCAGTGGAAAAGTTGTAGAAGGAGGTGTTAAAAAGCATTTACGAGAGTGAGGTAGAATATATTTATTACTAAAAACTTTCATTCTGAACTGCAACTTCTTTCATCATTCGTGATCTATATTCATTCCTCTTTCATCTTTAGGATGAAACTGATGGGCAGGTGGGGGATTTCCTTCCAAATACCAGAGAGAGCTGATTCTGCTCTAACTTGATAGATTTCAAGCACTTTTTCCTACAGACATAAGAACTGTGCTTATGCACTTTTTACAGTCCTTCACTGCAGCATATAATCCATTAATCCACAATGATAAACTACAGGGGCAACTGAAATCCAGTTGCTGTTTCAGCAAACTAATAACATTAGAGATAACCAAAGAGTTAAACTGTTTTGCCTCTGAAACAAGAAAATGAATACTGAAGTGTTTCCACCCCAGCCTAACGTGAGGTTCTTAGTTCAGTATCACATGAGGTATTTGATGCATCAAATGAAACATTCTGAAGCCATGCTGTCAATCTGGGTAGCAGCTGTCTTCCACAGAGATGGCACTATGGGTTGTACCCAAAAGATTGAGTTCCAGTACCTGTCTCTGCTCCATCGCAAGCAGGTATTTAGAGCTAGGAACAGGGTGCCTTTGCGTAACAGATACACACATTTGTATTTTCTATCCAGAAGTATGGAGAAAAAGATCTAAGTTTTCAGGGAAAATCCAGTGGCATATCTAAGGGATGACCCCCAAGACACATCCCTATGGAGATCCCATGGATCTAATGGAAAGCGGAGGATTCCACACATGTGATAATGCGAATCTGTTTAGCTGAGTAAATGGCAGTTCTGCTAATGTCAGCTGAAATGCTCTTCAAGGGGCAGAAAGATCAGAGCTGGCAGTGTAGAACCATTTGCAGCCACAAGGAAAAGACAAAAAAAAAAAAAAAAAAAAAAAAGAAAAAGAAAAAGAAAAAGCTCCAAAAAGTAACTTTGGAGAAGTAAGGAATCTTCTGTTTCACTGCTTCAAGTAAATCTGAAACCCATTTTCCATTCAAGGGAATGAACTTCATTTCTGTTTGGGAAGAAATGCATCCCATACCAAACAGAAATTCCTTATTTGCTAATTAATTTTGTTCTGGAAGAAAAAAAATACAATCAATCCACAGTGGAGTGGACAGGAAAAAAAAAAATCTGTGCGTAGATGTGTTGTTAACTCATAGATTAGAGAGAAGGAGACATCTTAATTAAGCTTTTAGATTAATACTTTAAAAATGAGAGCAGCAGTGTGCAAAGTGTAAGTCGGCATTTGCTTACTGTTCTCACATCCTAGGCTCCTTGAGCTCCACTGATGACACTGAGATGTAACACACTTTCTCTTAATATTTAGGGAAGAATATAATTTGCACTTTCAGAAGATTTGCTCATCACTGATAAGAAAAGGTAATTACATGTGATATTGACTCTGCACAATGCACCATGAAGTAGATCACTAATGTAGTACAAGCTACCTCAAGGGCAGAGAGAAAACAGCATGCTGATATTTCTTGTTACACATGTGTCAAACTAAAGCTCATTAACTTAAAACCAGAGCTGTTTACAGCTTACTGTTACAATAGAAATGGGAAATTCAGGTCTTGCCCTCCTCTCCTGGATGAAAATGAAATCAAGTAATAATATCCACAACCCAGAGACTCTCCAGGCACCTCACCCATTGCGAAAATGGAACTAGTTTCTCATCAGTAACATCCCACCAAGTTGTAAATTGTTTAAAGGCAATTTTAACAACAGCAGCACACACCAAAAAAAGGTTGAAGATCATAATGAAGACTTACATTTTGCTTTGGGAAACAAAAGCAGCAAGCACTTGACTAGGAAAATTCTCCCGAAGTTCATTTTCAGGATCGATCCAAAAAACCCAGTGCCGCCTTGTCAAGGGCAGCTCCCAGCAGGTGAAAGGCTTTTCTGCTGAAAGCAGCAGCCGTGCTTGCACAGCCTGTACCCTCCTCCCAACCTCCTGCCTGCACTCGAGCACTTCTCGTTTCTCACCAGACACCCAAAGCAGCAGCAGCAGCAGCAGCAGCAGCACCTCCTGAAGGCTGTGCTCTGTCAGGATGGGGCAGTGTGTTGTGATGGGGACAGCACGACAAATGCCCCCCCACCAAGGCCTGCCAACTCCGTTTGAGTGCCAGACAGGGCCCTTGTCCTCTTCAAAGTCCACCTGAAGAGTTCAGCTCCACTATCCATGTCATCTTCCTTATGGGACAGATGTCCCCTTGGGTCAGGGGTGGTGGGAGCCCTTCTACTCCCCTGTGGCCCCTTCAGCAAAGAGGGGACAATAAGCTCAGTTCCCCAAGGGGGGAACAGAAACTGATGGCTTCTGGGCAACTTGTGGAAAGGAGACATACTTCCCTTGGAAAGTATTAGATTAGCTTCACAGATCAGTGTCTGATCTGCAAGGGGCTGGCCCACTGCCACACACGGGTGTCCTGTAGGCACAGTCATCCACCCAAGTGAGCCATGGAAGAACAGTGGGTTTGGAACAGCATGAAAACATGAAAACACCGCCTCGTTCTATCCAGAAACTAGCTCCAAAGCTGGCTGATGTTGGAAAGATTGTGAGGAAGGAAGATGGGAGGAGGGATGGGAGTTAGGTCCAAAACCACGTGAAAAGCTAATCAATTCTTTATTTCAGTTTCCAACATGAAACAGATGGCGTGGGGAGGATTTTGAATTGTCATCTCAGCACAATCCCTTTGCAATAGTGGCTGCTGAAATCCTCCAGATTTTTATTGCCGATGTAAGCCAAGAAAGAAGACAAAAGAAAAGATACAGCACAAGAAATGCACAATATTAGATAAATCTTTCTCATTAATTTATGCGATTCTCTTTCCTTGACATTACAGGGAGGTTTCCTAAGACCCTTCCCTTTCTCCAGCTTTGTCATCATTTTAATGACCCTTCAGCTGGTAGAAAACACTGCTGTTTGCACAGAAGGACAAAAATGGAAATACCCAATGGAAAAAGCACTAAGGCCACAGTCAGTATTACTGATCCCCACATTATGTTCCCTACATAGCTGTTCTTCCTTCTCTTTGTTGTTTACTTACAAAGAACACACAATGGAGACACACATGAAACGAGAGGAAGCAACGGCAGCAAGATGGTTTTGTGCTCGACTTCTACTCTCTGTGGAGGAAACCAGACTGAGGGCATGGGAGGTGCCCAGAGGCAAGCAGTCTGTGTTGGCAGTGCCAGCTTCAGGGACTTCCAGCCAGAGCACCAATAGGACTTTGGGTAAATGCAGAAAGCACATCCTCATCCCTCCTGAGTTTCTTGCTGGGTTTATTGAGCAGGACAAGAGGAGGCCCTGACGTGTTGAAACCAATGTCCATATTCTGCTTAACATTGTCATATATTTGGCTTACATTTTTCCCAAAGCCACCTTCCATCAGGCCCCTGCTCCTTGTCAACACGTTCTTACTACAAACATGCTGAAACAGGGGCTGTCCCATTGCTTTGGGCACAGACAAAGCCATGGTGCTGCCCTGCTCTCTGTGTAAGGCTGTTGTGGAACAGTAGAGACCTGTGAGAGAAACCGAGATTGACGTGAATGACACACAAATGGAAAAATGTCTGTCTGTGAAAGACAGAAGAGAGGTAAAGCTCCAGCAGCAGAACAAGGCTTAAAAGATGTCCTGTATTTGTAACTGTCATCCGAAATCTGGGAAGAAAACTCTCTCACTCCAACACGGTGTTAGAAAGTGACATTCCTTTATTCCTCACGATACGCACTGGGCGACTTGATGAGCAAGCGCACCCTCTCAGAGTTCAGGTTCTACATTTCAACTGTTAAGACATGCATACACAGTACATGGGCACAAATATTCATTCTTTTTCAAGGACTCATTAATATATGCCAATGTCCCTTTGGGCATGCTCAGTGGTATGTAGGGTGGTCAAGTGCCCACCTACTTCTACCCCATTTTCCACCATCCGCTTCATCACTGAGACTTTTTAACTTCCAGCTGCTTTTCCCCAGTTTGGGAAATTTCCATTGCTTATTAGGCTATAGTGAGCAGCTTTTAAAACAATCTATGTGAAATCCAAAGAAAATGTCCTTACATCTTTTGAGGCAAAGGATAAAAGTATTCTATTATGCCCCCAGTGCAAAATTGCTGAGGAAAACAAGACTGTTCACTCACTACAGTTGAAGTGGAAACTTTTAGAGCTATCATTTGTGGATTCCTTTTGCTACACTAACATATTGGTTCTTAAACTAATGTACTATTCCATATTGCTAAACAAACCAAACTATATCATAATGAAGGACACCACTTCCACAGAATGGGGTTTTTTCATGCCCAGTGTCTGCACTCTTGTAAAATTACAGCATAAATGACTCAGCATGGCAGCCCCTATACCCTGTTGTAGCCACCAAACTTCTCCCTTTTAGAGCAATAGTAGCAAGAACCCACTCCTAGGTCTGCTCAAAAACGAGCTTGCTGTGCACAGTAAGGAGGAATTCAAGAGAGGCGGTTGGGGCTCAACAGCCAATGCCCCTTGTTGCTGTGTATCACAGAAGTGACACTGGGTGTGGGCATCTGTGAAGAGTTGGGTGTGTGTGTGCACAAAACCAACTTGTTCAGAGATTCTGTACAACAAAACATCCTTCTCCTTCCTTAAGACCTGAAGATGGACTCAGTTGCACTGCCTTCCTGCACTGCAGGATTACAAACAAAAGCTGCTGTGTGGAAGTACCGGGCACCATGGCACAGCTAGGCCGGAAAAGCGGCACAGCACCCACTTCCAGGATCCCTGATCTCACCCCACCAAGCAGCCCCTTTTCTAACCGGCACTGAACAGCTCCTGCATCAGTGATTGCTGGCACCACCCCAAGTCATGATGGGTGGGTTGAGGCTAGGTCTACCAGACATGGAGAGAACCATGGCCTGGTTATCTCCTGAGAGCTCTTCCACTTGCAGCGGAAAGCCTCTCTCCCACTCGTTACACAGGAGGTAACACTGCTGGGCTAAACAAGACCCAGACAGAAAGGCAGGGCACGGCCAGAAAAGGAGATGCCTCCCAGTGCTGCAGTGCTGGTCTTGTCTTCAGCTAGGCCTGTCATCCTGCTCATGGTGATGGGTTCTTAGCCATCACATTGCTAAAAATCTCCATCTTCTGACATGCAGCAAATGTGAGGGCCAAATGCAGCCTCGTTACAACAGGGTGCTTCTTTGCAGCCACTGCTGCCTTTGCGGTATTGTTTCCACTGCAAAAGCCACAAAGTGCTTTTGTTGCTTGCTCTCTTTTTCACTCTTCATTTCTTTGTAGCACGCTAACCAGTTTCCTCTCAGGGAATGTAAGCATCATACTTAGATTTCCACGGAAAGGTGAGAGACTCCCACACATCTGAAGGCAACATCTCAAGAGACAATGTGTAGCTGATCCCACCTCTAATTCTTCTACCTAGTGATAAGCTAATAGACGTTCATGCCTGAGGCATGAAGAAAAAGAAAAGATACAATGACAGTCTACTAGGAAAAAAAAAAATACAAATACACTTAGCATGCTATTCTCAGAAAAGACTACATGCAGTCAGGCAGTGTGAACTTTTAGTCCATCTGCTAATTTACACCATCTCATCTGGTAGGAAGCTGAGGTTGGGGTAAGAGGCATTCAGGTGGTACCTGTTACACTTCTCTCAAAGTAGAGTCAAACACCACGATCTCACCATCATTTGAGAACTTCATCATGAAAGAGGACAGGACTGCAAATTTACTCCTATGCATTTTTTCACGAAGATGGGCCTTTACTTACACAGAGTTTGTAAGAAGAGCGATCTTGACCAAAATAAAGTTGTGGCCAAAAGGTTGGTGGGGACACTGGCTCGGTGACTTGGAGCCCAAGGCTTTGAGTCTGTGACTAGCAAAACCATGTGCAGTGGAAATACTCCAAAAACAGCATCATATCCTGTCAGTGCTGAAACAGCTGCCTGACAAAACTTGTTTTTATCTTTCTCTGAAACAAAGTAGATGTACGTTTTCTAAGACAGATTTGCACAGAATAGCCTTTGGCTGATTTTCTGAAGAAAAATGGCTCCCTTGCTATTTCCATAGCACCACATCATCAGTCCCAGGTCCTCCCTTTCTCAGATTCATTTTCTTCCTTTCTACCTATAAAAATGTGTCGACAACTAAACCTCAGAAAACAGACCCAATTTAAGTCTGGTCTGAGGAGACATAACAGCCTCAGAAAGTGCAGTCTGACAACCTGCAGTTCACAATGACCTCAGCCAAGAATCACAGAATCACAGAACTGTAGGTGTTGAAAAGGACCTCTGGAGATCACCCAGTCCAACCCCCTGCTAAAGCAGTTCCCAACAGTAGGTTGCACAGGAAATCATTCAGGTAGGTCTTGAATATCTCCAGAGGAGGAGACTGCACCACTCTCTGGGCAGCCTGTGCCAGGGCTCTGTCACTCTCACAGTAAAGTTATTCCTCATGTTTGTATGGAATTTTCTGTGCTCCAGATGCCCCTTTTCCTGTCACTGGGCACCACTGAAAAGAGCCTGGCCCCATCCAATGACTCCTGCAATTTAGATGTTTATAAACAGCAATAAGCCTTGTCTCCTCCAGGCTGAACAGTCTCAGGTCCCTCAGCCTTTCCTTGTACAGGAGATGCTACAGGCCCCTCATCATCTTTGTGGCCCATCCAGGCCTGCTGGACTCTTTCCAGCAGTTCCTTGTCTTTCTTGAACTGGGAAGCCCAGAATTGGACACAGTAGCCCAGATGTGGCCTCCCCAGGGACAAGTAGAGGAGGAGGCTCACCATTGTCTTAACTACAATATGTTCCTTAGTCACCAGAGAGATGATGGACTAACCAGGTACAGATAAGCATTCATTTGTCCAGATGCAGGGATGTGTCCATTGCCTGGCTCAGCTGATCCTACTTCATGACAGGTACAGAGATGACATTTCTCAGCTGACAGGCTTTGAGCTCAATGTGAAAATGATGCTACAGTTGCTAGCAGGTTTGCTATGACATAGGCATGGTAATGTAAACCAAGGGGGACAGAAGAGAAGCTGTTCTTAGAAATGCATTCAGGGAAGGCATCTTATGATCATCTAAGTAAGCAATGTTTCAGACAAGATGTGACACTCTCCTGAAGCCATCAGCTTAACAAATGCGTAAATACGCATTTAATGCTTTGTACAGTGTTTTATTTTATACTGCTATTATAACCCTGGAGAGAGTGAGAGACAGTCCAGAACAGATAGCTGGGAGGATGAGATCAACTGGGTAATGTAATTCAACACCAAAGGCACTTATTTCTAAGATGGGCCCTGAACAGCCTTCACACAGGTCCACACACAAAGAAAGGTCTGAACTTTGAACACAAGTCATCAGCACAACTTGTTAAGCTGCAGTCATTATAGGGATTTGTCCTACCGGTGCAGTGTCTGGGAGGCATGTATGCAGGCATGAGACGTTCACCTTCCCAGGAGACCTTGGATTAGTACCTTCTGAACTGTCAACACAGGTCCCAAAATTGCTGTGAAATGTGACGGTTTCTTAAATGGTGGAGTGATGATGGCAAGCAAAAACCCTGTACTTACACACAAGGAGACCTGGCCTTTGCCACCAGGGAATTAAGATGGAAACCTCTCAGAAACATCTGAGTGACCTGTCAGATGGGCCTCTCTGAGTGAGCTCCCTTACACAGCTGCTCTTGGGGGGGAGACGGGGGACAACTCCTCGTGGTGCAGGGATGGCAGGGCAGCAGGACAGGTTACCTTGTTCCATCATGCTCCAGGCACCAAGCGGATGCAGCACAAAATTGCTTGAGTGGCAGCATGGCCTTTACCACAGCACGGGAAAGCACAGGCACCAAGCTGTCTGTGTTTCTGATTGCTTATAGCGCACTGTTCCTGTTGTCAGCAGGCAAGGGTGAAAGGCTAAGGTGCTGTGTCACTGCATTTCTGAGAATTTCTGGGTTTTATGATCTTAGTGAGGCAGGCAGAGGAAGTTCTTGGTTTAATGCTGGGCAACCGGAGGCAAGCTGAGGCTTTTCACAGCATTTCTATCAATGCAATACATCAGGGCCAGCCCCCTCTTTCACTTGGCGAGTCAAAAGGAAAGAAGCACCTCACACATTAACATGGTTGAGAGACAAGTGCTGACCACCTGACAGCCTCAGCAAGAAGCTTCCCTCACATTCCGGGCAGCCAGACCACTGCATGCACTGCAGCCCAAGCAGACCATGCACAGCACCTCCTGTGTCTCCTACCTCTAGCAACATCACATGCAAGTACCAGGAGCTCCTCTATCAGCAAGGCTTTTTTTTTTTTTTCCTTTTTTTTCCCCTGTTTCCTTCCCCCTCCCCATTTTGTTTTTTTGTTTTAGTTTTAGTTTTTGTTTTTGTTTTGTTTTCATTACAAAGTCCTATCTGATCATCCCAGCATCAAAGATGGGGAAGTAGAGGCAGGGGATGATGACACGATGTGCTCAGGTCTGCCAGAAAGTACAAAGAACAACAGGGAATCAAACCAGGTGCTCCCACTGCCCACCTACAGAGCACCATGTAAGAGCACCTCCCATCCAGAGCATCGCTTGCCACAACCAAGATCTCAGTGGTGTGGTTCTGGATAATGTCATCATTCTTTTCAGCCATCCCTTTTTGCCTCTTTGCAGAACCACAACTTTACAGTGTAACTTCAATGGAAAGTTACTATGGATGTTTTGTTCTCATACAGGTAAGATGCACTGGGTTGGAACTACAGCTGCAGCAGTTACTTACAGTATCATGGAAGTTCCTTGAAGATCACTGCAGCATCAATAATTCAGTATAAGCACTAACAGACACCTTCCTCTCTTTGAGGATGTTTTTTTTTAAAAAAAATACTTGCTATCTAATTGACAGCAGTGTTGAATCCTACTGATCTTGCCTCCAGCAAAGAAGATTCCCTCTACCTATAGCTGGTTCTCCAGAGAAAGATATAAACCCTTGTTTGTATTTGTCAAATAATGAACCTCTATATTTCAAACAAAAGGTAAGCAAGCAAAGCCCCTTATCAGAAACTAAACCATCTGAACTAAAGAACCCCAAACCCTCAATGTGTGACTCCAGACTGGACAGCTGGCTCCCTCCTTACCCATGATGCTGAACCCCATCCCTGCTATCCGACATCCCATCGGTACAGGTTCAGCTTCTCTGTCAGAGGAGAAATCTGAGGTCCATCACAGCAGCAAAAAAAATCTTTCACAAGAGTGCATATTGGTATTGCTCGTTGCTTTGAGACTTATGTCTAAAGTCACTGCTGGAATTCTTTTCCAACAGACCAAAACTTGGTCATATCATCTTTTTCTTCCATTTGTTGTTGTTTGTTTGTTTGAGGATACCTTAATACAACTTTTAGTATTAAAAAAAAAACCTTTTACACTCTTTAGTTTTGTGAAAACTCATTTTGCCCTCAAAGAGAAACGTAAGATGACAGCCGAGACAGCAATGCAAAGGAGCACAGATAACTGAACTATTTCTTTATTCCATTTGCATGAGATGTGGGAGCAGATGATATTTCTTTCCAATGTCCTGTATTTGCAATTCTAAAAGATTTGCTGAAAATTGCCTCCTAATTCTTCATGTGTAATACAACTATTTCCTATAGTGTTAGATAACACTGAAACTAGGAGTAGCTGCAATCAGTTCAAGTGATTTTTGTTAAACTGCATAGAATTCAGGTTTGATGTTTTGCTTTTTCAACTGATTTCCAGCATTAACTATAAAATGTAGTCCCGTTATTTTTATATATATGTCATATCAGCTTTGTGTTATGTGTTAACCAGAAAAACAAGCCAATTAAAAGTAAGCACTCAGTGGCCATCTATATTTGCAACCTCTATGGCCATGTATATTTCCTTTACTGTTTGCATTTGATAATAGCATGGTGAGCAGCCATTCTCCCTTGTCCTATCACTATCCAGGTAAAAAGTCAATCATCTCCCTCCTTTATAAAGTTTATATAAAGTTTAAAGCTTTATGTAAAGTTTATAAAGCTCCCCCCAAGTACTGGAAGGCCACAATGAGGTCTCCCTGGAGCCTTCTCTTCTCCAGGCTAAACAAGCCCAACTCTCTCAGACTGTCTTCACTGCAGAGGTGCTCCAGCCCTCTGATCATCCTTGTGGCCCTTCTCTGGACCCTCTCCAACAGCTCCACATCCTCCTCATGCTGCAGGCCCCAGACCTGGACACAGAACTTTAGATGGGGCCTCATGAAAGCAGAGCAGAGAGGCACAATCCCCTCCTTCTCCTTGCTGGCCATCTCTTCTGATGCAGCCCACGATACCATTGGCCTTCTGGATTGCAAGGGCACTGTCCTACAGCCTCTCCTGGTCCAACTGTAAGTCAGTGCCCTTGTGATCTCTGTTCCCCAGACCACCCAAGCCAGCTGTAGCCAACAGTAAGTTGCAGTCATCTTTCTCATTTTGGTTATGTGGAAGTTTGGACACCATCCTGTGTTTTCCATGAAAATCATAAAGAAACAATTATTACGCATTTCTGAAACAAGTTAGAAAACACATCTTTTTATTAGGAACGAAAAACAAAATCGTCGCAGAGAAAACGGGGGAAAAAAAAAAATACCAAAAAACCCAAACACCAAAACCAACCATAAAAGAACAATAGCTGGGCACGAGCACACAGAGTTACAGGAAGTGTATGCACTTTTCTCCCGACCTCACCGCAGCACACGACCTCGACCTGCTGCTGTTGGACGGCCCATCGAGCAGGGCAGCAAGGGAAACCGGCAGCACGTGTTACCTCGGAGACAGCCTGAGTCACACGCTTTGTCACCCAGCTCTCACTCAGCTCATGGCCTTCGGGGAATGCTGGTACTGAAAGGAGATAGCGCAGCACCATAAGAGAAATCATCGCCTCCCTCTTACCACGGAAAATCTGATTCTTACAGCATCCTTAAAAAGCAGAGCTGGGCTGAATCACTGCCAGCACGGCACGTGAGATCCAGGAGTCTTTGAAGCGGTCGTAGAACAAGGGAACAACCCGCAGCACGACCCACCGCTGGGCAGCACCAGCGCACAGCCTTGCCATTTGCAAGCACGGAGAGGCCCAGGAGGGCACGCAGCTGCCCGCCGGCTCCCCCGCCTGGCACCGAGATGCACATTGCAGCAAGGACTGCCGGAGGGACTGCGAATCGCGGCTGCCCGTGCAGACAGCGCAGCGCTGCGGAAGCCTGCTTGCACAGGCAGATGGCCGGCTCAGTCAGCTTGTGGTGAGTAGCTAAACTATTACACTAAAGGCACTAACGCTTGCGCTGATGGACGGTCTCAGCACCATAATCAATATTCTGCCAAAATGAATGCGTCCAAGCCCCAGGCATTCTCCTGTTGAAGGCAAGAGAGCTGGCAACAGAGCTTTTGGAGCTCAGGCACCCTGAGCAGTTACTCTCTGGTTGAAGGTACCGGTGGGGTCTGGAGCAGCAGTTCAGATTAACGTCCAGCATAGCACACACTTTGCTGAAGCCTTGGTCAGACTTTTTTGCAGGGCCCGTGAAAAAATGCTTTGAAATTATAGAATCATAGAATGGCTTGGGTTAGACGGGACCTTAAAGCCCTGCTGGGGAGTTAGGGCTGCCCCCACCAGCTCAGGCTGCCCAGGGCCCCATCCAGCCCAGCCCTGAAGGCCTCTGGAGGTGGGGCATCCACAGCTTCTATGGGCATCATGTGCCAGTGCCTCCTGATAAGAGACTTTCTCAGAGATCTCCAGTGGTTCTTTGTTTCCACCTGGGACTGGCATGCTGCCACATCTACCTGTCCCACCTGCCCCTTGCAGGAGCCACTGGCTGGCAAAGATGGGAGGCATGGAGCAAGCAGAAAGCAGGAGGCATCACCCATTTGATGCCAGGTGTCCTCAGGGCTCCACAGAGTAACTGCATGTCTGCTAACAAGCTAAGCACCAGAGAGCTGCCTAATTTTTCTACTGAACCTGCCAGCCCAAGGTCCTGAAGCCACGCATGTACTTTTTATTTTTTCTTTTCTTTTTCTTTCTGTAAGTGAGCTTAGCAGGCCCGACACATCACATCTTCCCCCTGCTAAAATTTTTCAGACCAATTCTTACAGCAGGACTATGGGGTGCAAAGGATGGGTGTCACGGGACTTGGGAAAGGGCGGAACAGCGAGCGTATCAGATCAGTTATCAATTGGGTCAGGAAAACAGTTCGAAGCATTTTCCTGGCTTTCCGCATCAGATATCATCTCTGGGTCTGGCATTTCCCCAGGCTCTTCTGCCACTGGGAAATTTTCTTCCACCATGGGCTGGGGCTCAATGCCTGAATCAGTCCGGGCAGTGTCTGGAAAAGAAGGGAGAGGTGGCTCATACGTGCGTGCACAACAGTCATCCCTGCAGAAAAGTTTTTCCCTCAACCCCCGTTGCTGCCAGCTGCCCCCACTCCAGGCTTCTACAAGCCTAATTTCAACATACTTCATAACTGCTCATTTGTTGAGCTGTTCATCATAGTTTCTCTGTAAGATACATTGGTGCTGAAAGCTCTTTGAGCCCAGCAGCCCAAAATACCGAAGCCAAATCTATTCAGTTACTTTTCAACCATAAAGGCTGCCTAAAAGTACACATATTTAATATATTTTCACCTTAATACTTTTCACATGCAATTCTGCTGTTACTCATTTGTAGAGAAATTAAAGATGGGATGCTTTGTTACTCAAGCTAAGGCTGAGGATTTTTTTAGACAAAATAAATTCTACTTATTTAAGATATTAATATTGAGCAATTATCTGAATCACTTGCATCTTTTTTTTTTCTTGCCCTCCGTTAACAAATGTTTTGTTAGTAGTCATTTAAGGATGATGCTTCTTTAATAAATGTTTTTAATAAATTGAAGGCAGAGCAAAGAAGCATCTAAGGATAGAAAGTACAGCTGAGCGGGTGAGATGCTGTGTGCAGTGCAGTGAAGAACAATAGTAGCAGAGCTCAGGCCATGCTATGACCTATGTAATGCTGCTCAGGTCTGTGATCTCTTCTGGCCCTTCTTCAGCTGCTGATGCATTACTGCAGAAGGTGCTGCCAGCATTTGTATTTGTTACACAAATTTGAAGGAGTCCCAATGCACAAAGCAGAGTATTGATATCAAATGTTCACAGGAAATTTCTGCAAGAGTTTTATCACTGTGTTCTCTTGATCATGCTGTGCTAAAGCTCTGGGGTTTCATTCTTTTTTTTTCTCCCCCAAGGATTTAAAATGCTATTGTACTGCCCTTTAGCCTCAGTTTAAGGAGATACGTAAGCCTTTGACTAAATGGGTTTAGCTCTGTTTACAGCATAGAATCATTAAGGTTGGAAAAGACCACTAAGGTCACCCAGTCCAACCACCAACCCATCCCCATCATGCCCACTAACAGTGTCCCTCAGTGCCACATCTACACGGTCCTTGAACACCTCCAGGGATGGTGACTCTACCATGTCCCTATTGGTAGATGCTGTCTCAAGGACAAGGCCTATTAAAACAATGCTGATTCTTATAGAAAAGCAACTGTAGAGAGCAGAGAGGTGATAAAAACTGCAGGAAAGCTGCTACTTTGGAGTGAGGCTGCTGGTTTTTTAGAGATGTATTTGAGCTCTGCAGACACTAGCACAGAGTCGGCAACCTGTACCCTCTGTGGGATGCTGATGAGATGGCTGCTGCTCCATCTCACTGCTAGGTGAAGGAGGAATTACCCCTGTGAAGGAGCAGAGTATGGGTGCTGTGTCGACAGGTACCCTGCTGCAACATCTGTTGTGTAGACAGCGTGTGGCACCTGGGCCTCCCCTCCAGTCAGCTCCTTCCCAGCAGCCACGTGCACCCATTTTGTCCTTTACCCTCTCCAACAGGCTGTCTGATGTAAAACAAGTCACTGGGCCCACCTGGCATTGAAGGACAGTCGATCTGGGCAGCTTGAGCCTCCGCATGGTCTCCATTGGGGGGGCTCTTCACACCTTCACTGGACACCACCGACATTGTTATTCCATCATCCTTTTCTTCCTCTGTAAAGCAAAAACCAGAGGCTTGAAGGAAAGAGGTCCCACACATCCCAGCAAGAGGCCAGGTCACCAGCACACTTGAGCCTCCTCCTCATGAAGCCCTGGCTCCACTCCCAGAGCAAACAGATGCCAAGGATGGGGGGGCGCTGCCAACTTGCCAAAGACCAGCATTGCCATGCTGGTGGGATCACAGCTTGGCGTGACCTCACTGGGCATGGGCAGAGAGCACCTGAAGACAGGTGCTGGCAAAATACAGCCGGCAGAAGCCTTCATGTCCCTTCACATCAGACCCCAAACAAGGTTCAGCTTTCTTGCCCTTAGAAGAAGTTTTGCTATGCTTGTTCAGGAAAGCACATGCAAGTTGAAACAGGGAAAAGCAAGGCTTTCTCCAGGACCACACTGGGCATAATTGCCTATCAGCGAGTAGGTTTCTGCTCCACTGGGCCAGGGAGAGCTGGGTGGAAGAGCAGCACCCACCAATGTGAGGCCATTTCATACCGAGGCAGTTTCAGCCCCAATCTGCACACACAGTTCTCTGGGAGACCCTTCTGGCAATTAGGGACCCTCACTCACCTGAGGGTATGGGGATGAACTTGTGCTTCCTCCTCATGCAGCAACAGATGAGTGAGGACACAACAGCCACCAGGATGGCCGCAGCCGCTGCACATCCTGCCAAGATGTAGATGAACCACGGGTACTGCAAAAGGTCTCCTGCAAGAGGACGGCATTATAATTACCAGGGTGGGCAAGCCTCTTTATCCCCAGTGGTGAATCTCCACAGCCAGATGAAGACATTTGGGCTTCACTGTTGCTTTAGTTTGGCTCCAGGATGCAAGAGAAACTCTGAACTGTGGCACACCATCATACACGTCACATCATTTACTTACGGTGTGGAGTTTTTTTTTCCACTAAGAAGGTTATGCAACCAACCACAAGGTCTATTTCTGCCTACTCCAAACAATAACATTTCAGATCATCCTCAAGCTTCAATCAGATTTAACAGAAAAGGTGGTGGTTTGACAGATACCACATTTCAAGAAGTTTTATGAAAACGGGCAGCCCAGAAGAGGAGTTGGGCCTTAACTAGCATCTCCTGTTGAAAGAAGGGCCACATGGTCTGTGCTGCTCTTGGGATTTGCATGTGAGACCCCAAACACATGGATCGCCAGTATCCCCAAAGACCAGGACGTGCTTCAGATGTTCCAGGACGCGCTACATTTGCTAAAAGTGATTGTAAGCATTTGTGCATGAAATCACACAGTCTGAAAGTAGTTGGCTTTGGACTGTTCATTCCAGTCTCTTTAGGAAAAGTTATCACATTTTTTAAAGTCTATTCTCAAAATTAAAGCAAGTGAGGAATAATTGCCCTGATCATTTTATTTCCACTTTGCTGAAAACTCAAGAGAATATTGTCAGAAAGCGTAGGTATATGTTGAAAAGAATCCTGAATATTTTTTCCTACAAATTTCCCATTTGTTCAAAAGGTCTTTCTGAGACAAAGTACTGTGTTAGAAATAAAGCAAACATAGTAATAAAACGTGAATAATGAAATCACTTTGTGTATGTCGATTTGATACCTTCTGATCCATTAGTTTTAGATTCTCTATGATCGCAGCCCTTCTGCTCCTGGGAAATTTATGGTATTTCTGCCAAATTGTTTTATACTAACAAGAACTCAAAATGAATTTCATCAGCCAACAGGTTGCCAAAATGAGTGCATAGATCTTTTGCATAGATCCTGTATCTAGAGTGAGAAAGCTATGTTTAGCCCTTTGCCTGGAGCAAATAATAACCCACAAAATGAGTTAGTCCTTAATTCATTTACATAGGTTGCTCCGAAAGTAATGCCTCCTATTTATTTCCACGGCAACTATAACAACTACAAAGAGCATAATAACAGTATTTGATAGAGCTACAAAACACTGGTTTTTTTTTTTTTATATAGTCACCACCATTAGCTGTTCATTTTTACCAACAGTGAACAAGAGCCTGCATGCCGCAGTCATAAATATCTGCACCAGCAGTGGTAACCCACTGTTAGTGTTGCCACTGCTGAAACGCACCACCCACTGCCTTACTGTGCTCACATCCGCTGTTTGGTCTCCGGAAACATTCACCAAGCACTGAAGATCAATGAGTGCCCTTTTTTCCACATGGAGGAATTCAGTGACACAACTTTGCCATCTGTCGCAGGGCAACAACGTGTAATGGGATATTGGTGGGAAGGTTCAACCTTCTATAAACTGCTATACCACCATTTGCTTCTGATGTTGGTGGCCAACATAGTAAAATAGGAGGCATTACTTCCAGAGCAGCTCTCAAAATTGAACTCATTTATCTTCATTTTTCTAGTAAATATAATAGCTCTCGATCACTTATCAATGTGGCTGCATTTGGTGGGGAAAAAAAAAGGTAGAATTGCTGCTGCTACTTCCTTGCTCTCATACCCTTCTCAATACATGTTCACCCCAAAAGAGCAATCACTAAATTCCCCCATGGGCTTTTGAAGAGGAAAAGAGGAACAGATATCTGACCCAGGGGACTGGGCAGCCACCCAGAAGAAACAACAGTAGGTGTCAGCAGTCGTGTGGTTTATCACAAGGCTTGATTCAGAGCTCACGGCTGTTTGCCTTCTCGTTCCTCAGTGTCTCA
Organism: Alectoris magna; assembly: GCA_030625065.1. Taxonomy (NCBI): domain Eukaryota; kingdom Metazoa; phylum Chordata; class Aves; order Galliformes; family Phasianidae; genus Alectoris; species Alectoris magna. Next base: position 104,579,205 of record CM060560.1, read on the forward strand.
GTTAACTTGTGTTTGTCTATGCTGAACAACCTTAGGTCAGTTCAGCTGGACAGAGTTAGGATGGCTGCTGCACAATTGCTGATGCCATATTTGTACAGGCAGGCCTGTGCCGCTAAATGATCAGGCACAAAAAGCCCACGGCAGTTCTGCAGAGTGCTAGAACACATGATGCAGGGCTCAGGTCAGTATTTTTGCTTTCATACCAACTCTACGCCAGCCATATAAGAAAAGGCAGTACTTGATCTGCTGCAGAGTTACAGCTTTTCAGATGGTTCTCTAAAATACTAGGTATTGCTGCACAGCACAATTTCTTTACCAACCGAGCTTGGTTAAATTACTTATGGCTACATTAGTCAGAAACGTTTATGACCACCTTCACTGCAAAAGCCATTCACTTGCATCTCTGTCTGTGATAATTAATCAGGTTGGTTTTGTTTTTATTAAAAGTCAGTTTACAACACTGACCAGTGTTTTGCATCATGAGGTTCTAGTAGTCCTAGGATCCAGACTTACTGTCTCATCTAACTATAGTCTCGTTCAGTCAGATCACTGGGCGTTTATGAAGGGCCTGCAGATGCGTGAAGTCACAGTATCCTCACAGAGAAACGTACCCAAACAGGGGGATGGGACATGGAGAGGAAAAAAAAAATCTATTCTTTTTTTTTTCTTTTTTTTTTTAAAGTAAATGACTTACACCATCACTGCACCTCTGATAACATGAGGCTGATGGAGGTAGTTGTACAGTCTGATAAATCTTTGTGTAGTTCTAGACTAGCAGAAAATAGATGAGACAAAACAACTCAGCTGAGTCCAGCAGCAGCAGGGCTGAATTAGCAGAAGTTTTTTTTTTCAAGGGATGCTGGAGAATCTGAAAGGTAGTTAGGGTTATGGATGAATGTCAGAGCAGGAAGCAGCTCATGTTTCAAAATTGACATGGCTGAGAATGTAAGAGTCCTGTAATTGTGAGCAGAAAAACAGAGATACACAGACCCTTCCTTGCAGCAGGTTTGGGTCAAAGGAACTGCTGAACTAGTTTTCATCCTGTCTATAACTGTAGGTTCAGTCTGAGACAGAGCAGGAGAAGGAAGTCAAGGGGATGCTTTCTAAGGGAGGATGTGGTAAGTCTGGAAGGCAGCTGCCCAAGGACAGGAGACTTCATTTTCATACCAACAGCAACAACACCTTTGATTCCCATTGCAAGAGACAAAAAGAGACATTTTCTGGCACTGCCATTACTCACCATAGCTGCAGGAGAGCACAATGGGCCTGGTCCTCAAGAGGCCATGATTGTGTTTAATCTTGCATACAAATTCCCCAGGCACAGTTTTCTCCAGGCGAACCTTCTTCCCACCATCCTTAATGCAAGCCTCATGGGCATTCAGCCGAGAGTTGTTCAGCAGCCACTCAAATGTCATGCTCTCATTGCTGTTCATGTCGCAAGTCAAGTCTGCACTTCCGTTGGGGAAACACTGGGCATCAATGATTGGCTCTGGTCACACAGCACAGGGTGACAGGGAATGGAGAGGGAAGAGAGATGGTGAGCAGACTCAACAGTGACTGAGAGCTCCCCACTATCAGGAGGGCTTCCACCACATTCACTGTTAGCCAGAGAGTACATCGCTAAGTAACCACACTCTTCAATTGCCAGATCCCACCTCTTGACAGCACCCACTCAACCCTACTGGTGACACTTGGTCAACATTTTGGGGACACTAAAAATATGGCACCTCTATTTTCCTTGTTGAAAGTGAAAAAGATAGCATGATCTGAGGACACTAAGCTTCTGCTGACGAGAGGCTTCCCCTATAATCGATTGGTAATGGATTATACCCATTATAGCTTCAAAGGAGAGTCAGCCTTCTTGTTGGCCAGAGGCCTGTGCTTTTGCTGTTACTGTATCTGCTTCTGTTTTAGAGAGGAATTAATACAAACCATGCCCAAGGTAGGTATCAACACCAGACACTTGCAGTTAGATAGAACAACCCAGGCCAGGACAATTTAAACTGAAACAGTACACAACTGAATTTCTCTTTAGTCTACTGCAAGGAACCAGCCTACTTACTACGTCTGCCACACTGCAAATACATACAGACAGGTTGTATTGTTTTATGACAGTAGCCCAGAGAGGCTGTGGATGGCCCATCCCTGGAGGTGTTCAAGGCCAGGTTGGACGGGGCCCTGGGCAGCCTGGTCTAGTATTAAATGGGGAGGTTGGTGGCACTGCCTGTGACAGGGGGGTTGGAGATTCATGATCCTTGAGGTCCCTTCCAAACCAGGCCATTCTGTGATTTCTGTGAATATCTATGCAAACATCCATGTAAGCGAGCTCAGAAATCGTTTTCCTCAACTAGGACATCATCTTCAGCCTAAATTCAGTGACTCCAGAAATACCTTAGAAGTTAGGGAAAGAATTTCACAGCTATGTGGCAACAGAACACAAGGGGGAGACAAAAGTTCCCAGAACAAGTTCATTGAAATAGAGGTTAAAACCAGGACACTTGGCAGTATTTGCGTACTTTTAGCCCCCAGTCTTTTTTGCCAAGGAGTCACATCCTTGACCTACTCTGTGACAGTTGTACTCATTTGCACTTCAGCGGTGTAAGATTCATTTGTCTTCACTGAGATCACTTTGCTTTGACATTTTCATTAGATTTTCATGCACTTCAGTTTCTCTTAGAAACCTGTGTAAGTGAAAGATCTGTAAAAGGAACAGTGAAGATTAGGACCGGACCCATGGTCACCGGCTGTCTAGAGCACTATTCAGCAAGGGGCTGAACCTGTTCAAGCCTTCCTGTATGAAATGAAGCAACAAGCTGAACTCTGTATCAAAATGACCTCATTTCCATCTTCTCACTTCACAGATAGATGACCAGGCGAAGGAAGGGAAGCAGGAATTCTGAGGCCAAAGAGATAATACCAGGACGACTGGCAAGGTAAGGTACCCTCTGATGGTCTTTACACAGACAATGCCGATCTCCACACTACTAGTGGACACCTGAGAACTGATAAATGTTGCTTTGTTTAGCAAAAGGGAGTACTACATTAGTTTAAGAACCAATGTATTAGTCTAGCAAAAGGAATCCATGAGTGATAGTTCTAAAAGTTTCCACTTCAACTGTAGTGGGTGAACAGCCTCAATAATTTTGTACTGAGGACATAATAGAATACTTTTATCTTTTGCACCCAACAGGTGCAAGGACATCTTCCTTGGTTTCACATATATTGTTTTAAAAGCTGCTCACTGTGGCCTAATAAGCAATGGAAAATTTCCAAACTGGGGAAAAGCAGCTGGAAGTTAGCCAAAAGGTCTCAGTGATGAAGCGGATGGTGGAAAATGGGGTAGAAGTAGGTGGGCACTCGACCACCCTAGATACCACTGAGCATGCCCAAAAGGACATTGGCATATATTAATGAGTCCTTGAAAAAGAATGAATATTTGTGCCCATGTACTGTGTATGCATGTCTTAACAGTTGAAATGTAGAACCTGAACTCTGAGAGGGTGCGCTTGCTCATCAAGTCGCCCAGTGCGTATCATGAGGAATAAAGGAGTGCTGCTTTCTAACACTGCATTGGAGTTGGACAGCTTTTTTTAATGGATTTCAGATGACAGAACCAGAAAATCTCATTTGGACTCTTCCACTACCATTTCTTGACTACATGAAGCAGTCTATTCATGAGAGCCATCAGGAATAATGTTCTGGAAATGGACAGAAATCTCCAGCTGCATGTCTATGTGCTGTACACTCAGCTTTACAAACACCTCATGCTACTGTCACTGTCATCAGGGGGGAATAGCCTGTAGCTCAACTTACTGGCTCCTTGAAGGAAGGTTCGATAGACCGACAGAATAGGTGTGAAAGCATCCTTCAGCTTTCATCCATCATTACTGCTCCCTGAGACTTAACAAAGCTGTGCCTGCTGCTCCAGAGGTACTTCTAACTCCCAAAAACTCAAGAGGTCTTTCAGAAAGAAGGTCAAGTCATCAGCTTTCAGCCAGGCTCACATGTTCACAAGCTATTTGTTGCTAACAGGGCCACTTACCAAGTACGTTCAGTGTAAAGAGTACTTTGGTATCGTTGAAACAAAACTCATAGTTTCCTTCATCCTCCTTCTCCACACGCCTCAGCACTAGAGAGCCATTCTCCAGTTTCAGCCATTTCTTGGAAGAAGGGTAACACTCGGCCGACAAAATATCATTTACCACATCTATGGAACAGTTCTTATTATTCCAGCTTATTTTTGGGACATTCTGAAAGTTTTCAGCTCCTACAGGAAACTTTGCTGAGCTGCCGCTGAATACATCAATCGTGGTAGCAGAGCCTGGAAGGAGAACAGAGTGTGGGCAGTGAGCTTGGCACATCCATCCATCCATCCTCAGCAGCCTCCCAGAAAGGTGAAAGCCCAGGTGAGACAAGAGGGACCCACCCCTAGTGATGGGCTGAGGACACCAGGAATTGAAAATCAGAGGAGTAGAAAGGGTGACAGTATGCTTTCTATAACGGCCAGCTTTTTCCCTAGGTACCATTACGGTCATGCACACACCATGCGCACTGCTACAGATGTCTCAACAGCAGGTCTTTGCCCAGATTTTATATGATCCTCTATCACCCTCCCTGATCACTGAGAGTCTGTACAGAGAAAGATCCTCAGGGCATCAATGTCATGCATCTGGTGCAGATGGTATCAGAAACAATTGCTGCTTGCACAGCTTTGTTTGGGTAACAAAGGAAAGCTGTCGCAGTGTTAGCTTGACTAAGTCTCGTAGGATCCCTGCACATGATAAAGTTCCTGCGCTCAAATCCCAGATGGGTAAATGGCAGGAACAGGACCACATTGCTCTCCAGTCCCTTCAAACAGCATTCTGCATACCAGGACCTTATGTTCTCCACTGAAATGCTTTTGCAAGCACAGTGCACTGAGAAAATACTATATTGTTAGTTATCACTAGAGTATTGAAGTAATAACGAGATTAATAATAAACACTTACTCTGGTCTAGCTGCCCCCTTCATACATTAGCAGTTAGATTACTTGATCTGTAGAAATCTGGTAGAGCCCTAAAAGATCTTAGACTAAAGTTAAGGTGTCAGCTCATCTAAGCAAATCTGTACCACATCCTCATAAAGAAAAATCCCACTTACCATCAGTAAGAGTTGTTATCACCAGCAAACACTGCAGAATAAAAGGAGATTTGAAATCCATTTTAAAGAGCTCCTTGCATCGTACGCAGGGAAGACGATCTGGCTACAGAACCCAGTGAATATAGCGTTCAGGAAATGATGTCAGAAGCAAGAGTGAGAAGAAAAAAAAAAAAAAGAAACCCCGTACAAAACCCTATACTGGACAGACTGAATAATGGTTCAAAATAGACCTGCAAGGTTGCGGGTGACTGAACTCAGACTGAACCAACACGAGCTGCGGTGCTCTTTGCAAAGTCTCACACCTTGGAGCTAGTTGCAGGCATGAGAACAGGACTGAGAGGTGAGGGGAGGAGAAGGCTCCCCTGGTCAGCATACCCCATTTCTGAAGACCCAAATGCAGAGACCAGGCAAAGGGGAAACACCTATTTCTTTCATCCCCCACAAAGTGAAGGGAAATCCAGCCAGCCAGATAAAGCACTGAGCATGCAGATGGGCTGATTTTATGCAGTGCCAGTGACTGTCACTCACCAAGTGCCTCACCAGCAGCAAGGTGTGAGAGGAGGCTGTCCCTCTGCATAGAAAAGCTATGCTACTAGCCTGAACTTTGCAAGGTTCTTCTGGAGATATGATGGCACCTGTGAGGCAAGGAAGGGCTCTGTACAACTGTCCCAGTTGCAGAATATGGGCTATGGGAGGCAAACTTGCATTGCAGAAATAGACTGAATATGACTTGAAAGCCAGTCTGGCTCTATTTGGAGCACTGCTCCCAGAGATCGGACTGAAAGGACAGTTCTGAAGAACCTCTGGGAGCTGGTTATCCACAGCACCTGAGTGTAAGTATGTCAGTCACTTGGTTCACCCTCACTGAGATGACTTGAAGCTCACTTGTGTTTTACACAGAGTGCAGAGGAGGATTACACAAGCAAGGCAGGAGGAACTGCCACAGCATGAGAGCCAAAGATCTGGATTTTTTTCAGACACACTTAACAGATGTGATTGGGAACAGCAGTGACAGGAGTTCAGGATGCAGCTGCGGCTCTAATGCTGTTGTGCTGTTTCTCTGGACTGAAACAGCCTGTTCAGTTAAGGAAGCTCCCCAAAGTCCAGCTCTGTGTATAAGCATGCTTCTAAGAAATGGTTAAAGCCCTTGCATTGCAATCTGTACTATTATTCAAACAATTTATCTTTGTTCGATAATTCCTCATTTCAGCCAGCGGCCCCTCTGACTCCTTGGCAATGACAATGAAATCTCCCTCCTGCTCTAAGTGTCTAAGATCTACAAGTTCACTCAGAGCTACCACAGCACCATCCTATCTTTACTGTGCATACATAGGACAGTCCTAAATTGATCTACGATGCGACAGAAATAGCCTTCTCTGAGAAAAGCAGTGAAGTGAGTCTTTAGACACTTGCAGCCATGCAGGGGACAGGGGAGAGAGAAAAGTATTTAAAGAAACACTTTCATTTCCTTCTCTGCAGCTGCAATTACTTAAAGAAATTGTCTTTCCAAATACTGCTGCAAGATGGGGGCCAGCCGCCTGCCTTGGATGTTTGTGTCCAGCTTCACTTCACCTTCACAGTGGAAGGGTGAGCTGGTTGAACTTCATGGTTCAATGCTGTGGTGGAGGCAGGAGGCAAAAAGGACAGCTTACTTGAGGGTCACTTCAGTGCCCCAAAAAAGCTCAGAACCTCAAAAAAACAACAAGATCCCCACCTAATGCACAATCCAGCAAGTGTTCAACTTCTCCTTTAGTCAGTGAGAGCAGCCTTGCAGAGCTCACTTACAGATTTGCAGTAAAATGAAAGAAAAATATGGCCTTTCTGCTGTAGCTCCGTTGTTACAGAAGACACTCTGCATGACGGTGACATTGCGGTGTCCAGCGTTTAGTCTCCCTCGCTGTGACTCCAGGGCAAATGAGTACATTTATGAGTTCAATATTTCTGAGTGCTAGTGCCCCATACATCACATAGGATGTGAAGACCCATTAGGCTCCTTCTGTCCCCCAACACCCTTGCCAGCCAGAAGAGCGAGCTCACAGCCTGCATGAAGATGACAGCACATGCACCGCCCATGCTGCTATCCATCAGCAGTCTCTTCTTAACATCAGCACTCCCAAATTCTGTACATAATGTATTTTTCCAAGTCAGTGTTTAATGTTGTCTAACATCAACTAATGAATGCTCACAACACCTCAGAACTGCTGGGGTAATTACTTCCGCTTCTTACGTGAAGATGTAAAGTTCTCTGACAAAAAACACCTTGTGGGGCTTAACAGAAACCACAAGTAGAAGGAAAAATGAAGTAAATCGCAGTTGGCAGGCAAACTAAAATCTTTTCTCACTGGCTGCGCTGCAAGCTCAGAGGGCCATTTTGTCCTTTCAGCTGCTGATAGCACTGCTAATCACTTCGACTGAGAAAGGAGACTGGTTCCCTACATGGCATGAGGCCCTGACCGAGCACAGGACACTGAGAAGCCTAAGTAAGTAAAGCAGGAAATATGCTGTGAAGCATTATGAAGAAAACGTGTTCATCTTAACTCCCACACCTGCCTTTAAATAGGCCGGTGACCGCCTGCAGTGCACCTATTTTTACTGTTACAAATGCACGCAGCCTGCCTTCACACGGAGCAAAGCAGCAGAGCTGAGTGCCGGAACCTTGCTGCACAGAAACACCAAATAGGCGCAGCAGCTGCGGTGGTGCTTGTGGCCGGCTCTGCAGGCCTGAGCTGCTTCTGGGGGTCAGCAGGGCCCATGAAACCATAGGGTGGACATAATAGAATCAGAGTACCCTGGATTGGAAGGGACCCATAAGGATCGAGTCCAACTCTTGGTGCTGCACAGGACCACCCAAAATCCAAACCCTATGTCTGACAGCAGTGTCCAAACACTCCCTGAACTCCGGCACTTGGGGCCGTGCCCACTGCCCTGGGCAGCCCGTTCCATGCCCACCGTCCTCTGGTGCAGACCCTGTCCCTGACCCCCAGCTGCCCCTCCCCTGACACAGCTCCATGCCGCTCCCTCGGGCCCTGTCGCTGTCACAGAGAGCAGAGCTCAGCGCTGCCCCTCTGCTCCCTGTGAGGAGCTGCAGCCGCCATCAGGCCTCCCCTCAGCTCCTCTGCTCTGCACTGAACAAACCAAAGGCCTTCAATGCAGGGAGAAAATTAGAAAAGCCAAAACCCAGCTAGAACTGAACTTGGCCACTAAGGTAAAGGACAACAATAAATATTTCTATAAATACATCAACAGCGAGAGGAGGGCTAGGGAGAATCTCCATTCCTTGTTGGATGCCGAGGGCAACTTGGTGACCAAGGATCAGGATAAGGCTGAGATACTTAATGCCTTCTTTGCCTCAGTCTTTAATAGTAAGACTTGTTACTCCCTGGGAACACAGCCCCTTGCACTGGTAGATAGGGATGGGGAACAGAATAAGCCCTGCATAATCCACAATGAGATGGTTTTGGATCTGCTCCAAAAGCTGGATGCTCACAAGTCCATGGGGCCGGATGGATTGCACCCCAGAGTGCTGAGGGAGTAGGCAGACATGATTGCCAAACCACTCTCCATCATTCTTCAGCAGTCCTGGCTAACTGGAAATGTCCCAGTGGACCGGAGACTGACAAATGTGATGCCCATCTTCAAAAAGGTTAGGTAAGATGATCCTGGTAGCTACAGACCTATCAGTCTCACCTTGGTGCCTGGGAAGGCTGTAGAACAGATAATCTTGGGAGCCATCATGGACCAGTTAAAGGTCAACCAGGGGATCAGGCCCAGTCAGCATGGGTTTACGAACGGTAGATCCTGCCTGACAAACCTGATTTCATGCCAGCACAAGGTGACCTGCTTAGTGGATGAAGGTAAGGTGGTCAGTGTGGTCTACCTGGACTTCAGTAAGGCTTTCAACACTGTCCCCCACAGCATTCTCATGGAGAAGCTGGCTGCCCATGGTCTGGATGGGTGTACACTCCACTGGGTGAAACACTGGCTGGATGGCCAGGCCCAAAGAATTGTGGTCAATGGATTTACATCCAGTTGGCGGCCTGTCATGAGTGATGTCCTCCAGGGCTCAGTACTGGGGCTGCTTCTATTTAACATCTTGATGAGGGGATTGAGTGCATCCTCAGTAAGTTTGCAGACAACACAAAGTTGGGAAGGAGTGTTGATCTGTTAGAGGGGAGAAGGGCACTACAGAGGGACCTGGATAGACTGGATCAATGGGACAAGGTTAAAGGAGTGAGTTTCAATAGGGCCAAGTGTCAGGTCCTGCATTTTGGTCACAACAACCCCAGGCAACCCTACAGGCTTGGGGAGGAGTGGCTAGAAAGCTACCTGATGGAAAGAGACCTTGGTGTGCTGATGGACAGCCGACAGAATATGAGCCAGCAGTGTGCCCAGGTGGCCAAGAAGGTCAATGGCATCCTGGCTTGTATCAGGAATGGGGCGGTGAGCAGGACTAGAGAAGTAATCCTGCCCCTGTACTCAGCATTGGTGAGGCCTCACCTTGAGTACTGTGCTCAGTTTTGGGCACCTCAGTACAGAAAGGACATTGAGGTGCTGGAGCAGGTCCAAAGAAGAGCAACAAGGATTGTGAAGGGCTTGGAGAATGTGCCCTACAAGGAGTGACTGAAGGAACTGGGGCTGTTCAGTCTGGGGGAAAGGAGGCTGAGGGGAGACCTTATTGCTCTCTTCTCACATCTGAAAGGTGCTTACAATGAGAGCAGGGTTGGTCTCTTCTCACTGGTGACAGGACAAGGGGAAACGGCCTCAAGTTGCGCCAGAGGAGGTCTAAGTTGAATATCAGGAAAAGCTTCTTTATTGAAAGGGCTGTTAAGCACTGGAATAGGCTCTCCAGGGAGGTGGTTGAGTCACCATCCTTGGATGTATTTAAAAACTGTTTGGATGTGGTGCTCAGGGACATGATTTAGCAGAGGGTTGTTAGAGTTAGGATAGTATGGTTTGGTTGTGGTTGGACTTGATGATCTTTAAGGTCTTTTCCAACCTGGGCAGCCTATGCCACTGCCTCACTGCTCCTTTTGAGAAGTTTTTCCTAATATCCAATCTGAACCTCCCTGGCCCAACTAAGGCCATTATCCCTTGTCCAAAATGGTCCACTGTTTGCAAGTGTCAGGGCTGTGATTTCTGGAAGTCTCAGGATTATCCTGGTCACTGTCAGATCTCTGGTGAAGAGGGCCCAAGGGAACCATCTCTTGTTCAAAGCAGACACGGATACTTTCACCTTCGTCTTGCCAAGGGAATGAAAGGAACATCTTCATCCTCTGAACACAGATGAGGACTTCGTCATGTTAAGAGCTCAGGGACAATGCTGACAAAATGAAATAAACCTGTACAGATGAGCATGCTGAGGCACAAAGAGAAAGCAAGGGGATCTCCAGCAGAAAGTCTGCCATACCTCAGATTCATCTCCATGAGACACACACCACTGGCCCTTGTCTCATGCTTCCTGCCACAGCATTCACTTCTGCTATGCAATGCTGAGGCAGTCTGAGACCCACTGAACCACATGCTGCTGTCCTGTCTAAAATAAACTATCCAAGTAACAGCGCAGGGCATGGAGGAGGCTGAAGGGGCAAAGGAGACAAGATCCTTCACACTAACCAAGAGCAAGCTGGAGATTTAATCTGCAGAAACCCTCTGTTCAAAATAAACCAAGTAGAAAACATACAGTAGCATTTTTATCTGATGCATATTGTTCTATGCTCTTAGAGAGCAGACGTGCCCTGTAATGCACTGCAGAGAAGTCCCATGTCTTCAAAGTATGGAAATAGCAATCCGGAGACAGATTTTCAGCTCTCATTTCTGACAAGTTAAACTCCATGCATTTGTCACAAACACAAGCTTTTCCCTCCAGCTCTCCCTGGTGTTGAAATGAGACTACTCAGGGTTACAGAACAAAATCAGACTTCTGTTCATTAACAGCTGCCACCATTCTTACACCTTCGCTCTCTTGTTGTATTAGTGAGTACCTCCCACTTTTCCCCAGCCATCAGTCAGCACCAGGATTAGCATCTTAAATTCACCCCTGCCCACATGCAGCCCCCAACTCCACAACTGCTGAGCAGCCATATGAGGAGAGACCCGGGCAGATCTGAGAACTGAGCAGCAGGCGCACAGCAGAGGCGCTATGCTATGGTGCTCTGGGCACTGTAGTACACCCAGTGCCACGTTCCAGGTGAACAGTCCAACAGCAGGGCAGTGCATCACCCTGTCAGAACACCGCTGCCACATCCTCTCAGCCTTCTCACACACACTGCTTGGGGCACAGGCTCAGGATACCGCTGGTGAAGGCACCAATTCTGCTGCCATAGGTCCCAGCATCAGCTATTGCCTGTATCTCAATGCTCACCCATCACCCTACTTCCCAGTTGAGGTCAAATGTGGTGATCACATATAGTTTCTCTGACATAGCTCTCCTACTTTGACCCATAGCAGTCATAGGAAGATGAGTTTATCTGTGGAATAATTGACAGAGACTACAAGATTCACAATTTATATTTAGTGCCACTGTATGCATGGTGAAATATTTTGTGTTTGCTTTGAAAAAAAATACATATTGCTGAGCTGTTGGAACATATGGGTTCAGTCACAGAATTGTGGGGGTTGGAAGGGACCTCTAGAGATTACTGAGACCAACCCCCTGCTGAAGCAGTTCCCTACAGCAGGTCACACAGGAAAGCATCCAGGTGGGTCTTGAGTATCTCCAAAGGAGGAGATTCCACCACCTCTCTGGGCAGCCTGTGCCAGGGCTCTGCCATTCTCACAATAAAGAAGCTCTTCATAGTGTTTGTATGGAGCTTCCTGCGCTCCAGCCTGTGCCTGTTGTCCCCTTGTCTATTGCTGCATGCCACTGAAGAAAGCCTGGCCCCATCCACTTGACTCCCACCATTTAGATATTAAACTGTGAGGAGACCCCCTCTCAGCCTTCTCCAGATTGAACAGATCACAGTCTCTCAGCCTTTCCTTGTGCAGGAGATGTTCTAGTGCCCTAATCAACTTCATAGTCCTTTTACTGGACTCTCTCCAGAAGATGTGTCTTTTCCAAACTGGGGAGCCCAGAACTGCACACAGTACTTCAGATGTGCCTCCCTGGGGCAGAATAGAGGGGGAGGAAAACCTCCCTCAGCCGCCTGGCTGTGCTTTTCTCAATGCACCCCAGGTTGCCGCTGGCGTTCTTGGCCACAGGGGCACACTGCTGTCTCATAGCCAACACATTGTCCACCAGGACACCCACATCCTTCTCCGCAGAGCTCTGGTACAGAATCAGAACTTGGCTGAATGAACATCCAAATCAAGGACAGTAAGCACAATACCCATAGTTGATAGGCTTTGACCAGTTTCATTGGTGTTAGAGGAAGGTCTGTTTCTGTGAATAAGTCACATTTAGGACCCAAGTTGCCACAGGTCACTGCAGGTCAACCGTTTCTGTTCATTTCTAGCATCACTTATAAAACTCAGACCAATTTTAGTCCCTGGTCAGTATCACCTGAGCCCTGCTTTGAGGCTGCTATCAAGTAACTGTCAGTGTCCCCCGCTCACTATTCTTTGCCTACCCTGCTCTTAGGTAAAGAGACAAAATCATCTCCAACAGAGGTTCTCAGCTCCCATCAGACAGAGTTTTTCTGCAGTCACACTCTTGTTCTTCAAGTACCAGGCCATCCTTTTCATCTTTTCCTGATTGTTCTTACTTTGTCTTGATTCATTTTGGCGTGGTGAAATCAAGATGACAAAATCCCATGTTGGAAAATGAACTGGTAATTTCATTTATATTGCTATCTTCCGTTTGCTTAGATACACATTACTTGCAAAAACAAAGAGATCTCATAAGCTAAAATTTCCCTGCAGAATTCACTTAACAATGTCTGAGCCTTACATCTACTGCGGTTACAAAGAAGTTAATACAAGGATAGTTTAAGAAAAATATTTTGACACAGTACAGAATGGGGACCAAAGCCAGCAAAACAGCTTTTCAGGAGCAAATTAGAGCATCTAAGAACTTTAAGAAGTTTCTTTTAAATAGCATGTATATGTGTGTACATATATATATATATATATATGTATAGTTGTTATTATACAAGGTTGTAACAGATGAATAGCCAGAGGTTATAGGGGAACAACTCACCCACTCTGAAGCTCACGGCTAGGATTGGATGCTCACCACAAGGAACTCTACACAGGAGCGACCTCCAAAAGAGATGCTGCCTTAGTGGTGGTCAGCCCTTAAATGGGATCTAGGAGAGGTGGAGTCAAGCTCCACCCCTTCCAGGAGCACAGCTGAATTACCTTCACCTGTGCTCCTGCAGCTGACCCGTCACTTGCCTCAGATGGTTAATCAGAGGTTCAGGCTGTGATTAACAGTTTTCCATACACTATATACATATATTTGTCAAAGAATATGTATCTCCAACCCATCTGACTTCCTACTGCGACTCCAAGTGCTTAGGAAATGTAGATTATGATCTCATAGAATGGCTTAGGTTGTAAGGGGCCTCACAAGGGCAGAGCAGAAGGGGGACAATCCCCTCCATCTCCTTGCTGGCCACCCCTCTTTTGACACAGCCCAGGATACTGTTGGCCTTCTGGGCTGCAAGAGCACACTGCTGGCTCATGTCAAATCATATCAAAAAAAAGAGAGTCCTAAGATTGAAATGCACTGTACAAGGACAGGATCTCCACTGGAAACAGTCTACAAACTGAATGACGTTGAAAAGCTTTTTTTTCTTTCTTGTGGGGTCAGAACTTCAGTATGCAAAGTTGAAACAGAAAAGCAAGTAGGAAAGCCTTTGTTTGTGACTCTTTAACAAGGTAGTACCTGGCTGAGGCCAAGATGGCAAAATAAATATGGCCTTTTAAGACTAGATAATTCCTGCATATCCTGAAAATCTGAAGCGAGTAACCTTTTCAGAAAGTACAAACATGGCCTTCATGGCTGATTACTTATCTTTTGGCAGAGCAAACTGGATCAATTTTTAATATGGAGGAGGGCAGAACACCATAATACCCAGTTCTCCTTTGATGGAGTAGTCCCTGAATAGGTCCAAACTACACCACGACAGAGTTTGCTTTGCAACGGAAGTACAGCCAGACCTAAGCCTTCTGAAACCCAGGAAGGTCACTATGAGACTGACTTCCACATCTTGAAAGATTAAGAATATGGACTGCAGGGATTTCTACCTTATACTTTCCAGTTCTCTACAGCAGCGCTTCTGATCACTTGCATGTGTGGACAGTTATTCTTATGGAGGTTCACACTCTAAAGTGAATTTCTGATGACACTAACAACCTCAAAGCACTCCCCAGTACTGAGAGGTATACAGATCAAACTGGTACTCATCCCTGGTTCTTTTCTCTGGAGCCCTTCTTTCTATACATTTATTTTTATCTCACTGGAGACTGAAACTCTGTGTATTCACCAGAGTTTTAGAGCTAGGGATCTCTCCAGAATTAAAAAAAAAAAGTCATGGGGGAAAAAAAATAGCAACAAGCTGTCATTTGTCAGTTTTGAAATGACAACTTGAGAAATCCATCACTTAGATTTTTTGCCTAAATCCACGATAAGACTTATTTGCAAAACTATATTTCATTACATAATGATGTTACTCAAAAAAGCAATGGAAAACTCAATTGTGGACAGAGATGGTATGCATTTTCACATTTCAGTTAAAAGACTCTCAGTTCCTTACTGTATCTTAGAGGCATCGTTTACAGGTTGTTAAAAATTCTTTTATGTGCTACAAGAAACGTGATGGAGGGATAAAAGTAACTCTCTGAGACACTCAACGCAACACAACAAAACGCTATTCTTAAGACTTCTAAATCTACCTTACATGTGTAGTTGAAAGCCTCTTTTGTAAAGGAGATAACCAGGTACATCATATCTCTTGACAGCATACTTCCTTCAGTCCTCCTGAAGTGCGCTCTTGAGAATTAAAGTCCTGTTAGGTAAAGCATGAAATCTACTGCTGACTGAAGAAAGCTGATTCCTCTAGACATTTAGGAAGATCGAGAGAAGCTACACCAGACAGCTCAATGAGGTTGTTGCTGCAGCAGAATACATTCTCCAGCAATAAAATAAAACGTTACAGGGATGCTGGGCTGTACCTGTAGGATAGTCACATAGAACTGATCAGAAATTGAATTGGAAATTCAGTAAGTTATACTCCACAGATTCTCCCAACTTGCTGTTGGATCTCTTGGAAGACTGTTTCTGTGTTCCTCTTCTTTATTTACTACATTTACAAAGCATCTCTATTATGGATTAGTATTTAACTAAAGCATTTAATTAAATAATTTGCAATTCATCAGTTCTTTAGGATACACAATGGGCATCATATCATGGGACAACTGTGCAAGATTTTCACGTCAGATCCTCTGTGCCTGTCCCAGTTGTCTACTGCAATCAGAACCTCCTTTTTCAAAGTCTTCAAGGCTATCCACCCAATACAAGGAATGACCTAACAAACTGGTAAACTTTAAGTGAGCCAGATCACAAGCCTCTGCAGTTGAGGCAAAAAATGGGGTCACCACGGGCAGGTCACGCTGTATTCCAGCTACTGTGTTCTACCATAGTGCAAACATAACTGAAGACAATGCTCGCTTTAAACAAGAGCTCTGATTAATTTTACCTCTTTCCCATCATACCATGCTTACACCTTTTGGGTGTTGTAACCAATTGCATAGGAGGTCATCTGCTTTTTCCTAGAACAGCCCACCTACAAAGTCAGGCTCCCTCAAACACAAATTGTGATGCAGTGAATTCAACTGGTTGTTCTTCTTGCTTCACTTCTACTGTTTCCCCAAGAGCTGATCACATACACCTGAAACCCAAAACAGTACACACGCAGTTATGCTGGAAAAAATATACTCTCAGATACAATTTGAGTGGATTAACTATTCATCCCACATGTAGAATGTTACTAGGAAACCAAAACAAAAGGCAACATACAAGCAAGGCTTACCAAAACAAGGGTGCACAGCAAAAACTGGAAAGAAAAGATGGGAGACATCAGTTGCTCTCAGATGATGTCAGCTCATCAGCAGTTATACTGCCACAAATCTATCTGATGTGCCTTTAGAGTGAAGAAAATACAAGGGAATATCCTGCTGTCTTCTAATCATTTCCTTACTACTACCAATCAACAGCAAACCACTGATTACAGAAGAGATACCATATGGATCAGAATGGATCTAATCAATCTGATCTACTCTCACAGACATACTGATACTTAGTGTAAATCACTACAGCTGAATAAACGTATAAACAAAGGGCTCTTAATGTGCTTACTAAGCACACATGCATTCTCAAAAGAGAGAATAAAAAAGAAAAAAGAAAACAAAAACAAACAAACAAGAAAAAGAACAGCTGTGTGCTGAGTCTGCAACCTCTTAAAAGAAGTGTTGGGAAATAACAGGAGCTGCTTCAGTGTCTATAGCAACAGCGCACAGCCCCTGCCCTGAGTGCCTTTGAAGCCCCAGAGGCTTAATCACTTTTCTGTTGGGAGATGAATGACAGTGCTCTTGGTAACTCACCCATTTGTGTGTGGAAGTTCACAAGTATTGGTGAAGAATCCTATTCCCACGCAAAGAGGAAAAGCCAATATATTTCCACCAGTCACCTGAAAACAGGGGAGAAGCCTGAGGATCACAAAAGAGTTTTGAACGAAGTACAGGCCAGTTAACCATACTTACAGTTCCCTGCACACAGGACCCAATTCCATCCCATCACCCAACAGATCTGTCTTCAAGCTTTGTGATTCTCTATTCCTCAGTGGTCATTGCGGTGTATGAGGTTCATAGCTGACCCTACTTGAGCAGGATGTTGGCCTAAATTACTTGCTTATCCAGTGATCCCAGGTGAAGTATGCATTTTCAGTAGTCGCTGAACTATTCTCATATTCTCCATCCTCAAACCAAGTGACCTAGGACTACTCCACACTGTTCCTTCACACTGCCCGTGGGCCTTGGCCCTTTGTAATGCTCTCCCCTCTTCTTTTCTTTGGATGAAGAATGATCCAAACTCATCCCAGCATGGTCGGCATACCCAGATGGCAGCACTAGGGAATCCATCTTTACATTTCTCAATTGCATTAATTCTCTCCTCGTTCCATAATTAGTGAGAGATTTAAATACGGTTGCCAAGGTTGCCCGTAGCAGTGGGAAACCTAGGCTATCCTTTCACCTAATGAGCAAACTTAAGCCATACCTCTCTGGGGGAAGATGCTACACTGTTGAACAACTTCCACTAATGGCACACAGCATTTTGTTCTACATTTGATTGGTCCATAACACAGATAATTACAAAGCAAAAATACGGAAGATTGCAAAACTTCCATGATTTTGTTAATATTTAATAAACTGGATATTTCAAGATAATCCTTTACTAAAGATCATTGTCCAGGGATCTGTGAGAAGATCACTTTGAGAACTGTGGTTACTGCTTCTGTAAAAAATAATTTTTAGGGGAAGTCTATTTGAAAAAAATGAGCTTAGTTTTCCATGACTTCAGTACACGCAGTTTATGCATGGTTCATACAACTAACCGTGGGTGTATGTTCTAGTGCTATTGCCCCCTGTTCCTTACCTTTGATTGGGAAATTCTGCCTTACCATAAGCACAAGTATTCATGAAGTAAGAAAATGTTTAGTTACTGGGCACCAGCTCTTCAGTAACTTCTTCCTCTGTACTTTTTTGTAATACAGCAACACATACCAACTTATCTTACCTAGTACTAAAACCTGTCAGTCTCACCTCTGTGCAGGGAAAGATGATGGAACAGATCCTCCTCAAAGCTATGCTAAGGCACATGGAAGAAAGAGGGGTGATTTGAAAGAACTAGCCTGGCTTCACAAAAGGCAAGTCCTGCTTGGACAACCTAGTGGCCTTCTATGATGGCATAACTGCATCAGTGGACAAGGGAAGAGCCACTGATTTCATCTATCTAGACTTCACTAAGGCCTGAGACATGAACAATCTTCTCTCTGAATTGGAAAGATACAGGTTTGATGGGTGGACTTTTCAATGGACAAGGAACTGTTCGTGAAATTGTACCCAGAGAATTATGGTCAATGGCTCCAGGTCCAAATGGAAATCAGGGACAAGTGCTGTCCTTCAATCAATACTGGAACCAATGCTGTTTAATATTTTCATCAACAACATTGACAGTGGGATCAAGTGCACCCTGGGCAGGCTGGTGGATGACAACAAGCTGAGTGGTATGTTTGATATGCCTGAGAGATTGGATGCCATCCAGAGGGACCTAGACAGGTTTGAGCAGTGGGCCCAGGAGAGACTCGTGAAGTTCAGCAAAGCCAATTGCAAGATCTTGCACCTGGGTTGTGCAACCTCCACTATCAGTACAAGCTGGGGGATGAAAGGATAGAGCACAGCCCTGCTGAAAAGGATTTGGGAATACCAGTGGATGGCAAACTGAACATGAGCCAGCAATGTGCCCTAGCAGCCCAGAAAGCCCAGAAAGTGTGTCCTCCTAGGCTGAATCAAAAGTGGCATGACCAGCAGGCAAGGGAGGTGAACCTGCCCTCTACTCTGAGCTGGTGAGACCTCACCTGGAGTGCTGCTTCCAGATGTGGAATCCTTAGTACAGGAAAGACATGGACTTGTTGGAGTGTGTCCAGAGCAGGGACACAAAAATGGTCCAAGGGATGGAACACCTCCACTATGAGGACAGGCTGAAAGAGCTGGGGCTGTTCAGCTTGGGAAAGAGAAGGTCCTGGAGAGACCTGAGAGCAGCCTTTCAGTGTCTAAAGGAGGCCTGTAAGAAAGAAGGGGACCGACTCTTTCAAAGGGTCTGTTGTGATAGGACAGTGGTTTCACACTAAAAGAGGGGAGATTTAGACCGGTGTGTCAGGAACCTAAAGGCCCCGACTGAAGAATGATCCTGGGATGGAACAACGTATTCTGACAGTTTAAAGGGAACTGATATTTGTGGCTGTTGCTGCAAATATCTTGTTTTGTAGAGAGAGCTGACCTTGGTCTCTCTACAAGATAAACTTGGTAGTTTATCTTGTTTTTGCAAAGACTTGTTTTGCAAGCAGGTGTTCCAATTGGGCTCTGTATCATGCATTGGCCGCCTGGGTACAGTGTGCAAGTGAAAAAACCCTGCAGACCATGGGGAAAATGAAAGCAGGAGGGAGCCTGTGGTGGGGGAGAGAGGAGAAGTGCACCTTAAAGCAGGGGAGGCCCTGCTGGCACTGCCTATCAAATCTACCACCGGCATGTTCCTTCTCTCTCCGTTTTGGCAGTTTGCCATCTCTCAAGGGTTTTTAAGTAATAGTGCACTTGCTTAGGGAGTTTCTGCTTCCTGCTTATGGGGACTATCTAAAACGGATGCCTGTATGAGTGTGTATACATTGAATAACACCCATAACCCTCTGTGTTGCTCTGAGCACATGGTTTGCTTGCCTCTGTTCCTGAGACATCCTGACTCTCAGATCCAAATGTACCGTGAAGCAACCAGATTTAAGGAAAAAAGTTTGTTGCAAGCGAGGCACTGGCACAGGTTGCCCAGAGAGGTGGTATGTGTCCCATCCCTGGGGACACGCAGGGTCAGGTTGGACAGTGCTCTGAGCACCTGATGGAGCTGTAGGTCTCTGTTCATTGCAGGGGAATTGGACTGGGTGGCCTTTAAAGGTCCTTTCCAACTCAAACAATTCTGAGTTTCAATGATCTATCGGGTGGGGAAAGGAAAAAAAAACAGGAAAAATGTTGGACTGATGTTCTTGCAGTGCTTTTCTACCCTTAGGAGAACCACATTCTCCATGTAACACTACCACCACAGAAATGTACAGGGGATGGACAGAGACACACAGAGTCTGCAGGCAGAATTTGCTTCTGAATTTCTGCACGTCCTGTCCAACAGCACTGAGCAGCACAACAGTGAATGCAGCATGTGGAAGTGAGACAAATTAGAAGAACTGAGTTCTGATGGTCAGTCTGAGCTGAAAGACAGGCTACAGCTTCTGTCTGCAACTGAATCCAAGTGGTCTGTAACGCCTGCAATTACAGCACTTTACAAACTGAAGAGGAAAGCCTTGACCATAAGCCGATGAATTCTGAACTAATTTTAAGGGTTCAGAAAACACAAAATACTTCATTACTAAAGATTTAAACATTGCATGTCTACATGAAGAAATACATATTTGCTCAAATTTCAGAAGATTTGAGGGTAAAATTAATCATCTTCCTTCCACTTAATTGCATTCAGTCTTGAGATATGTACTTCTATGACTTCTGTAAATTTGGCTTACATGTATTTTTATATAGCTACACTTATGCATACATCTCATGTTGCTGCTTCTGTTTCTGTTCTCTGATTGGGAAACACTGCTTTACTACGGGCAAAGTTGCTCTACAAGCATTTACATCCATTCTGACTTTGAATACACGTGCAACATAACTTACCTGGAGATAAAGAGAATGGGCTGCTGAGGGATGTCTTTCTCAGGGGACTCATTTTTCCAGGAAGACACCTCTGGTACAGTATTTCCTCATGTAGGGCTTCCTGAGCATAGCCACACAATATTTAGGATAAAGGCATCAGAGGAACGCAATTTCTTCCAGACCACAACTCACCAAATTGGCTGAAGGAGGCAAAGGGAAATGCTGCAGGGAAAGAAAAACGACAGAAGAACACAAACCTCATGGTCAGGAAATATCCAACAAGGATCTTTTACTCCCTTTCCACTGACATTTTCCTGCTGCTCCATCCCACTCCCCTCTCTCGTCGAACCTCTGCTGATGCTGAACTTCTCTGCCCAATCCACACGTGGCATGCTTTGAAATTCACCACTCTATACCATCTAACCACAGCCCCCTTCTTTAAAATTGAATGACTGACACACAAATTCAGAAGTCTCAGACTGACCCAGCAACTGAGAATGAGCAGAAGCAGAAGCTTAGACACAGGTTTAAAACTGCAGCATATGTCGGTGAACCAATTGCATGGTCAAGAAATGTAGGTGGGGACTTTAGATATGCAGTCATTTCATGAAACCAGATTTGGGGCAATAGGGGTGAACAGTGGGGTTTCTGTGGTCCCTTTGGCTGAATAGGCTCACGTTTCTGGCACTGAGTGCATTCAAACACTGTAGACACCAAAAGGAAAACTGCTCAGGTAAGGAGTAAAAAGATCAGGTGACAATCGTATTCTGAAGCTTTGTGGCTACAGCAGTGTGTGAGCAATCACTTCAGTTTCTGGGAAATCTACTGCAAATCATAACAGTGTACAAGACATCTGTGCTGAGAACGTCTGCAGTTCTAAGTACTGATGGCTGGCTGTGGAAAGTTCACAAAGGCTAGATATGGAAAGGTAGGAGTAATAATGAAATCAAAGCAGAGACATCTTCGCCTATACTGCAAAGACACATTATTTTAGTTACTTTACTTGATTTGTCAAAATAGTTTTGGTTTTGCAGACTTTCGTAATAATTACACATAGAAGTGTGCAAATACGTGCAACGTACAAACTAAGGAGAAGAGGGAGAGCTTACATGTTCTAAAGGACTGTTGTCTTTCTGTCTTCTTTGGAGTGCTTATGGATTTAAACACGTGCCTCCAGGTTACAGCTTAAAATGGTCATACGATCACCGAGTAAGATGATATTTGCATGCATTGTCACAGATTCAGAATACTTCTCTTTTCAAGGTTTTCCCTTCATTTACATACTTGGTATGGTTTGATAGTTACAGTTTTACTTCCTCTTGTGCAAGGAACAACAAAGCATTGTGAAGAGGCAGTAGCGCACTTGACAAAGATTGACTGTAGCAGCCCTTAAGAGAACACAGAAAGCATAACTTGCATCTCCATTAATTTTAACCATATAGTATAAAAGTTAGAGTGAGCATTGTCCAAATAAGATCACATAGGCTGAATGCTAATTCCACCAGAACTGCTTCTTTCCTCTGTCAGTAACATTAACAAAGCGTGCCTGTGTTTGGTGTTTGCTGTTTGCATCAAAAACATCTGCCAACATCACACCTGATTAATTATCACATAACACTCCCCCCTAATGCTCTGGAGGTACCATGTAGGTATGTGTTCCATTAAATTGTCTTGTCCAAGACTGGACATAGCACTCCAGATGGGCTCTCACTTAAGTGGAAAAAATCATCTCCCTCAACCTGCTGAGAGCACACTTCCCAATGCAGCCCAGGATATTGTTGATCTTCGACGTGACAAAAGCCTGTTTCTGGCTGACTTGGTGTCCACCAGGACAACCAGGTTCTTCTCAGCAAAACTTCCTTCCAGCCACTCAGTCCCCTGTGTGTACTGGCATGTGAGGTTATTCCTTCCCACATTCCTCAATTCCATTTGTTAAATTTCATGAAGTTTTGTGAAACTTTCTCCAGCCTGCCAAAGTCCCTCTCCTGATGTGGCAGCCACTCCTCCCAGTCTTGTGCTTTCTCTGCAGGTGACAGATACTCTGTCACAGTGTCTATGTCAGTGATGAAGAAGTTAAGCAGTTATAGGGTCAATATCAATACCTGGACTATACTGCCAAGGACTGGCTAGCCACTGGATTTTGTACCTCTAATCACAAAATCCTCTGAGTCCAGCAGCTCAGCCAGCGTTCAGTCCACATCAGAGTGTTCAATCCACTTACCTAGGCCACACTTCATGGGTTTATCTATGGGGACAGCATGGGAGACAACGTAGAAAACCTGTTAAGAGCTGAGATAAACAACACTGACTGCTCTCCCCAAATCCCCCAAGCCATTCTTCCCACTGCAGAAAGCTACTGTGTTGGTTAAGCACTGCTTTCACTTTGTGAATCCATGCTGACTACTCACTATCACTTTCTTTTCCTTCACGTGTCTGCAGATCGTTCCCAGGGTTTGAGGTGAAGCTGCCTCGACTGTAGTTCCCTGGAACCTCCCTCAGAACAGGCTGGTCATTTCTGAAAGTAGACAGAAACAAACCCTGGCCAAGATCTCAAACCAAAGCAAATGGTGGTCACCTGTCAGCACTGCACATATCAACAAACTGCTGCCTACTCTATACCTGAACAGAAACTAGCATCACATGGTGCATAAAAGAAGATAGTCATTTATAGATATGACTTTAAATTAAAGCAGTGAAGCTTATGGATGATGTTCTCAGTCTACATTAACTTAAAAAGGAAATGATGAAGAATCTGTTATTCCTTCCTACCATTTGTATAGCGTTATGCAAGAAAGTAAATCTTCACAAGCATCTTCCTGCCCAAAAAAATATGAAAGTGCATCACTAATAATCAAATTAACTTAAGACTTAGTATTAATGTCATTAATACTGCCATCCTGTTAGTTTCAGGACTGATACATATGCAAAAAGTTAGCAGTGTAGTTGGTATATATAAAGAAGGGAAGATATATTGGAAGTCCCAAAGGAGGTTTAGATGTGCTGTAGAGAAAATGAATGAGTTCTCTGTAGTATGTTTCAGCTCTGTTGTATGTCCCAGAGTTGATTTTCTTCACAGTGGCTGGTATGATGCTATGTTTTGGCATTAGGAGAAAAACTCTGTTGATAACACACCGATGTTTTAGTTGTTACTGAGTAGTGCTGTACAGAGCCAAGGACATTGTAGTTTCTTCACTTCTTGTACTGTCCTGACAGCAAGGGAGATGGTAGGGCACAAGGAGTGGAGGGGGGACAGAACCAGGACAGCTGACCTAAGCTTCCCAAAGGGGTATTCCATGCCATATGGCATCACATGAAAACTATACAACTGAGGGGAGCAACCACTGCACTCGGACTGGCTGGGCGTCAGTCAGTGGGTGCTGAGCAATTGTGTTGTGCATCACTTCTTTTGCAAATATATGTATATATAATAATCAGCATCATTACTATTATTTCTCTCTTCCTTTTCTGCCCTAGTAAATGGTTTTTATCTCAACCTGTTTTTCACAGTGCAGTTTTTACTTGCTTTCAAGGTTGTTTTTCTTAACTCTGGCCATGTTGTTCATCACTCTGAAAACTGGTCTAGGCTTATTTACGATTTTTCCAGCTTGTACATAGCATATGCTCTTGTTATAACACGATCCGGTTATGGATTTATTTTAGTACTTGTACTCAGCAGTGCCATCATTCTCGCACTTTAGAAACCTTACCATGGAAATTTAACAAGTATGTTCTTTACTCCAGGTAAGTTAAAATAGTTGTTGAAAAATGTGAGTATACCTGGGATATTCAAACTAGCATGAATTTATTGCCATGTCTTTCGTATGTGTTTCTGGTTTTATTTATGGTTAAGAAACTATTCAAAAATAGCACGCATAGATCTCTCCTGATGCAGGATGGTTTGCGTGGCAAGGTGTGTGAGAGGACATGGGCAGGTATCTATCATGATTATCACCTCCAGTGGGTTTGGAACTCTTAAATAGCTGACAGAATGTTTTAAAAAGGTGTGACCTGATCCTGGCAATGCCAAAGAGAAACAGCTTACTGCACTGTGCTGTGGTCTGGCCTGCACCTATCAAATATTCAATGCTATTCAGCACCCTTGAAAATAAGAAAATGCCTCTGGATCAGATCCAAATCCTGTGACAGGCCCTGTAGCTGAACAGGAGATCCAACCTATACCGGTAACTGTTGCCCCTGTCCTCAAGCAGAAACAATGGAAGTACAAGTCAGCTCATTTAGTAAGGAAGCAAGAAGAGGATGATGAAGGCTACTCTATACCAGGGCCATCACAAGAACAGGAGGAAGAGGCAGAGGCTATAAGTGAGTCAATAACCACCTGATGCCTGATATCTGTGCAAGATATGTGGAAAGATTTCAGCCATCGTCCAGGTACTGGATGAGCTGTCACCCAGCCGCTTCAATGCTGGGGTAATGGGGTTGATGGCCTGCATTCAGTGGGCATGGGAGCCAGGTTGCTACAATCCCTCTCTAGGGAAGGGGGCATTGACAAAGCGATTACAAAAAATGAAAAAATCTCTCCCCCTTTAGATGCGATTCCTATTAGCTGTGAAGGAAATGTATCCCTACAGGGACAATATTACATGTCAGCCAGGCAAGTGGACCAGCATGGAAAGAGGTATCCAGTAAATGAGGGAATTAGCTGTGCTGGAGGTGATGTATAACGTTGGCCTGAACCACCCATTATTCCAAAATTGAGATGTGCTATTCCACAATCCATGTGGCATAAGTTTGTATGGAGTTCACCATCTCTGTATGCCATCTGCCAGCAATGACCTGGAAAGATGGAGAGGAACAAATGGTGGGTAAATTCACTGACCAACTCCAGCAATATATATCTCTCCTCCTCTCTAAGGGCCTGTGTTTCAGCTGTGGAGAAGCATTCCCAAGAGGCCCAACAACTCAAAGGGAATAAATCTTCTGTCCCATCTGCATGGACTAGCATCTCAGCTACTAGAAGTAAGCATTTTTCAATTCAAGACAGAAGATATATTGGTTATACACCGCATGCTAACCTGTGGTCTTACCTGCACGACCATGGAGGGGATATAAGGAGATGGGATGGAAAACTCACTTCAATCGTAGAGGGACAGATACGTGAGTTGCAAGGAAAAACCATCACAAAAGAGAGTACTTCCTGGAAAATGACCACTCCGGTTTCCAGTGGGTAGTTCTCCAGAGTAGGTGGTCTGACCTTATTTCTGAGTTTGATAACCAGCCTTTTGGTTTGCATTCATGAGTGATGAATACAATAACCAGAACTAGATGGGCCCTGCCTCCAGTCAGGTGGAGGAAAGGGACAGTCAGGTTTATTGGGCTGTGTGGATTCAGTGGCCTGGCATATCAGAACCACAGGAGTAAAAGGGTCTAGTGGACGCTGGCACAAAATGTACCCTAATGCCATCAAGTTATGAAGGGTCAGAACCTGCCTATATTTCTGGAGTGACAGGGGGATCCCAGGAGCTAATTTTAGTGGAGGCTGAATTGATCCTGACTGAGTAACAAAAGCACCCCATTGCGACTGGTCCAGAGGCTCTGTGCATCCTTGGTATAGATTACTTCAGGAGAGCATCCTTCAAGGACTCAAAAAGTACCAATAGGTTTTTGGTATAGCTGCCTTGGAGATGGAGAACATTAGGCAACGGTCTACCTTGCCCAGCCTCCCAAAGGACCTTTGAGAGGGGGGACCCTTGGGGGGTTGCTAAGAGCAACAAAGAGAACAGCAGGCGCTGATCACTACCACACTGGTGCACCAGTGGTAATATCGTACCATTTGAGATTCCCTGATTCCCATCTATCAGCTAATTTGTCAGCTGCAGAACTGCAAACTCGAAATTGCAAATGCCATGTGCTTACAATGGAGAAAGGAACCATTGGGTGGCTGGAAACTTGTCCCATACCTCATGCCACTGCCCATAATACTACCCTGGGCCTTGACAAGCAAGTCCGGTGGTGACATGGCATTCATCACCACACTCCAGGCAGTGCTGGACATGTCACAACCTATCAGAGCAACAAAGCAATGCTTCATTATGAGAGTACAACACTCAAAGAATTCAACAGGGATGTGTACTTCTGTAAGCATTCCAACGTACCACCACGGTGTCCCTCTATAACAGGTAATAGCAGTAGCATGGCTTTCAGACCCCTCTACCCCAGCCTCCCTTCATTTCCCACCCAGCCCATCTGTGCCCCTAGTCAGGTGCCCTTATATAGGGGAGAGAGGCCCTGCCCCCTATTTTGACCAAGCCAATCATAAAGTAGCTCTGAACGTTCTAGAACCAACAGCCCACTGCTACCTGGCTGGGCACTTGGTTGCACAGTTACCAGTGGTGTCAGTCAAATCTCCCAGTGAAGCCACCTGCATGCACCCGGCCTCTCAGAGCTCCCCCAGCATCACCGGATGGGACAGCACCAACGACACTGCACTCCCCCCAGGAGCACCACAGAAAGCCCCAACTCCCTCTGCCATCACTCAGAGCATCACCTTGGTGCTGCTCCAGTCTTGAGGACAGAGTTTGGAGATAGACTGAAGCTCCTGGGCTGAAGGGCCCTTAAACCCCAATGAGGCTTTCGCATTTCTTCTGACCCAGCATAAAGAAACCCTCTGCAAACCCAGAGCGTAGAAAACCTCACCGCTTAAGAGAAGCACGTAAGAAGGAACACTGATGGTGAAAATGTCCTGAAACACACTGAAAAGACAAGTGATTAGAGAGGATCCTGAAACACACTGAAAAGACAAGTGATTAGAGAGGAAAGATAGCTTTATTTCTGCACAGGACTCAAGGTGAGTAATCTCCTGGAGTAGGAAACAGTAGTCCAGGTGTCACCTTCAGGCAACAAAGCCCTTGTAAGCACCACTGCTGCACAACCTTGTGTTCCAGGGAAGTGCATGCAGTACTGAAGCTGTGTGGGCTCCTGTCATTTCATATGGGACCTAACATGACACTGCCCAGGTCTGCATTGGCCTATGAAGACAAGATGGTGTTAAATGAAGGGAAAGCAGTAAGTAGGAAGTCTTCTCTCTTTCTCTCTTCTTTTTTTTTTTTTTTTTTTTTTCCCCTCTAACTGCTTCCATCTCAAATGAACCCCACTTAGCTTGGTCAGTAGAAAGGCTAACCAAACCCAAAAAAGTTACGCTGATGTAAAACTAGTTGAACTCAAGCTGAAATTCAGAACAAAACCACAATCGTAGGCAGCATTTAATTAAAAGCTACCCACTTTCCCCACCACAGTAACCCGTGCAGATGTGCAAGTGAATAATTTCTCATTTTGGAGATAGTCATTATCAAACTCAAATTTACAAGAAAGTCCCTTTGATATATCTAAACCAGCAAGCACTTAAGGATATAGCACTTACTGCCTCCCAGTCACAGATGACAATATTTCCAACATACACTGGAGTAACACAGAGTATAAATAAAATGACACTTTCAGCCACCCCCGGTCTTCGGCTGACATAGGCAAGCTGGCAAAAGAATGCCCAGCTTTATCCAGGAAGGTTTACATCAGGTAGTCTCTGTTTCATGTATCTGTTAATTAGATGATTGTGCATACATTCTGTGCATTCAGGGCAATCTCTTATATAATCCAGTAGGTAATCCAGTACACAATCTCTTATGTAATCCAATAGACAAATGGTTTGAACATTGAATCTGGACAAAAAAAGCCCTGCATTTTTAAATGGTACTCACCAATATTCACATTAGCGATGCCTTCATACGCAGTTCTCCCATATCTGTCGCTCACTTCTACAGAATATGTGCCACTTACAATTCATTTATCTGAATTTTGTCTAGTCAGAGACTATAATTAGACACAACCTGAGACCTGTTAACATATTCCCAATGGTACCAAGACCAAGAACCACTTTCCAAGCTACTTCTGTGTTTTCCTTTTTCCAGACTACCTGGGAGAAGCCGTTTCAGCATCATCTCTGTTAGATTCAAGAATATGGATCCACCAATAAATCCTGTGATTTCTTTAGATCTTTCCACTCCTGAGGGGAGAAAAATGTATGTTCATTACTATGTTATTTTACATGCTGTAGAGTGACCACAAGCAAGAATATTCTTGTTCTGTCTTCCTAATTGGGAATGTTCTTTGCTCTGATGGAAATATCAGCCCAAAAATCAATACAGAGAGATATAAGACTGTCTTAATAACCTAACTTGCAGTAAGATAGCTTTTTCCCCACTCTACTAATGCTTCTTCCATTCCATCTGCATACACCGCTTCTTCATCGCTACACTAAGGTTGGCCCAATAGGGGGTAGACTATAGGTTAGTGGCACTTTATCCAGCCTTAAAACAGTAATAGATAGTAAAAACATTAATTAGCTATCTGCACAAGACAAATAAATCAAGGGTAGCCACTTCGTATTTTGCATCTCCATTACAGTCTCAGCTCCTTATTGCAGCTCACATGGACAAACTTAGGTTAGTGGTAAAATACAAGGATGTTGTAGTGGCACAGAGCTTCGGGTGGGCTGCAAAACTTGCTGGGGAGGCTACACACTACTTAGCTCATGCTGAGCTCTACCTCTGCATGGGTAAAGGGTCACTGGTACCACAGGAGCAAAGTCTGTCCCTATGAATAAATTGTTACATGCGAGCTTGAAATTGTATTCCACACACACCCTTAGCCCATCCCCGCCCTCAGCCCTCAGCAGAAGAGCAAGTCAGAGACTTACTTATGAGGCTGAACATGTACAAGTCTGTGGGGCCAGATGACATGCATCCTAGGGTCCTGAAGGAACCAGCTGATGTGGTCGCCAAGCCATTCTCCATTTAAAAGTTATGCTGTCAAATTAAGTCCCCAGCGACTGGAAAAAGGGAAACATCAGTCCCTTTTTCAAAAAAGGGAGAAAGGAAGACCCGTGGAACTACAGGCCAGTTCTGTGCCTGGGAAGATCATGGAACAGGGCATTGCATGTTCTGAAAGGAACAAAGGCAGTTTGAGGAAGGACTCGTGAGCTTGGAGCTAGAGCACTCTTTCACAAAGCCAGACATGCCTCTCTGTTCAGGATTTGGTTTTACATCACATCCAAGAGCTATGTCTCTTGTGCTTCGGAAGAGACTTGGAATGCATCCGGACTTCCCAAAATCTGAAAAACTGTTCTAAAATCAACAACAAAAAAATCCTAAGGCACGTGATTGCCTCAAACACTCATTCCAGACTTCAGCCTGAGCATTTAGGGACCCTTTCCCACCTAGGCAAACTGTTCTGTGACACAAGAGTGACAAGAGTGGATTGAAGCCTGGCATTCTAGTTCTTGTTACAAAATACAATTTGAATTTCAATCAAACATTTGGTAAACCACAGGAAAATTGACCTTGTTTGAATCCTGTCCCAATTTGGAATTTTACCGGGATTTCCTATATTTCTATCTTACTCCACGCATGCTGGCAAGGAAACCATAAGCAAGGCTCATCTCGGGGGGAAAGGAATCAGTCATGTCTCATCATTTTGTTGAAATTCATCAGCTTAGTACCCTTTGAACACAGGCTCTGGAAAAAGAAACCTGCTAGAGTAGCATGCACCATCTAAATGGTGCTTTCCATAGCAGTGCATCTCCTTGCTCTGCTGCTCCCAGACAAGCCACACATTTAGTCTTGAATCATACATACAACACAGCCACACTCAGAGAATAGAAGGGAAGAAATGGAAAAAAAAAATTAAAAAAAAATGTTTTTCCAGATACTTCATTCTTCTAAAACAAGCATATTTTGGGAAGACCTCTCTAATGACTTTGTAACCCAAAGATAAAGTGAGATATGCAATCAGAGCAATGGCACCTATTGAAAATCTGTTATCAAAAATGCATAGCACGCTCAGACTTACTGCTCAGTTCCAGGTTAAAAGTTTCACGCAAATGCAAGCCATCCTTATCACATCCTTCTGCCATGTACTCTCCTTCATCTCTCCATTGCACCAAGCAAAGTTCAAGCTGTCATTGGGGAACACACTAGCCCTGTTGTGGTACATTGCAGAGACATTTACTGTTTGCATTCTTACCTGGGCCACAGGCTGTTTGTTTTTTTTCCTCCAGATGACATGGACTTATCCAGATGACTGCAAGCAGGCCAGGTAAAAAGCAACACAGTTACCAAGAAGCCCTCTGACAAGGTATCGTGTTGAAAGAACGCACACATGTCAATACTTACTTAAGGGACACATAGGATATCATGCATATTTGCTTCTTGAAATCTTTTACTACCTTGGAAGCATTTCTGCACAGGTTCACAAGTTATCTGCTTGGTACTTGCATGCCACCAGAGCTAACTCTTAAGAGAAAGGCAGATAATGAATAAAGTCCCTGAACAGTTCCCTAAGAATCATAAGAAGTTCCATTTCCTTGTCGTGCTGAGGAAGCAGTTTACTTGGATTTGATTTAAGACAGTGGAATTCTACTGGGAGGTAACAAGACATATCAAGAATGTATTATGAATCAGCATCTGTCATATATATTAACACCTAGGGACACATCCAGAAGATTGTCTTCAACACTGACCAAATTCAAAAGACTAAGTTTGAACAGTTTTCTTGCAGAACCACGTCTTGGCATTTACAACAGCTGCTATGTGGAAACAATAAATCCTGTGTCTTTTGTCATAAGCTGAATTCAGAATGTCCGAGTTATAAAATTACTATGGTCTCAATGTCTGAATGAAAATAACTCCCACGTTAATAATAATTTCTTGCTTCTAATAACGACGGTTGCTCCTGAACAATTCTGAGATTGTTTTGCCCCAACAAGCAAAGATTTTATTTACACTTAACTCTTTCATCCCAAAACTCAGATCAGTCAACATAAAACTAAAGCCAATAGAAAAAAAAAAAAAAATCTGAAAGAAATAATTTATGAAGCCCTAAGAAAAGAGTCCAATGGACCGCAAATTCTGCCCACATTGAAATGGTAGTGAAGGCTAACAGCACTTTCAGTAAACCTTGCTGGACTGGGTTGACCTCAGTAGCAACGTTAGCACAGATTTCATAATTAAGATCTAATTTTTGTAGCTGGTAATTTCAAGCAGTGGATAAGAAGATAGCAAAACCAAGATGTGAAATGAAGCAATGGCTGCATTTAAAAGTAGGATCTTGTTTCTAGACTTGCATAGATATTAATTGTGAGTGCAACAAATGTTTCATGAAAAGCGTAACATGCAAGTGGTCTCGTGAGGTTAACACATGAACTCAAGAACAGGCAGAAGATGCCAGCCATGAACACACATCCTATTTATCATAATGTAACCACTCAGTGGGTGTTGACGCACTGGAACAGGTTGCCCAAGGAGGCTGTGGATGCCCCACCCCTGGAGGCATTCAAGGCCAGGCTGGATGTGGCTCTGGGCAGCCTGGTCTGGTGGTTGGTGACCCCGCACATAGCAGGGGGGTTGAAACTGGATGATCTTTGTGGTCCTTTTCAACCCAGGCCATTCTATGACTTTATGATATGATAATGTAAGCATCCCTGTGCATTGAGAGAGCAAGGTTAAAATAAGAATTTACACTCACCATGCACATGTAGCAAAAATATCGTTTTTTAGGGACGAAACCAGGAGCTGATGCATATCATAGCTTTGTACTGACTTGCATCCTCTTTCCCAACAATGCACAGCCTCAGTGTTCCATTAGGAAAAATGTGAATCTGCTGGCCATGCCCACTGTTGCCATATGTCCTGTGTTATAAGGGCACATTTCCCTTGGACCAGCTGATCTGAAAAGGCTGCCCCAACTGGGGATAGCCAAGGTCAAAAATAACAGTCACACATACAACTGTTTATTGTTGTCACGTTACCGTGAGCTGAAAATACAACACACAGAACAAGGTCATTACAAGCAATTTTCTTTCAGCCCATCCCTCAAATATTGTCCCGATCCTGCAATTAGTAAACCCAGCAGCATAAACCTCCAGGAACATTTTAAATCCCAGTTTAATGCAGAAGCACATTGCTGCTACAGCATTAGGAATTAAGTAAATGAATTTTCTTACCTTAAAGAATAACAAGTGCACACAATGCAGTCTGGAAGGTGGAAAAAAAAGATAACATTTCAAAAAGGATCCTTCCTTCACTATGATGCATACACTTTTTCATGGGCTTATTGGCCAAGAAATCACTAAGCCCCACTAACCTAGGTCTCACTGGTGAATGATGTGTCTTGAGGTAGGTAAGTAGAAATATCTGAAGGATGCTTTCATGCTAACTGCTAACTCTACATAAAATTCTCAGGCACACAGAATAGCATTTTTTTTTTAATTTGTAAGACGCACTTTGTGGCTTCAACCACTGCATCAAAGGTGTAGCAGCTACGAACTTGTGGCTGAGCACCCCTTTTTTCATCCTGACATAACTGTTACCGCTGAAGTTAGCACCATCAGACTGCTTTTCATAGGAAAAAATAAATCCATCAGAAATATGTTTGTCGTTGTTACTGTGCGCAGAACTTCAGAGCAAGGCATGACCTGCAGGTCAACAAATGAAGACTCTGGGCTGGTGATGGACTTGTGCATCTGCACAACTGCTCCTCTGGTCTTCTGCAAAAATACTGTAGTGCTAGAGGTGCACAGGGAGCTGGGAGGGGACACAGCAAGGGCAGCCGATCCAATTGACAAAGGGATGTCCCATCCCATGCCATACAGCATCATGCTCAGCAATAAGAGCTGGGGGAGTTGGCTGCGTGCTTGCCACTGCTCCGGGACTGAGCTGGGCATCAGTGCTGAGTGATTATGTTATGCATCCCTTGTTCTGAGCATTCTTTTGTTTCTTTTTCCTCTTCCCTTTTCTTTCGTATCAAACTATCTCAACCCACAAGTTTTACTTCTTTCCCCCAATTCCCACTGGGTGCAAAGTAAGCAAGCAGCTGCGTGGTGCTTAGCTGTCAGTCAGGTTAAACCACAACAAGTGCATAGTTTTATAACCAGAAGCGTGAAGGTGTCTACAACAAAGAACTATGTCACAGTCATCTGCCATAGTGGAAGTTCCCCAAAGTAAACTGTTTATGTAAAATAGTGCAGCAACGAAATATTGCCACACAACCCATTCAGCTTCTAGTTTTTCATCAAAGCATACATGACGCCAATAAAACAACATTGCATGGGAGAGAATGCAAAGTGCTTCTTGATAAGACAAAGGAACACAAGCGAGACCAAACTTCTGCAAGTCTCAAGAGAGGTCTGTGGCTCCAATGTATCTGTCACCTCAGCAGTCAGCTCAAAAAATACATTTATTTCTGCAGTTCAAAAAGTCTGATTTCTCATCCCATAAATTTGGGTGAATTTGCCATTCACAGCACCAAGACTGCACCTGTGCCATAAACTGTCAATGGAACTTATCTTCATCGTCTCTTCATTGCCCCAAAAATGTCCGTCTTCACTTCTACAAGAAAGAAGCGAAACCACTCATAGGGCAGAGCTGTAGCTGAGGCCCAGGATGAACGATAAAATGGACAGGATTTGTAGGGAGGAAAGCAGTCAGCTCTCTTTCTGCTTATCAAGCAATATCTCATATCCAAGTACAGAGACATAGAAGTGCACGCATCTGAGAACCTTAAGATGAAATGTATGTCAGCTAACTTGCACTGGCAATCCAAAATAACTGCTTACATGGTTTGCACTCATACAGAAAATGAGAGACAAATGCAACCGCCCTAAAGAACACAGCATGACTAAAAAAAAATTGCTGCTATGCAGGTAATCAACAAGACAAGCAGCTCTGGCACGCCAACTTGATCAGAGCCTCCATAACTTTCATTGCCGCCTTCACTGGATGTGTCTGATCATGAAATATAGCTTTGCGGGTCATCTTTATTGCCTTGTTTCAGCAAGTACACACACCGTGGACACTACAGCACTCTGAAGACTAAG
The DNA here is from genome assembly GCA_030625065.1 of Alectoris magna. Lineage (NCBI taxonomy): Eukaryota > Metazoa > Chordata > Aves > Galliformes > Phasianidae > Alectoris > Alectoris magna. The sequence goes on from CM060560.1 coordinate 104,613,638, forward strand.
AATTTATGATGGCATATTCAAAAGAAAAGGACAAAAACCACAAACTAGCTTCTTTCAACAGGAAAATATCCAAACCAACAACAAGCAGCAGTAAGCACAGAAAGCCATCAAATACAAGAAGTCTAAACAGTACTGCACCAAAGAGATATAAATGAACAAGGTGATCTAATAAATCCAGAGAAGTAGCTGGAGTCTGTCAGTACCATATGAACCCAACATCATGTGACTACAAAAGACCTCTGGGGTAGAGCAGCTACACCAACAATTGCCCTCTTTAACCATAACGAAGATGAACAGTGTGCTGCTTCAGTAGCATCCTCCCCAGTACCAATCCAGGTATGGTAATCTACACCCAGGCCAGCTTAATGAGCTCCACAAGCCATGTAGGCCCAAAAGGCACCCATTCACCCTACTGCACATTTACTGGTAATTGCAAACTTACTCTTCCTTCCTTCCCAACACACTAAACTGGTGACGTCCCTTGTTAGATGAAAGGGCAACACTTCAATCAAGCAGTCAGTAATTGGCTGAGTCTTTACACAGCCCAAAATAGCAGCAGGGCTTAATGAATTCGTTCACCAGGTTCAAAGTGGAAAGGTGTTGACTTGCACCATTAGTCACATTGATCTTGTAAACTTCAGCATGCCCTTCATAATTCTCATGCTAAGATGAAGAGGCGTGTTCATACACAAGCATATGTGCATGTATCCACATGCAGCCCTACTTCAGTTTTGGTTTTAAGCTCCCTCTGGCATGGTCGGCCCTCAGGTAATCAGTGTAATTAGAAAAGGCATCCAGGAAACCAGCTGAGTGACTCCCGGCCTACCTCTGACAGCCTAGTGTACAGCCTTCCCCAACCAAGGGATGCCAGTTTTCTCATCACCACCTGAACCGCTGAAAGCCTCCTTTGTGAATCACTGCTTCTCAGCACTCACAGACCACTGAGGCCCAAATCATTTGCATATCATTACCTTCGGGCAGATAAGGCATGTGTATGCAATTTCAGGTACACAGATTTACTTGTACACTGTCAAGCAGTCAGTTCCAATTGAAATTAAGCTGCCATGGGGCCCGGGGCTGCTATCATTAACTTTGCAGGACGCAATTACCCTGATGAGGGCTACAAAATGCTTATTTAAACAAACAGCCATGTTAATATCGTTCAATTTCTGGATCAGCCATCACTGACACTGAAGTTATTCAACATCAGGCCGCCTGAGGGAAGAAACAGGGAAAGGCTGCCCCCTCCAGTACACAGATATGTTATTCTCCAGATATTTGAAAGCAGAATTCTCAGCACACCCTGGAACATTTGTATAGCTGGATAAAAATAAAACTAGCAAAGCATGGTCACGGCTGTACAAACAATTTGCAGCTTTGCCCTGCTGAAATACAAGCTTAAGTGATAACTGCCGCATTGGTGGTTCCCCTTCAATTCTCTCACTGCTGTACAAGGTGTTTTACTTGATGCATCCCAGCTGCCTTCCCAATGCTTCTGAATGCCTGAGAGCCCTTCCAGCATAGGAGTACATTGGCAGTACCCCACGTCCTCCTCAAAAACTGCTGGGAAATGAACGGATATCTGCCACTTCCTCTCACCTCGCTGCAGCTGCTCAATATGGGGTTTTTTTGAAGGTTTTCTACATACTTAACCTATACCCCAACATACACTCTGCATCTATTGTTCTTTTCCTTGGATAACAAGTCCTTGTAACAGTTCCTTGAAAATTTTTAGTTATTCCTAGATATTGGAGGTTGGAGAGACATAAACTACTCCTCACACTTTAGTTGCAGGTATTAAGGGAAAGCTGAAAACAAAAGAGCACAGAACTTGCTACATCCATGAGATGGATTTAAATGATTAGACGAACCCTTGGAAAGCAGTTTGCTACCACCAACAAACATCACCTGCCATCACCTTATAAAAGAGAATGTCCCATTCCTGTGGAACAGGGAAATAGGCTGCAAAGCGACGTAAAATCCTTGTATCATTAGGGTTGGAAAAGACCACCAAGATCACCCACTCCAACCACCAGCCCACCATGCCCGCTGACCACGTCCCTCAGTGCCACATCCACACGGCTCTTGAACACCTCCGGGGACGGTGAGTCCATCAAACAATCTCAGCTGTTTAATTTGCAGACTATGTAAACTGAATGTCTCCTGCAGATGGCATACGTATGATCCAGTGTCTGCTGAGAGACTCCTCAATGTAGTTTCCCAACCTGTTTTCACAGGGATTTTTTTTATTTTGGTGGTTTGGGGGTTTTTAGTTGAGCTTTGTTGCTATTGGGTTTTTTTTTGTTTGTTTACTTGTTCTGAATCTTAGCCTCCACTGGATTTTCTAAGAGCACTGCCAAAGCGATAGATCTAGGTAATGGGTAAGGAAGCAATCAGCAATTGAGATCAAGTCACTCCTTCAACAAATGAGTTTTATTGGGCACACATCACCAAGACATGTATGAATTCCTCAAGATGCAGACCTTCCAGAAAACTGCCAAGTATTATAGTATAAAGAATTTATATCTTTGATACACGAAGGGGTTGCTCTTCAGTACTAACACAAATGGAACACAACACAGTACTGTTGCTACGCTGTTTGGAAGTCTGCTTGTTTCTCCACAATCACATACAGATTCAGGTAGCTGCATTTTAGCACTGATGTACCAATTGCCTGCTTTCCAAATATTTTTTTTTTTTTTATTAATTTGATTGTAGTTTGCTTCCTGACTTGCTTTCTTCCCACCCCCCATGAAATGTAATACAGACGTATGCAATGGAGACAGTAGAACTGATATTCAGAACCCAACTGGATATGACCCAGGGCAGCCTGCTGCAGGTGTCCCAGTTTGAGCAGAGGGTTACACCAGGTGATCCTCCAGAAGTCCCTTCCAACTTCAGCTATTTGGTGATTCTGTAATTCCCATATCAGAAACAGCTGTGAGAGTGAAGGGGGAGCTTTGGTACTTCCAATCCAAACCGTGGGATGTCAGTGTCCTCTGAGAAGGTACTATGCTTTCTGCAGTGTGAACAAGTAATCTTTTCTAGGCTTCAGGAAACTGTGGCTCTGGTTTAAAGCTAAAATATTTACAGTTGCGTTCTCTGCTAAATGTGTTTGAAGAAGAATAAGACAGCAAACTGGCCTTACCGTTTATTACTCTTTTAGCAGCTGTGCAGAGCAATGGTGCTCTACATTTGAGTGATTAATCCTATCACTCTGCTCTTTCAAGTGAAAATGGTTCATCAATACCTAAGTTTAAGAAAGAATGTTCAGTGGGCAGCCACAATCACTCAAACGCCTTTAAAACCTTCCTCCCTTCTATTCAGATGGCAGTTGAGCTAAACGTGAAGTAATTACTATGAAGACTGTTGGGTAGATAGGGCATTCATTCAGGCACCACAGCACCAAGAGAATGGTAAAGCTGAGGGTTGGCTAAAACTAACAGCAAAGTGGAAACTTAATTACTCCCCTGTGTAGCGTTTCTCCTTATTGACTGTAATTCTTGTCAGATTTCATTGCTTTGCTCCAACAAACTCTTCATTAGACACACACCTTTGGTCACTGCAGCTGTTTAGGTTGTTTTAAAGACAAACAAACAAACAAAGATGTTTAACCCTAAATGCACGGAACCTTCAAAAACCAGTATATCACCTTTGTCAAAACAACAACAACAAAAAGAGTACTTCCAAATCATCAGCCAAATGAAGCTTCACCAAACAGTAAAGTTGCTCTGCAGTAGCAAATAAATGGAGCCAAGGCTTGACATGGGAGTGTTTCTGAACAGTTATTTTGAAACACAGGAGCTTTTCCAAAAGCATCCAACTAGATTCAAGCAGCTGTACTTTAATAGTGAACTCCTAAATGCCAGTTACCATTTTAATCAGCCTGGAGACACCTGGTTTCTCTTTTCCTTGAAATATGACTACTTTACCCACTTTGGGCACTTTACTGCTTTCCACATTTTTAAGACAGCCAAATGCTCTTAGAAAGATTTCTCCACAATAGCCAATTCATAATTATTGAGTTGTCTACATCACCAGTCACGTCTGGATAGTAGGCAATCATGGTAGTTAGATGGAATTTGTCATGGTAGATTGTAACCAAGGGTTTCCAATCACCTTCTTCTCAGCATTGTATTTGGAAATGAATTCTGCGGTTGCCTTCACTGCTGCTGGACAGCAGTCTGATGCCTGAGCCAATGTTCCCTCATATCAGTATTTAAGCCACGGTCAGTACTATAGTTTCATGTGCAGGATACTTTCGTCTTTCATTCTTCTCTATACATTTGTACTTTGACTGTGAACATGTTGATCTTCTGCCTTCCACATTTCTAAGCAGATGTGCTGTGCTGCAAACATGACAAGGATGCATCAATGTGCCTGACAGTCATACTGTTTTACAGATTGATGGGGATACAGAATCACAGAATCATTAGGTTAGAAAAGACCACTAAGGCCATCCGGTCTAACCATCAGCTCATCCCCACCATGCCCAGTAAACTGTGTCCCTCAGTGCCACATCTCCGTGATTCTTGAACACCTCCAGGAACTCCATCACCTCCCTGGGCAGCCAATTCCAACACCTCGCCACGCTTTCTGAGCCTAACATCCAATCTGACCCTCCCGTTCACCCTGCTTCAGTATTGTTAGCTTATTTTGTTGATGGCCATCTGCTCAGACCCAGTGTAACTACAGACTGCAAGTATAAAGAGCATGTATCAGTCAGACACAACTTCTCCAACAGAAAGTCAGAATGCAAATTGATGCTTATCAGCATGACAAAAAATGAACACCATTCATTTCCCCGTTACTGCAGTTTCCATACTACTTAGGGCACACTGTCACTAAGGTTTCTGCCCATGGGCACACCAGGAGCACTGCATCAGCTAGCTGTCACAGGCCGATGTGTTCTGTACCCCGGAAAGGGTCTCCAGACACAGCTCGAACTCAGTCCTGCAGAGGTCAAGGTGAGCCCTTCCTCGTGTTGCCCAATGCAACAGGGAAGCAGAAGAACAGAGAAAGAAACAGAGGAACAGAGAAGCTGTGGATGCCCCATCCCTGAAGGTGCTCGAGGCCGCGGTGGATGGGGCCCTGGGCTCTACGCGGGGACTCTCGCAGCCCGCTTCCCTCAGCGCCAAGCACGATCTCCCTCCCTCCCTCCCTCCCTCCCCGCAAGGCTCCCAGCCGCGCCGCGCTGCCCCGCCCAGGAAGCGCCCTTTGCCCGCGGAGCAGGAAGCGTGGCGGCGCCGGGCGGTAGCGGGCGCCCTGCAGGTAGGCGCGGGGCGACGGCATCGGGGCTGTGGCATCGGGGCTGCGGCATCGGGGCGGCAGCGGAGCGCTGGGCCGGGAGAGGGCAGCCCGGGTTGAAAGCTCCGGCAGAGCCTTTGTCCATCTGCACCGTGGAGGGAGGAGCTGCCCGGAGAAGAGACGGAAAGGAGGTGGGGAGGGCCGGCTGCCCTTTTTATGCTCCTGTCTCCGCTTTAGCCGCTGTCCCTGCGTTCTCCCGTCCCTCGCTTGTAGCGCAGTTCCCCCGTCCCATCGCTTTCCACCTGCCGCAAGCAAAAGCATCTCCTTGCCCACTTTCCGATCTCTGTTGCACACAGGCAGCCTCACACGCTGCCCCGGTTCCCGAGAGCTCCACGTCTCCCGCTTCTCCTTCTCATCCCTATTTAGGTGCCATGGCAGTGCCCTGACCCCCCCACCTCCTGCCCGGCCCAGTGCATCAGCCTGCTCTGCAGGGAGGGCATCGCCGGCTAGCGCTGTATGTCAGGAACAGGTGGGCATGGAACGGCTGCCCAGGGCGGTGGGCACGGCCCCATGTGCCGGAGTTCAGGGAGCACTTGGACACTGCTGTCAGGCATAGGGTTTGGATTTTGGGTGGTCATGTGTGGAGTCCTGAGTTGGACTCAGTAATCCTTGTGGGTCCCTTCCAGCATGGGATATTCATACCTTGCTCTGAATGATGGCTTTGTGCCCGAGGGTGACCATGCAGAGAATTCTCAGCCAGCAACAGCACTTCAGGAGCAGACTGCAGGACCCCAAGGAGCCTGAGAGATGGAGCTCTACACTGGGATGACTCCCACAGCCTCCACAGTCCGACACAGCCACAGAACAACTATGGAGGTGAGTGGTCAGGAGAGAAAATTAAGAGCTGTCAGCAGACAGCTGAGGTGAAGACCATGAATTGTTGGTCCTTGAACACTGTCTCCTCTGTAGGTGAGATCAGTCTCCTCCTTTCACAGAGAGAGGACTGATCATGGAAAAGGAGGAAACTCCCTACTCCGGGCTAGCCTGTCAGTGTATAAGGACTGTCTGCTTTTTGCTGAGCTGCCATAGCAAATCTGAGCACAGAAGCCATGCATCAGGAGGTCTTTGCAGGGTCAGAAGTGAACTCTTCCTTCTGCCTTGTTGGCATGCTTTGAGACTTCCCCTGCTAGTTGTGGTCAGACATTTATCGAGATGCTGGTACCACCTCTGAAGTGCAGAGGGTTCTGCTTCTCTGCAGTTCCCGTTTGTACACCCTTTACAGGGAAACCCTGCTGTTTGTGGTTAGCTGTGCATGGGGCTTCAGCTCCTGCTTTCAGGTGGAACAGGCCATCTGGTACTGTTGCATGCATCTGGTACACTGCAGCATGTCAGTAGCTGGGTTGGTTCCTACCATCAATCTACTGCAACAGAGATTCTCAGTAGCGGCAAAGTTCTGAGAGCTGTAAGGCTCCTGAAAGCAACCTAACGTTGTATGTAGGCTCAGGACAGCCTGAAATGGCGCATCTGCAGAGATGGTCCCCGTCAGCATTTAGATATTTAAAGTAGGTACTCAGCTTCTTTTCCTTTCCCCTTTCCCTTTTCTTTCTTCATCATTCTGTAGTTCAATACGTCTTTCTCATTTGCTTGCTCCCTTTCTTTCTGTCCAACTTTGCCACCCAGGATCAAAGACTTCAAGACCGGCGTCTGAGGTCCAAGACCGTTCCCCTCATCTGAGTTATCTCCTTAATTCTGATGCCATCTGATCTCTTACTGCTTATTACCTTTCGTTACATAGCTGTCGATGATGGATGAAGCAATCCACAACAAAACACCTGTCACTTTATGGTGTTCATTTGCACCAGAGGCCATCCGTCCAGTTAGCCAATTGCAGCTGAATTGCTGTCCCAGAGATGTACTTTTCCCATGGCTCAGCCGTACATGAACAAGGATTGGTAGTTTGAAGCATAGTTCTGGGAGAATGTTTCTGAAGGGATGCCGGCTGGTATTTGGGGAACTAAAGATTAAAAGGAGAGTTAAAAAAAAACAAACATAGTGTCTTAATACTTTAAAAATATTCCTAGAAATGGTCTCATCTTTAGCTGTGATGCGTATCAGTCTCCAGTCCTAGATTCACCCAGCTGGGTTCCTCCCCCTGCCACTTTTGATTCTTCCTTTCTGAAATAAACTGGCACATTTTTCTTACCATTGTATTTTCTCTGTTCTGCATTTTTTTTCCTGCAGCAACTGCCAGTGCCTACCTTTTGTGCTCTCGGCATTTGTAAGACCAACCTGCCCAATAATTGCATTCGTGGCGATCGTTGGAGTTTCCAAGCAGGGATCTGCCAGAATCCAGTAGGAATAGACATGACATCATATTGCCTGTTTTGTTGGTTTAGGTTTAGCTGCCTCAGCCTGAGAGTCCTTCCTTGGAGAGGAAAGAAGAGTTGAGACAGCAAGTAAGAAAATCATGCTCTGATGACTAAAGAGTCATTTTCCTTTTAGAATAATTTGAAGACAGTAATTAGTCTTGTGGTTGTCATTATTACAGAAATGTCTCCAGTTCAACAGCGCGTGCAGACGTGGCTGAGTTTTGCTTTTTCTTTAAACCTATAGCTGTTGTTGCTGTCAACCAGTTCTGAGTCCAGCGCATCTGGTGTATCTCCTCATGTACTGGTCATCAGAAGAGAGGCAACCTGAAATGTCCTGCAAGAAAATAAAACATATCTGACATCAGGTACCTCACTAGTGCACAGGATGCCCATAAACGTTTGTTGCTCAGATGGTCCCATTCTTTTAAGCAGTTTCTCCATCTGTCCCCTGTATTCAGCAGGAGGAGTAGATTTTAAGGCATATTACATGACGCTATTGCTGAGTATTCAATGAAGATTAATTTTGTTTGCTTTTGTAAGGAGGATTCCTGATTGGTGAACCTGACATAACCTGCCCAGATGGACCAAGGAGAAGATCAAGATCATGAGGCCTCAAAGGAGATGCACATGGGTAAGGAATAAGATGAGTTAATAAACACGGAGAAGGCAAAAAGCAATCATCTGAGCTCCCGCAGTGTTCTTCAAACTACTTTATTTCATCCAGCTTGATTTGAGACCTTCTCTTTCCCTGTCACTGCAGCCTTGTCAGTGTGCTATTAAGAGTATGTATGGAAGACAGCATATTAAGAAGACAGAACATGACAATTTCATGGGGGCAAGGAAGGGCTGATTGCACTGCCCTTGGCTCTGCTTTTTGTGGCACATCGGCTCTGGGTCGCGTGATGAGGTCTCATTCTCACAACTAGTTTTATTTTTGTTCCCAGTCCACAGAGCATACTCTCTGGAAGAAGAACTCACCCGTTCTCTGCCATGCTCATCCCCCAGCAAAAATTACAATTAGTGATTACAATAATTAGTTGTAATTTTTTCCAGGTGCTGAGATCGATCCTTTTCTGAATCACTTTGCAAGCACAGATCAGCAGGACTTGTTAGCAGCAGGATCTATAGGAGGAGAGGAACAGCTGGAGAATGGCCATGGAAGTCAGCGTGGTTCCACAGAGGCACGGCGAGGTGACCACAGGGAGGCAGAGGAGGCTAAGCTGCCTTGCTCTGCTATCAGCCTGGTGAAAAGACAAGAGAGAAGTGTGGCAGCAGCCCCACGGCGAGCCCCTCGTGCGGAGCGGCCCACCATCTGCTCCGAGTGTGGCAAGGGCTTCAGCCGGAGCATCCACCTCATCCAGCACCAGCGAATGCACACCGGGGAGCGCCCGTTCCTGTGTGGGGAATGTGGCAAGGGCTTCAGCCAGAGCTCCCACCTCATCCAGCACCGGCGGGTCCATACTGGCCAGAAACCCTACACCTGTGCAGAGTGTGGAAAGAGCTTCAGCCAGAGCTCCAACCTACTGAAGCACCAGCGCATCCACACCGGGCTCAAACCCTACATGTGCAGCGAGTGTGGGAAGATCTTCAGCGACAGCTCCACCTGCATCAAACACCAGCGTATGCACACTGGTGAGCGGCCCTACAAGTGCCCAGCCTGTGGGAAAAGCTTCAGCCAGCACTCCCACCTCCTCCAGCACCAGCAGGCCCACAACGGTGTCCGGCCTTACTCTTGCGGTCAGTGTGGCAAATGCTTTGGGCAGAGCTCTGACCTCATTAACCACGCTCGTACCCACACCGGTGAGAAGCCTTACAAATGCAGCCAGTGTGGCCGGGGCTTCAGTGGCAACTCCAACCTCATCAAGCACACCCGCATCCACACGGGCGAGCAGCCGTACCACTGCGGACAGTGCGGAGCAAGCTTTCGTTTTCAGCCCCAGCTGGTGCGCCACCAAAAGCACCATACAGAGTAGTTGGCCACGTGGACCATGGGCCGTGGACCTGGTGCTGTATGGGGTGTGAACAGGGGGCAGGGAGCCCTCAGAGCCTGTGTCCTTCTGGGTAAATCAGTCTGTGAGTGCTGCCTAGGCACTCAGCCTGCACTGAATGAACTAGTGCAGGTTCACTGCGTGGGCTGGCTGTTCTCAGCCCCTCTTTCGGGGATGAGGAAAGAAGGGCGCTTACTGTATGGTACGTTCAAGACCGGGAGAGAGCACACAGAGACGTTCCAAGGATCAGTGCCTTCTTTTGCTGTTCTTAGAGGAGTGTGATCTATGAAATCTATTTTCTGTATAAGTTGCCTGGATTTTGCCTTTGTTGTAAGGCCATAGCTTAGCATGATCGCTCCCCTCAGAATCCACATCTCCCACTCGGCAGTTCTCTTGGGTTTAGGTGGTGTAAGCTATTTATTTCAAACCCCTGCGACACAGAGTTGGATGCCTCCGAGTATATGTCGCAGGCCCAGCCGTCCTCTGTGTGGGCCATGTCTGTGGAACTGTATTTCTGCTGGGTTGGATGTCTGTTAAATTGACAGATTCTCAGATGATGCTGTTTGACAGCTTTGTCCTCAGCAGCAATTAAGTAAATTAACATCCCGATAGGTACTTCTCACAGATTCTTGTTTAGGCGCTTCTGTGGGTGGCACTTTCTGAATGTTTTTATAAGGCTTTTAAAAGTATTTAGGATGACTTTTTTTTAATTGTGATCTTCCATTGACAGTTGATGAAAAGAAAGAGGACGATGTTTAAAAAACAAGCTATGTCAAACCGATTTTGTATTCAGTGTTAAACATCTTTTCTTGCATAAAAGTTTTTAACTCTAGCGTGGCCTTTGAGTCGTTAATGATTGCAAAGAGGTGATGATGACATTCATTTCTGGAATACCCATGAATTTTTGCAGGTGGTTTTGACATCTTCTTTAGTAATGACTGTCTAAGGAATATGGGGGAGGCAGAATTCTGAGAAAGCAGAATGAACTGACCTCTGAAGAGATCTTCACTTTGAGGAGGAAAATACTACTGCTGGGAGTCTGTCCTTACAAGGAAATTTAGCTCAAACGACTGCTTGGTACGGGGGAGGAGAGAACTGGCAGTAATAACAAAGATGTTAATATCTCTAGCACGGAAGAACTCCCTGTAATGAACGTAGCAATATATACTGAAATGCCTGTTCCACCCACGGAGCCAAACAGTCGAAGAAATCAGAGTGTGCTTTAGGCAAGAAAATGAAGTGATTGAATCTGTTGTGCTGAAGAATTTTTATTTTCAGCATTGCTAACACTAACAGTGAGCGTTCTCATGAAGATGAGCTTCCGAGTAGCAGATATCAGTAAGGACCAAAAGAAGGTCCAGCTTGAAAAGCACGGGATCCTGGGGAAAGAAGAAAGCTGTGAACAGAAGCAATGTGATTGGAATTACTGGCTGAGTAATGCACAATGCCATGAACAGGACTATTACTTCTACATGGTAAATTAAACATGCCAGGGGCACAGAAGCCAAGTAATAATAGCCCATGTGAACTCCTTCACGCAGTCATCTGCTTCTGTTTGTTTTTCAAAGAGCACACAGAGAACCTACTGATGGGCATTATCTGTTCCCACTGAGTCTTCATGTAGATCACTTTTAGGCAGCTCACGGTGCTCTCTTCTTCACTTGGCCATGTCAAGCCAGGGCATTTCACACTTTCTGTTCAGTAGTTATGAATGCTATAGTCTAAAACATAGAGCATACCATTCAGCTTCATTTTCCCTTACCTTTGAAAGCAAGGGAGGTGTTAAGAAACAACAGCTCCACAATGCCACATTTGGGAACCACATTGTAAGAAGGACATGCAGCCCTTGGTGTCTGTCTGAAAATGGCTTTGTCCACCGTGGGGTCCCTTCTCAGCAAGGTCACCTCTGCAGACCCTCCACCATCAACACCTTGTCAAATGAGCCCAGTACACTCAAGCTTGTTCTTGCTGCCATGATAAATGTCCACACTTCAGGACACCAGGTGCAGTTCAGGCCTGGGCAGCCATGACTGCCTCTGTGTGTCATAGTGAAGTCATCATCGCATCACAGACACGTCTCTGGTTTAGTGGCCTTTAGGAGGCTCTGGTGTCACTGTGCGAGCACTCCGCTGAGCAAGGCAGAGCAAGCAGCCAAGGACTGTGGCAGTGGAGCTGGAAGAACAAGGATGTGGGTGGGAGTAGGGTGCTCTGCCATGGCCCCAGCCTCTTCTCCCCTTGGGGCAGTGGGTGCAACCCCGAGCTGCCAGAGTTTAAGGAGAGTTTTAAGCAGAGTGGGTCTCTTCCAGCTCAGGATATTCCATGATTCTGTGAGTTTAATCATGAAGTCAGTGTCATTGAGATGCTCAAAGAAGAACCAGTTTAGCCTAGCTGCATGGGCTGTTTCTAAACTGATTGGCCTGCAAGTGAAGTTGAGCTATTCACAGAGGTGTACAGAGGTGTCAGGTCTGCTGGGCAATAAATGAGATGATACCTGCACTTTTCCTTTCAAAGGTCTTAGCACTAATACAAAACTATGCTAAAGCTCTTCAAAGACACTTTGAAAAGCACTCACTGTGTGCTGCACGCACTCGAGTATGAAAACTTTTAGACTTTTAATTTGCTTGAAGTCCTCTAAACCCATTGTATTTGGGAGCTCTGTAACTGCATACTCATTGATGCGCTCAGGGAAGTTGAGGCCCTTAAGAATTCTTTCAGCTACAGTATGGCATCTTTGCCTGATTAAGAAGTGTCTCATCAGGATGACAGGCTGCCCATGGAGACCTCTTGATACGGGTTTCTTTCCTTTTACTACAAGAATGTGCCTAAGCTGCACCTTACTGAAGCTGGAGGATGACATCTACTCAGGCACCACAACAGCCTGAACGGAAGGCAACCTCTGATCTCTCAGAAACTGAACACAGAACTGACTACATATAAATACATGTTTCTATTTAAAAAGAAACAAACCACATTTCGCTCCCCCAGTGCGTGTGCCTTAGTCTACAAGCTTGCTGTGCACAACTGTTCATTGGGAGAAGGTGTATTTGTGCATAGGACCAAGCTGTTGAGCAAATAGGTAGGTCTTGCATTGCATCAGCTGCTTCTGGCTGTGAGGGTTGCACAGTGCAGTCTGTAAATAGGCCGCACCAAGGTGCACACAGACTGTGTTTTTGCTAATTTGGACATTTTATATCTGTCAAAGGTAAAGCCTGTAGCATTTTACTCTGTGGTTTTACCCCATCTCTACTTTCCTGGAGGTTAAAATTCTTGTAAGTGCAAGGTGAGCAGGACTGAGGCCTCTGGAAACACAGGTTCTGGCTTTGCTAGGGAACAGGTAAATTCAAGGGATTAAATAAATGAATCACTTAGCAGGCTCTTGAACATCAAATGCATCCGTCTGTGGAGACACCCAAGGTCAGGCTGGACAGGGCTCTGAGCACCTGGTGGAGCTGTAGGTGTCTCTGTTCATTGCAGGGGAGTTGGACTGGGTGGCCTCTAAGGTCCATTCCAAGTCAGACGATTCTGCAATTCTATGATTCTATAATAAAAAGGCAGATAGGCAGTAGCTTTTTCTGCTTTTATTCTCCATGGTGACAACTCAAAAGCAACAAATTGGAAACTGCAAGCATGGTGAATGTATAATGCTTGGTAACTGAGGGTGAGGATGTGTCCCAGAAAGCTGTCAAAGTGCTTGCATTGTAGCTGTACAGAGCAGTGTGTCTTTCTGACACTTCCTCCAGCCTCCCGTTATGGAAATAACTTCATTACAGGCAAGGAGAATTTAAGTAAAACAGCAAAAGCTGAGCACAGCAAAGAAAGCCGCTCCCTCACTGCCTAATGGGGGAAACAAAGCTGTTGCAGACGAGCAACTGCAACAAAGGAAAAGGAAAAAAAAATAAAATAAAACCAACAGCTCTGTGACAAACAGCAAGAGGACCATAACTATGGCTGGGATTTTCAATAGGGTCTGTGAAAAGCGGGCACCTGGCCGCCACCAGATGTGAGGGATGTGTGGGCCAGCGCTGGTGTTGTGCAGGCTGGGTGACACGAGTGCACAGGAGCTCCCCATCACCTCCGCATTCACCTGGTGTTTGGGCACAGAGGGCACGTGGCTCTCAGGGTGCAAGTAAAGGCTTTGAAGGAATAAGTGAGCAGGTATGGAAGAGATCCACCAAGAGGCACTGGAGATGAAACCATGCCATTTCCTTGACCCGAGTTTTGCTTTTAAAATCAGCCTGACAGCTTTTAATTCATCCTTTTAAACTCAGATGTAACACATCATCTTGGAGCCATACTTGCACTCTTGGAGTGATGAAGCACTGCTTCCTTCCCTCTGCTGCCGCTCTCACCAAGGACAAAGAGATCTGAATGGGTTTGCTTTTGTTGTTTGCTCTTCAGAGCTCTTACTGCAGCTGCCCTGGGACTGGAAACAATACACACTTGTTTAGAAATTGTCTTCAGCTTGAATTTTTTAAATGTTTCCAGTAACATCTCTGCTTGCGTTCGAGAATAGATGGAAGGCTTGGGGTTTTGTTTTGTGCCTCCTGTAATTTTTGCTTTTATAGGGGGTAAAAACGTTTTTTGCTGTTGTTGTTGGGTTGGGGTTTTTGTTGTTGTTGTTGTTTTAACAAAATGCAACTCAGTCCACAGCCAAACCGACTGAAGCCCCCGAGCTGAAGGTCAGCTGTGTATAGCCGAGCATGCAGAGCAGCCAGAGAGGCATCGTGTGCATGGCACAGAGCAAAGGGCAGACAGGGAGAGGGGGTGAAGGTCTCTTTTGGCAAAGGCCCCTGTATGGGTGGGGGTGAATGTCCACAAGCAGTTATAAAGGTCACAAGAGAATCGGCATGGGAATCATGGCATATTCCTCCCATTTATTCCTAATGTTACTAATATCATTCTGTTTCTGACGCTGATAATTCAGCTGTCATTTTTTCAGATGGTACTGAAAACAATAACTAACCCATCGTGCAGTGTACAGGGGTCTCTTCTCTGAGCTCCCAGGTAATAGGACAATGGCTTCAGGAGCCCCATGTGAAGATGACTGTGCATTTGGCAGCTCAGCTGCTACACAAAGCATACACGCCATTAAAGCCAGATGGCGGTGCTGCCCCGCAGAGGTTACAGGAGTGAGGGTCAGTTCTGCAGCACCCAGCTTATGCCAAAGGTCTGTTTGCTCCTGGACCCAGTTAAAAAATGAGCTGAAGCCACTTCAGCTTTCATTTCCACATGTCCCAGACCTGTAATTCCTAGTGGCACAGAACAGAACCTCAGCCACAGCTTCATGTGAAAGGTCTCCAGAGGAAAAAAGATAGCTCCCAGCATTTTCTCAGTGGAACGGTCTCGATGATGTTGTATTTTATTTTCGGAATAGTCCAGGCATGATAAACATTGTATTTATGTACCTCACTGTGGCCTTCCAGTACTTGAAGGGAGAGTATAAACAGCAGAGGGAACGACTGTTTACGAGGGTGGATAGTGATAGGACAAGGGGGAATGGTCTTAAACTGAGACAGGGAAGGTTTAGGTTAGATATTAGGAGGAAGTTTTACACTCAGAGGTTGGTGACACGCTGTAACAGGTTGCCCAAGGAGGTTGTGGACGCCCCATCCCTGGAGGCATTCAAGGCCAGGCTGGATGTGGCTCTGGGCAGCTCGGTCTGCTGGTTGGCGACCCTGCACCAAGCAGGGGGGGTTGAAACTAGATGATCATTGTGGTCCTTTTCAACCCAGACCATTCTATGATTCTGTGATTCTATAAAAGTTTGTGCCCATGTTTGACCTGTAAAATGTGATTGCTCCTGCTCAGGGATCTGTATTTGTACAGACCAGTGACTGCCCTGCGTTTCTTCAGAGAAGCTGCTTTGGAAGGGACCTTTGGTCAGAAGAGACATTAGCAGTTAGAGTACTCAGGATGACCTGGGACTGTGGGAGCAAGCCAGCAAATGGACTGAGAAAAGCTCTTCTGCACAATGTCAGACTATTCTATTACTGGGGAAGGCTGGTCACATTCCAACAGTGGCATCCACGTGCTAACTCTCTTAAAACTCGAAAAAAATTCCTCAGAGAATGAATTTTCCCTATAAAAGATCAATTCTGTCTTAAGGTGCCTGATCCTGATATTTTCTTTGCTACTCCCTGCCACAGATTTCTCTGGCCAGTTTCAGGTCAGTCTTCAAAAGGAAGCTGTACGTACAAATCTTTCATTGGTCACCAAACTATTGGTCTTTTTCTGTTGTAGGTGAACCAGCGCACTAGTATAACCCACCCAGAGTGGGCTTGTTGAAACAAAAAGGTCAAGAAAGCAGTTTACCTGCTGATCCATGGTCAGCAGGGACCCTCAGAGTCACAAACCAGAATTAAAATCATGATTCAGTGTGCTGCTGAGGGATCCACACAACAGCAGGAGCTGGAACTCTCCAGGGAAGCTCAGCACGTGACTGGCAGTGCTGGCTGCACAAGTAAGGCAGGCCTGGTGCACGTTGCTGGTAGCCATCCCTGACTTAATAAAAAGGGCTACTACACTTACTTCAGTTTCCATTTCTTTCCCTATTTGAAGTGGATAAGGATTTGGTTAGATAGCCACAGCCAGAGAGTTTTGGTCAGCGGCTCAGTGTCCACCTGGAGGAGGTGATGAGTGGTGTCCCAGAGGAGTCTCAGAGCTCTTCAGCACCTTCATCAATGACAGACAGCAAGATCAAGTCTGCATTCAGCAGCTTTACACACAACACCAAGCTGAGTGGTGCAGTTGTTACGAGAGACAGAAGGGATGCCATCCGAAGGGGCCTGGACAAATGTGAGAAAAAGGGAAACATCACTCCTACTTTTAAGAAAGAAAGAAAGGAAGACCCATGAGCCTCACTTCCATGCCTGGGAAGATCACAAAACAGATCCTCCTGGAAGATATTTTAAGGCACATGAGAAATGTGGAAGCGAGCTGAGACAGCCAGCACAGCTTCACCAGGGCAGATCACGCCTGACCAGTCTGAGTGGTGCAGTTCACACAGTGTAAGGAAGGGATATCATCCAGATGACAGGCTTGAGGTTTAGCACAGCCAAGTGCAAGGTGTTGCACCTGGGTTGGGACAATCCCCAGGTATGTACTGACTGGGAGAAGAGCCCTGCCAAGGAGTTGAAAGTCCTGGTGGACAAAAAGCTGGACGTGAGTCAGCAACGTGCACTGTGTGCACTCATGGCCCAGAAGGCCAACTGTATCCTGGGCTTTACCAAAAGAGGAATGGCCAGTAAGGCGAGGAAGGGGATTGTCTTCCTTTGCTCTGCCCTTGTGAAGCTCCATATGGAGTATTGTGTCCAAGCCTGGGGTGCCCAGAACAGGAAGGTTTTGAAGCTGTTGTAGCATGTACAGGGAAGGCCAAAAGATCATTAGAGGGCTAAAGCACTTCTCCTATGGTGAAAGGCTGGTTCAGACTGAAGAAGGCTTCAGGGAGACCTCACTGTGGTCCTTCAGAACTTAAAGGGGGCTTATTAAAAAGATAGAGACTGATTTTTTTACATGGTACAATAGTAACAAGAGGGAATGGTTTTAAACTAAAAGAGGGGAGATTTATGTTACATGTTAGGAGGAAATTCTTCACTCAGAGTGGTGTGGCACTGGCACAGCTGCCCAGAGGAGCTGTGGGTGCCCCATCCCTGGAGGCATTCAAGGCTGGGTTGGATGGGCCCTGGGCAGCCTGAGTTGGTGGAAGGTGTTCCTGCCCATGGCAGAGGAGCTGGAGCTGGATGGTCTTTAAGGTCCCTTCCACCTTGAACTATTTCAGTATTTTATAATTCTATGCTGACACAAAGCATAATTCTGGCTATCTGTCTCTCCAAGTTTTTAAGTATTCAAGGTGCTGGCTTTGTTAGTTTTCTGTTTCAGCCTAAATGGTCTGAGGATAATTTGCACTAAACCCACCCCATGGAAATTTTACAATATACTTTAAAGGCATAATATTACTGAGAAGTTGTTACTATTGGTTTTTACTTTCCCATTATGTCAAGACTTTTTTCTGAAGCCTAGATAACACTACTGACAGCACAGCCAGATTTAGCGCTGATACTTGATCCTGCTGTTGCCCTAAGGGCTTACCATTTTTTACATCATTCGCTCATCATCTTGGTTGTTTTCTTAGCTAGTCACTGTTGTGATGCTTCACTTGAAGGCCACAAAACCACCTGCATCATCAAGATGACTCAGACATCCATATCTTGTATGAAAAGGATTTAAACTTTATGCCAGCAATAAAACTTGATCACTGGAAAATTTATAATTTGAGATCCCATCACTGTCAGATTAAGTGAAATAATCAGGCTCATTATTTTCCAGTGCCAGCATCCTGCAGCTGCTCTTAAAGTTGGTCTAGGCACAAAGCTACCATTACTCTTTTCTGAAACAAGTGACTCCTACCAGCTTCTGTCTTCCTGCTCCCTCTGTGTTGCTTATCCAAGAGTCACGTTGTCATTAGGGTTGTGCAGCTATGGAGACAGAAGCCCAACTCTGCATCACCCCTCACTTTTCAGATGATCCATTTGGGGCTGATGCAGACATGTTGTTAATGGGCCTGTTTCTGACACAGTCGCTGTTGCAGATGCACATTCAAATCTCCATGCAGTGAAACGCTTCCTGGGTCTGCTGGATGTTAAACCTCCCTAAAATTCATGGCATAGGGCCTACCAAGATTTTCAGACTAACAAAATATTAACATTTTTTGCTTGACAGTGTTATCATACGTCAGGGGTGAAGTGCTTAATTTTAAACGGCATGTTGAGTAACACTGTAGATCTCTCAAGGCCTTGGAGACCTCAGACGGAAACCACCCGCCAGCCTTTTGTTAACTGAGCTGTGATTTTCCTAGGAACATACATTAATGGTAAGAAAAGATCAAAATGTACTTAAAATTTAGTTTCTCAAACCATACTGCAAGGCAGATCCAGGTATAATATGTTCCTGCAGGCTAATCTTTCTTTGGCCAGGAAGAAAAGCGTGGAAAAGAAAGCCATCCTTGCGTCATTCATCTTCTACCATAAAAAAACTATGACAGCATCAAGTCTGTGGAGATTACTCTTCCTCTCCCACGACCACTCCTGGTGAGCTAATACCACAAAGGACTTGTACAGAAATGAATCTGCAATTTTTATGGAGAACTGCAGTGATGTTAACCAATCGATCCAGTGTTCAAAAACATATTGCTGGAGTGAGCACCTCATAAATTTGAGGTCGGGTAATGAACAAATGCCCAGAGTTATGAGATGACACTTCAGAGGCTGAGAACATCCGTAACAAAACAGAGTGCTAACTCGTTTCCAGGCCTGAAGGTGATCAAGATACCAGACCCTGAATTATTCCCACTATCTTTCCTCGTGTAATTTTAGCAGCTAAAAAATAAAGAAATGACTGCATTTTACCCCACAAAAACCAGAATGTCGGCTTCCAGATGGTGTGATGCATTCACTTCTAAATTCAGCTGTTCCTGAGACAACAGCCACTAAAATCATGTCACAACTGTAGTGAAAGAAATGACTGTAATTGAAAAAGGTCTTTCAAGGTTTGCGTTCACCCCGTGTTAATTTTTTCCGTTGCTGGCACTGCTTTGTTCAATGCCTGGGAACAGTGACCAGAGAGGAGCAATTCCACTTCACAAAACAAAGATCTGCAGCCTTCTCACTGCATCTTTTTCCCTTTTGCTTCTTTGAAACAAAAAGGCTTTTAAAACAAAAAACTAAGTCTGGAGGTGCTGGGAGCAGAACACCAGCAAAGTTGGAGCACTGCTTACGATATGGTGGAGTAGATACTCTAGCTTGAAGCTCTAACTGGTCATAGCTCAACTGCAAGAAAACGCAACTTTATCAAAACAAATCACAGTTGGGGATAGGGGGAAAAAACACATCATGCTCTCATCACAAGAAAAGCTACTTTGATCCACTTTCAAAACAATACATCAATCTCACTTGCAACTCTCAGCACACAATGAACGTAACTAAATATATTGAACAAACCAGCCCATACTTGTCTCTCTCTCTCTGTTCAGCCCTTGCAAAGAAACACCTCATCAGTCCTGCTCTGTGGTGTCTGAAAAGATGTAGATTTTCTTTCATAATTTAGAGCCTTGGAGGCAGTCTGCAGCTGTAAGAACAAGGCCTCCTCCCAGCGTGGGGATGATACAGAATAGACTCTAAGCATGGAGACGATTTTGATCCAGCGAACAGAGGAGACAGAGGGAGCATGAGGTGTGCGCACAGGCCTCTTTCTGCACGTGAGATAGGGAAAGAGGCACAAAGGCAGCCTTGCTCCTAGTTCAGGGCTGCAGGGGTTGTAAGGACATGGCTGCCTTCCAGTGCAGAATGAAAGGGGCCAAAGAGAGCCCTGGCCTCATTTTCTTGGCAGACTTCCAAAGCCTCTGAGATTGGGTGCTGTTTATGGGAGTCTGCTGCCCTGATGAAATAATCAATTTTTGAACAGAGTCTCTGGCCAGTGTCTGTAAAGGTTCACTGGGGCCCAGTTTGCTTGTTGCTCTGCGTCCTTTCCACTGCGACCACATCATGGTATCCAGCCCACTGGCATGACATGTTCACAGTGACTTCAAACCACGAGGGACATTCTCGTTGGGAAATCATTCTGAAAGAGAGGAGAGAGATGTCAATAGGAAAGCACCCACAGAATGGACAATCAGAGGGATGTAGCTTTGACAGAGACACAAGCAAACAGCAACAGCAACACCCTTTTTCTTTCTCATACAGGCCACTTTGGCTCTTGTTTCCCACTCCCCAGAAACTACAGGCTCATCAGCCCTCGCTAGTTCAGACGGGGCAGGATGTTTTTCACCTACTGGCATCCCCTGTGACTTTGTGTGCCTTTGGCATACATGGCACACATGCCCATGGGCAAACACCTAGGGGAGTCTGTCACCTCACAGTGATGTCCCTGAGGTCTCTGCAGACTTCCTTGCACTACTGGGGGTTCCTCACACTTAGACTCCAGGCTTTGCCCTCTCCTAAACTGGAAAGCTTCTAAACTGGTTAGCAATCCGTGCCTGTTGGCTCCCTGCTCAGCCTATTTGGATCAGCAGCACAAGACAGGGCCTCACTGTTTTCTTGGGATCCTTTTTCCTCTTCTTGTCAGAGGCGTTGAGGTAGGCCTGATCCCTGGCCCGGTACGAAGGGCCTCGGCTCAACTCCCTCTCACTGTAGGGAGGCAGGGTGTCCTCCCCTTCCTCCTGCTCAGGTGGCGGTGTCTCCTGCTGCTGAGACGTATCAGATTTGTAGGTAGAAGGTGGTGACCAGGCATAGTATGTTCCCCCTCCTCTCTGGCTGGGCTGTGAGCTCAGCTTTGAGGGGGTTTCACAATGGTCACCGCTTTCATCATAGCTCCGGGACTTTCTCTCCAAGACGCTGCTGAGGTAGGAGTGATCATACTTCTGGCTCCCTCCGGGTGTCCGGCTCACCAGCCTGGGCAGGTGCTTCTCCTCATGGGCCCGTCTCCGGGGCGGGCTGTATGACCAGCCCCGGTCCGAGTCTGTCAGTGGCTCTCGGTTCCCTCTGCTGCGCTTAGTGTAGTACTCCTCCATGGAGCTATCCTGATGGGTCAGCCCTCCACCGCGGCCACTGCGCGACTCCGACCGCTCAAAACGCCGAGTCTCCTGGCTGTCTGCCCGCCGGGCCCGCTGGCTGTAGGATTCTGCAAAGGCTGCCAGCTCGTCCATAGAGACGGCTGGAACTCCCACAGAGAAACTCTTGCGGGACAACATCTCGGACTTGGACCTTTGCTGGCTGGAAGAGAGAAAAAATAGTGTTACAGGGCAGGAATCAGCTACACTCAGCCTCTTGGCTGCCTTCACAAACAGTGGAGGGAAACAGGCACTGTTAGGGCACGAATCATCTGACCTGCTTTTACCACCTTCTGCAGCTAAAGATGTATCACATCCTAGAAGTGCCTACTTCTCTCTGCTGATTGTAACATCAGCCTATTGTGGATAGCTCAGATTCTACATGTCTACCCAAGATTAACCTTCCCTTGTCTTTCACTAGACAGGACTGGATTTGCTTCCCCTTACCCCCAGCACTTGTAGGTGTATGTCCTGCTGGGAAAACCCAAGAACCAGGCTACAGAAGCTCACAGAAGGTTAATTCTGAAACAGGTTTAAGGTGAGTGAACTGGAACACCTAGCCCAGTGTTGAGGGAAAGAAATCCCTGCCACTACTTCTGGGAGACCAGGCTGCCAGCATATGAGGGAAAAGCATACAGCATCTCTCTTCTAGGTGCCAGTTCTGTGATTCCTAATAAAGCACACTGGCGCCCAAAATTGCCCAAGGGATCAGGTACAAATCTGAATAGAGCACTAAACACTCCGTTTCTCCTATTTATCTCACTTTTGCATCCCACCTGGAATGGTGTCAGCACCTAGCTTTGCCCAGCTTGGCAGGCTTCAGCAGACTTGTGGAAATCAGATTCGTGCTGTCCTCATCTAATGATACTTCCATCTTTCTCTACAGCTGCAACCTCTCCATCTTGCTAGACTGGACCGGGGCAGGAGCAAATGGAGAAAAGCTCCCAGTACATCTGGCCCTTCACCTTTCTTTATCACTTTTACATAGCAGCCTCCCAAACACAGCACTCCTCACCTGTGCCGGAAACTGTCCCTCTCGTCTCTGTAATCAGAGATCGCCTGTGATCTCGATGTGCTGCCCCCACCAATGACTCCTGCCCAGTACTCAGCATCACCATCCAGGTCTTCTGCAGGAGGCAGAGGTTTCCTCCGTGCCTGGCGGTAGGGCTGCCTGAAGTTCAAATCGTCCTCATGCAAAGAGCTGAGCTCAGAGACAGTGTTGTTATCTGCAGGGGAAGTTGTAGAAAATAAGATAGGCATCACCTAAGGGCATACGTGAGAATGAGAAGACAGGAAGTCTGTAGTAAACCTGGCTGCAGCTTTTTCAGAAAGAAGCTAAGCTGCCTTCCATTAGAAAAAGTTCGAAAGGGAACCCAAGGCCCTCCTCCAAACCTTTGTGTGACCCTGCCTAAGGCTCCTGGGTCTCAGTTTGGACATAGAACTGCTGCCAAAAGTACCAGTCTTCTGAGCCAGTGCTCAGCAACCAGACGGGATATTCCAAGGGTACCTCAAATGGCACCAGATGCCCTCATTGAGACAGCTGAGCTCAGCCTTCATACAGAAATCCCTCCTCAGCCCTGCTTCACCAGCATGTGGGAGCTCTCCACCTCCCTGAGGTGGCACATCATCACAGCAGTTGTGCCACCTCCCCCTTTCCTGGTGTGAGACAGGCTAGCTCTGGATTTGGCCTGATTTGCCCAATTAAAACAAAAACAGCCCCCTCGAAAAAAAAAAAAAAAAAAAAAAAAGATTTTTAAAAAACGTATGAGACTGTCTGAATCACTGTCAGTCTCTGCCTCATCAAGCACACTGACATCTGGAGGCCTGACACACCAATCTGGAGAGGTCTTTTTATAGTAAATCTTGTGGGTGGAGAAGACGGTGTACTGAGCAATGACTGTTTTAGAAGTACATATAATTTGTTAGTTATGCCTAATCTGTACAAGGCCTTGATTTCATGTCATTCCCCAAAGCCCTTACCTTCACCGATTTGCAGGATCTCACACATCTGTTTTAAAAGAGCCTATACCACTGCTAATGTGGGTTAGCACTGCACGAGTCGGGTGCTGCACAGAGGAACTGAGGCCCCGTCCTGCTGTTGTGTTCTGTGCACAAAACAGACTCAGGACAAACAGCAGCGCTGCAAGTCCTCCTCATAACGCTTCCTACTACTGTGCCTCTGTCTCCTAATGCAAGGAAGATCCTCACTTGGGTTTGTACTCTGACACCCCTTAGCACTCCCTCAGCCTTTATTTATACAGCCTGCAAGAAGCCATAGGAAAACAGTGAGGAGTTCCATGCAGAAGCTCTCCTGTAGTCGCTTTGCAGGGCAACAATCACTCCAAACTTTCTGCATCGTTCCAGCCATGCTGCAGTCACTGCAGCCCATAGAATATAATTTCAATAAAATCATCCCTTTCCTATTTTGCCATGCTGGGAGTTTAGAGGCAGCCACACTGTAAGACATGTAGAAATTCTAAGGGCTATATTTACAGTTATTATCACATCTACAGATTACAAAGGGCTCGAGTACAAACCTGGCTTTTCAGACAGTGATGATTCAAAAGTTCAGTGACTCGAGTGGCCAATTTTCATAATAGTTTGAGTTTCCCACACCTTGTTTACTCTAATGAAGGATGATTAGATAAGAAGCAACTCTTTAAAATCAGAATATACCCACAGACTCCTAAAATCTAGACTCTTTATCCATCCCAAGCATTATATCCTAGAGGCTTTCAAGACAAAGACAGCTAACTTTAAGCTACAAATTTGCAGAGTACTTTTCAGGTCAGTGAAAAAAAACATCAAACCATTCTTGTTCCTCACATCGCTCTCGCATCCTCCTTGCCGGGTCAAACTGAGCCAGTTCTTTCTCGACGTAGTACAGCACTTTCATGGAGTCCCTTTCCTTGTCAGTCTGGATCCTGTACCCTTTGCGCACCGCTACAGAGAAATGAAAAGCTATTAGAGGAAAAAGCATTTAAGTTCAAGGAGACTTTCAGCCAATACTGTTTCAATAGCTGAGCTCATGTCTGCAGGTAGGTAGGCCGCAGCCTCCAAAACAATGAGTCAGTCCTTGCTTCAGGAGAAATCTGTCTGTAAGGTGGGATGTGAAGTTGTGAGCAGCTGCATCATTTATAAAGTTTGCAGCAACAGCAAAAATGGCTTGGAAATGCCCAGCCTGTAGAGCCACGTACATCAAGTGATGACATTGCCACAGAGTGATTCCACCTCCTACAGAGGATGGCAAGGAGAAAAGTAGCACTCATTTCCCCTCAGTGATACAGGAAGGATTTGTCATTGCACGGGAGAAGTAGTCCCAAAGGGCCAGA
Organism: Alectoris magna; assembly: GCA_030625065.1. NCBI lineage: Eukaryota > Metazoa > Chordata > Aves > Galliformes > Phasianidae > Alectoris > Alectoris magna. Next base: position 104,638,176 of record CM060560.1, read on the forward strand.
CTGCTTATATGCAGCAGGGGCCATAAGCCTGCAGGTGAAGCAGTGGCTGAGCATTTGGGAACTGTCACTCAGCAAGACCAGCCCATCTCCCCACCCAAAGACTTCTGCTCACACAGGTTGAAGAACATGTGGCAGAAGCTCCACAGGATACAGAAGGAAACATAAAGTCCCATAAAACACATCACATTGCTTTGAGATTTATACCAAACTCAATTAAGTGACCAATCAGGTAACTGGGTAGCTGAAACTGTTTCCTCTGGCATTCTTTATCTGCTCTACCTTACAGAAAAGCTAGGTCTCGCACATGTGTTAAACTCTAAACTCCTGGGATTACTCCATTTGCAGGAAAGGTCTGGACAGCTTTTTTGGCTTTGCTATCTTCCTCCATGTAGAAAAGACACACATGGAGCTACAGCAGCTCTACCTCCAGCAAGTTGGCTCCAAGCACACTTCATGGCTAATCTGGCGACCTTACAGGAGGCCTACAGCTAGCAAGTAAAAATCTGCCTTTTAGAGCTGTGAAGAAAATGATGCTCCTACAGCAGTTTGTTTAAGAAAGGTCTCAGCCCCGAGCTATGCCAAGATGGACAAGAACACGGGTCTAAGTCCAAAAGAGAGAATGTTCAAAGCCTCACTGGAGTACTGTCATGAGGATGTCACTTACCAACACAAAATGAACCTGTCCGCCTTGCAAGGGGCTGATATGTTCCCTTGCATGAACACTGCAGTGTTGCACAAGCAGTCCTCTTGAGGCATGACTTTAAAAAACAGCTGGATGGTGGTACTGAGCCAATCTGTTTCTTCTATGTTTTATCCCACACCCCGATGCATCATGCCTTAACATATGGGTTTGATAGTATGCTGCATAGTATGCACTGTGTAGGCTGAACAAGGACTTGCCAGCAGTATTTTTAGGCACCTTCTGTCCTCAATGGCTATGCATGTGTCTGTGCACTATTAAATAACCATGCTCTGCCTCAGAAGTGGCTGTGCCACAGAAATGGGTGGAACAATTCCTGTAATAATCCTGCAAATCACTGCAGAAGGAAAGTGCTTTACTGAGGGTTACCTTGTGCATTTACACTTACAAAAGGTATTAGGTATCTGCCTATCACAGTCCTGCTTTCAGCATGTCTCCAGAACGAACCCAGACAGCTCAGCCAACAGCAGCCTGGGTTTCAGTTTTATTTTCACCACAAATGCATGTACAATGCCTGTAATGCACACAGTGACTTACGGAACGCAAGGAACCCTGCCTCTGCCTTTCAAAGCAGAAGGCCAGCACGTGTCTTTGAGTGAGGCTGATGCTATAAGGAAGGGTTGGCACAGCATGAGCAACAGCACAGCAAGTTCTCTACTTTGCCTCACTATTGTTGTTGAGCTCTGATCTGGTACACTGCCAAGAAAGAGACCTCTTGCTATTCTTCCTACTAATGTGTCTCCTGGGAGCTCAGCTGAGCTAGCACCTCATTTTTACACAGGCCAACAACCAACCATCAGCTGGAAATGACTCCGACCTACTAATAACCTTTGGGGACCTTGAGCAGCAGCTTCCAGACTGGCTCAGAGCCAGTGCTCATACTGAGACTGTGCCAAACACCTATTTGAGCAACATCTACACCTCCTGAAACTGATGTGCGAATTAGCTAGGCATCATGCTAGCTTCATGCTCAACTCACTATTGCAGCTGTGTATCAAAAGGAAAATTACCTTCTTGGTTAATTCTGTAAGCATCTAGAAATTAACTTTGAAATTAAATCTGCAAAGATGACCATGAGCAGCTCATTAGAAGTATTTTCTATTATAGATAAGGCATATTTTGTCTCTAGGTTTATTTATTAAATACTTCCAGCAATGATTAAATCTCTTTATTATTCCCCCGTGTGAGAACCAAATTCTCACACACTTCCTCTTCAAACCCTTCTTCTTCTATAAACTGCCAGAATCCTATAATAAGGTCTGCATATTTTTAAGCCCGTCTCAATTATATGGAAATGAAGATGCAGGGATGTTAAATCACCACTCCTTTAAGTCGCAAGGAATGGAACGTTCTTCCCTGTTACAGTGTATTTTCTTCTTCTAAACAGTTTATGAATTTCTAATGTTTAATCCGTGTAACTACGGACGGGCTTTTTTTTTATTCTTCTGTGGGTGGAACCAAGTCAGACAAAACCGTAAACTGTTTTCCTCCCCTGAAAGGACAGCACTATTATTTTTTTCAGGCAAGCGTTGGGAATTAAGTGATTTCTCATCTTTCTACACTTCTCATAGGAGAGGCCTGGAGTTCAGCTCTGGGATCAAAGACTTCCCTATGTACATGGATCAGAGAATCTGTGCAAGTCTCCAGGCAACCATTACATTTAAAATAGGCAGAGCGTACATCCTAACTTATGTGTTGCCAACCATCTTCTAAATATGAGAACTGAAATTTCATTTTTATTTCCTGTTCAGACCTAAGTTTAGGACAGAGTTTCTAAGCTTCACTGGAGCTTTGTCTCATGGTATTTACATAATGAACCATAGGCTATTCTTTAAAATATCCCCACACCTTAGCTTGCTCACCAGATCACCTCACATGGGTCACCTACAAGCACAGAAGCCATCTAAGTCAAAGGCTGCCCTTTGCAGACAGGCAAGACAGGATTACAGAATCCTCCAGTCTCCATCCCACAGCACTTCTGATCCCACTGATCAGTTTTAAATGAGCTAGACAGAAGGGCTCGAGTCTCAAAGATATCAAGCTTTTACAAGTTTCAGATCAGACCTATCCTGGCACCGTAATTAGTGCTTCTTCTGAGCAAAGACCTTCGTTATCCATTCAACCATTAACTGTTTTGTTTAGCTTGCTGTGTGGTCAACCAGCAAACACGTAGCTTGGAAGTGCCACGTAACTGTTTTCTTTTCTACAGCATCTAATTAGGGGATATGCTGGCATGATGGAGGAGCCTAGGAGGCAAGGAAGAGGATGTAGGTTGATACCAATCTTCCTTATTGGCACAGTTCTAGGAACATATTTTATGTGCAGCCCCCTGCACAATAGAAGCACGATCCAGGCTAAGGGTTTGTCCATACTATTACAGTAAATATCAATTACGAAAAATAAAGCTTAAGAAACTGTGCTCTCTCTCCACAACAGCTAAAACTCAGTTTAACAATATTAGTATTACTACTATGGCAACATGTAGTATTACCTGTCAAATCCTGAGTTAAGGGCTTAAGTCTCACCAGTTTGTTTCGGATTATATAACAAATGCATCTTTCTGTGCAATAACCACGGATGCCAAGAGCCACTCCATTTTGTTTCCAAACACATCCACTGTTTTATATTCTGCATTTGTGCTCTGCTGGTAAAGCACAGCAGAGACGAGTACCGGGTCTGTGATGTGACTCTTACAAAATCCCTCAGGTCCCCACAGCCAACGCCACGCTCTACATGAAGTGACATTTAGCACAAGAGGGGGAAAAACAAACAAACAAACAAAAAAGCACTGGGCTGTTTTTCTTCACTTTCCAACAAAGAATTTTCAATTGGATACATTCTGCTTTGGATCAGTGACTGATTTATTTCCTATTTCAAAACGTTGCATTCCAGGGCTCTGTTTTTATTTCACGGGAAAAAACTGTCAGACTGTTGAAGGAAAATACTTCCAGTAATTCTGGAAAGGTTAATGCATTGACTGGGACAGGGGAAAGCTGCAGAAGATTTTTCCAAAAGCTTAATTACTTGAGAATGCTTCTTGATTGTGTCATTTTGGAACTGTCTTATCAACACACCGCCATGAGTAAACTTAGTAATTGATAATTAGTGCAGTGCTTTGAAATCAGATGTGGCTGGGTCAATGGCAAACACACTGTGTCAGTATGGAGACTATCTTGGTTAAGAGTCGCTTCTCCTCCAGGAAGTTTGAGATCAGGCAGCTACTCTGATCCTGAAATGCTTGATGTGGCTAAATACTTCATACTTCCTGAAGGCAGCTTCCTTCACAGCAGGAGAAGTGACCCCGCACCAAGACACGGCCGCTATACCAATACTCTACGTCTGGCATCGATCCATAACTTCCTTCTAGTCAGAAGCATTCTGTCACTCACGGTTCATAAATGAAAAGGCTGAATAAGCCAAGTGACCCACTGACTTCCATAACACAGGGGAAGGGATCCAGCCTCCAATGTTCTTGGGTAAAAATGACGAAGAGGCATGCTCCTGTGCCCAAATTGCTACAGGGACAGCACCACATGCTACAGCAGAAACTGCTGCAGGAGGGCAAGCAGTGCCCCACACAGAGCAGCAAGAGTGGTTTACCAAGAAAGCGCAGCTTCTAAGGCATTGGCTCTAAGAAGAAAATGGCTACTGCCTCTGCTCCCCTGAAACCATTCACCCTTTTTTACCCTGCAAGTGAAGGTTTACAGCTGTATCAAACGAGGCTCAGAGTGTGGACCTCCCATTCTCCACTGGCCTAATTCATTACTCAAGCTGATGTTCTGCTGACGGCACAAGGAAGGTTGGACTGCATGGTCCTAAGGGATGCCACTGTCATTGTCAATGTCAGGATCAAGATGTGGTTTCTCCAGGTTTACCCTGTTCATAGCACTCTATAGATGATCCACATCCTTCCCTTTTTCAGCTCTGTTCCCAAGTAAGTGGACTGAATGCTGCAAATTACCATTTTGGTTTCCTCCGCCAGTGTCACTTGGGGCCAAGGGAGGTGGGTGTGACTTATCCATCAGCACAGCAGGAGACGGGACGCCAGCTACAGGAACACTGGGGATGTAGTATGGACCTGGGATGGAGGAGACCGCAGGAGGGTACCCTGCTTTTGCTGCCTTGCCTGCAACATACACTGAAAAACAAAAAGAACACCAGTGAGCATCGCATCAGCTTTATCCAGACCCACAGGTCACATAACAGAAACCTGCAAACCACTGATGCTGGTGACACCCCAGCAGGAGGCGATTGGACAAATGAAATGACAGGGAACAATTTGATTTTCACTAAGCCTCAAAGGGCACTGGGGGAGTTTAAAAATGCACATGTCAAGTGAACACTGTAAGATGTCCAGCGACAGAAAGAAAACCAGCGTGTCTGAGACAGCATTTCTGCTGCCACAATTTACCAGCAATTCAACTTCTGAAACAACTGATGACTCAAGCTGCAGGAATGAAGCTCATGAAACCTGACAGATCTGCCTGACTCTGAATGAGAACCTTGCTGGGTTGCAAGTATTTTGCACTGTTGCAGAAGACAGCTGCTTTTCATTGTTGGGAAAAAGCCTCCCTGGATGGTCTGAGTTCTGCCCCCACAACACTCACAGACATGATGGCAACTTTGGAAGAGGAGCATGACACTATGGAGAAGAAGGCACAGCTGCCAAGGCAGGGAGGACTTGGAAAATTACATTTGTAATTAACTTTGAGCGCTCAACCATTGAGTAATAGGTCAGATTCTTCACTCCCCAGGATCTAGTTCTTCAGTTAAGCAAAGCGCTCAGGGCAAAGGAAGCAACATTCGCAGATTCTCCTCCTGTTCTGCCAGGGAGCAGAAGAGGTTAGAAAGATCTGCATCAGCTTGGGTGGGGTCACTCACACGCCCGGGGACAGCAGCAGGACTCGGGGCAGCAGGGGCAGCGGACGTAACAGCAGCAGCTGTGCGGGCAGCACTGGCACCAGCAGATCCCCACCAGGAGGAAGAACAGGAATGCTCCCAGGATCACCAGGCCCACAAAGACCCACTCTGGAAAAAAACAGGGAGAAAAAGAAACTTACCGGATTGCACATCACTGGGGAAATGAACGGCAGCAATGTTATCCCTGCAGAGAGTATAGGGGCAGAATAGGCAGGTGGGGCTTTTAGCAAAAGCGGGTTCCCTCCTGGCCTAGGACCGCATTGAAGCAGAAATGTCACATGGAGGTAAGAACCAGAGCTACAGGAATGTAGTCCCTTCCAGCCTGAGAAGGAGCAGCATGGAGGCAAAAGCTCTATCTTCCCAATATGAAAAACCTTTGTCCCAGAGCAGACCTGTATGAATGCTGCAGAATGTGCTCCATTAGTATTTGCCTCTCATCTAAGACTCGTTCCTCCTGCCCATGTTCATGCCCTGCTTGTGTGCTTGTTCCCTAACTCTATTCTAATTTTAATGGGACAAACTATGGTGAAAAGCGGACTATAAATAGCCCAGCAAATGAGCCAGGCCTGCCCCTTCGTAACTAGGCCCACGCACACAATTATTCTTTTGAATGTGCTGAACGAACACCCTATTCAGGCGCTGCAGCCAGCCAGGAAACCTAACAACCGCTTTTTTTTTTTCATTTTCGCTGAAGCCTCAGATGAAGCCTGAAAAAGTGACAAGGTAGAAGAGCTGGTCACAAAAATCACGATGGGATTTTTATCGTCTCCGTTTACGTGATGTGGGAAGGGGAGCAAGAAAAGGTTTCTCAAAGTCTGCCGTGGGAAACTTGCAGCAGCAGGAGCTGTGGTGGGGACAGGTGCCTGGCCTGCAATGGGGGCAGCTCCCAGCTCTGTGTCCAACCACCATGCGCTGCACAGGGGATGACGCGCACAAAGCTGCACACGCCGCCACACAGCAGCCCCCTGGATCAGGAGAATGGTCAGTAAACACAGCCAGACCAAGGAATTTCAAGACTTTGAATGTACAGGAGGCTCGCTTCGCAGCAGAGGGATATAACCACCTAATGAGAACTCAACGCTGCTGGTGAGTGAAGACCAGCTGGGAAGGCCTCCACAGGTTCCCAGGCGGTTGTCCAGCCACCTTGGAAAGCTGCTAAGAAGGCAAAGAAAGAAATGATAGGGTTGTTCAGCCGTGGAAACAGCAACAGACCACTCTTTCTGAACAGAATTCAAGTGTTCACTACAGGCCTTCCCAGTACACTGTTATTTAAGCCGCAGAAGGCTGTTACAAGGATTGCAGTGTGAGTACAGAACCACACCAGATAAATGCAGTACCTCTCACCTGGGTTGCCAAGCTGAAAAGGCCAGTAAAGGTGTTCAGCACAGAACAACCAAAATGCAAGATTTATCTAGTTTTTAGTTGTTGAAACGCAAAGACGAGAAATCTCATTTTCGATTCATCCAGAGCATTCCGCTGGAACAGAAGTAAAATCGTTGCCTTTGCTGGCATTTTCCTTTATCCTTTCACAAACCACTGCATTTATTGAATGCATTTTTTAATTTCAAACTTCCTTTAGAATTCCTCTCAAATTTCCTTTAAAAAAATGTCAGTGAAAGATCTGGCATTTACAAATCAAAACACTTCATTTCAGATGCGTAGAGTGAAATGTTTTCTGTTTTTTGAATACTTTATTTCACTCTTGGCTGAAACAGCTAAATTTCACTTAGATTTGCATTAATTTTGGTCCTCGTTGAATTTGTTGTTGTTGTTAGTCTACGTCAAGAAGAAAAAAACCAGCTAATGAATAAGGAAATGGCTGGAGGGAAACATTCGTGAATTGAAAGGTAACAGCTGATAGGAAATTACTAGTACAGCTCCTCAGGTACGGGTTCTAGGAACCATCTTATTGTTTTCCTGAATGACTTCGACAGAAAATAACACGTTAATGCAGCTTAAGAGGTAGCAAAGCACAGTCAACAAAGACTGGGATGTCTTAGAGAAAGGGCAAGTTGTCCTTGGGCCTACAATAAGGAACACAAAACACAACAATATGCTGAATTTCAAGGTATGCAACAATAATTGCAGGGTCACATATTCAAGGATTGAGGACAGTTTCTGCAGTGATGGGGACTGCATTACTTGAAAAAAAAAAAACAAAAAAGAAAGGACTGTTTCACCACAGGTGTTCAGGAATGCTTTTACACGAGGACTTCATGCGACTCCATCTGAAATTACCAACGTTATGCAGCTCTGGTCATCTTCGTACAAGAAAAGATTGACTCAGGTTGGAGCTGAAGCAAAGCAAAGATTCAAGAGCGATGAAGGGATCTGACAGCCTGCCTTATACTGTAAGAGCAGAAGCTTGCTGCATTAGTCCATCAAAAAGAAGGCTGAAAGCAGGCAGGAGAACGCTAGGAGAATGAATGCTAGGGGGAAAAACAGGCATTATAGTTAAAGGTCCTAAATAAACAAGCATGAACAGGCTATGAGCAATGCAGATGGAAGCAAGAATCAGTATATCAAAGAAAGCCATCCAATGGGAGAAAGAAAGGACAAAATCAGGCTACTCTTACATTTGCTAAGCTTATGAGAAGTATAAAATTACAAGGTGCTTGGGAAGCAAGTAAGATAGAGAGCCAGACTATTTCTTCCAGTCCTGTGTTTCCTAATCTATGCCACTCCAAACAGGACAACAGCTCAGAGGCTTCTTTTGTCATGTTCCCATTGAAAAACAGCATTGCATGATGGAAGTGGCCAGCCACAGCTACACAATGAAGTGCAGGTGTCAGGTCTCCAAAGCTATCAGCAAACTCTTCACTAACAAAAGATAAAAAGATAATGGGATAAAAACCTGGTAGAGGAAAAAAATAGCAAGTTCACTGAAGAGTACCTGTGGTCCTTCTGAAAATGTTCTAAGATTATAAAAAGATGTCAACGCGCTTTATGCATTGCAATATATTCACTCAGCACCAGAAGAAGCTATTTGAAATCCATGTCCCAGTCAGAGGGACCTATGAGTCAGGATTTGATCTCACAGAAAGTTAGACCATTTGCTTCTGTGATAAGGTCAAGAAAGCAGTAAAAGAGCCTGCTAGCTCCTCCTTAATGCACTAAACTGGGAGTTCAAACAGCTTTACCTGCAATTCTCTAATCCTTGCTGTAACAACCATTACCTTCTCTCACAGCTCCTCCAGAAACAATTATGTAACCCCAAGATTCAAACATTTACCAAGTTGAAATGCTATGTGGCTTCACTGTCTGAAAGCTACTAGTTTGTGTTTAAAAGCATCTGATTTTGTTTACTCAGATGATGTGTGGTTTGCCACTGCCTTTTATGCTTTCTTGTTGTTTATACCTACACAGTGAGGGTACCAGAAAATTACCTGGTCAACATACAGGAATTTTATACTCATTCAGTCAGACTGTATACAGTGCAAAATAGTGTTAGGAAACAGAGAATCAATCTCTATCTATGATGAAAACCTGAATCCCTCTCCTGCCACAGTGACCTTTAAGGGAGCTTTGGGTTACTTTGGAGGTGGGAGAGTATCTGCCTTCTCTCCATTTTCATCTTTGGGATAGCTTTGAAAACAGCTTCACACATTCATGTGGAGATGTATCTTTGCACAAACGTGTGAAAGAATGCCTTCTTGGGCACTGTCAGGGGATGATCATGACTCTACGGCTAAATGTTCCCACAGCTCTTCCCTCTCAAGGACAATGTGTTGCTGTTTCTTCTTTAAGGAGTGCCAGAATTGGCGGCTGTTAGTTTGGCTTGTGAGCGATTTGTCATGGGCAGAGAGAACTCTTACAGCCCATCCAACTACCTGGTGTTACCTAGATAATGCCCTGGCCACACAGCACAAGAAGGACTGTGCCACCAACGTGTCACTAGCTGGTACTCTACTGCTAGCACCTCCTGTGCTACCATCTGTGGCAACGGCTGTATTAGTACCCGCAGCACAAAGATAGGCAGGGGAAGCTCCTAGCGAGCTAGGGTGGGTGACACGCAGAGCCATATGGGCACACGAGGCTGTCAGAGTCTTCACAGGCTGCAGCAGTGTTACCTTTGCTTTAGCAGAGAGCTTGATAAAAAACCTCTTCTGAACAGCGCTGGAATTTCTGCTGTCACAGTGATCGTGGCAGGGCATTAACATCTCTGTGGGTCACCTCCCAGAACGCCCGTACCCTTCCCTATCCCAGATTCACTCCTCCATTATCAACCCAACACACATTTTCAGTAAGCAACAAGGTTGTTTTTTCTTTTCTTCCCCAGATAAAATACACGAGTTAAAATGCACACCACATAAAAGATGCTGCAGAAGGATAAACAGACAAGATCACAGAAGACTGGGTAATTAATGGGTGAAATGGCTGAATACCTGGCATAATCTCCACAGCAAAACTGGGCAAGAGATCAGCAAGCAGCCCTGTCCTGCCTAGAAAAGACAGAAGGAGGAGAACAAGGAGAGAGGTTACTGCAAGAAAAACACACTTCCCAGCCCCTGCCTTAGCTTCCAGTCCCCTTCCTCTCCAGCCCACTTGCACTCCTATCAACCACAGATGTCACCAGGCTCAGTGTCTGGTGTCTGCCCCTGCACCTCTTCCATTTGTCTGGCCTTGCACTTTGCCTTCATCAGCAGAGCTGCAGCAGGAGGAATAATCCGGAGCAGAGTTGCTCTGATTTAGGCACAAAATGACAAGAACAGGGAGGTCTCCTTGGCATAATTACAAGGCAGTATCTTGCCAGAGATATGCTTTGCACATACAAAAAGCTCCTGGACATGCACAACAGCCCTCAAACAGAAGAACTTGGTTTACTTTATATAGTTTGAATGGATGTGAAACATCTTTAATGCAAGGCCTTTGGCAAGTGAGTCACATGCGCTCGATACCTGCGGGTGGGGCTCTCCATGCGGGGCTCTGCAGTTTCATAGACAGCTCCAAGAAAGGAGTTTTGAAGCATGACTGTGAGTATGTGCTGGTTATTTCACAATGAACAAACAACTCAGTGAGATTGTATAGTATAAAAACAACCCTCAAGTGAAGCAAATTAACCAGGGAAGGATTCCTATGTAATTTCATGGAATCACATTGCAAAAGGAAAAGAAAACAAACAAACAAACCAAACGAATTTGACTTTTAATTTATAAGCGAATAAAAAAAAAAATCCAAGCTCCATGGCAGCTTGGGGCCTATTTGTTTTGGCACTGAGTGTCTGGGATATTTCTAATACACAGCAAACATCCTACACAGTGTTCAGCTATAATTTACACACATCTATGCATTGGCAGAACATGACTGTGTGCATCTGTACTTTGTGCTCCTTTAAATTGCACCAGATTCGTGCTTGGTTTTTTAATGACACGCATAAGGTAGGGGACTTGCACTTGAGAGATACGTGGTGGATGGACTGTAGCAAAGGCAGCTTAGGACTAGCCAGTGCAAAGGCTACCCCACACATCCTTCAGGTCCAGCACTAAGCAGTGCTCAGACACAATGATGAATTGGATCCCAAGCTCCTTGCTCTCTAGTCTGTCCTTGAAGCGTGCTACAATCAAAGAGATTGCCACTCTCAGTTTTCCTTAAAAATGTTTCAGCAGAGCTTCTGTAGATATAAAAAATCCACCAGGATGCCTGCTGGAGCCATAATAAACATCCTCCGAATGTAGGCAGTGCTTTGCAAACAGTTGCAACTCATCAAAGCTGTCTAGTGCTCACTGTAACATCATCATGGGTGCTCCTGGAGCCTTAGCAAAAGGCACAACACTGAGCAGTCAGATAGCTGTTCATCATTAACTACTTTGAAAAGGACTCCTGCCACCAGCACACTGCAATATTTTAATCTACAGAAACAGTTTCACGACATTGACAGCAGGAAGAATCAACTGTCCAAACTGCTCACAGCTAGCCCGTTACACAGAAGAACGTATGTATGCTTTCTGCTCTCTAACAATGGGCATGCACATAATACATGCAGGGTAGGTCCTGTGTGTTACAGTCCAAGACCAACAGCAGGCATCAACGGACACACAAAACAACATGGACAAACAAAAATAGAGGCAAACAGCTAATGCAAGGCTGTTCACCGTGAAATCCCAGTGGTAACGTAGTGACAGCTCTATAAAGCAGAAGCTCCATCTCACAAGTCCAAGTAGCCATGCTTTGTTCTGAACTACCCTAAAAGTTAGTGAGGCACTGGAACAGGTTGCCCAGAGAGATGGTGGATGGGGCATCCCTGGAGACACACAAGGTCAGGCTGGACAGGGCTCTGAGCACCTGATGGAGCTGTAGGTGTTCCTGTTCATTGTAAGGGAGATGGACCAGATGGCCTTTAAGGGTCCATTCCAATTCAAATGATTCTATGATAAAAGCCTCAACCCCTGCACTTGCTGGGGCTTACAGTGCCTTGCGATCCTCCAGAGGAACCATATGCTCAAGACAGAAGAAGCATCCCCCAAAAACAACAGTGCAGTGAAGACTCGTGATAAAGACAACCAAAGCAGTTTTCTTGTGTTACCTATAACCAGTCACTGTTTTCCTGTCTGCGTAGCCTGTCTCAGTCCTGCTGGGGGGTTGTCCCCTGGCCCCACTGCTACCTATGAGGGGGTGCACAAAGCCTTCACGGGAGGGCTGCCCCTCAGCCTCAGCTCTGGGCAGCTGTGTCCCCACCAGCTTCCACTGCATCTCAGCTCTCCCTGTTTCCCTCCCAGATGAATTCCCTGACAACCCTTCCCCCCGCTGCTGCTCTGCTCAGGGCCAGACAAACCAGGCCTGGCCATAGGCCGGGTTGCCACAGTGACAGGAGGCTCCTGGCGGTGCCCCTCGCAGAGGCTGACCTCCCTCCGCACCACTAGCAAAAGAAACTCAGGAAGGGACCACGGCTGCTAAGCTGCAGCGTGACTCCATCTGCAAAGACTACACGCCTCCCATGCAAGCTCCCAATACTGAACTCCCTGAAGGTGCCATTGAATGGAAGAAGGAATAGAGGATACAGGGGATGGTCCTGTTTACCAGGGTTGTCCCAGGCAGCTCTGTTTGAGCCAGGAGCTTGTCCTCATGTGGGCACAGATCTGGGACACATTCCCATCACCGTTCCCACAGCAGGCACCCTGCATGCCCCAGGCTTGAGCCGGCCCCAGCACAGAGGCAGACCACCAGCCCCCGCCCCATGGCAGCGCAGCACAGCACAGCAGGACAGGTGGAGGAGAGATGGGAGGGGAAAGCTGAGGGGTGCAGAGTGGGTTCTGATGGTGCGGAGGTACGGAGGTGTGGGTGAGGACAGAACCTGATACGCAAGAGAAGGGCGGACTAGAGTAGGAGGGCACAAATAGCAGCAGAGCAGGGAGAAGCAGGAGTCAAGCAGTTACTGAGCAAGAGTCTGCAGAGAAAAGACATGAAAATAATTAGGATAAGTGCTTAGCCAAAAGAGAACAATGGCAGGAATAAAGTAGGCACAGGTACAGTAAGGAGAGCGGCAGTTGGGTAAATATGAGAACATGGTAAATACTGGCAATTGCATCAATGCAATACGTATCTGGTAAATGCAAGAATAACCACTGAACTGGTTTCCTGCTGGCGGCTGCCTCCGCAGCTCCACCTGCAGCTGCGGGACCGCAGGAGGCAGCAGCTGCAGAGGGAACAATTTCTCCCTCAGAGGCAGAAGGATCTACAAAGCTGTGCCACAGCCAGAGGCCCTGGCACAGGACACAGCCCCAAGGAGGACAGAACACACCAGAGAGGAAGCATGGCACTTGTAAAATCTACCACTTTTCCAGGGAAGCTGCTGTGAGATTTATTGGGACAGCACAGCTCTCTGCAGCAAGTTCCTCCACACTCCCTCTGCTCGCAGTAAACTTTACTCTTCCTTCCCATCCTTCCCTTCCTGCTGCCAATTGGAGTGAGAACAGCAGCAGCCCTTCTTGGAGATCAAAGTTTTAGCAGGGAACAAAGACCTCCAAGGAGGCTGTTGCCATGGCGACCTTAGTAAGGGAGGCCTTTAATCACACTAGCCTCCTTTGTGACCAGCATGTGGCTGTCGCTGGCAAATAAGAAGGAAAAGAGGGGTAAAAAATCCTAGGCAACAAGTAGCGCTCCTAAATGGCGTGAAATAAAGAACTAGGAGTAGCCTGGCGAGGGATGAGCAGGAGAGAGAGGATTGGAGCTGATTACAAAGGAGGCAGTGCCCAAGGAGGACTGCGCTGGGGGTGGGGAGGCCAGCGGCCTTCCTGGCACCTAGGCCTTTGCCAGCTTTCCCAGTGCTGACTCCACCTGCTGACACTACCTGCCTCAGGATCAGAGAGCCCTCTCTGTGAAGGTACCTACGGACACCTTCTGGCTGAGACCTGGCCCTTTCATCCCCAGCACCCAGCCGGTGGCACTGATATCCCTGCCAGCACTGTGACCAAGTGCTGGCTCGGATGCTGCCGGCAGCCTCTCAGCCAAACAGAGCGAATCTTGAAACAGCCCTCTTGTCAGGGAAAATTTTGCCAAGAACTTTTCCATCTCCGAAACCGCAGCAACTTTTATTACACAGTCTCTCCCAGCACACAACCTGCCTATATTTATACCAGGTATTGAGTCATTTTGCTAAGTAAGAGCCATCTAATTAGCATTGCGCGCCATACACACATGTCCCAGGAGAGATTTATCCTCTCTGAAAGCTGACGCATGTCTCTATTAGCACATTAGGTACAGTGCAACAAAGCTGCATGTAAATGTGTCTACCTCCATTCCTACCTACAGGTATTAAGACGTGACAAATTTTGGTTTTAGAGCATATGAGTATCGGCTGGTCATATAAACTACCAAATATCTCAAAGATGATGAGGGGCCAAAAGCACATCCCATGTGAGGAAAGGATGGGAAATCTGGGACTGTTCAGCATGGGAAAGAGAAGGCTGAGGGGAGGGATCTCATCACTGTTTATAAACATCTGAAGTGCAGGGAGTCAAGTGGATGGGGCAGGCTCTTTTCAGTGGTGTACAGCAGCAGGACAAGGGGCAACGGGCACAAACCGGAGCACAGGAAGTTCCATATAAACACAAGAAAGAACTTTACTGTGAAGGTGACAGAGCCTTGTAGCAGGCTGCCCAGAGAGGTGGTGAAGTCTCCTCTGGAGATATTCAAGACCTGTCTGGACACTTTCCTGTGCAATCTGCTGTAGGGAACTGCTTTAGCAGGGAGGCTGGATTGGATGATCTCCAGAAGTCCCTTCCAACCCCTACAGTTCTGTGATTTCAGTTTACCTATCAGCTAAGTTTTAGCTGACTTCAGAAATTAAGAAAAACTCATGGACTAACTGTTGTTTTTTAAAATACAATACTGTAGAAGCTGAGGCTGAAGTGTCTACAAGATCAGTTACAAAACAATATTTCACTAATGTATCATTTATGCAGCATTGGCTGCTGAACTGGTTGGAGAAAAAGTAGGCAACAGCTGCCTACAAAGCACAAAGTTCACTGACCAAAGTATCAAACCAACAACTGAAATTAGTGGATCACTTGGCTGCCTCTTCCAGCATCTTGAAATGTTCTTGGGAACAAAACCACTGTGTCTTGAAGCATGTCCCTGGAAGTGTTCAAGGCCAAGCTAGATAAGGCCCTAGGCAACTTGATCTAGTGGGTGGCCACCCTGCCCACAACAGAGGGGTTGGAACTAGATGACCTTCTAGGTCTGTAGTGGAAATGCTGAGTCATGGCTTGAAGCAGTGACTGAGCACCTGGTGGGAAGGCAGTGCCAACCCAGGGGAGCTCAGGTGCAAGCAACGCACCCGAGTGACCAGCAGGGGTAGAGCCAGGATCCGTCCCTTCCCAAACCTCATTTAAGGGTTGGCAGTGGAGGTGAGGGCATCTCATCTGGAGATCCCTACTTACTTGAGGAACTTACAGGTCTTTTGAGGGCAAGTAGTTTCTCTTATTTTTGTGCCTATTACTATTGCATCTAAGCAGATCCCTGCTTGCTGCAGCTTAAGACCTTGCTGTTCTGCCATCTTGTTATGCTTTCTATTATGTTACAGGTCCCTTCTAAGCCGTTCTATGATTCTACATCTAAGCTATGCACAATCTAGTAACACAAACATTCCTGAGCTTGCATAGACCTACGCATTTCACAGAAGCTGCTGCCCCTGGCTACACCTACACCATTGTTCTATAGAGGTAACAGCCTAGGAACGGAGCAGTATGGATGCTTTTGCAGGACCCCAAACCTGATGCATAAACTCTGGCTTTCAGGAAAATTTACTGGGTTCCATATAATTAAGCTTGACTGCTTCCTGATGTGAGTTGGGTCACCTAGGATGGAGTATCTCCTGACACTGCTCTGTGCTTCTAATCTGGAGGTAACTCTAGGCACCCTGCATCCATACACTGGTGCACTTGCAGTTTCTTTCAACAAAGGCTGCACTAAATGACTTTATTAAAGACCATGGACATGCTCACATAAAAAGAGCATTCATGCTATGAACAACGATGTGATTAACAGTACTGTCTGTGTGTTTCAAGAACCAGGTCACTCAGCTCCTAGCTACTAAGATAGGAGACTTCGTTTTTTTTTTGTTGTTTAAACATAATACTTTAAATTGAAATAATTTCCTTTCTCTACAATAGATTCACCTTGTGTTCCCGAGGCACAGAGGTTACTATCCCTCTTCCCTCACCTGCACTGATTTCCTTAGAGAGGGTTGAAGTCCCTGACAAAGCAAAACCTACTAAACAGTCTTTTCAGCAAAGTATATAAGTACATGCTTAACATCAGGTATGCTTTATAAATCCTATCAGCTTTGCTGAGTATAAATGGATATACATAAATGCTTATGTGCTTTTCAGAAATAGGCTTGAAATGAAGACAGTGCATGGGGTTCTCTGATGCGACCTAGAGCTGTCCAGATTGCGCTCATGCCGATGTGATACGTACAGGTGACAAAGCTCAATATGCAATCCCACAATGGCATAGGTGGACTGGCTACAGAGACTCCTTTGGAAAACTGCAAAATAAAGCCAGAAGTCTCTGCTATTTTTTCTTTAAGAAAAAAAGGAATAGTGTAATTTTAACCAGGATTGGGATTTGGGCCCAGGTTGTGACAGAGCAGCTTTTGACCAGATTTTAATGTTGTGTTTCACTGTGTAAAAGCAGGATCCTCTACTTTTAAACTAAGTCTCTACTCCCATGCTGACGCTACTGATAGGTATCTACCACTTTTGCTTCTCCAACCTTCCAAGGTTTGTGAGATTAAGCTCCCCTGCCAAGCAGCATCTTTCTCTAACCTAAATGCACTTCACATCTTGGCATTAACAAGAAACAATTAGAAGAGAAATCTTTGTTTCCTTTTCCATTCTGACAGAACATCTGCTCTACTCAAAATTCTAATCTAGGCTTAAACCACGCAGCAGCCTCAAAATAAGCAATGTAAATTATATCTGAAAGACCACTGCCAGCATGGAGCGAACAGCAATGTGCGGTAGGAAAGGCAGTGTCTGCAAGATGTACCCTCTCTCTGCTGCTCCAGTGCCTCCAACGATGAACCCAAGCTCCATTTGAAGAGCAGCAAAAAAACCTGTTACCACACATCCCCTAGGACTACTGATGTGTTCAGATCTGCATCTGTATCACTGTCTCTGCAAGTCGCTAATACCTCATGGAGTAATGAGATGATATTTAAAAAAAATCCCAGAAGATAGCAGAATATTAAGAAATAGTCTCTTTCATCACTGGCTGCTTTCTCCACCTTGTCTTCCTTTAGCCATCACTAGGGAGAAGGAAAAGGAGGGAAAAAAAAAACAAACCAGCAGAGGTAGAAGAAGACTAAAGTGGGAAGGAAAGAAGATAGCTGGGTAACCTCAGTCATTCAGGACTCACTTTGACGGCTGGAAAGTTACCTCTATACACGTTATGCAGGAGAAGAAATACACACAAGCTGCGCCAAACAGCATGAGGCAGAACAAAGTATGCCCATAGTAAGGATGCCTTCATGCTGCTGCCAAACTTAGCAGAAGGCTGTGCAACACGCAAAGCCAGACCCAAAGGTTGTTGCAAAAAGAAAATCAGATGCAGTCAAGGTAACACAGCCTAACCTCATGCTTCCTCCCAACATAACCACAATGACCCATGGCCAGGGTATCATCAGGCCAGCTTCAGAGGAGGGAATTTCTTAGTTCCCCTTCCTCCCCACCCCCCCATCCTCTGTGCATGCTGAAAACCAGATTCTTCCTGTTACCATGGTACTGCATCATCACTTGTGTCTGAGCACAATCGCAGATACAGATAAGGCACCAAACTATGGCAAGGAAGGTGAAGAAAGGACAAAATTCAACAGTCGACCACCACACAGTTACAGTTAAGGAGACTATGTAATAGCTACAACTTCACATGGCAGAGAGCCCCACACAAACTAACACAGGTCAGTCTTGGATCTGGTATTAATCAGTGTATGATACGCAGTCACATTGTGAATTTAGACAGGAGTATTAACATCTTTTAATTTTTTTTTTGAGGGATCCATCCTGTCACCTGGCTGATACCTGAAGGAATGAGTAGAGGAGACAGCACTATTCCTAACCCAAACTACTTGATCTTGTTTATTTTGTGACGACAAATACAGCTCTAAATATAATTGTCAAATTCTCACCCAAGCCTTGTCTGTCAATTGCCCTTGATCTCATGTTCTACTGTATGCCTCTAGGTATCACAATGAACTACAGGTCCCAGCTTTCTAATATTTCCTTCACAGGATGTACAGATCTGTAAGCTCAAAAGCTCATACAAACATGCTGACCAGACAAACATATATTGATGTCAGCAGATTTAAGGTAATTAGAAAAATCTCATCATACCCTTCTGGGACAGTACAGTACTACAGCTGGCTCAAGCAAACTCAACAAACACTCCCAACAGGTCCAATTCCACTCTGCTTTTCTCCTATAGCTGGGATGGGTGCTTTCTTTAGACCTATAAAGTGAAGTGGACTGTAGACACCGTACCTGAAAGCTGAACTTGCAAACAGGCAAAAACCTGATCCTATTGACCACAGTGCACAAGGAAGCCTAAGAGGGGCATACACAGCCCAGTGTGCATACCGCAGAGAGGTCAGGTCCCTTTACTGGCAGTTCTGGTTTAGACTTGATTGGGGTGATCATGAAACTGTACCTCTAAGTATATAAGTACAACTAAACAGGAAGAAAAATATCCCAAATTGCCACACTCAAGCAGATAAACACAGTGCTTCTTTGCATTCCCAAAACTCAGGAAAGTAGTACCAAGGGAGACTCGAAAGACTGCAAAAGCATATGATTTGATGTCTTTTGGGAGAAAGACATGGTCTCAAGCTTGTTCCCTTTGCTACAAGTTTATTGTTCTATGCCTTAAAAACAAGGGTTCTGACTTCCTTGAGACCAGCACTTTCTGTAGTCATTTACGCCAGTTTGATGTGTGAGCAGCGTGGGTGTAAACATTACTATTCTGGTTTGGCAGTACTTGCCACCCACTTTGCCTAGGTGTGAATGACTGCACAAGGTGCATGGCAATGGTGAAGGTACTGCAGGGACTGTTTTACATAGATTTTACACCCATAGTAATACAGTGCGCAGATACGTGGAGAGAGAGCAAGAGAGCAGAAGGAAAGAGTTACATCAGCTACCTACTGAAGATGAGATCTGACAAGAGAGCTTACCAAGTACAAGCAGCTCCACTGATTCTTCATTCTTGCCTTCCACATCATCTGGTGTGATAATAAGGCAGTAATAGAGCCCACTGTCTCCCCACATCAGCTTCCCAATCTGAAGGTCTGCATCTGAAAGTCAAGAAAGAAAAGTCAAGGTTTCCCTCCAACACCAATTGAAAGAGCGAGTCCATCTTCAAGTCCTGAAACCAACTCATTTCCTTATGAAGAGTCGTTAACCCTATCCAGAACATCCAGGAACTCAGGAAAAAGTGGAACAAGATCAAGACCCTGTGCCTGTAAGTGGCAACACAGCTAGTGCCACAGAATTTCACTTCACAAGTACCAAGAGCAGAAAAGGTAATCAGCATCATTATGTCTCTTCCACCATGTAAGGCGCAGGGGCCCAACAGTATTTGTGCTACGAAGTGAAGCACCAAAGGGAATGAATGACCTTTGGGTTCCGGAGCTGCTTGACTGAATCCTAAATGCCTGTCACACAAGAGATACCCTCCTGACGCCTTTCCTAAGGGAATTAACTGAACAACTACCACCAGCCTCAAGTACTCCCAAATTGCCAAGAGTCACTTCCAATCCCCATCACAGATCACCAGAATAGCAAAGTTACCATGGACAATGCTGACGTCTCTTTCCTTATAGAAGTCCCCTATAGTGACGGCAGATCCTTGCTTGGAGGCCACGACACGGACCGTCCTTCTGCTGTCCACACAGTCCAGGTAGGGATCCCAGTCCAGGTTCCTCTTGCTCATTGTTTGTAAACCAGAAGTTACCATACCCAGTGCTTCTCCCATCCGGTCCTGGCAGTAAGATTTATACCTCCACTGTACCACAGCTGGTTGGGTGGAAGAAGTAGAGAAATGGCAGCGAAGCAGAGCAGGCTGAAACAACATGGCCACCTTCTTCTTCTCAGGCACAGTGACTTGCAGTCCTTCCACCTCAGCTGAAAGACAAAAACGTTAGTGTCATATATCTCGGCACAGCTTCAAGAGGGGATTGTGGCACTCTGCCACGTTGTCATTCTCCCTGTGTACACAACATTAAAATGACCATCAGTTTGCTAGGGTGCAATACTCCTCAGCATATGTAAGCAAAGGTTGGCAAATTGCTCCCTGGATATGTTACAGCCACAAGGAAAAACACTGCACAATGGGACTGAAGGCTCAACTGAAGTATCCTTATGCTCTGTAGTGACACCAACATAGTGGTGTGCTGATTCACACTTCTATGGCATTTTCGTAAGTAAGGAAGAGGTATTCCAGGGATGGCCATATTCCACTTCTCAAGGTCAGATAAGGGATGAGATCCCACATTCATGCCAGTCCTAATGAATAACTGACCCCTTCCTAATTTCAGTGTCATCACATTTACTCTCTGAAGGTCAAGCAGGAAGCAACACCACCCTAGCCCTCTGTGCAGTGGTGTTCAATGTTGCTGGTAGCTCAGCCAACCTAGAGACACAGGAAAGAGTAGATCCAAATTGCATAGCTTTTGCCACATTTGGTGTGTGGCACTGAGAGAAACTGATCCACGTGGGAGGCATGGAGAAAAATGGCCCAAACACCCACATTTTTCACATTTTCATGGAGGAGATGGAGCTCGATGCATAATGTTTATCTACCAGTTGACAGGAAAGCTGCAGCTTGGAGCTGATTGTATTAAGGCCTGAGAGAAGATACATGGGAAAGAAATACATACGGGATTGCTGCCACATCCTTGTGTAGCTTTAGGAGAAGCCAAGAGATGGTTAGCAATGCCAGCAATGAGCACTCAGAATAGCGAGATACTGCATCTACCCACAGTGAAATGGCCAAAACCTCCCACGCGTGCCCCTCTTTGCTTCCTGGCCTCCTGCACTGAAGGCGGGGATGACTGAGGAAGCACTTACACAACACTGGAAACATATGCAGCCACCCTTCCAAGCCTGGATGTGCCAAGTGGTGGAGGCACAGAATCAGCCCTGCAGCAAGGGGGGAACTGTGAAGGAACAAGCTTGTATCTAGGGGCACTCTCTGCAGCTGAGGGACAGCGGGGACTGATGGTGACAGCTCACGTGGAAAAAGGGAACCAGTTTCAGTATGGTGGCAGCTCCCTATGCACAGCTAGGATATACCCTGAGGCACAGAGCACAGTGAAGAAGGGAACAAGCCAAAAGCAAACATTAAAGGGAAGAAGGATGCAGAGGAAACCTACACTGCATCATGAGGGACCACCGGCCTTGGGTGAGGCTTAGGGAAGAATGCAAGACTGAGAACGCAGCAAGACTTCCTTATGGGAGGAAACAGTAGGAGAGAAGAGCAAGTGCCAAGAAAGAAGAAAACAGAGTAAGGCTAAAGCATTAAGGTAAGTAGATGGCTGATGCAGAACAAGGAAGTTTACGTTAATTGAGAAGGGCTGAAGCTGTCTTAGCCTAGGTCAAAATAATCTCAGAAGGCTAATGCCAGGTTACAGCAGATTAAAACATGACGCCAAAAGGAGAGGAAATGGAGTCAACAAAAATACACCACCTACAGCAGAAGCTGAAGATGAAAAGGAGAAGAGAGCTTGCAAAAGAAACTGAAATGACAGACGTCTTTAGGATGGGGAAAGAAAGACACAGACACTAAAGCAGTGGAGTCGAAAGCAAAGAGAGCAGTAAGTACACCAAAGGCATGACAACATCAGGCACAAAAGGACAGAGTCCAGTTGGATACAGCTGCAGACCTGAAAAGCAAAAGCAAGCAAATGTCTCGTGATCAGGAGTCATAACTAAAGGAAAGCGAGAAGCTTAGACAATGCTGAATGTCATTTCAAAACATTATCAGTGTCCACATCGTAAATCACAACAAAGCCTGCAAACACCACTTGGAAGATAAAGACACAGTATGAACAGCACCTAGGGAGAAAGCTTACTTCAGAGAGAGGAGCTAGTCACTGACACTAACAAAGAGTTACTAATCTAGGCAGGATGTGACACTGGAGACTACTAAGTGAAGGTCTGTGGTGCACAGGGGTGCTATGGCATTTGCAAGAATGCTGTATTATACACATAATGAATGCATGACATTACACATATAGCACTTATGCCATATTGAAATTGCACAGGAGATGTCACTAGCTTTGCTAGAAATGCCTGGACTCAAATCCAAATGCTTAAGCATGCGCTCTCCAGAGCACCATGTACCACAGTTGAGGTCCCAGCAAGATGCTGCCACAGCAGAGGCAGGGACCAGAGGCACGAGGTACAGGCAGAAAGAGAACTCCAGCAGCAGCAACTGGGATGTTTCTGCTGGGTCTTGTTCCCGGGGGCAAGAGGGACAGAAACACGGGGCCATGCATCACTGGGGGAATGTCACCACTTGGTTCTCATGGTGATCCAAGTGGTGATGTGATCTTATTCCCTCCTCTCCAGAGACCCATGCTTCCCAGGCTACATCTGCATTTAAGAGACACAACACACCTCGAAAAAATGAATGGGTACAGGCCAGACCTGTATCTGAAGGCTCTGCACCTGACTCCAGGCAGCCTGTGGCCAAAGCCAACACGTGATATGAGGTGACCAAGTGACTCATCATGTTACTTCAGCTTCAGGGATAAAGCACTGACACAGGGAATATTTAAATCTTTCCCTTGTGAACGAAGTACGCTACTCAGTAAACACAGTGCTTTCAGCTATCCATGTGCTGCAGCACTCCTTTCCTGCTAATGAGATTAATGAGTTTGGCGAGCCAGGGACTGCTTTAATAAATGATTAGCTGAGCTTTAGCAAATTCTCATCTGACTAACTTTCCCCACCCCATTCCCATGTGAATGTCTATATTGAGAAAAGAAACTCGCAAGCAGCTTTTGGGAAAATACAAGATCTCCTTTTCTATCCAAAAGCGTTTAGGAGATGTGCAGTAAGTTATCCGGCATCTTCTGCACCTTATCCCAAGGTCTTCCTTAACTTGTAAAACATTCTTTTCGAATCATTTCCAGAAATAGCATCTGAGAACAACACAGTGCCTCAGACAGAGGCCGGATCGGTGGAAACTCTCAATCTATTTAAGTCAAATTGTATATAATTAAATAGGGCTGAACTGGGAAATTATACACCTGTTACTTCCTCTGAATCTATTCATGTAGTATACCACTGCTGTAACAACCCCCATCAAAAGGCCAGCAGGACGTTAGGCTGCCCGACAACAAGATGGCGGCTCTGTACCTACCACAGATGTCTGCGCACACAAATTACAGAAGTCTCCTTAGGAATTCCTCAAGCTCAAGAAGCAATTGCTGAGCTCAAAGATCTCGAAGAGACTAGCCAGGATGCCAGAAGCCTCAGGACAGAAATCTGGGCTGCTTACATAGCAGAGCACAAAAACAGTCAAAGATATGAAAAAAGATGACAAGCTTGGTGACAGCAGATTGCGGCGGCTGCATCGAGTTCAATATTAGCAGGATTAAAAAGAAACGGAGCTGTGCTCTGCTATGTTTTGATAAACATGGGCAGAGAAAGACGAGCCCTTATTTCAAAATCATTATGGAAACGAAATGCTTGCACTCCAGAGAGCCAACCTGTTTACTGTGAATTTCAAATGGTTTGAACTTTCACTAGAGAAATCTAGCTTGTAAGAGCCACAGAACCATGTGACAACTGCATTTCCCTTTTTCTTTGCTCCCCCGAGCCCCCGGAAAAGTTCTGCAAATATTAATCAAGTACACCTTAAAAACACAGATATCCTGACTATCAGAAAGTAAGAATCTATGTATTTGTATTCATATTTGCTTCTGACTGTATCCCCAAATTATCCTTAAATTACGCATGCAAACTACACAGTCAACATTACACACAAGCTATTCCTAATACATTTTACTGCTGATTAAAGAAAATTCCAGGAAGTGATTATTGAGGGGCTATCCGTATGGGCATATTTGAACCTCGTGAGCCTGATCTTCCTAAGCACCGTCCACAAGACACAAAAAATGAGAGGCTAACTGAGAGGTGCAAACTTCAGTTCTTCCTTTCAGTTGTCCTTCAGAAATAAAAGCCTATGCTTCCCCAAGGCGAGATGGATCCCAGGAAGATTCAGCTTCATTACCCAGCCTCAAGCATAGAATAAAGCCGATCTGAAACACTCATCTCCGTAAATAATGACAAAGCCAAACACTGTACTTCAAGGTAATAGGTCTCCATCCTTCTAGCATGTAAGATAAGAGTCAAGCCCAAGAGAAGGCAGTACACATCATTCTTCAGGTCAGTACGAATCTCCTTATCTGCGTATGAATCACATCTCTTTCTTTGCTTTTATTTGGCCCACATTGCAATTTGCCTGGAGCACCGGGGCTGATGCTGAGAAACTACTGAAATGAAACCCCACAGTCTTATGCACCTTTACTGATATGAGTACCAGAGGTGCATCCAGGAGAACAGGAGGTCCCTGGGCCCCAAATCAGGCACCTCATTAAAACTACTCCTAGCCTACACTTCAGGGCTTTGGCAGAAAATAATAAGTCCATAGGTAAGAGACCTCCTAAGGTAAATTGTACCACTTCCCTACAGAAAATAAACCACTGGGTAAAAGGATGCTGCATCCCTCACGTTGGATACCGAGAAAAATCTCTTCTCAGAAAGACTGGTGAGGCACTGGCACACGCTGCCCAGGAAGGTGCAGGAGTCACCCTGGGGGTATACAGGAAGAGGGTAAACGTGGCACTGAGCAACATGGTTAGTGTGCATGGTGCGGATGGGGTGGCAGTTGGATTAGATGATCTTAGTGGTCTTTTCTAACCTTTATGATTCTCTGATTCTCTTCCTTGTGCCTTGGCTACTACCCATCAACCAGAAGCGCTCTCTCCCCCACTGCTGAACACAGACAATGCTTTCAGATGTGGATCCAGCCTAAATTGTAAAGTCTGGGTTCTGAGATTGGAAATCGGGATGATATGCAGAGATGCAAGCAAATGAATGGAGAGCCAGTGTGACCACTGAAATTGTGCTGTACTGACTCCTATCAACTCAGGCAGGATTACATTGCACGGTTAACCAGCAAAATCCATGCAATTCACCAGCAAAGCCACCACCATCAGATTGAGTGGTTTATGGGGAAACAGATTGCACATCATGGTCTAGCTGATATCAGACTTGTGTTCTTAGCTCCATGGCCACTAACTGCCAACTTTTGTAGCCAGCAGGAAACTAATGCCTAAATAGGTCAGCTGCAGCTGAAATGGAAGCACAGCACTTTACCCAGCTCCAAAGCAAAACCAAATTTCTTCTCCCAGACTGCTTAACCTGGAACGGATCAAAACCAAAGTTGCAGAAAAGCAGAGGCACCACTCACAGCACAGAACCTCAATATGAAAACTCTCCACATGGGATACAGCTCAGGCTTTGCATACCGAGCAGCAGACTCGGATTTCTTTACTCATTCCCATTCCCTGTGATGCCGTTACCGCAATGTCTCGTGCTCCCAACTTCACTGGGGAAGTCCATAGCCCTGAAATACCAAGGACACATCCCAAGGAGGTTGCCGCGTAGGCCATGGAAGGGCAAAGCACAGCCATGCTCCAGCATGCCCCTTCTGAACCGTGGCTGGCAAACGGTAGAAAATGCACTGACCCCTGTGTTACAGTACAGCATTGCAGCAGCCCTTCCGCTCATAGAAGTAAACAGCTACTGAGTGCTAAGTTACTGGGAAAAAAAAGACCTCATGGGAGGGAAGCCCAACCAAACCCACTGCACTTTACGGGGGATTTTTTGAGCTTGCAGTAAGTCGCAGTGTGCGAAAGGAGACAAAAGGTAAATGCAAGAGCTAAAAACTAACCACAAAGGACGGACAAGGAAGAACAGTCACTGGGGGGGAAGGAGCTCTAAGCGCTGATTGGGAATTTCTCAGCCCATCTCCAGGGGGGAGGAGGGGAGTGATGGGGCGAGACCTCCCTCTCCCTCACTCCCCTTTGTCTCCCCATCCCGCTCTCCCTGCTTCAAGCCCTCCAGCTCCCACCCCCACTCCTCTACCTCGGAACACAACTACCTCCAGCAGGATGTGGGCTCTCTACCCCGAGACAGACCTCTCATTCCTTTGCACAGCCATTTGGCAATCTTGAGTCTGTGTTCGTCAGCCTCTCTCCCTTGTCTGTGCACACACACCGCTTTGCTTATTTGCTTGCTCTTGGCTGAGCAAAGCACGGTGCCTGCTCCATCCCCGCGCAGTAACCTGTTGCCTGCCTGGAGGACTGGGGAGCCTGGGAGCTCTCCTCATGCTCCACACAGACTCGGCGGGCTCCGAGCGGTGGCTGCCTTCAATGGCGGGGAAAGGTGTCAGCTGGCTGACGGAGAGGTCCTGATCTAGCCAGACGTTTGCAGATAACGAAGCTCTTTAAGGAGAGGGAGGAATGTGAAGTCACGTCTATGTGTGCCCTGCGCTCTTACCAGTCCCTGGATGCTGTTTGTCAGCCGCTACGGCGAGCGGAGAGGAGACCGAGTGGGGTACGCTCAGAAGCGGCCAAACGGAGGGCAGGGAAGCAGGGAGGGGGCGACGGGCAGGGAGCTGCGAGGCCCCAGCTGAGGCCGTGTAGCACTGGGAGGGAGCAGCAGGCAGGCTGGGGATGACTCAGAGCCAGAGAGCAATGGAAGGGGTGGGTGGGCGGTGGGAGAGGTGTTATGACTAAAAGCCGAATTTACCGCCTGCGAATCCTAAATCTGAAGAGGAAGAGCCTGAGGTCTTTTCTGTGGGATTCACGGGCGGCGGTGTGAAATACCGGTGTGAAATTGGGAGCGCTCCCGCTCCTTCGCCTCCCTGGCAGCCAGCCTGCCGCAACCCTTCCACAGCCTCCTGTGCCCGGCACGAAGCAGGCAGACCGCTGCCCTCCGCCCTCTCCTCTTCTCCTCGTCCGACCCTTCACAGCCCCTTGCCGGCCCTTTTCCCACACCGGAGCCCCCCTGCTCCCCCGCGTCCGTCGCCCTCGGGTAGCCGGCCCGGGCAGGAGCACCAGTCCCGACCGGCTCTCGGAGGCCCGTGCACGGCCGCCCCGGAGGCGCAGGGCAGCGCCCTCGCCCCGTACCCCGCCGGACCAAGAAGTTCCTCCAATTGTTCCCGACCGCCGTCCCCACCGCCCGCAGCCAAGGACACTGCGGCCCCCCCGGGCTCCCGCCGTCGCGCTCCTCTCCCTCCCCGCGGCGGCAGCCGACCCTCGGACCCCGAGCCGCCCCCGCGCCCTCCCGGCGAAGTCTCCGCAAATTGTCCCGCGGGACGGTCCCCCGACCCCAGCTCAACCGGCCGCTCGTACCTGCGAGCCACAGCAGCACGACGCAGCCCAGGAAGCGCCCACCCATCTTCCCGCTGGCCGGGCCGGGCGAGCATGCCGCGGGGCGGCGGGAGAGGGCCGGGACTGCCCTACCAGGAGCCGGCGGCGAGGCCGCGTCGTGTAGCTGCGCTCCGCTCCGCTCCTCCCCCGCCGCCGGCTGCCGGCTGGGGGCCGCCTCGCGGGGCCGGGCCGGGCGGGGACAGCGCGGGCGGGGGGCGCGGATCCGCGGGGCTGGGGCCGAGGGAAGCGCCGCTCGGTTGCCAGGAGCTTCCCTGCAGCGCTGCTCCGCAACTCCCCGCGCCCGCGGCTTCGCTGCTAAAAATGTCTGCTCCAATCATCCGTGCCCCCGAATTAACCGCGCGTACCTCGGGAAACGAGAGCAGACTGTTGCAGTGCAGTGTTTCCCTTGGGCTTCCACTTACACCGTGACCAATCGCTGCGATTTTAGATCCAGAGGAGATCCAACTTTACACGAGGAGGAGGTGTTCTGGCTGTAAGATACCGACATCTGAGCCGTGGGGCGTCGGGTGTTGGTGCCAACACGATGTTGGACGGAGCTGGAAGTTTTTGGGGGGAGTTGTTTGAAAGGTGGATCTTGCTGTGCCACAAAACAGCCCTGACCAATGCGGGCCCAAGTGCGTACATGCTGTACTTCTTTCAGGGTCTCGACTTGCATCTGGAACCGAAGTTTGGATTCTGCAGATGTCCGTGTTCCACATGGGAACAGCCTTCAACCTCCACTCCTATGGCACCTGCTGAAGAGAATCACAGAATCATGGAATGGCCTGGGTTGAAAAGGACCACAAAGATCATCCAGTTTCAACCCCCCTGCTATGTGCAGGGTCACCAACTACCAGACCAGGCTGCCCAGAGCCACATCCAGCCTGGCCTTGAATGCCTTCAGGGATGGGGGCATCCACAACCTCCTTGGGCAACCTGTTCCAGTGAGTTGGAGAACACAACCGATGCTGATTTTCTAGAGCTCTGCTGGGCCCAGAGGGATCAGCGGGTGCAAGTGGTGCCCACAGTACGACCCTAAGATAATTCCAGCAGGTGTTTTTCAATTAGACTGAACTTGACTGCAGGCAAGATACTTTTTTTTTTTTTTTTTCAAAACCAGCAAATAAAAATAGATCCCTAATTTCCAAGCAAGAAAGCAAAACGACATATTTGCTGTGATAAAAGATGTGTTGAAACATTTGGGTTGTTTTTTGAATAGTTGCAGTCCTTCTGTTGATGTAGTTGAACTGGAATGGGGTGAGGAGATGATCCCCAGGCACAGCCTGTTTTTAAGTGCTTTATTCCCGGCAACTCAATGTTATTTAAAAATACTTTTCACATAGTTTGTTTTTATTCAACGTTGCCTATAAAGAAATACACACCCATCTCCGACTAGTGTCCTGATCTGCTGGGAGTCATAAGGTCTCTCTGACCTGATACATCATAGAATCCAAAACATCATAGAAGGGTTTGGTTTGGAAAGGACCTCACAGTCCACCCAGTCCCAACCTCCTGCCATGGGCAGGGCTGCCACCCACCAGATCAGGCTGCCAGGGCCCCGTCCAACCCAGCCTTG
The DNA here is from genome assembly GCA_030625065.1 of Alectoris magna. Classification (NCBI taxonomy): domain Eukaryota; kingdom Metazoa; phylum Chordata; class Aves; order Galliformes; family Phasianidae; genus Alectoris; species Alectoris magna. The sequence continues at coordinate 104,667,315 of CM060560.1, forward strand.
AGTGCCTCCCAGTATAACTGTTTTGCAGTGCTAACTAAAGGCCACAATGAAGAACTAAGACCCTACCATGCTAAATAAGGCACATAGGCCCAGTACTCAGGGCTGGTCTCCTTTGGCCCACAGAGACCAGACACCCAATGACCTTCCCGCATACTTGCAGGTGAAACGCAAAGTAGGAACTCTTCTTAGAGCCACAACTTCAGGCTCAGGAAATAGAGAGAATCGCAAAAACTCACGGGGAGGCCATAATAACTTAGATTATTTGAGGACTCACCTCATCAGTATTAAATATATATGCCATATAATTCACGAAGGCTTGCATTGGCTGAACTAAGACTCCTAATAAGTGAAAATGAAGCTATTATTTCTCCCTCCCTCAAGCATTTTTCCTAATAACTCTCAGTGTTTCAAGTGAAATCCCTGCACCCTTCATTCTGTGACTTAGTTGGGCAGGAGGCCGATCCAGTTTCCTGAGACAATGTTGATCTGGAATTATCTCATAGGTTAAAAGCTGGGAGTAGCGCAATCTCTTATGCGTCACTATTGTTAGCTACTCCTAGCTTTTTCTTTTTTAAATCTACTCCAGCTTTCCCAAATAAATTTGGCATATACAACATTTCAGCTAAACTTTTGACTCACAACAAAGGAAGGAAAGATTTTCAATACATGGAAGCGCCATTGTTTTGCATGGAACTTTGGATTTATAGCTGCTTTGAAATGCTCATATACTAAAGCATGATGTACCGTTCTTTTTAATGTAATGTGAGCTGTCAGTTGTATATACACACATATGATGGATGCCTGAGCCTTGAATAGATGTTCCGGATCTCCGTAAACCCTTGATCTGAAAATTACAACTTCTGAGCTGGCTTAATAGATAATGTTGTTGTCCTTCATTTTAGCCTGTTCTTGGAGACAGAAAAGCTGCACAGTTAGCCTCATTTCACCTTCGGGCAGCAGGTGAATTCCTAAGGAATTAGCCTTCAACCCACCGCAGGGACCACCCGTGCTCTGAAAAACAACATTCAATCAAACAGCTTCAATCTTCATCTCTCTCCAACCTTGATAATGGATGACCAAGCTCCCCATTTCTGTCCTGAAAAATGTAGCCTGAGACTGAACTGGAAGAATACCACTCTACAGCACGGACATAAGTGATACCTCAACACTGCTTGCGGCAGTTCTTTAAACAATGGGACCACGAACAATTCAGCTGAACAATACAGAAGCAAATTCTCTTCTTGTTACTCATGCTGCCGCTACCCATAGCTCTTCTGTCTTCTTGCCAACTACTTAATTCCCCTCCCTCCTTTGATCTTCCATTACCAGTCTTTTGGGGTCATTTCCTCTGTTGATAAGCAGTCAGCTTTTTCATGTTTCCAACATCTGGAAGGACACATGCCAGCGCTTCGCTCAGAACGACCCGTCTCAGCAACATACCAGAAAACCCTACATGTTACATGAAAGTGCAATTCTTCATGAGTACTTTTGCACATCCATTCAGTCCCTTGGATTTCCGTGGTAGAAATTTCCATAGAAACAGGGATTTCGGCAGCTTTCTGGGACGCTGTACTAGATTCAGCCATTAGGCACTGTTCTCTTGATTTAGTACTGAGACCAGCACTTTACAGAAGGCACTACGTGACACATCATCAAATCATAGTGTTTATTGAGTTTCTTCAGAATAGTTACTAACTAAAACTTTTCCTTGTTTGCTGTGTTACTCCAGAGTCTCCTATTAATTGTTGATGGCTTCACAGCAAGACGTCACTGAAATATATGCGCGCTCTCTGTATATTTTGTTTGTTTTTTTTTTCTCAACTGCCTGGGTACGTATGATTGCACAATAATATGGAGCTTTTACTTCCCATTAACGTCAGGATTGGGTGATATATAAACTGCTTTTCTTCTTAACCGTGCCATTTGTACCAACTAACATTCAGAATACTTAATGGGGAAACTTTATTTTCTCATTCTAATGAGCCTTGATCTCTATAATATAAATTCAGCATTATAAAAAAGAAAACAAACCTCTTGCTCTTACATTCTCTCCATGTAGGTTTCCCACGCTGCCCCCAATTCTTTCTTAGACACAGTGTACCTTTGCTGCACTTTGAAAGGGAACCTGAAATTTTCACAGAAGTAAAACACGAAGTGCACATCAGCTGTAATGTTTTGTGAGGTTAGTATACAGGTGCACGATCATAAGCGGATCCTCCCAGCTCGTCAAGCTTTTGTGTGTCACTAAAGTAAAAAATACACAGAATAGGAGTAAGACACTCTCTTCTTGCACAGCTACAGAGAGCCAAGGAGATAACAAATTGTCTGTGATTGTTGGCTATAGAGAAACTGTGACAGCACAAATGCCTTCAGGAGCTGGAATTCACAAAGTGGGCTTTTGTGACTGTCTAATCCAGCTTTCTTAATAAAACAGGCCATACCACTTTGCCACTCTACATCCCGTTTGAACTACGGCACACCTGTTAGAAAAAGAACCACAAACTGCTTTTGGTTCTGAGGGACCTCATCCTGTCCCAAATTTTATCAATCTTTAGCTTCTAGTAGTGCCATTCTAGATGGAAGGATCTTCTTAAGGGATTTCTGATAGAGTCAATGACTGTGATCAAAGCACCGTTTAACGCTCTCTTTGACAGTTCAACAGATTAGGTATTTTTCTATATTCTGAAGCTAACGGCAGATTTGGAGAGAGCATCCTAGGCACGGCGGCTAAAAGAAAGCAGAAATACTACATCAACATCACTACTGCCTGATATTTGTTTATCCTTCCAGTGATTGCACTGTTAGTCCTTTCAACGTGGCGTCACATCACATGGAGAGACCCAGTTTGACAGATATTCTGCTCTGTCGCCCTCATTATTAACTATCCCCCCATCTTTGTATCGTTTGCAAGTGTCTGTGGCAACTGCATGTTACCTTCGAAGTTACTGGTAAGCATTCAGCAGTATGCAGCCAAGAAATGGAGCGATGTTGCTGAAAATGTGCAATAACAATCCCTCATTTAAAATTACATTTTGAGACATCCTAAGCTAATGCTCTAACTCATTTATCGGGGACCGGATTGTCTCTGGATCATTCTGTTTCTTTGATTTAGTCTTATGTGGTCGAGTTAGATGGCTCAAATGTGTCTGAATGCATTACCTTTAGTAACCACACTTAATATCTCTTTGATGCAATTAGAAACCAATGTGACAAAAAGAATATTTTCTTCAAATCCATTTGACTGATATTAATTACATTAGTTTTCTTTAATTCATTATTGAAGCAGCTCCTGTGTCAGTGATTCTATTCCTTTGCCTGGGATCCCTGCTAGTCTGGCAGGTCTGTAATCACCCAAATCACTCTGTGTAAGGCCAAATCCAAAACAAGGCTTTGGAAAATTTTTGGTACCTAACTGTAGAACTACAGTTTTAAAACCCCTCATTCAACAGCAACTGGAGACCAAGAGCACACATGTAATGTCAAAGTCAATGCAGTTACATTTCTGCTTCTCTGTGCACTCACACTGCCCTGAGCACAAAGGCATAAAAAAAGCACCAAAGGTAAATCTTACATGTGGTTTGCCCCAGTCAGGTCCCTGCTATCCACCTATTGATTCCCACTGTTTGACTAGGATACTGAAACAAGGTGGTGGTTTCACTGGAGCCATGACATTCAAGATATAGAAGGGATACAGCTGCACCCCTCATGGACCAGCTGGTTGACGGTTACAGGCTGAGTGCTTCTGTGACAACCTGGTCAGAAGGGATACAGCACATGACTGGCAAGTCCCATGCATCCTACAGCTGTATGACCTGATGCGGAACAATTGCCAGCTCAAATGCTAGTATTTCTGAAGAGAACACAGAAGCATTGCAGCATCCACTTGAGTCCCCTCACAAACTGGGAAAAAAAGATGCCAGTATCACCATGAGGCCTGATCTAGGACATTCACGAAAAGTCCAACACTGTGAAACCCTGCAAAGGCAGGCAGGGGAACAAGGCAGGGCAACACATCTTACCTTCTGTAAAAAGGCCTCCTGACTCTGAGATGTTGAAAGTCACATCCCCAATCACACAGCTGAGATGAACAGCTTCTTTTGAAGTTGTAACACTGTTCAGAAAGAAACCCAATATTCATTAGGTTGGGAATAAGACCAGGAGAAATCTGACTTCTGTAGCTCACTCTAAGTTACTGTCTGGGGAAGGGGAAGCCTGCAGGTTACAATTCCTGAAATGCACAAGCATTACATTTGAAACAATAGCAATTATTGGACTAGAAAACCAAAGTTCCCATTCTGTATCACTCTCCAGGGAAAATAACATAAACCTACAATCTCCATAACCAGGTTGAGAAAGACAAACTGCAAAATTATGTGGTAAAAGCTCATCTGCACACCCACAAAGGAGTATAGAAACACAATGTCATGGAGGTAGGCAAATTATACTTTGCCCCGACTCCTTCCCAGCCCATCACAAAAGCCTCCCTGAAGTCTCCCTGCACAAGTCCTGTGGAGCACAGGCACACAACAGAAGGTGGGAACCCAAATTAAGAACCGAGGGGAAGTGTGAACCCTTTCCAACGCTGTTCCAGAGCAGCCCCAGTCCCAGGGTTCAGGCATGAAATCTTATCAAATCAACACATCAACTTTTGGACTGAGGGAGGTTGCATACTAGGAATATGCAGACAAAGAGACATTTCAGAATTGCACAGGACTTGCTGTGGGATGTTTAGGGGAAGAATCAAAGTCAGAGAAAGGGAAGGAGCTATGTGATGTGGGAAGGAACAAGCGTGGGAAAACAGTGGGATAAGGAGGTGGTATGCCTTTGGAGCTGGGTGGTGGTGGTACGCTTTTGATGGCAAGACTCATCAGGCTAGTGGATCTTGTCCAGTATATTCTCCTAATATAAACACCAAACATTTCACTTTGGAGGAAATTGGTCTGGACCCAGAGCAGCAGATCACCGGGTAACAGCAAATGGAATTGCTGCCATGTTTTTTTAGAATAACTCCACTTGTTCTTTCTGAGGAACTACTGTAAGATGTATCTTGGAAAGAAGGTCATTGCCATAAACCCTGAATGAATGAAGAAGCATCAGTGGCAGCAAAGTTCCAGGCAGTTTTTCAATCTACATCAACCATATTTTGAGACATGTAATGAACTACATACATTGATGGGAAAGCACAGGTCCCCAGCTCTGGTGCTGCATTTCCAAGGCCAGAGATCTAAAAGTCAAGCGTTGGCATATTGAGTAATTTAACTGAATTAAGTACTTTAGTGAAAAAGTAATATATAAACATTGGCACAACCCTTGCTTTTATCCCCTGGAATGGCCCCAATGCTACAAAAGTTATTTACAAATCAGCATAAATGGTCTGAAGGTCTCCTTTGCCAGCTAAGTTAAACAGCAGACAATTGCATAGTTAAGACATGAGTTTCCATTTCAATCACAAGGGGATTTTCCCAGGGCCAAGGCCAAGAACACTGATGACATTGTAGTCCAAAGATGATCTCTTCTCTCTTTTTTTTCCCCTTCCTTAACCTTGTGTAGGAAAATCCTTTCTCTCCTCATTGCTTATGAATTTTATTTTCCAACCACACCTCTACCCCTAGGAGAGCTATTACCGCAACCTTGTCTTTTTCAGACTAGATGCACACGTTATCTGATTTTTTTTTAAAGGATGGGCTGTTAAAGGGTGGGTCACAAAACCGCACGAGAGAAAAGAACACAGTGTGAAGAAAACTGAAGCAAATGTGCACAGATTCACTCCTAGCAACAACTCACACAGTAATACAACAGTAATATTCACCTTTGGGGATAAAAAAAACTAGACTCTGCAGAAGTTGCTATTTAAGAGATACGAGTTATTTCTTGCAGTCTCTCTTGAGAGATTTGGTATTAATATAACAGGAACTAGCCTGGGATATAAATGATTTTGCACAAGAGCGATAGTAACTTTAAAAAGTTATTCTCATTGAATTCACATCAAGATTTTATATGTTTTTAGCAATGTGATTGGCTCTTCCTCTAACAGTGTATCTATTAAGTGGTTCACAAACAGCATAAAATAAACTGTTTCATTGGATTTGAGCAAGACAGAAGAGCCTCCAGAAGACTAAACTGCATCAGCTTTTTTTAACTGTCAGAGAAACCAGCCACCAGTGAGATGCAAAAGCAATCTGATCTGACCTTATCTGCCAGCAGTTCCAGCGGTGACAAACACAATTAGCTCAGTTAAAGATTTAAGCCTAGACAGTGGTTACCTCCTTTGGAGCTAAACACACTCAGTTACCCAGACAGAAGATGAAGGAATCTAGACTGAGGGGAAAAGGCAAAGCTGTCTAATGATTTGGAAATGCGGAAAAGTCTTTAGTAGAATTTTTGATCCTCGTGTCTAGGTTTACAGTAAATTCAAGGGTGCTCTGTGGTAGAGGATTGGAAAGAATCTTCCAAGCCAGGGCTACATTTTTATTGAGATGGCTGGAGCACCTTCAATTAAGTTGACTGCATGAGAAGCAGTGAGCTGACTCTTGTTCCGCTATACCACGCAGGCTCTGAAGGAACTGCTACTGCATCCTGAAGATGATTCCCCATCAGGATGGTCCCTGTAGACAAAGGGAACAGTGAGGAATGTGGTAGGCATCACACATCTAGGAGAAGAAAAACCTGGCCAGAAATTAATCAGATCTTATGCTGACACCGCCATTTCAGTTACCCCGCTTCAGATCAAACTTACGGTCTTCTATTGCAGGCAATCATATTTCACAATCCCTTCTGTTAACTGATTAAATTTTCTTCTACAGCCAGTTGTGGTTGTTGCCCTCTTAATTTCCCTTTATTTTTTAATACATTATGGCCAGTGAGAATCACTTCGTTTTTAAGAGAGATCAACAGAAAGCTGAAGGGAGGAAGCAACTCATGCTGCTCACCACCGTGATGTGTATTTGATTGTTTCCAGCTTTTATCTTATTTGAACTGTGGCTCAGCATGCAAACCTTCAGCGAAAGAAGTATCAGGTACCCAATTATAGATTAAATAGGAAAAAAAACCAACAAGAGTCTATGCAGATGCCTCATTTTTATAAAACACAGTATCATAGAATGGTTTGATTCTTAAAAGAAATCTAGTCCAGCTCCCCTACAATGAACAGGGACACCCACAGCTCCATCAGGTGCTCAGGGCCCCATCCAGCCTGACCTTGGGTATCTTCAGGGACAGGACATCTAACACCTCTCCAGACAACCTGTTACAGTGCCTCACCGTCATTACTGTAATAAACTTCTCTCTGATATCCAGTCTAAATCTTTTTGTTTCAAACTGTTTCCACTTGTCCTATCAGCAAAGGCCCTATTAAACAGTCTGTCCCCTTCCTCGTTACAGCCTTCCTTTAGATGTTGAAAGGCTGTTCTTGAGTCTCCCTAGAGCCTTCTCTTCTTGGGGCTGAACAGCCCCAGCTCTCTCAGCCTGTCCTCGTAGGGGAGCGGGTCCATCCCTGGGATCCCTTGTGTGGCCTTTACATATGTGCTCCTGAAGTATTTTTAATAAGCAAGTTTGCCTTTCCAAGCAAATGCACGCCATCTCAGCTCCTCCACTTCTTCTGCTACGTATCTCAAAGCCAAACTCAGGCCTCTTGTGTGAGGCTGCTCTTTGTTTGGTGCCCAGGCCCAAGCTTAAGTGGCGCTCCAGCTCAGGGGCACAATATGCACTGAGTCCTAGGGAGGCTGCTGAGGCCATTACCGCCTTTCAGAGCCCTCAGGGCCCTGCCCCTCACTGCTGTCCTGTGCTCCCTTTGGCAGCACGCACCTCTTTCTCAAAGTACACCTCACTGGAAAGCCCTCATTGTCATTTGGGAACACAGCGCCGTGTCCAGATGAGAACCACATGCAGTCACCAGCAGTAGGAGGCTGTATTTTTGTTTGGTTTCCGGCTTGGCAGATGCCGGAAGACCTATTGAACCTGACGTTCAGTGCTCACAGTCACAAACAATCCAAAGGAAGAACAAAATGAAAAGCCACCTGCCGCGCTCTGCAACAGCCGACACCCTGAGGTACCTCCTATGCGGCACGGCGGTACGGGCTGTCTGCGGCCGCAACCGACCTCCAGGAGACGGCACCACCCACACGTTAAAAGGAAAGCAGGAACGTGCGCTCTTCGGCCAGCTCTCCGCCCCTCCCGGCCCATCGCTCCCCGGGCAGCCCTCAGCAGCGCCGTCGCGGCGTGGCGGTGGGGGACGAGGCGAGGCGAAGCAGGCGTACGCCATGTCGCGCTCCCAGCGCTCTCGCAGCGCCTACTACTTCTTCGTGCGTGATCGGCTGCCCGTGCTGCAGCAGCGCGGCCTGCCCGTGACCCGAGTGGTCGATGGCTTTCCCCACCTCACCCAGGAGTGGGCGGTGAGGAGGAAGGGCCGTCCTTCAAGGGAGAGGGCTTGGAGTGAATGATGTTTCTCCTCGGAGGGGGAGCGGTGGGGGCTGGGGGGGAGGCACTCCTTGCTGGGGGAGCGGGCTCGTGACAAGAAATCTGTGGGACAGAAGCACCTGTGGGTCCTCGGAAGGTGCTGCGGGAGAATGTGCTCGTGAGCTGTCCTGCGTCAAAGCCGGATGGCTTTGCGAGGGAGATAACTACCGAAAAACTACCGCTTGGTTGGATGATAATAGTTAACAGTGTTGGCGAAATACTGGCGGTCTCCTTTTGGAAGTGTCGTAATGTTCTGTTGGTTTGTGGGATTACTGAAGGGAGCGGTAAAAAAACTCGTTGGTAATTCGCTTTGCTTCAAGCTGCTGGCGGAGGAGGAGAGGATGTTCTATGCAAAGAAGGCTCAAAAGTGGAATGAAAAGAAATCCTTTCAGAAGGCAGCAAAGGAGGTAAGGGCTCAGAAAGGAGAGCCTCTTGGGAAGTGGTGTTTGCTTCAATGGGACTAATTCCGCCTTTTAAGTGGTGTAAACTGATAACTATCAGCCCTTGTCAGGCAAGGACAGTTATCTGGAATTTGTGTATCTGGATGTGGATGTTATTCACAGTTTAGGCCTAGATTACATTGTGTAAGCCTTTCTGGTTTCCGGGCATCTGCCCAAATCTTTCTACCACCCCAAAAGCTTAATGTTTGTGTGTGGATGTGCAGTGCTTCACTAGTAGGCCTGTGAGCCCCTCTTGACTGCACGGTAGCAGAGCAATCTAATGACTTGGGGCTTTATCAGTTTTTCATGAAGACGTTTCCTAATCAGAGGCAAATGAGTGGCTCAAGTGTTTTCATCAAAATTACAGGAATTGCTGAAAGTTTCAGTCTGAAAACTTCTTTCCATGCAACAAGTATTTAAACTTTAACAAAATAGTACTTTATAAATACTTTTATTACACTTCAGAAATTTAGCTGTAGTTCTTTCCAGCTGTGCAGGTTGAGGTACTAAGATGACAATCTCTTTGTTAGTAATCTTGCCGTAGCCAGCAAGTCTGCAGACACTTGTATATAAACTAAAGATTTGTTCCACCTAGCTATAATGAGCAGTGGGCATCCTGTGTTTCTGTGATAGGAGGCGGTGTGCTTTATTGGATGATAATTAACTTTGTTGATTTTGAGTTTTCTCATCTTTTCTAGATGCTTTATAATCCAGTACCTGCTGCTGTGACTACAGAGGTGTACAGAGTGACATCTCTTCTTGATGCCTCTGCAATATCGTGGATGAGTGATCAGGGTATGGTAATCTTACAGTAGCTGATGCTGCTAGATGAAAGCTTGGCTTGTAAAGATATGCTGGGTGGTACCCATGCAAAGGTTGTTTTCATTTTGTCAATAGTTACTGGTGTCAAATGTGCACTTATTCTTAGTTATGATGCAGGCCTGCGAAGATCTTTCCTTGTATAAAGGAAGTCAGTGCGAGTGTTCCTCTGCATCCACTGAGATAATTCTGTCCTCTGTTTTTTCTTTTAGCTCAATGGGAGCATAGCCACTAATACTTTTATTTACAGTTCTCTCGAGGCTTTCTGCTCTGACGTTTGTGATTTACAAGGCCTAATCAGAAGTTCAGAACAATAGAATGTTTATATTGAGATATTGCATTAAAATGGTTTCCTGAACTTCTCAGTAAAATAAGAGTGGATGTGTACTTGGTCAGTACTTGTGTAATGTCCTGGATGGTTTCCTTGTTGAGAGAACTCTTGAAAACCAAACTCTCTTGTCTGTACATTGTCTTCAAATGGATGTTTTGATTAGAATTAAATAATAAACACATCCATAGTATTTTATTCTGGAAAATGATAGATGGCAGCACTTGGAATATAAGTTAAGTAGCCAGTTAATAGAAGCTATATCTGTGCTGTTTTGTCAGGTCTCTGCTTAAGCCTTTTTACCTAACTGATCTCTTGAACTTGTCATGGTTATAGAGGGTCAGAAAAGAGTAGCTCTGTTTAAGAAGTGTAATGTCTGTTAGCTTTCTCACTGCCAGAATCCGTGCTCAGCTGTCACTGTGATGTAAGTTTGATCATGGTGACTTGAGCTGGCATAACCAATCTTTCAACTGAGTCTGAGATGTGTTTTCTGATTCTGCTCCTTAATATTTCTTAATAACAGTCCTGAGTGGTTGCCTATAACAGGTTGTTTGTTCTTTTTTTTCATGTGGAAAGATTTCCACTCTGGAGGTATCTCTCCTTTTCCACTGCAGCTTGTAGAGGTTTAAGATATGTGTAAGATAGCTCCAGAACTCAGCTTGGGACAGGTGGGGTTGAACACCATCAAATATGGCACACTAGAGTTTAGTAGAACAAATAAAGGTTTTTGTTTGCTTGCTTTGATGAGGGGCAGATTTTAAGGGTGGGTATTATCTTAAACTTAAGAAAGAACTTTTGTAGGATCTATTATATTATGTAGGATTTGTGACTATTAGGTGTTAATTAATGTAAAGTATTTTTCGTTGTTTGGTCTTAGAAAGTTAATAAAAGATATTTTATTTTGTAATGCTTTTCTTGGATATTCTTGTTTTCTTTGGGAGCTCATTCAGTGAGGACAAGTGATCCTTTCAGTTAGTGGAATTCTTCCCTTCTCCTTTTACACAAAGATTACCAGTTCATTTAACTTATCTAAGTTACTGAATGGAGCTTGTGGAAGAGCTTTGTAATTACTGATTGCTTTTTCCTGAGGGGTAAACAGAGACCCAACATAAAAAGGAATAGTATTTGGTGTTGGATTCTAGGCCTCTTAACATTTTATATGCTTACGTCATATATGTGTGTGTGTGTGTATGTATATGTATGTATATACATAATGTGCTTGTATAATATATTTATTTTTTTTCCTCTCAGCTGTGCTTGCAGATATCTTCTATTTCCTGAATGTTTACAGTCACGGCAAGCTGCCGTCCCACTGTGACCAGCGCTTCCTCCCTTGTGAAATTGGGTGTGTCAAGTATTCCCTGCAGGAAGGCATAATGGCTGACTTCCATCACTTCATAGATTCAGGTGATTTCCGAGGAATGGTAGCCCGGAAGTAGTTTGTCTTGCTTTGGGTTGAGAGGGAAGCTCTCTTGTATCAGTTACTGCTACACCGACTCAATTTCTGGTATTAAGATAGGCTTATTTCTTTGGCTACAAATGATCAGATTTCTGCTTTAAATGACTGAGCATTGCTGTTTTCTGCTTGTTTTTTTTGAACGTGTGCTTAAGTACTGGGACTGCATGAAGCTTTAAAGAGGGCAGAGTAAATCCAGAGCGTACTTCTGATGTTTGTGCTTGTTTTGTGCCGAAGAGTGTTTGTTCTGGACTTAACACATAAATGCAGTGCAATGTACTGTTCTTCCAACGAATGTGACTGAAAGTATCTTTTTCAGAAATAGTTGTGCTTGTACAAGGCCATGGGGGAAGGTGAAGCTGCTCCTTTCTCTAAATTGAAATGTACTGCCTAGTTCAGAATTAAGGATCTGTCACTGTGGTGATGGATGATGGTTGTTCTTTTTCTTCCGTCCCGCATGTTTTTCTGCAGAAGTACCACCACGTGGTTATCGGTATCACTGCCAGGCTGCTAGTGAGTATCAGTGGAGAAGAAGAGTGGTATGCAATGGTTTACAGTTTTGGACTCGGCTTATCTGATCTGTATGCAATTGTTTTGTAAGCCTTCCCTGGAAGTTTCTCCTTCTGAGGACTTCCTCTCACGTTTTGAAGAGAAGGGGGTGACAGAACAGCTTGTTGCAGTCACCTTGCTTATTTCTCGTACCCTCAAATGGCAGAGCTCTTCACTGCTGTGTTTCCCTTGTGACTCTTAAGCAGTGTTTATAGATTTCTGTCTGTTTCTATTGGTACTCTTCCTCCCCTTGTGTGTGCGGAGAACAAACTTGGCCCGTGTTATCCCATGTCAAATATTTAAGTAATGGCCACTCAAGGGGTAGATGTGCATGTGTCTGCTCACAGCCCAGACTGCTAGTTTTTTGCAAGAAATAAGGTTTTGATAACTTTAATTACACGTGCTGCCTGTAGGGAGGAAGAGGCGTGTGTGTTTTAAGTGCATGTATACGTAAATTAAAAAATATACAGGAAGGAGGAACGGTGTTATTTTAAGAAACAGAGTTTCTCATAAGTAAAATTTTTTCCACTTCACCTTTTGTTAGGTGATGCCACTCATAAGATCCCTATATCCGGATTTCATCTTACACGTACTTGCTACCCAGTTGTCATACGTGAACTTCTTCAGTTTGCCCAGCCAGCCAAGGGTGTTTGGCCTCGTTTTTACTGCAAGGTATAGTCAAGATCAAAGTAAGGCACTCAAAATCAAAACCTAAATTCTCTTCCGGTGGATAGTCAAGGAGAGACTTTGCTCTGAAGCATTTTCTGCGTTTTCTGTGCACAAATGAATGATTGTAGGGAAGTTTAGGGGGGGGGGGGGAGGGGAGGGAAACATCCTTTTCCAAAGTTTCCTTGTATCATTATAGGAAGAAATGATCTAATTCTGGAAGTTTGGCAATCAAAACCTGTGTTTTTTTTTAAATCAATTCCAGCTTTTTGTATGGATCAAAAATGATATGGAACCTAAATGAGCAAGCTTCCTTTTTTTGTGTGTCCGTTTGTTTTTTTTTGCCCCCCCCACCTACCCACCCGTACAGACTCCTGTGCTGTTAGAAGAGGAAGCTAACCTTTTTATAAATCAGAGGCGCAGAGTTTTCTGCCTTCTTATTCGCAACATGTGCATCTCTTAAGTCTATTGGTGAACATTTCAGAATGTTCTGACACTGTTTTGAGTTTTTAAGATTGTACTTAACTCGACCGTGCTGGATAATAGTCAGATAATCTCGCTTTTCAAAGGTTTGGGTTTTTTTTACACTTCAATGACTTTCCACTTGAGAATACCATACATCTTATTTTTGCTCGTTTCACTGAGTTTCCAATGAGTGAAACGAAACATTGGGGTTCACAGGAATTTTAAGCCTCATGATGACTACGTGTGTAATTGTTTTATTCCCCTTGTGCCTAATGTCAGTAAATTCATAGCAGGAGTGGAGGATCCTGATCTTGGGCTCCGTATATAAATACAAGTGCTGTGCATGAAAGAAGAATAACATACGGCAGTTAGTGTAGGAGGCTGTAGTATGAGTTGACTGTTAACTTGTCTCCACGTATTAGTCCAGAATTTCTCCTGAGATTTGGTTGGAAGGCTGCCTTGGCATTTGATTATTCTTCAAGGTAATTTTCAGGAAGGATGTATGCAAGGACTTCTGTTTTGGAAATGACTTCTTTAGGTGCAGCCAGAGGTCTTGGAGAAGTTAGAATTGTATACTGTACTTATGCAGTTCTTGAATGTGACTGAAGTTTTCTTTTTTCTAGTCCGATGACAGATTCCGAATCAGCTGGTGTCTTGAACGAATGGCCAGCATGGCAGGTGGGAGCCCAATCGTATTTACTTTCCTTTCTCCAAGAAAGGAAGGTTATCTGATTATGGACTGCTCTATCTGTCAGAAGGAGCTGAGGTCTCAAGGGTTTCATAACATCTGATTGCTAGAACTGCTGTGTGTGCTTCTCCCTCTTCTCTTCCTCCCCATAAATGCTGCACGGTCAGCCAGCTAACTGGCCGATGAGCACATGAAGGGAATAATGTATACTGTTTGTTGGTCAGCCAGTTAAAGGTGTAGTGGAAGCAGTGAGATTACTGGGAAGGTGAGTGTAGGGTAGCAGTTTGGGGAACTAATAGCTTCTGAGGAAAGATGGCCTGTAGGCAAGGTATGGTGGAGAAAACTGAAGCGTGTAGGACTCGCCTTGCTAAGATGCCAGATCTTAATAATAACACCGATAGAATAATTTATTGAGGTTTATGTGAACTTAGAGATTCGTAGAAGAAGGTGGATGGTGAACAGAGACTGGCTGAAAAGTGGGTGAATGTTCTGCTGACGTGGATTTCCTCTGACTTATAGGTGTTGAGAGCCCTCTGGAGCTTCTTACTGTAGAAGACCTGGTAGTAAAACTGTACCAGAAGAAATATCATAAAGAGCCATCCAAGACTTGGGTGTCTAGAGAGCTAGATGTTGTCCTGTGGGATTTTTCCAGTAATACCAGGTATGTTGGGTTCTTTTTCTGTGGAAATGGGTATTGTCCTGACCTGTCTTGGTGCCTTACATGTGGCTTGTGCATAGCTAGGCTGCAATCTTTGGCAAACCATCTCATCAAAAGGTTTCTTTTCTCAGCATGGCTACAATAGGAAATGTGAAATACTGTCTTTCAAAAAAACAAAAAAACAAAAAAAAAAGGAGGGTTAAACAAGAAAATACATTGTGAAGTCATAGATGTGAGAAAATTCTGACTCTCAAGAAGCTGGCTTTTGCTATGTACCTCATACTGCAACCGTGATGATGAACTTAGTGTGCTTTCTAGTGGCAGAAAACAAGCTGAAGAGTTAACTTAAGTCTTTTGGCTTCCTGAAGGAATGTTTTTTATAATGCTAGAATGCATGTACTTCATGGGATTGTTTTTCTTCTTTTCCCTGTGTGCCTTGAACAGTAATGTTTTTACTACTCCCGGATCCTTACGTGTTTATACAGCCCTTAGTTAGAGATGTTGTAGGGGTGTATTTAGCGCTGATACAGTTAACTTAGAAGAATACTTCAACTTTTCCTCTGCTATTATTTTAAGGAAGTATTAGTAATTTGATCTTAATTTATTGTCTTTTTTACATCTACTAAAACCTGTCCCTGAAAGTCTGCTTACACTATGGACTTTCAGATCACTGAGTGATCACCTTTGCTGCTTATTGTAGTGGGAAGCTTCTGATTATTTTTTAATTCATTTTGTAGGGGTTTTCTTTTCTCCTTTTTCCTCTCCACCTCAGCATATGGAAGGTTGTCAGTTAAGCATAGTTTTCAAGTCTACATTAATCATGTAGATCTGTTACTGAATGGTGATCAGCTGTGTAACTTTAAATTGATGATCACTGAGACAAAAGATAACCTTTAATGTTTGCTCCTGTTCCTTCTGGTCAGACCAACTGTTTGTGTTGATGAAAGATGTAAATACTTATACAATAAACCTCAATTTAATTTTATAAAGGTGTGAGTGGCATGAAGAGAATGACATACTTTGCTGTGCTTTGGCATCCTGTAAGAAAATCGCGTGAGTATTTCTCAGGGGTTATCAGCAGTACGATGACATTTCATTTTGTTATGCACACTTTTTGGTCCTGGCCGCCTTGAGCACTGTGATTCTAAATCTTGAGTTTTATTTATTTCTTCCACTTCCAGAACTTTATTTTCTGCTGTGGTTTTTGTGCTAATACTGTAAAGCAGTATGCTGTATTAGCAATTCAGTATAGTGCAGTGTATGTGATAATAATATCTGTCGCTTGGTTTATAGTCATCGTTACCTCCGCTTACTATCGGAAAGCTGAAGTAAATGTTCTTAGTGTTAGAATTCACTGTTTTTCTTCAGAGGTTTACCAAACTTCAGTTTGGCGGGAAATTCTCAGTGCATTTTAATCCATCTCTGGGAGGGCTGAAACTAGACGATGATTGAGGTCCTTTTCAACCCAGGCCATTCTATGATTCTATGTTTATACTGTTCTACATATAATGTTGATACACAAGCGTCTTTCTTCTAGGCTGGGGGAACGATAAGTAGGTAGTTGGGAAAGAAATGCAGTTTAAGATCTCAATCAATAGCAGTAATGCACATGGAAGTGTCTGTGTTAATTTCACGTGTAGTTATAGAATATTCTGGTGAACTTGGAAAGATATGGGGCTGTTAGCTGCTGTGGCAGTGCCTTTTCCCTCTGTCATCTCTGCGTCTTCATCTGTGGTAGCTTTGTCAGTTGAGGATCTAAGAATGCTCTGCTTCCATATGTAGGCGTTGCAGCCCTCTTAACAAAACTTTTCTTGATTTCTTTATTTTCCTGGTCCAAGTTATTGCATCAGTAAATCTTTAGCTGGTGTATATGGAGTCTCACTGACAGCTGCTCACCTGCCTCTTAAAGACTGTGTTTCCAGTGGAAATACAAATCTCAGGAGGGTAATACTGGATGCTGGACGTTTTCAGGTCAGTTTCTTTAAGTTGTTTTCCTGTGTTATTTCTAGTTAACTCAGATATTCTAGACAGAACACACACGGTAATTTGAGGTTAGCCATCTTCCTTTTTGGATGCTGCCTTTTTAAAGGTATACTTTGCAAACTGAGAGAAGAAAAATAATCTCTAACTGGGTTGTATCCTGTGATGGTTTTTGTCTACGACTTACAGCTATCACAAGTAGTTATGCGTATGTCACCTTAGAGAGGACTTCTCTTATTTTGAATGTTTATTTCTTCCTGCAGGAATTGAAGGCTGAGGGTTCTGGAAGTGACAGACACATCCTTTCTCCAAGTGGAGTTCAAGAGCTTGTCCCTTCCAGTTGTGAGTTTGAGATTGTCCCATTTGTAAAGGGAAAAAGAGCGTTTAAACATAATCCAATTGCAGCTTTTTCAAATTTCTGGGCTCAGAAGCTATTGTCTGTCAGTGGCATAAAGCTTATTCAGCTCTGCATGAGCTGGCTTTGTGATGGTGCATAGTGCAGATTTCACTGAATTTCTGAAGATGAAATAGCTGCACTTTTGTTACTAGACCAAAACCTATGGTCAGAAAGTCTATCCAAAACGTTGCTATCTGATTTTTAACACCATGTTTTTCTGTCATATGAGGTTCTTTCCTGCATGTTCAGATGCCTTGAGGCAGGGCCATCTTTAAAGTACCATCTCTCTTCTGGTGTTGTATGTGCAGATTCAAGTGGTACCTGCTACAAGTATTCTGTTACTCCCAGGATGTACAAAAAGCGTTTGTTTCAGGTCCTCTTCTTGGGGCAAAAATCTGATATGAAGCATGTGCACTCAGTTCATTTGTGCAGTGTGGGACCAACCTTCAAAGAGGAGCAGAATTAAGTTTGCGAGAGAAAGAACTTCAGAATTCTGAGTTCGTAGCTTATGTTTTTGCATAGACAGTACGCACTGAATTAAATGCTGAAACCGCTCCAAATATAAATCATGAGATCTTATGTGGACTTGGTGTTTTTGTGGAGGACAGAACCCGTCTCTCTTTTTTCCTGTTAGAAACATAGAATACGTTCCACTCTACAGCATATAAATTTTGTTTGTAAACTGTATTTAATTTAATAGGTGATTCTTCGTGTGATGTGAAGAGTTTTCCTTACGGAACAAGTACCATTCGAGGAAGAGGAATTACTCGATGGCTGGAAAGTGCACCTGATCTGAGCAAATCTTTCAGTAACTGAAAATCTTCTTCACATCCAGGACAGCTGTACATTTATTTTTTCTTTCTTGTTTCCCTAAGATAAACAACAATTTCTCCAGCCTGCAGTTTTTCATCTTACGTGCAACTTTTGATTGTTCAAGTTCTTGTTAAAATGATAAAACTGCCATTTACTGGACTTAAGGGAAGAAAATCTTCGTTATCTACTGGAAGGTATTTGAAAGTTGCATCCTCTCTAAACAGAAATGCTCTGTTCCTTAATGGATGGAGTGCAAATTCAAGGGTGTTTGTTTAGCTGCATCGCTGGATTAGAAACTCTTTAGTGGCCAGTGCAGCTTTAAACAAGTGCTGCTTTACTTTTAACTTTTTTCTTTAGTAACCTCCTCCACCTCATCTGTATGTGCAAACTAATATTTCAGTGCATAACTGTCTCCCTCCAAATACGATGGAGAGAGCAGTGGAGGTATGATGGGATGCACTGGGGAATGTGAAGTGCCATGCTCTCAAAGGGTAGCCCAGAATCTGTTGGTTTTTTTTTCCCACCTGTTGAGAACTCAAGTAGTCATTCAGTGCAAAAAAAAAAAAACCAGCACAACAGATATTCTATCAAAGAGCGTGGTGGTAGTTTGATTGGTCTGTTAGTATTCTTTTGGAGGCGTAAACTATGTATCAGGAATATATTGTTTTTTTCCTTTGCATCAGCAATTAAAAGATTAGTGTTCCTTATAGTGCTGATTTTTTTTTTTTTTTTTAATTTATTTTTTTAATTTGACTGCGACCAATCATAATTATTTGGTGGGAGAGGAATACTGGGAATAATTCCAGCATTCCCGGGAATAATGGGAAGTTTGGATGTTTCATGGAGATGCAAATCTTGGATGTGTCTCTAATTAGTTGTCTATTATGTAAACATCCTCCTTAGTGCATGTGTCTTTGAACAACTGATTGTCAAAAATAAGAGCTTTCTTAGTTTTTTTTTTTTTACATCTTGTTCCAGCAGAGGTCCGGTTGTGCAATACTATCTCCATAGCAACTAACTGCTAGAGGAAATGAATTTCATTCCTTTTAGGAACTGGATCTTAGAATTGAGTAGCTCCATCTTTCGAATGATAGGAGGGGAGGAAAAAGAGGATCAACTTTTGTGTTGTGAGCAAACTCGGGTGTGCTGATGGGCATTTTAGAAAATGCCAGTTGCTTGTTTGATTGGAAACCTGTTAAAAGTTGCTGTAAAGCCGTTTGAGGGCCTTCTTCCAGGATCACTGGGCCATTTTGATGTATCCTACTTAAGAGTTTGCTCTTGTCATTGAGTTTGCTTCCTTTGAGGTGGTTGTTCTGCCTGCTAGACATTACCAGTTAAAGCTCAATAAACCTTGAAGACTGAGATTTACCAGACTTAAGGGCATCACAGAGCTTTGTAACAGCGTAACAAGGTCTACTTATTAGTGGTAAAGGTTTTTATGTGCTGTGGAGTACAGTCAAGTTCTGAGTTTTCCAGCTGATGGCTGCATTGACATTTCAGAATGTACAGAACTGTAATCTTTGGATTATTTTCAGAAGTCAGTACAATAAAAGTTTCGTGTTTCAGCTCTTATGAAGAAGAGAATTCGTTCTTAAAATGTTTATTCAGTATCATATTAATGTAAGTACAAAAGCTTCTAAAAGCATTTGTTACTATGCTTCAAGATAGTGAAATCTGAGCAGAAAGAGAGGAATACAGACTTAAGCTCCTGCAAGCTTCTCTGATTATGATTTTCATATTATTCCCCATACCTCCTGATGAAGAGGTGAAAGGCGAGAGAGAAGTTCCAAAAGCCTTTATTGGTTTATAATAAACTTGGTACTAGTCCTAATGCATCCAGAATTAACCTTATTGTTCTGTGAACTTCTTCACATAGAAGACATCCTTTGTGTCTTTCCTGGAACTGATGATTCGAATAAATAGAAATGTGGTGCTGTTACTCTAGCAACGAGAACTGTGAGATAATTAACTCTTGTCTATCCTATCAGTTCCGAATTGCGCACCATTCTTGTAGTAAATAGTGTCATCCTTTGCTTTTTGTGGCTTTGTAATACTGGAGCAGTGAGAGCAGACCCTGGCGGGTGTGCAGAAAAGGGGGAGGTGGAGTCCCTGGGAGACAACTCTTTAATGGAGTTTAGGAAGACTGGCAGAACACTGAGGATCGCATCTTCCAAGTGAAGTGACGGTTTAGGAATGGAGGTAGATCTGCCAGGGACTGTCTTGGCTTTTCAGGGAACATTGGACTGCACTGTAGTGCAAAAAATAAAAATAAAAAATTATATAGGAGGTAGGAACAGATGCTGGCCACAAAGGAAAAGCCCAGAAACATGGGCCAGGCATGTAGAGATGGTATTTGGAAATCTAAAGCTTTCCAGTGTGGCATTGATGTTTGTAAGGCATATCAAGGTCAGGAAGAAGAGCTGCAATATGTTAACAGTAAAAGGATGAACAGACAGCAGTAGTGTTGTAGCTGAATGGTGTGACTGAACCCATTCCCCAGCGTGAGCTGTGAGTGACGCAGTTCCCCAGTCCTGCCTTTGCCTCATTCCTTGCTATCAAGATCTCAAACTTCTGTATTTGAAACAAAGGAAAGCAAGGGATGAAGATCAAGTGTGCGTCAGATTTTCCCAGCTGATCCCCAACAAGACCACGGGGCACGATAGGTTGCATCTGAGGATGCTGAAAAAAACTGCCTAATATCCTTGCAAAGCTGTTCTATCTTCAAAAGGTCACAGAAAGCATGGGGAGTCTGAAACAGTGGAAGGAAGGCAAATACGTTGCACCCATCTGCCAAAGGGCGATGTAGGGAACCATAAATTGTTCAACTCCACTGTGCTGCTTGGACAAGTCATGGGTTATAATCATAGAATCGCTCATGTTGGAAAAGACCTTAAAGATCACCAAGTCCAACCACAACCTAACCACGCTACCCTAACTCTGACAACCTCTGCTAAATCATGTCCCTGAGCACCACATCCAGGGGGTTTTTAAACGCATCCAGGGATGGTGACTCAACCACCTGCTGGTTTCTCCAGTTAAGGCCTTTGAGCACCCACAGTGTTATCCCTCTCAGGAAGCCCTCTTTAGCCCAAGGATGTGAGGGAACAGAAAGCACTGACCGCTGTCCTGAAGCATTTAGATACAGCTTTTGTTTTGCAGTAAAAACCTGTTAGAATGCTAATTAGGTTATTCATACCATACTTTCTCATTGCAAAAGAGAGTAAGATGTACCATTGTATTTCTTCTGTTTCTGAGCTACGCACCTTGCTCTTTTACCTTCCTCCAGCTTCTGTGTGCAGTTCTTTCTTTTGGTGATCCATCTCAGCAATGCTTAGTCATGCATCTAAACGAAGCACTGGAAGTAGTCCTCCGAATGTCTTGCTGAGCTGTGCTTCAAGTTGTTCATTGCCAGAGAGATTTGGGTTTGGACGTACTTTGTAAAGAACTCCAGTCCTTGCAGTTGTTATTACTACAGATGAAGGCTATGATTAGAGTATCATGCAAAACAAAGGCAGGCAGAAAGCTGTTATTCTTGGTAGTCTGACACGTACGGTTCAAAATCTAGAATGCACTGCCTGTGCATAGGAGGGTTGCTGGCTCTTTTTGAAAGTTATATTTCAGACTTTTGTAGCACAAGCATTGTTGCTTCAAACAGGAGGCTTTGCTCATCTGTGTTTGGTTTTTTTTTTCCTCCATATTTTTATTCATATGTACCTTGTGTAATACATACAAAAATATATCTAATAAAATGTCCATAAAAATCTTGTTTCAATCTTGCCTAAAATAATTTCTGTACCGAACAGTGCTGCATGCTCTGATGTTTGCATAGCGCCATAAGCAAGACCACCCTCCCTTGACGACTTCAAATCAGTCACCTTGAAACCTTCTGTGGATCTAGGGATATATTATCTACTCTGTTCTCCAAATAGACCTGTCTGGCTTCCTTTATGATAAGTGGGATGGTGAGAGGATTGGTTATTTTTGGATGAGTGGGTGGAACAGCACTTCACATGCATTTTTCTGCTGTGAGGTTAAATATTAATACCCGTTGAATGTTAAGCGCATCTTTCCAGGGTAACAAGAATATTATCCCCCCTCAGAAACAGCAAGACAGAGCCATTAGCCTTCACTAATGGTTATTCTAAATACTTCTTGTGGCAAGAGATGGGTATTTCTTTTCTTTTAGGCTTTCCTTTCTACAGCAGTGTCTGTTCCTCAGCAAAACCTGAAGATGGCATTGGCTTCCTGCTTCATTCATCTTCAGAAGCATCTTTTGCTCTCTGAGTGTCCATAGGTATGTTCTGCGTGTGTTCGTCTTCATCTTCTCTTGCCCTGCAATGTTATTCAGGAGTAGAAATGTCAGTTAGAGCCAGCTAGAAATTATACCGAAGAAATTTTGCATTAGAACGGTTATAGATTGATCTGGGTTGATCTTGAAGTGTACCAAACCAAACTCTGTAAGTTAAGTCCTGTTGGTGGTTTGAGCTTATATGAAGAGAGAGGATGACTAGCGTCATCTCATCCCACTCTTCTTACAGTGGTCTTTCTTGGAGTAATGTTGATTTAGGCGTGCAAGGGCAGAAGTAGCTATAAGGACTAGGAGAAATGAGAAACAGACTGGGCTGAGTGTGCTTGACTTGAGTGGGACATGAAAATTCAGTTCCAAGATGGAATGTTTGGGTTCTGCCCCAGGGACCACAAAGGCATCTGACGACATAGGCATGTTCTGTGAGATGAGATGGGAGGCACCAAGGCAGAAATGGAAGGGGGGAAAAAAAACAGTGCATACTTTCCTTGGTGACTTGTTTTCTCCCATGCTTTCTCCTCCATAGGCTGATGCCAGAGGGAGAAGGCAAACCCTTTGTATGTTCTGCTCCCTTTTTTTTTTTTGAGAAAGGTACTTACGTCTCCTCATAGTCCTTGTCCTCTCTACAGCAACAGCAGTAGGCTAGAATACCAATAACTACAACTGCAGCAAGAACTCCCCCAGCGATGCCTGCGTAAAGGGCAATGTTCATGGATGCTGTAAAGGAGGAAAAGAATTACCTCTCTGCAGTGAGAACGTTATCAGACGCGATCAGCACAAGCATTGGTCTTTAGATCCTACTGACAGAGTTTGACTACAGCAATTAGAATTAGCCCTGTACTGGGTAGCTGATAAGCCTACAGGAACAGCCCCCGGTTCAGAACAGCAGCTGTACTTTATCAAGATCAGATTCACACTTTCGGGGTTCAGGTTTGTCATGCACGCTTCTGGCTTTCTGTAAGCTCTATGCATTAGTGAGCGCTCTATGAGTGCTCTTTATGCCGAGAGCACGTTTTAAATTGATGTGCTACTTCTTGAAAGAAAGCAGAATTTTTAAATGTTTACATTGCATCTGTTAATGCTTTCACAGCTAGCCGGGGTGCGTCCTCTGGTAGGATTCTTCCAAAGGTATAGACTCTTACGTGGGACAACGCTGACTGTCATGTTGCAAAATTCCTTTCCCACACTGTTTGTTGAAGTGCAGATGTAAAAGCCGGAGGTGTCTGCCGAGATGTTCTTCAGAGTTATTTGCTCTCCTGTTGTGAAACACAAGCCCAGTCAGGAGAAGAGGAGAACTTTAGGAGGGAAGGAAATGGGGACGGTAGCCCTTCAGTTCTAGCCTAGGATGGAAGGAGTGAGAAGAAGTTGTGGGAGCTGACGGATTGCTCCCTCTTGCTCAGGAGTTTCCGTGCTAGTCTGTAGGTATTAGTGTGATTTGTAGGAGGACAAATGGAAGCGTGTTGTTTTCGTTACAGAAAATGCAGTACTGGAACATTCCTTTTAGAAAGAAAACAAGAAAACTGTGGGTGGAGGATGAGGAAGTGTGTATGCTTAGTGGCAGCTTTTTTTGCAGTGGGTAAATGGCCATGAGCCCCTTCTGCTTCGAAATACAAGATGGCACAAACCAGTGGCCTGACTTGGATGAGCGTCCATCTCATGAATTAACTTGTTAAATGGCAAAAGTTCTTCAGTCCTCCAACCCTTAGGATTTCAGATTTGAATTGCATGGCAGAGGGGGCAGCAATGTTCCTCTCTGAGAGAGGCTATCCAGGCTGTGAAAATAAAGGAAGAAAAAGAAGTACAGTGACACGGGAATGCTTTGGCACCAGACACTGCCCATCCAACCTAGCAGAGCGCAGAACTGTAACTAAATCTTAGCTCTGTTTGTCAAGTGGGGTTTGTTACATCCCCCGCTGTCGCTTGTATGAATACTTTGTTGTTGTTTTCTACTGATGTAGGTCCAAATTCTGCTCTAAAATCCAAAAGTTCTGAATGCTCTTCAGTAGCTTTTCTGCTATGTTCTCTGTGATTTTCGGTTCTTTCCATCTCTTGTATGGGACAGAGATTCTGTTTAGTCTTTGCTGACGCCTAGTGCCAGCTAGAAAAAGAGTGTGCTAAACCAAGAATCAACAAGCTCCACCTGCTTCATTTTTTAAAGCCTGCTATCTGAGTTTGCTTCACTTTTTCTTTCCTCCTCCAATATGTTTATAGCTCTCAGAACTGCACTTTGCGACTGGACTGTAAATTCTACCATATTAACTTAAAACTAATTGCTGAGTCAAAGTGGAAGAGTGCGTGTCAGATACTGTCAATTTTGGAGTGGCTCCTGAGGGAGTTCTGTGGAACGGGCCTTGCTTAGCCTAGCACGGTAAGAATTGCATTGCTTGGAGTGACAGTGGGGCATCTAGCCACCGGGGGGGTCGGGGACAGCTGATTTGCTTACTGGACAGCAGTGCTCTGATGGAAACAGAAGTCATGTGGAAATGGATCAGGAAAGAAGAGAAAGAAGGCAGGAGTGGGCAGACAGCTGTTGCATTGAGAAGACGAATCAGGGTGTGCGTAGGGCTGTGCCTGATGCACTGGCACCACTTAGTGGCCAGTCAAGTGACTGTGGTTTGTGTTTCTGCATAGGTTCCATTTTTTTTTTTGCATAAATTATACAAGAATCACCTACTGGGAGCTGAATAGCCTACAGTCTTAACATATTTAGTTTAGCAATGCTACAATAAGTTAAGCCAGGAAAGACAGTTTCAGACATGTAGTCTGTCTTTTTGGAGTTAAACATATCAGGAAGAAAGGAAGTGGCTTGGAGTAATAAATCTGGGTCCTGTGATACTACTGCACTTTAAAGGCTATTAAAGTCACATTTTCCTATGAATAATTCTACCTGAGGTCCATGGAAATTCACATTCTTTTCTCAGATTCTGATGTAAAAATAAAAGCAAATAAAACATTGTTATAAAAACATTGCCTTTTGTGACAACCCTAAAGAATTGGAAGCTTCTTTTATTCTCTAAGTAGGAATGGTGTAACTGTTTCTCATTACACTTTCCTCTAGCTTAAGAGTCAACCCTGGAAGGATAGTAGCTTCCAGAACTAGCATTTGTTTGCCCTAACTCCAGAAAGTGACCTGTTTGTTGTCAAGTGAGCTGAGATATAAAGGGACACCAGTTAGAAAACTGGATTTTATTCCTCATACTATCCCACCCTTACGTCCAGCAATTGAGTAGGAATTATTTGGCAGCTTCCAAAGTAAGACAGCTTTCCTGCCAAGTAAGAACTAAAGTGCAAGACTTAGTGACCACTGTTACTGCAAGTAACAGTCGTTTTCGCCTTGTTAAGTTACTCAGGAATATATCTTATGAAAAAGACAATTTCTTAAAATCCTGGTTAAAGGATTTCCTAGAAAAAGAGTTCTAGCGTGTTTTATTTGCATGTCAAAGTCTTTGTAACCTGGAACTATAGAGAGCTCAAAGCCTTGGTGTCTTTGAAATTCCCATACCGTTTGTTGTTTGTAGTACACGGGGCTCATTTTGTATGTTGAAGCTTTGCCAGGTATACGTGGGTTTTGGGGAGCCTTCATGAGAAAAGCAGGTTAGATTGATAGTCTGTCCGTATTCTGCTGTGCCCACAACCTTGCATTCCGGCTTAGATGGTGCAACTGAAGGAAGGAAAAACAGAATTTGGTTAATCGTATGCAGTATTTTGTTTCAACCCATCTCTTACATTTGTTTGTCAATTCCTCCTGAACAGAGGCTGGCCTTGCACCTACAGCCTTCTCAGAGGAAGACTGTCCCAAATCTGTGTATTCCTTCTTGATGCTTGCTGGTCAAGAAGAAAATGTAAGATACTTTTTGGGATATCTCTAGTAATGTTGGGTCACTCTTATTTCATAAACTGCAGGGTGACGAGCCAGAGTGTATGAGGAGTGATCTGTAATGAGCTCACTAAGTTACTAGGAAAGTGACCTAGGCAACTCTAGATATTTTCTACAGTAAAGTATCTAAGGGAGTTGGATGCTTTAAGCCTTCCAACCTACTTCTGTAGCTGTAGGAAAAGACCAAAGAGACAGGATTGTGGATTATGATTTACTGGGAGATGTTTGGTTTTTTGTTTTTTTTTCCTGTTAGAAAGTCTATTTTATATATAAAAAAAACAACAGTATGGACTTTAGAAGAATGATAGTGGGTTATCTAATGAATCTAATTTTGTCTCCATCATGCTTACTGAGGACGAAAAGACTCGTGAGTGCAGACTGCCGGGGGGGGTCATCCCGTAGACGAACGCTGCATACGTATGTCCCATTGTCTTCCATGGTGACTTCCTTGATGGTGATGCTGATGTCTCCGCTGTTGACATCACCGGTAAAGTGTATTCGGTTCTCATAGCCCTTGCCATACTGTACAAGCCCATCAAAATACCTAGTGACAGCATCATCCTGTCAGAGAGGGAGGGAAACTAAGCAATCTTAGGTTCTTCTGTGCGTGTCAATGGTCTAACTCCATAGATTAGCTCATTCTTAAGAATAACTCAGAAAAGAATAAAAGGGAAAAAAACAAAAAAACAAACAACAACTTGGAGGTTCAAAAGAGTGAGGGTTTCTGCCTGGAATCCTCCTTACATCTTTTCTGGTCAGAGACAGCCGATTTCTTTTGCTGGGTCTTTTTTACTTTTCATGATGGGACATTATGAGACTTGTTTGATATCCATGTGTCAAAAAAATCCTCCTATGATTATACGTATTCCCCTGCCTTCTTCCAGCAATGATCTTAGGAGAAGAAACCCTTGGCAATTACTGCAAGGAGGGCTCCAAGTGCTGCTTCTCCTCTGACTAATCCCCAAGAGGAACTTTAGAGGTCTTTGTGCCGTATTCCCTGTGAATGTAAGAGACCTCAAGAATCTCTCCATGCACTGGTATCAACTAAAACTTCTTATACGGCATCCAATACAGATAAACACAAAATATGAATACTACGTATACATAAAAATTTACAAAGCTTTTTATAAAGTGTCTGAATATCTCATACATAAACAGATACAAACCCAAGGGACATACAGCAATGTATCCTCAATATACAGTTGCAAGACCAAAAGAGAAAGAAAAGAAGGGTAGGGACTTTTCTAAT
Source organism: Alectoris magna (assembly GCA_030625065.1). Lineage (NCBI taxonomy): Eukaryota > Metazoa > Chordata > Aves > Galliformes > Phasianidae > Alectoris > Alectoris magna. The sequence continues at coordinate 104,694,460 of CM060560.1, forward strand.
ATCACACAACAGTTTTATATTAAATTGAATCTACCATCAAAGTTTCTAATTGCATAGGTCTGAGACTAAAGGAAGTCTTGAAGGGATCCTTTCCTTACAAAACACGTTCCCACTGTCCTGCTTCCATCTCTCCTCCCACCTCCCTCCTGGATGTCCTGTCATACGTTTTGTTAGGCATCTTGATTTACCGCGCTAATGATTTTCTTCCAGACAACAAAATCTCCTGGGTTGGTGAAAATATTAGTATTAAAATTACAATGGAGAGTAGCATTCTTCCCTCGTGCCACCTCTACATTCTTGATAGGTGTTTCCACAGTGAGGGCATAAGCAGTCACCAGAACTAGAAAGAGAATAAATTAATTAGTCAGCAAAACTACAGGCATCAGATTTCTATGTTGGGTTTTTTTACCTGCCATGATAACCTACAGCTTCCCCTCTGTTAGTCACGGCATTCCCTTCTGAGCAGGAGGCAACATATGCTGCTGCTGACTGACTATAGGGAGCTGCTGCACAGGATGGCAGAGAGCTAAGCTCTGCTTTCTTTGCCTCACTTTCTTCTTCTTTACCTGAACAAACACTTCTGTGGAGTTTATAAAGATGTAATTTGTTTTATCTACCTCTTTCTGTATTTTCTGTATAGCACCATTTGAAAACTCTGCATCTGAAGCCAGATAGAGTGGAAGGAGAAGGGAAAGGAAGTGCTGCTTAGAGGCGCTCCTGCGACAAGGAGGGGCGAGGTCCAGTAAGGAGGAAGATGGAAGAAGGCAGAGATGTATACTCCCCTGAGAGGGGCATGCTATAGTGGTGAAGGTTTGCTTCTGGAGTGACCAGGCTGAGCTGGTGTTCCTCAGGAAAGATGTGAGTAAAAAACTGCCATCCGGCAAGCTTTGGGGCCTGACTCAGCCATGTTTCTGTCCATCTGAGATCCACAAGGAAATGGAATGCTTAAGGAAGAGAACAAAGGACATCTGGATTCCAGTGTGAGTTGCACAAGGATTGTAAATACATGCTTTTTTAGAGAAAAGTTGTCACAGCCACGTGCTGTCGGTCAACAGATATGAGCTGTTGGCAAATCAGCACTACCATTCATTGACTGTAATAGTGGTGAACTATAGTCTCCCTTAAAAAATAACGGTGTAAGGACCCAAAAGATTTTGATATCACCACAGGTTAGTATGGGACAGCTGGCACTAGGATCCGCTCTGCAGTAAGGGGCAAAACTTTCTGTAACAGTTTACTGGATCCAGCCTGTTCCCCACAGTAAATGGCCTTTCATTCTCTTTGTAGACATGGCCTATCCTGCCAGAACTGCTGCATTTCCCTCTCCCGAGACGAGATGGATGGGAATTTCCACAGCAGCCACACCTTTTCTCTCCTCTGCACGCTCTTTCCTTACTGTGGGGCAGAGATGCCCTCCTTTCCACAGCTGTCTTCAGAAAGCTTCAGGCATTTTCAGCAGAACGGCCAAGACTGGTTTTTGTGCTTGGTAGTGTCCTGGTAAGAAAAGGCTGACTGACTGGAGGAGGATGCTTCCAGCCAAAGTTGCCGCCTTTCTGTGTTCTCAACTCTGTAATTGAGTTTTCTGTGGTCCCGATTATTAACCATGCATATCGGTTTCTTCCTCATGGCAGTAGTGGTTTCTACTCTCTAAGGCACTGATTCATCTGTAACTGTTGACAGCCGCACAAGGGAAACTAGCAGGGCAAAGTACCTCTAACATTGTTTTATTGCAGCCACTCCCTGATTTTTCCCAGTTCTGCAGCAGTCAGCACAAGGGCCACACTTGCATAGCCTAAGGGCTTTCTGACTCTTTCTAATCATTCCCCCTGCATGAGAGGCACCTATAAAAGCCATCTTGTTGCCTGTCGCAACTGGATAGAGATGCTTTCCTGCATTTAGGTGGAAAGCATCATAATCTGTACTAGGAGATGGAGCAAAACCAATTTCCTGATCCTTTTGTCACTCAGAAACTTGTTCCACCAGGCCAGGCTTCACTGACAGGTCATTAAGTCAGCCCTGAGGCAGAGAAGAAACTGTCCAGCCCTAAGGCTTCGCTCAGAAGTGCTTTGGCTTCTTCCAGTTGGGTGGCTGAAATTCTACAATAAAAGAGATTTGGTTTTTCTTTTGTTTTCCCAAACATCTTCAGTGCAGGGTCATGGAATAGCTGTGTACTGGAGAAACAGCCCGTAACAAGAGAGGTCTCTTATTTGTGTGTTGATCTCATCCTAATGCCCAACATCTTCTGATACTCTCCTGTTTTTCACCTATGACATCTCTTTCTTGCTCCCATGTTGCCTGTGTTACGTCTCCTTTTGGCTCTCAGGGAAGCTGCGTGATCTCATCCTGAGGTGCCGTTTACTTTGCTGATTTCTCTCTATCCTCTTTCTCACCACATTTGACCCTTTCAAAGTCACCAACAGCCAGCTGGTTACTGCTGGCATGTATTTTGAACAGATTCAGTCCCCATTTTTTTAGATAACTGTAAGGACAGGAGAATCAGTTCTGAAAGAACTTGAGGAAAGCAGTGGGGACAAATAGCCACTATATCACTAGATGGATGGCATCATCTAGATCTAAGCCTTAGGATTACTTTCTATCATTATTAATTAAGTATGTTTATAATATTTGTTTGAAATTGAGGAAAGTTTTACCTCCCTCTGCTCAACTTAAAACATCAGTACTAGTGCAAAGGAAGAAGAAAATCAGTGTTTACTTTCACATTTGTTATTGTATACATGTTAATGCGTAGTATCAAAACATAGTGAAGGGCAAGTAGTAGAGCTGAAACCAATTAAAGGGATATTTTCCATGCTGGAAAGATTGAGATTCTGATCAAGCAGGACTGTTATTGCTGAGTTGCCTTGGTTAGATAGGCCAGTGAGGAACAGAGCTCAAAAATGTTAATTCACATTTTATGAGGAAATGCTTGGATTTGATTTCTACTAAGAAACTTAGCTGAAAATCAGTTCAGACACAGGAGAGGGAAAACCTCTCACATGTGAGATCTGCGTTAAAATTAAGTATTTTGTTTGACTCACAATGCCCAATTTGGGGCCTTCCATTCAGCAAGGAGGATGCTGTAGCAGTCAGTCTCGCACTGCCGTGGGAAGTTCAGCAGAAGGCAGCCTTCACTGACAGCTTGATAGGGTCATTCAAGGCAGCTCTTGCGTTCCCACCCCACACTGCAATGTGCTGGGTAGTTGTTCTGCTCTAGTACACTGTAGGAAGCTTTTCCAATTGTTTTTGGTTTTTTTTCCACTCTGAATTATCATTTGAGTCCTACCCAAACAGCCAAGAAGAGCTTCACGCAACACACAGACGGTAAACTTCTCTAAGCAGAAATCCATAATTAAGATAGCATAAAGGGTGAGGATAAGGAAAAAGGGAAATGCTAACACTGTTATGCAATTTACACAATGATTGTCAGACTGTGACTCAAGTCATGTTTATTTTATTCAGAGCATGATTCCTTTTTCTAATTAGGTTAAACCTCATGAATTTTCTTCCTGTGGGTCTGTTTGTCGAAGCTGGGCTTTCGGGATTTTTGATTAAAAAACTGTGAGTGGTTGCCATGCAAGCAGCTTCCTCTAAAGTCTGAAAGATGACACAGGACCATTTGTAGAAGACAACAAGTCCGAAAGCAGTGAGACTCAGACTCTGCAAGGCGAGGTGAGGAAGAGCGAGCCTGACGAAGGCCAGGGGCAAACTGCAGTTATACGTGTAGGCAGGGATCGCTGTGCATCCCTTTGACACGAGTAATATATAAAGATCACAAATCATACCCAAGTATTTATAAACAGCAGGAGTTAAACTTATGGATGCACCCACTCCATGTAGATATATGTATAAAAGAATAAAACACAAGGACTTTTCCACTTCAGTTGAGGAAATGCCTTCTTCAAGCCAAAATGCTGCATTTAACAGAAGGCGTTACAATTGGTTTCAGAGATATTTTTGGCCTCTTGAAGTACAGCATTCTTTTCCTGTTTCTAAACTTGACTTGGAGCTTTACGAGATGCCTGTGAGTCTGGGCATTCAGCATAGGGGAACTGAACACACCTGCCTGATCATCAACGTACAGAAACTTATATTAAACCAAAGCACACCAAGTCCGCTGTATTACTCAGACTTCGTTGTGCTGCTTCCTTCTACCCAACCCTTGAAGATACAACCAAATCAGTACTCACCTGTGCTGCAGATGAACAGCTGGAGCCCTTTCATTGCTGTCCTCCTCCTTTCTCCCTCCTTTCACCGCAGGGTGCTCTTCCTTCTAACTTGGAGGTGGCTGGAGAAGTAATTGACTTCAGCTGAAGGCTACTGCACAGTGACATCACAGGTCCACTTCCTCATTCTCTTTTAAAGTGCTTTGCTTTGCCTCTCCTCCCACCCGGAATGGCAAGGCGGATTACCAATAGCATTTGATATCTCTTGCCGCTCTCTGCCCCCTGGAGAGAGGAAACTTACCCTCTTGTGAACTTTCTCCCCCAGTTAACTGCCTCTCCCAGTTTCTCATAACACGCAGGTACGTACAGCGAGAGGAGACGTGATCCTAAGAGTACGATAACTGGGTTGTACACAACACAACGCAACATTTGAAGTCATTGTTTGGCGTGTCCGACTTAATGGCGGGGGCAGAGGCTGTGATGCAGACAGCGAGATGGCCTGGCGCTCCTGCCATTCTACCGCCCTGATGTTGCGGCAGAGAGCCAAGGCACGCTGAGGGTAGTGCCAGGTCATGTCTGTCACGGTGGATCCACTTCTGGTAGCTGTTCTTCATCTCTGTGGTAGACCTGCCTCCATGGGCTCCTCCTGGGCAATCTTAAAACTGTAGCAGCGTGCAGCATATTCATGCATCATCTGGCAAAGGGAATGAAAAGTAGTTTAAAAACGTTCCCTGGTGGTACGGAACTATTGAGGGCAGCAAAAATTAAGAGTTGTAGAAGTATGTGAAGATACAGAGTAACTGAATTATGAAATTGCTTAGGAATGCTGTATTTTCAAATGTTATATTGTTAAATGTAAATGATAGCAGACAGGGGAGGAATCCATGCAACGATGAATACTGAAGTTGTGGATAATTCTCTTAAGAATTGATTAGGTACTTAGCAATGGAAGTAGGTAAATCTAGAAATGATTAGTGAAGGAATAGGAAAGAAAAATGAAAAATCATTACGACTGTATAAAATACAATACTCTTGTAGTGCTGTCAGCACTTACTGTTATTCCCTAACCCCTTCTAAGGAGATTTTTTTTTTTTTAAATAGGCAAGGTAGAGAGTAAGGCATAAAAATGTAAGAACTGCATTAATGGGAAAGACCAAAAGCCTACTGTCCATTTTTCTGACAGCCAGCAGCGGTGGATGTCCAGAAAGAATCTAGGCCAGGTGCAGTGATGCATGACTATTATTTGTAGCTGAGGGATTTCCTGGTGCCATATCTTTGTAACTTGGAGCCCTGGACAGATTCATTTATTTTTTTCTCACTTTGTTCAATCCTTTTTTGAAGCCATGTAAACTTATAGCAACTACAGAATCCAGCAGAAAGGTGTCTCACCCGTCAGAAGTACAGAAGTAGTCCTGCATGAAGCAAAATTAAGGTAGACTGTGATTATTCAGCTTGGAAGAAATATAGATGAGAACATAATAGAAGGTTCCAGAGCAAGGCAACCAACTTGTGTTGCAAGTCAACTGAAAAAGGAGGGGTAAGAACAGGGCTAAAAAGCTCAAAGCAAAAAAACGGAAGTTGGATATCAGTGAAGTCTTCCAGGCAGTGCCTGGCACTTTGTAATCAACCAAGGTGGTAACAGATCTTCTTCTGTGGTGCTTTGCCAGGAAATGCGAACCAGTACCTACACGGACCTGTCAGATGATATCATGAATGATAGTGGTACAGTCCTTTGTAATTCCGGCCTCCTCCTCAGGCCACAGGCCAGTGTCTCCCAGTTTGCTCTAGGAAGTTAGAAGATATCATAGCATCTGATGATCTTTGTGGGTCTCTTTCAGCTAGGGATTCTGTGAATCTTAGCCAGGTGTTCAAAGCTCTTACGCTCATCTGTCCAAGTCCGTGGCTTGCACAACAGCTGTATGTGCCAAAGGTACTTCCTCTCTTTCCTCTGAAAAAGGCTGTTGAATAAGCTGATCGATGGTTTGCAGCATGCTAGCTATGCATTCATTGAGGCATGTACACTGAGAGTCCAGCCACTGCTCACATATTCTGCATGGGCAGTTGGAAGGCAAAAATTCCCACTAATTTAATTGACCGAATGTCTTGGTTTTGGCTGGGATAGAGTTAATTTCTTTTGTAGAGGGTTGTATCATGCTGTGTTGTGGATTTTTGACAAAAATAGTGGCGAGAGCATACTGATGATTTAGTTGTTGCAGAGCAATGCTTGCAGAGAGCCAAGGGCTCTTCTGCTCCTTGCATTGCCCTGCCAGCCAGGAGCTGGGAGTGCACTGGGAGCTGGGAAGGATGCAGCCCAGACAGTGACCCAAACTGGCCAAAGGGATGTCCCCCAATACATGTTGTCATGCTCAGCAATAAAAAGCATAAAGAATGAGGAAGAGTGGGGCATTTGGAGCAATGCTATTTGTCTTCCCAAGGAACCACTATGCGTGCTGAGCCCTACTTTCTTGGGAGTGGCTGTATACCTGCCTGCCCGTGGGAAGCAACAAATGAATTCCTGGCTTGGGTTTGCTTGCGCGTGCAGCTTTTAATCTACTTAGTAAACTGTCTTTGTCTCAACTCATGATCTCTTGCACTCTTACCATAATGATTCTCTCCCTGACCCCACCTGGAGAGCGTGAGCGAGTGGCTGTGTTGTGCTGAGCTGCATGCCGGGGTTAAACCTGTACTCTGGAGAATGAAAGGAGGGCTGAAGGCAGCTCTGGCAAATACATGATGTTACATTTAACTCAGTGCAGCTGGCCATCATGCTTTTTAAACTCTTTGCTGCCAGTGAACACCTGGGATGTCTCCATAGCCAGTAAGTAAATTCATTGGCACTGTGATGGATAATGCCCTGTTGTTTGGAGACTTAGCTAGATAAATCTGTTGTTCTAAGTTCCATAGACAGAATATGCTTCAGCATGTTCAGTACACGTACATAAATCTGATATTAAGCAACTTGTTTAGGTGCCCTCTATTTACCACTCACAGGCATTGACACCACCACTAAAAGAACTGCCATCATGATCCCGTAAGCTGTTACAACGAAAAGTAAGGAAGAACTTTCAGGCTGTCTGTAACATATGCAGGTCCTTTCGGCATCTCTACCTTGTTGTGATGGGCTTGGCAGCATTTTCTAGTCCTATAAGACCTTGGGCATTGGCACAGGCTGCCCAGGGAGGTGGTGGAGGCCCCATCCCTGAAGCTGTTCAGGACTCGTGTGGATGTGGCACTGAGGGACATGGTTAGTGGGCATGGAGGGAATGGGTCAGTGGTTGGACTGGGCAGTCTTAGAGGTCTTTTCCAACCTGAATGATTCTATGATTCTAAGTTTAACTATCATCCCCCATTGCAGTTGTATCCAAAGATTCACAAGGTAGATTTTCAGAAGCAATTCAGTGACTTAAAAGCATCAGTTTTTATTGGATGTCTATGGTGTATGTGCTCCTGAAACTAAACTCAATAATATGGGAGCCCATAAGCAAACTTCTTTGGTTCACTTCCTGCCTCAGTTACCAGCTACTAACATGAACACATGTGGCACTACATTTGAGAAGTGGCTAAAACTTGCATCGCCCAGAGAAGACAGCTGTAGGACCAACTAATTCTTCCTCTTTTGGTACATTAGTATCTGTTCAAACCTGTAACCCAAAATCCATTTCCCCCTTGGTGTGACTCCCAAGATTCAATATATTACTTTTTCTTGTTCCTGCTTGCCTGGCCCAGTAAATGGATAAAGACAAGTCTAGGCTATGAGTACACAAAAACCCAGGTACCTGCTTCATGGCTCTTCCCTGTTGTCATGCAGCATCCCTGCAGATGTGGCCCCTTCCCATTCCTCAGGTATGAAGCGCAGGGCAGATGCACCCCCTGCCCAGCACACCGCAGCAGCGCAGAGAGTTATGCCATAAGAAGGGTCAGTGCCCTTTTACATGTCCTTTCTTGTTCAGTTTATGTTTGCAAAAGGAGTCAACAGTGGGATATCACCGCATGACTCAGAACTGGAGCCATCCATACTGTAAACAGCGCTTCCAGCTTTCACAGTGTTCTCCCCCACCAGCCGGTCTGGCAAGCTTTGCTGGGAGTGAACACATCCAGAATGGAGGTTTCCTCTTTGAAGTGGTATCAGAGGAAGATGCAGTGCACCTCAGTGCTAGCTTGTCCAGAAATGAAATGCCACTCACTTCTAGTGAGTTTGGGGTGGCTCACCCCTCACTGTGTGTCCCAAGGACATCAGGGGTCACCCCAGCATTTCAGGTTGTGCTCGGCTAGGTCCCAGTCACCTGGAGGCTCCCACCAGGTGAGGCCCAGCCTCGGCAGCTCTGGTCTCTTTTCTGGTCTCTTTTCTCTTTGCCTCCTGCAAGGAGAAAAAGCACAAGGGGATAAGGTCCCGCAGCGGGGAAGGAGTTAAGCAGCTGACCAGCTGCCGCCTGTGAGGCACTGAATTCCTCCCCATGCAGCCCAGCAGCCAGCACAGGGACAGTCTATATTTAGAGGGCTGATAAAGGCTTGGTGCCGACAGTTGTCCTGCCCCTCGATGAAGAAGGCACGGGGAGAGAGGGGGGCAGTGGGTTTCTCTCCCTCATACAGCTCCCTGCCAGGTTTCCTGCCCAGCTCTCAGGGCTCCTTTGCTGTGCCCCAGCGGGGACATAGCCCTTCATCCAGGCACAGGCGGTAAGTAAGTGCCATTTCCTTGCTCTCTGCCTCCCTGCTGCCCTGTTAGATTGCTGCTTCCACCCAGGGAGGTGGCAGCGGCTGTGTTTTCAAGCTCCAGGCCAAGCAATGGCCGTCCTGGGTGACCATGGCTGCCTCCCTGCAAAGGGCTACTAGGACAAAGTCCTGAGAGTTAAGGCTGGCTGAAACTGTGGCTTTGGCTTGGAATTGGAGGAGCGTTTCATGCTGGGGAGGTGAGATCTCATGTTTCTTTCCCTGACGCTCTCTGCTGTCCCAGCCTGGCAGCATACAGCTCCGTCCAGAGACCACGCACAGGGGGGAGATAGAGTTTCTGCCCCACCAGCCTTCCTCCTGGCCTCCTGCATGCTTACTCACGGGCAAGGAAGGCGCTTGTGCCTGCTGGGCACCAGCCAGGGAGCAGCACGAGGACACAGGATCAGCAGGTGCCCTGGAAGAGAAGCCGACATGGCTCCTTGCACCACCGCCTTGCTTGGGAAGATATGCGAACCTTTCTGCCCACCCTGTGGCAGGGTTCACCAGCAGCCTATTGCTGCCTGTAATGGTGCTGTGTTGCATGTTCCTCCCTTCCAGTGGAGCCTCCCTCAGCTGCTATGGCCAGCGGTGGGGATTCAGACAGCGAGCAAGTGGTACCTGATGAAGAGAAGGATGGCCCAGATGTGAAAACGGTGCAGGCCCACTACCTGCGCAGCCCTTCGCCCAGCCGGTGAGTGTGTGTGGTGGCACATTGCCTCCCTTTCCCTTCTGCTCTCTAAAAGCCCAATTTCTGCCTAGTATAAGGACCTGTGGATGTTTTATGTCCATGTTGGTCCTTTTTCTTTCCACAAGAAAGACTGAGGATCTTTGGATTTGGGTTTGGTTGAGAGCCATCTTTAGCTGCAGGCTTTGGATACCAAACAGGAAGCTGTCATTGAGCAAGCAGTGAGTTACTGCATGTAAAAAAAAAAAAGCATGATTTACTCCTAAAGCAAGGAAAAAAGTCATAGAATCATGGAATCACCAAGGTTGGAAAAAACCTCCAAGATAATCTAGTCCAACCTTCCACCCACCACCAATATTGCCTACAAAAATGTTCTTTAGTACTGCATCGAAGTAACTCCCTTTCCTAAAGCAAAAAGGACTTTCTATACACTTTGAGATGCTTTAGCTGAAGGCAGGGAGGAGGGGTCTGTTTGAAAAAAATTTGCCCCGGTGACCTCTTCATTCAGGAAGCTATGAAATGTTTCACATTAGGACCCTCAGCTGTGGGACACTGCAGAAAAATGTAGGCAGAATGCTTATCTCATTTAAATACATGCATTCAAGAATTGTTTAGGAAATTCCCTGAGCTCATATGAAGTAAAATTAGGTGTAGATCTTCATAAATCATTCTTCTTCTGTTGATCAGAAGAAGACCAGCTCATTCAAAGTGAGCCTTCCCCTCCCTCTCCTTCCCTTCTCTCCCCTCCCCTCCCTTCTCCTTACATCCCCTCCCCCACCTCACCACACCCTCTTTCTAGGTAGTGTCCCCTGAGCCTCCTCTTCTCCAGACTGAACAATCCCAGCTCCCTCAGGCTCTCCTCATACGGCCTGTGCTCCAGACCCCTCACCAGCTTTGTTGCCCTTCTTTGAACATGCTCCAGGGCCTTCATGTCTTTCTTGCAGTGAGGGCCCCACAACTGGACGCAGTACTTGAGGTGCGGCCTCACCAGTGCCAAGCACAGGGGGACAGTCAGTTCCCTGCTCCTGCTGGCTACACTATTTCTGATACAAACCAGGATGTCACTGGCCTTTGTGGCCACCTGGGCACACTGCTGGCTCATGTTAAGCTGAGCGTTGACCAACATCCCTAGGTTCATTTCTTCCACACAGCCTTCCAGCCACTCTGCCCCAAGCCTGTAGCGCTGCCTGGGGTTGTTCTGGCCAAAGTGCAGGATCTGGCACTTGGTCTTGTTGAACTTCATCCCATTGGCCTCAGCCCAGTGATCCAGCCTGTCCAGATCCCTCTGTAGCACCTTCCTACCCTCAGGCAGATTGATGCTTCCTCCAAACTTGGTGTCATCTGCAAACTTACTGAGAATGCTCAATCCCCTCATCCAGGCCATCAGTAAAGGATATTAAACAGAACGGACCCCTATGCTGACCCCTGAGGAACACTGCTAGTGACAGTTTCAACCTTAATGCTTGTATTGCTTGTCATAACCCGAAGGATGCATACAGACAATTAGATAACAGAAAACAAATAGCATTTTTGTATCATAATTAGTTTTGAATTGTTTAATAGGACAACGTTCATGTCTGCCTGTTGAGGTGAGAGCTATCTGTGAGATTGTTTCATTTGGTCCATCCCTCTTCCTGTCTCAAACCAGACATCTCTCTGCCCGAAACCTTCCCCACTGGCCTATTCTTCTGTACTCCCAGCTCGCTGAAGCTCCTCTCCCTCAGGACCCTTTTTTAATATAGATTGAAAAACGTATTTGAAGCCTTTAGCTCTCATCTGGAGAGCAGAATGAGGGCTCAAGAAGAGCAGGGCTCCCATTGTATCATCGGTAGATCCTTTCTGCTCCAGTTCCCTCTTGTTGTTCTCTAGAATGAGTATAAGGGTTAATGGGATCATGGGTCATGGAGATGGGATCCCAGTAGAGGGCATTTGCCTAATAGGAAGTGTGGTTGGTTGGCAGGTATTCGATGATATCAGACACTGATACGGAGAGCATATTCATGGAGCCTATCCATCTGTCATCTTCTGTGGCTGCCAAACAAATAATCAATGAAGGTAAGAGGAGGAAATGTAAAAGTATGTACATAGTAGAGACTTGAGTTGCAATTGTTTTGCCTTTTTCATTCAGATACCTCACAATGACAAAAAAAGCCTTTACGAGCAAACCACACTTGAGGCAGAGGTGAAAACCACTAGGAAACCATAGAATCACAGAATCATTAAAGTTGGAAAAGACCTCTAAGATCATGTAGTCCAACCATCTACCCACCCCCACCATGCCCACTAACCATGTTCCGTGGTGCCACACCTCCAGGGTTCTTAAACACCTCCAGGGAAGGTTTCTCCACCACACCTCTGGGCAGCAAATAACAATACGCAGAAAGGTTTGGTGACTTCCTTTGAAGCTGTGGACTGAATCTGTGGCAGAATCATGTACTACAGTGATGGAAATGGTTTGGTTGCTAGTTGCTTGCTGCAACAGTGTCCTCTTCCATTCTTTTGGAGCTGGAAGAAGCGTGCGCTTTAACTCCCAAGCCATTGTGTCTCTGGACTAAGAGGACTGTGTACTATACTCTTCCCATTATAACAACCTTCAGGCTATTAGGTAAGCATGTATGTGCATGTGTTGCAGACAGGACAATGTGAGGTCACTGGGGAAAAAAATCTACAAGGGTTATCTTGGGAACAAAGAATGTCAGGTTGTGTATTTTTTTTTGTTTTTACGTGATTTTAGTTAATTGTCTGTTTGTTTCAGAATTGAAGACAAAGCACATCAAGATAGATGCAGTGTGTCCCAAGATGTTAGAGTCTGCACAGCAGCTGATGGTGGAAGACCTGTACAACCGAGTTAAAGAAAAGATTGATGACACCAGCTTGTTTAACACTCCATGTGTCATGGACTTGCAGAGGGCACTTGTAAAGGACAGGCTGGAAACTCCAAGAGATGCTGTGGATGAAGTCTGGCCCAATGTCTTCATAGCAGAAAAGTGAGTGTCAGCTTTTGTATCAAGTTGCATGAGATTCCCGGTGAAGGATGAGATGGAACCACTGAAGGCATAACATATATTACATGCATCTAATATCTTTCATCCCTAGAAAGTCACAGTGTTTTTTAGAATATGAATCATAGAACTATAGAATCATTAAGGTTGGAAGAGACCACTAAGATCACCCAGCCTAACCACTACCCCATCCCCACCGTATGGCCACCAACCATGTCCCTCATTGCCACATCCACACGGTCTTGAATACCTTCAGGGACACTGACTCCACCCTATCCTCGGGCAGCTGGTGCCACTGCCTCACTGCTCTTTCTGAGCAACTTTGTGCCATCTGAATATATGTTCACATATATGCTCACGTGGATCACATAGTTCAGAGATCTCTGTGCACTGAGAAGTAAACACGTCTGGATCAGCGTTCAGCAGCTTTCCCATGCTATTTCAAAGCTTCAGAAAATGTAGCAAAAGAAAAGGAAGATGAGCCCAAATTGAGCTCTTCTGGTTGGAGTTTGGCCTTGAAATTGGGACTAAAGTCCTTCTTGCGTAAAAGAAAATTGAAAAAGAAATACCATAGCAAATGTTGAGTGGAAATGGCTAGGTCTGCTGTACCACTGAAACACCTGTACAGGTGACGAGCATAGAATTAGAAGGGGATACAGTTTAAAACATCAATTGTGGGGTGACAAAAATGGAGAAATAAGTAAATGGCATGAACCTAAGACGGCAGGATGATTTTAAAATCAAGCTGAAGTTGAAACAGAGTGTGCAGAAATACTGGTGAGCGCAGGTTTATCTTTTCCCAGTGAGCATTAGAGACAAATGTTTGCAGAACTCTCAAAAGACCTTAAGGTCTTAGGGGAGCCACGTGTTGGATGAGTGACGCAGACTGGGAATTGGGTAGCTCTTGCAGCACACGGCTTCTTTCCTACTGAAATAGGAACACTGATATCTAACACTTTCTTTTCTTTTCTGAAGGAGTGTTGCAGTGAACAAAAGCCGTTTGAAGAGACTGGGCATTACACATGTCTTGAATGCAGCTCATGGTACAGGTGTATACACAGGACCTGATTTCTACAATGGTCTAAATATCCAATACATGGGCATTGAAGTGGATGATTTTCCAGATATGGATATTTCCAAACACTTCCATCCAGCTGCAGAGTTCCTGGATGAAGCACTGCTGACTTACAGGGGTAAGGCAAAAAGATTATGCTACTTTGGAATGCTTGGGAATTAATGGGTAGAAGTGTTACTCTGATAAACAACTGATGATACATTTTTAAGTGGGTAGAGGGTAGATTCATTTTTCTTTGTATTCGAGTACAGTAAACACTTCTTGCCCATTTCTGCAGTGCCTCATACAAAACAGAAAGCCAATTTCAATAGCTCTACTTCTCCATGTTCTTACTCATAACTCCCATTTATTCCCTTTGCATATGACCGATGCTCAGTTTGTGCCACTGTTGACTTCAGCTCACTAAGACAGCAAATCCAATTGCCCTCCAAGGAAGAGATGATTTTTCACTAGGCTAGTAAGCTGAACTAGATCACCAAAGGGTACCAAAGACTACAGAGGGGAAGATGCAGGCAGACAGAAGAAAGAAAGAAGAGGAATGAGATCTCCCCCTTTGGTTAGGCTGTTAGATAGGCTTTACTGGCTGTTAAAACACTTGGAAGACAACTAGGACTCTGGTACTAAGAAAGATGTAAAATACATTTATTTGGAAAGTGTAGGAATAGGTGCATTAAGAAAATGCCTATGGTAACACATCAACAGTCAGGAAGGAGGTGCTTAAACTGGCTTCATTAAGTTTCAGTGCAAAGAGCACATTGATAAATTGGAGTTTATCACACACCAGGGAACAATAATTTCAGTTGTTTGCAGGCTAGCAAGGCCTCATTTATTCTCTTTGTATTCACAAGCTTTTATTTAACTTTAATTTGCTGTAAGACTATATATAAAAAACAATCTTTTTGTGCCAAAGCTTAGGGTTTTTTTTTGCAAGATATGGTTACTGTGTAAACACTGTGAAATACAGCAGATCATTCTGGCTCTCACTGTTTACAGAATGGTGGGTCCCAAACTTTGGAGTAAGTACCTGTGCCAGCTCACTGGAGTCAAAATCAGCTTTCTTCTTCTAGCTGCATGGTCCTCCTATTCTGAGATTCACTCTGGCTCTGGCCTCTAGCCAGTCTACCTGTAACAGATTCAGCGTGCCCTGCAAAAGAGCAGATATGGGCTCTGGGAAAAAAAAAAGAAAAAAAAAGATTAAATTAATATAAAATTATATTTAAAAGTCCTATGATGTTCCTAATTGATGTTATTTGTGTATCCCCCCCAATACCCTCCTGGAGGCTACTGCTAGCATCTCCCTTTTCACATATGGGAAAACTAAAGCATGGGAAGCTTACATGTCTTACCCTATGTCAGCCTAGGACTTAACAAGAATAACAAGAATACTGCATCACTTCTCTTTCTAATGCCTACTGTAAGCTTTTTGATTATTTGGGGAAATGAATTGTGTAGGTGAAATTATGAATGTTGTTTAGTTTGTTTTAAAATGTGCATGCCCACAGCTTCTGAAACTGATGTGGTTTTTGTTCATAACTATCTAGACTTTTACTAAGGCAGAACTAGCAAAAATCTATTTGTTACTGATTTCAGTCACTGAAACATAATCTGTTTTTAAACAGTATTCAGAGAATGCACTTGTGCTACACATCAGAACTTCTCTCTGTTTTAGGAAATAGCTAATTACTTCTATGTTCAATATCTGTAGGAAAAATCCTTGTTAGCAGTGAAATGGGAATCAGTCGCTCAGCTGTGCTGGTGGCTGCTTATCTGATGATCTATCACCATATGACCATTCTGGAGGCTCTGATGACTCTGAGAAAGAAACGTGCCATTTACCCCAATGATGGCTTCCTCAAGCAGCTAAGGGAGCTTAACGAGCAATTACTGGAGGAACGAGAGTTGGAACATACTGGAGATGAAGATGTCACTCCTAGTCAAAGTCCTGTCACCCACCCAGGGACGTCTTCCCGGCTGTCTGGAGCTGAGGACTCCGAAAGTGTCATAGGACCCAAAGCACACTCCATCACAGTAGAAGAAGAAGACAACAGCAGCATGCTAAGCAGTTTTATGAGCTCTTCATCAGTGGGAAAAACTAGCTGGGTTTCCAAACGCTCCATCCTCATCAGTGAGGAGGAAGAGGAACAATTATATGAGGAATGGAGGAAGAAACAAGGCCTGCCTGCAAAGGAATCAGCAACTGACCATGGAAAAAGTGTGTCGCCAAGGCTTCTGGCTCAGGAAGGGGAGCAATATGAGGAGGATGTGGAACAGAGGATCCATGACTGGCAGCGCAGAAATGAGAAATACCAAACAGAGGGTCCACCCAGAGAGGAGGATGGAAATTCTAGCATGGGAGGAAGACCTTACCGATCAGGTGAATTTAGTGATGATGAGAGTGTGAGCAGTTTTGAGATCCGAACCCTAAAGCGACAGTTGGAAGCCAGCAGCTTTAGCAAGATGAGGAGGAGCCGCACAGACTCTGTGTCTTCAGAGAGCACTTGGGACATGTGGAACCAAAGGCTGATGGAGATTGAGAAGGAAGCTGTTCAGAGGTACCGTTCTAAGAATAAGAATGGTGGGGAGAGACAATCCCCAGAAACAGGAAGAAAGGAGAGGGATGTGGATGAGGAAAGCGTGTTGTCAGACTGTAGCTCCTTCTATAATTTCTGTCAAAAGAACAAAGACAAGTTGACTCCTCTAGAAAGGTGGAAGATCAAGAGGATCCAGTTTGGCTTTCACAAGAAGGATTTAGAATCATCATCATCTTCTGCACCATCTCCAGCAGAAGATGGCAGCCAGGCTGGTGAGGAGGGGACTGAAGGGAAGAATTTGTCAGATGTTAATCTGAGTGCTTACCAAGCTTGGAAAATGAAGCGGCAGAAGAAGGTGGGCTCTGAAAGCAAGGAGGAATTCGTGGAGTTTGCCAAAAGTGAGGATTCTGCTTCAGCTAAAAAGAAGCAGAGGCGTGTAGAGCTCCTTGAACGCTCAAAGAAAATTTTAGAAGAAAGCCAGTCCATGTGCAGCTGGGAGACAGACAGTACAATGAGTGGGAGTATCCCGTTGTCTGCTTTCTGGGCCTCAGCACCTTCTGCAAATGGTGCTGAGGATGCAGCTTCTACACTGAGCATGAAGACGAATCATTCATCTTTATCACAGACCAGGAGCAGCACTGGGGCAACACAGCCAAATATTCCTCTTCCCAATCTCCCAGTTGGCCCAGGTGACACGATATCTATGGCAAGCATTCAGAACTGGATTGCTAACGTGGTCAGTGAAACCATTGCTCAAAAGCAAAATGAGATCATGATGCTGTCCCGTCCATCGTCTGCAATGGCCTCCAGTGTAATGTCAGGAGACCTTGGCAGGCGTGTAGATGACGACAAGATTTCCCTTCTCAGTTCTCAGTGTGGCTCATCTTTTCCTGCCTCTCATCTCAGTCAGCAGGACATGCGCAGGTCTGAGTCTCAGTCTGTCCTGTCTTGCAATACCTCCGTGAGTGAGAGGGCAGAAGGGACTAGTGCAAACATGAGGACTATGCAAACAAGCAAACCACTGTATAGCCTCTTTGCTGATGATGTTGATCTAAAGAAACTCAGCAGGAAGGAGAAGGAGATACAGATGGAAATGAGAGAGAAAATGACAGATTACCAAATTGAAAAGGTGATAAGCAACAATAAACGCAGCACTCTATTTAAGAAAAAGGTGAACAAAGGAGAGGAAAATGAAATAGAAGAGGATGTGGAGAGTATAACAAACAACTACAGGCACCCACTGCAAGCAGATCTAGACAGAAATGATACAATCTTTACTCTGTCCAGTCTATCTGCAAACATGGGTGCACTGAAGTCAGAAGTAGAGACTGATGTTACCAAGTGGCTCAGTGGCCTGAAAGCAGAAAAACAATCATCATCGTATCATGATCAAAGTGAGAATTTCAGAGAGAAATACAGCAGATCATCCAAAGTAAGAGAGATGGATTCTGAAACATCCAGTTACAGATTCTCCAGATCCCAAAGAGAAGAGCTTGACAGTTCTTCCTATGAGTCAAAAGGAGATTCACTGAGAACCATGTCAAGATTTTCCTCTGCTTCGGCAAAAGAGGACAAAAAGATGTATAAGTTCACAAGGTCGAGGGTCAGTGAGACAACAAGTTCTGGTGAAAAAAGCCCAGAACTGCATGTTTTCAGCCAAACACCAGAACCATCCTTTGACTCTGAATACCCTGAGTCATCTACACAGACTCGAGTCAGATCTCATCATGTGGAGGCATGTGAAGAGGAGGCCATGTCAGACACGTCAGAATTTGGAGCCAAGAGAAAGTTCACCCAGAGCTTTTCAAAGTCTGAAGAGAATGGAAAGAAAGAGGCGAAAGTGGAACAAAGTGAAGAGAGATTTGCATCTAGACAGTTTTCTCAGTACAAGCGAAGTGTGCGTAAAGAGGAGGAAGAAGAATTGGATGATGATGCTATTATTGCTGCATGGAGAAACCGACTAGAAGAAACTACTGCAAAGCTCCGTCGGAGAAAGGAAGAGTGACCAAGGATCAGATTAGAGGAACACAAGCAGAGTGTAAGAGTCCTAGAATCACTCATCATTATATTTCTGATAATCCTTTGTGGTTTGCAGGGCATTTCCTGCAGATAGGTCTTTTCTTAATCAAAAGCGATAAAGGGAAGAGGTCAAGTTTTGGAAGTGTTTGTGGTTTTTCAGAAAGAAGATGCTAGTATTAAATGATCAATGTAGGTAGGGACACAATGTTAGAAGCCAGGTGAAGTTTCAGCGGCAAAGTAACGGTAGCACCTCCATTCAAAAGACCAATCACAGCACATTTTGATTATTTCAATTTCCTAGTTTTGTTAAAGACTGAACATACATTTCTCTAGGATTTTTTTTGATCATAAAAGGCAGAAGCCAACAACTTTTCCGAGGAACTTGAAGAGTTCCTGTCTTAATCAATTTTACTTGAGAAGATATTGCTAGAAAGGCTCCATTCCAGTCTTATGAATGTCTACAGAAATAAGACTGTTCAGGAAAATACAGGTACTGTTTTCTTTCACCGAGTCGATGAAGCAAAGTCAAATACTAGAAAAAAGAAAATGCCTCTTTCTTTTTAGAAGTATAAGGCAGTAATGAATGTATTCCTGTGGTACAGTATTTGTCTTTTGGATAGAATTGCCTTTGCTTCATGGTTGGTTCCTGCGAATAACTTCGGGCCAACGTAACAAAATACAGTAATATCGCCATCAGTCTAAAATCTACTTCAAGATTTAGAGTTAGGGTGAAGATTAGTGTTAGTTTAGGCAGGGTTTCTGGAGCACTGGCTTCAGTTTGTTGTTTGTATGCAGCTCAGCTGAGTCTGTGCTCTCATGTTGATAGTCAGATTGTCATGTCTTGATTGTCAAGACAATTACCTTAGTGGAAAAGAGTGATACACAAACTGACCTCACAGTAAAACAACGTATAACTAAAGTGTTGGTAGAAGACACTGTGCAAAGACTTCTCCAAGGACAAAATGTATGTCTGTTGAGTGTGGTGCTTTGAAGCTTGATTTAGGAGGTGGTGGATTTAGTTGTCATGTTGCAACTTTTTGTTACCAGGCAACATCCTCCACCTCTCCCTTATAAACACCTCGGCCAGTTGCTCTGGGTTTTTCCTCTGGAGTTATTTGTTCCCTCTCTGGGCCCTCTGGCAGAGCTGAATGTAAAACAGCAATGAAGGGATGATGCAACAGCACAGCATCACTCTCTTGCAGAAAGTTGTCTTCCTTTCTTCTCTCTCTCACTGTGATGCTTAGGGCTCGCTATACTGTTATGCTAGCACCTCTCACTATTTTAATTGTGTAATATAGGCAGTAAGCTCCACAGGGTCTAGTTTTTGTCCTTCTCTGTACGACGCTACGCACATCAGCAATGCTATCTAAATAATGGTTACTAATAACAAAATGCAGGTGCCAATTTTCCTAAACTTAGCATCATTTATCTCGACTCTAACTCACTGATTAGACATTATCCCTGCTTCTCTGAAGATAAAGATTACTCTTTCTGACAGCCAGGACCGGGGCAAATGATAGCTGCTTATTGTCAGGTGAATGGAGTCTCAAAATCAGGTGATTGAACAATAACAGGGCTAGAAAAATAAGGACATATTTTACTTGCGTCTTTTTTTTTTTTTTTTTTTTACGAGTAAGCACAGATTTCATTTTTGAAGTACATAAGGAACATTGTCTTGTTAATGTTCCAGGCATTCAGAGGTGCTGCAAGGCTTATCATGCACTGCTACTGCAATATAATACACAATACAACACAATGCATCCCTTACTTCTGCGTAGTTCTCTGAGGTTTTTCTTTAAAGTGGTGGCATTTCAGGCTTTGATCCACATTTGGAGATTTTACATTGAATTTCTGCAGAGTGCTAAAATTGGTATTTTCTGCTTTTCTTCACCTCTGCTAAAGTTGCTATGTGCAAAACAATGTGATGCTTATGCTTAATTGGAGCTTACTTTAATTTCAATTTCAAAAAGATCTCCAGCGTGAGCACCGGATCCGTCCTCTCTCTCTTTGCAACAGTAAGTGGTTACTTGAGTTTTGACGGATCAAAGTGAAAGTGCACCACGCCTTCTGGCAGTGAATCTGCTCTTTTACAAAGGCTGTTCCCTCTGAAAATCTCTCTCCCGCTTCCTAAGGCTGCTGCTGCTCTCGACAGAAACGCCTGTCCTCTGCAGGTACTGTAGGGGGCATCTCACACTGTAAAAGATGAGCATCATACGATGTAGTAATTGGTTTCATTTTGCACTGCACAGCACAGCCTTTGTTTGGGTAGCATTTTGATTTAAACAGCAATCCAGGTCTGCTGCACAAATAAATTATTCAAGACTGAGGGGCAGAATGTGGTTCTGTAACCAGCCTGAGCCAAACCATCCTGATAGAGAGTTTTGACCCTTCTGGGAAAGGGTTAAGTGGGTTCTGCTGACTCACTGAGGTAGGTGGCTTATTAGTTCCCTTGTCTAAAAGAGAGATAAAAATGGTTTGCTGGGGAGAAGCCGTCTAGGATGCTGGCTGAGCAGTCATGAGGGAGAAGCCTTAGAAACAGCTGAACTTTATTTTCTTATTGCTTATATCCTTGCTAATAAAGCCAAACCCCCAAAGCAATAAGGGGGTGGAGATAATTTTGGACTCCATTCAGTGTATGGTCTGTGCTTGAAAGTGAGTTGGGAAAGGCTCCAGCTCACAAGTATAAATTACATGAAACAGTGACATAAAGACCTTGCATGGTGAAAATATTAAAGCATTCAGTCATAAGACCAATAACCAGGAGAGACAGAAATGAAGGGGTTGAAGGGAGGCTAGAAAGTCAGGTTTTAAGATTAGATTTTAGAAGGCAATACAGAATCGGTGAAAGAGGAAAGGTCTGCACCAATTGTTTCGGGTGACCAGAGCCGCAGAGAGAATGTTTTTTCAGCAATGACACTTAGTCTGACATTAGGCTGAAAGAGTAGGTAAGTATCCAAATTTATCTGGGAAGGATTTCTCAGCAAATATGCTCTGGGGCTGATGTTTTTCTCAGCCTCACTTTTCTGCTGTAGGCAGGAAGGTGGGGGTTTGGTGTTTTTTTTTTTGGCATTGTTTAGTGGAAGGTGAAAGTGCAAAGAGCATCCATACAGTCAGTTAAGAATATAAACATAAGAACATCAGAAAGGCTATATGAGGTCAAACCAAAGGTCCATCTGGCTCAATATCCTGTCTCTGATGGAGACCAACAGTGAATACCTAGGGAAGAATATAAAAGCAGTGATATAAGTGATTTTTCCCCAGGATGATCTCCCAGCTTCCAGTCATTTGCAACTCAAGGACTTCCTGAGCCAAATGTGATATTTTTGTATTTAATAGCCCTTGACAGATTTTCCTTCCATAGAGGTGCCTAATCATTTCTGAGTTATAACTATTGTAGCCTTGTACCCGTTAGCCTCTATGATCTCTTCTGGCAAGAAGTTCTATACTTACTATGCACTGAATGCTAAACCATCACACTGTTTCTGTCCTGAACCTGCTCCTTACCAGCCTACTTCAATGCCAAGATACCGATCCCTGATTAGAATCCACATGACCCACAAGATTTTACCCACTTCTATCATTATGTCCCACCTTAGCTGTCTGTTTTGCAGCCTAGTGGAGTTTCTCATTCCTGCTATGAGAGCCAGTCCATGTCTCTGATTACTCTGACCACTCTTCTCTGAACCTCTCGCAGTTCGACTTTATCATGTTTGAGATGAGTGACCGAGTCCTCACACAGTATTCACGGTGCAGGTGCAGCAGGGATTTATCCTGTGGCACAATGGCCTCCTTTATTTTTCTTTCTGTTCCTTCCCTATCATCTGGTAACAGTTTGCATGCTTTTTTGGCTGTTGCTGAGCACCAAGGTGACATTTTCATCAAACTATTTATTATAGCCACAAAATCGTGCTGCTGGGTGGCAGTGGTCATTTCTGAGATCATCGCTTTATAGGCTAAATTTTCCTATGTGCAATGCTTTACATTTATTAACCTTGGACTTCATCTACTATTTTAGCGCTCAGTGTTTCAGTCTTACTAAGGCTTGTGTTTTTTTCACAGCTGGCCTCTCACTTCTACTACTCTTGTTTTCTTGATGTCCTTTGAAAAAAAAATGTAGAAACCCAGGTTATGTGGGAAACAAAGAAGTAAAGGAAGGTTAACAGGACAGAGAAACACTTCTGATGTTGGTCTGAATGAAATAAGTAAGAAAATGATGAAAGCTGGAGAGATTGGAGATAGGAAGTATTGAAAAAGAGACGCGAAGACAATAGGCAAATTAAGGAGCAGATCTACAGCGGATGGAAAAGCAAGATATCTAGGGAGCCAAAGAGGCTAATGCCAAATATTCATCTGTTTACTTGTATAACAGTTTTGGTGATAGGCAATTGGGCAACCTCTGTGGGAAGGAGGGGGATGGTGGGATTTAGAGAAATAATGGATTTCTAGGAAATGTGAAGGAGGAGGACTGGGAGAAATGGTGACAGATGTTGATGGGACATAAATGATAAAACGGCATCTGTGCTAGGTTGGGAATTCAAGAAGCAAGCGTGAAAGGAAGTGGAAGCATTGCCAGAAATAGTTACTCCTGGTGCATCAGCTGCATTCTGCATGGCCGTACTGGCAGGGCAGGGCTATAGCCCATTTCCCCCCCCCTCTAGGATTTTCAGGGCAATTTGTTTTATTGCTTGTGGCTCTAGTTTAGACTGGGTAATTTTAAAAGGCATTTAGCACAATTTCGTTTTTATACAGCTCCTTGAGAAATGCTTACACATTAGTTGTAGTGGAGAGCTAGATGAATTATGAGACAAAAAGTTTTAGTTGGGGATGGTTATGCTGCATTGTCTGCATTTCCTTAAAAGGTTTAGCTGAAATATATTGGATATATACATTATAACGTGAAAACATAGTATCCATATAACCTTCCTAAATTTATAGACAATCTAGCGGAGATGCAGAAAGCATGGGATTAATACAGTCTAGGGCTCGGAAACAGAAACTGCATGCTCATACACTCCAGCAGAATCTCTGTGAGAGCTCCCTGCCCACTCTATGGAATTTCATTTGCCATTCAGAAAAACCAAACTGCATTAATTTTCTGCCTGTTTAGTTGTGAAGGAACCTTCAAAAACGTGAACCATGTGTAACAAATAAACAGTTCTCCAGAGAGATGGGATGGTCGCTCTATCGTCGCTCTAAATGGTGTGTGAATTGCCCCAGTCTTCTCAGAAAGGTGTTCACTTCTTTGCCTGGGAGTAATCAGTTAAATGCCAACACGATTTGTTGTATTGCTCTTTGCGTAAAAAGTGGATAGAGGTTAAAAGTAGGTTGTGGTGAGGTGTGGGATTAGGCTGCTTACATTGCTGTTACCAGCATAATCGGTTTAAATGAGCACTCTGTCGTTTTGGCTAGCCCTGTGAACATACATTTTTTGGATATGGAAGAATTGTATCTCCTCTTTATTTATTTATTTATTTGTTTATTTCTTCTGGACTGACTTTTGCTTTCCAGTACATTATATTTTATTCAGGAGCTGATTTCATGTTACTTCCTTTTATCCCTCTGTTACAGTTGTTCACTATCTTCTGAGCTCAGTGTTTTTTCTGTGACTGCTGTTCCCCTATGCAGAGGGTGCACTCACACCCACTTCCACACATGCACACATGCATACACAGACACAAAGTGAAAGCATCATTTATGAGTCATAAGAGCAGGGAACAATATGGTTTCATTCCTCCCCAAGACCAACAGGTTAAAGTAAATGTCGGAATGTCTATGTCAAGCCATCCAGATGTGGTGGTGCAAAAATCACCTTAGAGAGCAGCAGAAGGGACAGTCTGTACTTTCAGCCTTCCCCTATATATTGTGTTTCGAGGATATTTGTTATCTTTAAAATAGATAAACTTCATCCATATGCAAAAAATATAACTGCTCCCACAGTGATTCAAACCTGGGAAATTTTAGACAGCGTGGTTAACTTTTAGTTAGGGCATGGGTGCCCTGGAAGACAGGGATGAGTGTAATGGGAAACTAGCTTCATTGTTAACTGTGGAGAGAACAATGTCCCTCCATAATCAATCAATCAATCACTTAGTGTTTTCCAGTGCACCCTTCGTGCCAACATGCCTGAATGCTTTACGGTCATTAAATTAAATCAAAGAACACACCACAAAATGGACAAGGCCAGATCAATAAATCTTGAAACCTGATTCAAACTTACCAAGGACTCTGAACAAGTAGCCACGGAAGGAAGAACAAATCCATTCAGAAGGGCATGTACATAGGCATAAAACTGAACCAAGACATAAGTGATGTTAGTTAGAAGACAGAAATGCTTAAAGGAACTGATTGTTTTTATGACATCACCCGACTACCAACAGCATCTGTCACCCAGAGCTCACACTCCTATAGTCTTTTTGGACTTCTGAGTGACACTAGAAAATGACTGTTGTGGCAATAACTGTTTACAGCTGGCCGGATAGGTGTTCTTTTCAGGTCAAGTACTGCCAGCGACGTACCTAACTTCAAAGGTTAGCCTGTTTGTGATCTCTACATTTGACTACTGCAGGACACAGTATCAAAGAAAGATGTAGCACACATCAGTTGGTATTAAAGATCGTGTGGCTTCATGCATCTTCATGGATCATCCTAGCAGTCTGATCTTTGTAATGACTGTATTGAATGCAGATCCAGTCCAAGGCCTGCTGGTCTGGTAGATCATCTCTCTCTCCCTGTTCGAGAGGAGAGCTTTAAGATACCACAGCATTCTTTATGAAACTGCCAATTAATGGGAAGCTTTATACATGGTGCTCGTAGAAATTTCTCAGTCACTTCCATAACCTATGGATGTTCACTCACAGAGCAGTTAAAATGACCACAGGCCTAAGTACATCCAAAATTAAATGCAAAATCCGGTTCTTCAACTTCACCTTCCCTCCCTTGATAATTTTGCAAGGCATGTGCTGCTTAGTCTGTGAATTGGATCAGAAGTACTGCCTGGAGGCAAAGGGTCAGAGGAGATTCCACATACGAAAAGCAGGAGGCCCTCAAGAGGGTGCAACCTCAGTTGCTGAACAGACACCAAAATAGGATGGATAAAAGCCCACATGAAACTCAGGTATGTGAGCAAGCAGAAGCTGACAGTCGCCCCTCAGGAATGCAGTATAAAGCTTTCACTTCTGCAGGAGATGAGATCTGAAAGTCTGCTTCTTGGGAGCAATCAGACCTGACCTGTTGCATGGTGCTGCAGTTGCATAATTGAATAGTTGTCTCAATTCATCCCAAAGTGAGTGTTCTTGGTGGTAGTAGACATATAAAATTTGTAAGTCATTAGGGATAAAAGGGCCTATGCAAGGAAAGGTCAGACATTATCCCCATGACCGGCAGAAGGGGTCCATATTAAAACAAAGAAAGTATTTGATTTTCTTTTGAACATGGGCAGATGATTCAGACCCACCTGCCCTTCATATGCTCTGTCTCTCCCCTTCCCATCTCCTCTCTTTTGAAACAGATTTGAGTCCATCCACTTTTATATTTTCAAACAAAACTCATAAAAGGGCCATAAATATCATGACTCGCTAAAATGAAAGCTGTTTTCTTCTCCTCCCAGGAGACTCCTGCCTGAGAGAGAGACAGAAAGAGTTCACCTCTTTGAAAATTCCCCCCTCAGCTGAAGTAAAGCTGGTATCTAAGAGCAGTCTTCAAGGCTTTGTTCTTATCATCTTGACCTGGCTTTGTACCGGCTTCTCTCTGTATTGCCTGTGGAAGTGTGAAGGACGGGGCGAGGGGAAGGAATTTTGGCTATCACTGGCAGAGCAAGGGTCATGCTTGGAAAAGGGATCTCATTGTGGTTTCAGAAAATGTTATAAACTCTGCACACCGGCAGGAAGAATGAAGAAGCTCATTCCCCTGCTAGATCAGACCAATGGTCCACCCCTTTTCTCTCTGATGTTGGCCAGAACAAGATGCATCTTAGAAGGTCTAACGAAAGCCTAAGTGGGCAATTATGGGATAACCTGCCCTGAATTGAATTTTTCTCCCTGCCTGGCCCAAAGTCCTCCTTCATCTCTCTGCCTTGGTTAGAGTTCAAGTTTCTTCCCTGAAGCATGACGGCTTCTCTCCCTTCCAAACTGCTTTTCATCCTGGCCTGTCTAATGCAGCTGCCTGTGACAGTGTTGTGATGGGATGTATAGGTCTCATCCATTGAGAGCCTGTGACAGATCACAGCCTTACTGGAAAGAGAGACGGAGAGGTGAAGAGAAGGCAAGGAAGGGGAGCATAAACTCAGATGAAATATCCATCGGGAAGATGGAAAGAAGAGTGAGTGGCTGAGAAGCTAATTGCTGCCTGCTGACCTGGGCTGTGCAGATAGCTTGCAAGTGAGCATTTTAGCTTTTCAGAAATTTCAGCCTGGAGCACACTAGGAAATGCAGCTCTAGGTTGAAGCTAGTGTTCAACGATACTTCCCCTTATATAAGTGTGTGTGTACAATAAATATGTATTTTTTACAGCTGTAGAAGTATTACAGTAGTTCTGTGAAAACTATTCTGTTTCATTCTGAGGGAACTTTTTCTTACACTTCAGTTCATTACTCGTTTCTGGAAAGAAGTATTGGAGTAACCAGGAGCTACTAGACATTAAACAGGAATTAAAAATGGGTTATTCTTCTATTTGTGCCTGACTTAGGAACCCAAAGCCAGGTGTTCCTCTGTGTGTAGGACCTCATCCCTGTCATACAAACAGGGATGGCTGCCCATGTATTCCAGGTAGAGCAAAGATCTTATCTGATAGGCTAGGGTGTCCAACCAATAAAATGAAATAAAATCAATAATAGAATTATGAATAAGATAATCTAAACCAATGTGGAACCTCATTCGAGCTTATTTCTTCTTCACAACATAAAAGGAATCACTCTTACGAGATCATACTGTAAACAACAGAAAACAAGGCTGTCTCTTGGAAAGTGTCTCCTTCGCCAAATCCTATGGATCAGCTTATAATCTGTTTTTTTCTGTATGCATCTTCAACACTGGGGAGCAACAGTATTTTTCCTATCGGCTCACTGGAGAGGCAGCTGGGATAATTCTTTCCAACAGCAGACCTCTGGCAGAGCTTTGCGTCTTCTGTTTCCTGAAGTGATCTGTGCCCAGGTTTTCTCAGTGCTGGCTAACAGATTTCCCCCACGCTGGATACACGAGATGCCAGAAATGCAGCAGTTTAATGCCAGCCAATTCTCATGCTGGATTTTCTCTGATGAGTAGATACCCAGGTGAGGCTTTTACTTACAGTCTGTAGCACAACAGAGCAATTACCCTTTTAAGCTGCCATTTACAAGTTCAAACGACTATTTTCTTCTAAACCTGTAACACAGTGCCACTGCCTGGTATGGATGGGGTGATAGGAATAATATTTTGCTGTCTTGATCTCATACATGTGTCCACAGCTTGGTCTGATGACAGCCACATACTACAAAATAACCCCTCACGGTCTGCACCCTCTCCCCTCTGTCCACAACCGAGTTCCCTTTATAACTGCACTTTTGCTACGATGACAGCAATGCAGCTATTTCAAGTGCATAGAAATGGAGACTAACTTGCCTATTATTCTTCCCAGTCACCTTTCTCCTTGTCTCTTCTTCAGTCATGAACATCTTGGAAAAGAGATCATCCTTGCGTGGCACCTGGACATTCCTTAGCTCTCTGGGAGAGATACAGTAAATATAAATATGATACTAGATTCTATTTTCACTATAAAAAAGGAGCCACGTTATGACCTGATTTGGTATGATTATACTGTAAATAGGCCATAAACAGTCAAAGGGAAAATAACCTGCAATATTCACACCATTGAGAGACTGTGTATTGGTAATCGCTTTTTCTCCCTGCTGTTCAAAATATTTTCCAAGTGTCCCTGAAACTGCACTGATAGCAAAATGTGGCCCAATTCAGGGGCTTTAATGGTATTGCTAAGTGGAAGTGATTTTTCTCCTAGAAATTTTCAGTGAAATAGTCACTGTTTTGCAAAAATGAAATCATAGCTATTTCACTACAAAAACACTAGAAAAAGGCACAGACCGTCAAAAGTATTTCAGAGAAGCCAGTCCCGTGTTTCCAAAAATGCTGTCCAATGAAGGAAAAAGTACTAATGTTGTAAATAGAGTGGCATTCCTATGCGAAGATGTAAAGAGATTTTGTCGATGTTGGTTGCTGAAGCTAATAGGGAACTTGCCTTCCATTTTATGCATGGGGGAACAACAGCAGATTTATTTATTTTTTTTACCTCTAGCTCATTTTTTCACTTATTTTTTTGGAATAATTGTCATACTTTATTCACCATTCAGAGAATGAGGATTTTAAACCAGCGTGTTAATTCACCATCACAACCACAAACCTTTTTCACGGAGAACTGGGCTACCCCTGGCTATCATGATGCTATAGGAGAGCTGCACCTGATGACTATTTCATAGAATCCTAGAATCGCTGAGGTTGGAAAAGACCATTAAGATCACCCGGTCCAGCCACCAGCCCATCCCCACCATGCTCACTAACCATGTCCCTCAGTGCCAGCTCTACACAGTTCTTGTACACCTTCAGAAATGGTGACTCCACTGCCTCCCTGGGCAGCCTGTACCAGCCTTGATGCAGACAGAATTCTCTTTGTGGGGAAGGTCTTTTTATTTATTTCTTTAGGCCTGATATTTATACACAACATTTCCAAATATTTCCTCTTCGTGACCTCCCTTTATTTCTCAGCATCCTTTTGGACTTTTTGCTATGATAAATTAATATCTAAGGGTGTTGTTACGTACTGTTACTCTATCCAGAGGCCTTCACTAGCACCATTGTAATATGTAGAGCATACAGCACAATCCAAGATGTTCTCACCCTAAGAGAGCTGCAAATTAAGTGAACAAAACAGACCCAGGTTGGGAGAAAGATGTGTCTGGCAGCGTATTTGAGACCCAGTAACTGAGCCCAACGTTGCAGAAGAATGGAGGAAGACCTTGGAAAAGTTCAGAAGACTGAAAATTCAACTCACAAAGTCATTCTCCTTGAGCCATCACTCAGCCGTATGTGGCACAATTAAACACTGACTGGCCTCAAGAGAACACAAGCATGACTCTAAACTAGCGATTAAGTGTTCGCTGGAGAGAGGGAGACATATGTTCCAGGACTTTTTCCAGATAATATACAACGTGAGAGAGTTAAGGATTCATTAGTGCACGCTTATCCCCTCCCATGTGAGTGTTCCTGACTGCTAACCACCAAGCTGCGCTTTGTCTTTCTGGCCAAAAGAATACCGAAATAATCCGTCTGAAGAGAAATAGTTGATGTGGGACTCATTAGCAGCCCCTCTTTCATACCAGAACAGATGACAACACAGGAAAAGAGCATCCCATATGCACATGGAAACAGATTCACCTTCTCCTGGCAAGTTAAAGCACCATATCCCATCTTCTGAGATGCCTGAAAGCCAAGCGGAAAAAGGCCACTCACATGCTGTGTCTGGAGTTGGTGTCAGAACCTCAGGGCTCCAGGAACAGGCTGGAAAGGAGTGCTTTGTTGCAGCCTCATGTGTAGGACTAATCAGGATGACTGCAGGCTGCTGCCAGAAGCAGTGGTGGCATCCCCATCCCCTCTGCTTGCAATCCCAGCCTCCCGGCAGCACAGTGACAACAACGTTTCTGACATGACGTCACAGTGATGTGGGTGCGGGGTACATTGGGTTACCTTGTTGATTTGGTGCCTGGATCATCTTTTAGCTCCAGGTCATGCTGTGGTATTGCAGGTGTTTTCAGATCCAAGTGCAGGCCATCCCCTGGATGGGGCACCCATTCCTAGCAAAACTGGCACCTTTGCATGTGTTTTTCTGTTTGAGAAATGATTCACAAACAGTCAGATGGCTCTGGCTCTGCATGGCAGATTGCTGCCAGAGCACGGCAGCGATTTGGTTAGAAAGCCAAAAGCCAGGCTGCATCACCTGCTGAGCGCACGTCTTCTTTAACATTTAGCATTTCCTTAGCTTTTCACAGCACAACACAGCACAGCTCCAGCCTTTCTTTTTCCTTTGTCCTTCTCTCCTGAGATTTAAAAGTCTGCTAATGCCTCTGGAGTGCCAAATCTCAATGTAGATGGGCCACAAATGGGCCCAAAGTCAGCTCTCAGCCCTAAGTGTGGCAGTCACAGCTCATAATTAGATTCTAATATTAATTCTGCCACTTTTCAACCTTTAAGTTTGGAAAGCAGTAGGCTGACAACACAGAATTGTGTCCTTCTTTGTGTCTCCGCTGAGGTTAGGCCTGATAAGAGATTGTCTTGTAATGTCATGGTGCCGGAATGGGAGGGCTCTGAGGACAAGGACCTGCTCTGAGAGAAGTGTTTTGCCAAAAGGTGTGCAGCGGGAACAGGATGAGAAAGATGTGGCACGCTGCAGTGGACACAAAAAGGCTCTCTCTGCTCCTTTAATCTACCACTCAGGCTGCGTTACATGTCATAAAACACATGTTCCTTGCAAGAAGATCAGAATAAGATGGTGTTTGGCTTAAAACCTGCTTTTGAATGTAAATTAGGTCTGTCCTCCAACACATTTATTTTATTCTGTTGCTTTCCTCTCTGTGGAACCTTTCCTTGGTTGCTCCTCTGGTGATACTCTGGCCCTGACTGGTGGGAATCACGAACTCTGCTCACGTCACAGGCTCTAAGAATCAGGTCCTCGGTATCTTGCTGTCGGTATCTTGCAATCTTGGCTGAGGGCAGCAGGGACTCACAGAACCCTGCCTAGAGCACACCTGCACAGCGTTTTTTCCCCGCCCTTTCCTGCACAATTATTTAGGGAAACCTATTACTTTAGGCCAGAACAGCCACATTAATAACATTCACTGTTTAAGCCTTTCACTCAGGTCATTTCCTTGCAGCGGAAACTTACACACTGTCAAAGTTGACAGTGCTACGGCAGTTTATTGCACCAGAAGACCTGGCCTTTTCTTCCCTCCCATCTCCCGAGCTTGGCTGCTCCCATTATATGAGCCCTGGTTCACAACTGTCCTTAATAAAATCTCCGTGCTCCATATGCTCCCTCAGCCTCACTTTGATTAGCGCTCCTGCAGTCTTCCTCACTGCTGACGTCGGGTGCATGCACAGCTCTTCAATTTCCCGACAGCCCTTTTCAAACACCGGCTTTTAATCAGGCTCTGTTTTACCAGCACTTCCTTCTCTCACAGTGCTTTTGAAACACTGTTGCTGTTAGTGGTGGTGTTCCTTCTCCACTGCCCTTTTTTGTTGTTTCCATACAGAATTTCTTAGCTCTTCAGACGTCCTTTTTTTTTTTGTCTTTTTTTTTTTTTTTTCTTCCCAGTTTCCTTTTTTTCTGTGCTGCGATCCTAATTTCCTTCAGGATTTCTCCTTCCTCTCCTGGGAAATTTCTCTCTATTTCTGGCATCTGTCCTTCCTAACCCTTCCCACATATTTTTTTTATTTTTATTTTTTTCCTTCCAAAGATGGGGGAAAAGAAGAAAAGAATCCATTTAATATTTTTTCTGTAGCAACGTCTATCTCATCTGTCAATAAATTACCCTTTGCCATCTCCGGGAGACCCCTTTGTCTCCCTTCACTGACCTTATTCTGTACCTTGCCTGGTTTTTTTTAAGGGAGGATGCAATATCCCTGGGCTGTCATTCCATGAAGAACAGCTGTCATTCCTCCCACAGTGTATGCGTATGTGTCTGAGGAGGGAGAGGGAAGGGAGGGGGGAATTATAGGAAGACAGGGAGCTGCCACTGGGAAATACGATGGTCTTGTTCACAGTGGTTAATGTTTTTTCATTCATGATATTCACCTGGCAATGCTGTCTCTTTCTTCTAGTGGCTATAGACATTCGTTTTATGGTTAACAGAAATCTAACGTATCTGAAACATAGAATATTTATTAGAGAGTTCATTAAACACTTTTTTTTTGAAGTCATTATGCACATATTTTTTACATTTATAAATGCTTTACACTCTCTACAGCTGTGAATGCTGTACCAGTGTCAGAATTGTGGTCTGTTACTACCGAGTAGGATTCAGAAAGCGTATCCATGTGGCTAAAATACATATGACTTGTCCGAGCATTTTCAGCGTTGGAAAACGAAATGCTCACTGATAGGGTTAAAGAGCACCGTGTAGTCCTGCATGCAATAGCTGGCTGTGTAGACCTGCATGAGGAAGAGGTGGGTCCTTGAATGCAGCAATTTCTGCCCTTCCCTTGCCCCTCCTTGCGCTGTGTGAAGCACTGCAGCCGCCCAGAGAGGTCATAGCGCAGTGTTCCCAGTCTCGCTCATGATCCAAGGGCTGTTTCACACTGGTCACACGTAGCACAGATGCAAGCCCCTGCCTTTCTGCCTCTGTCCCTCTGCAAAATAAGCGTAAATTTTAAAGGTCTGCATAAGCAAACAATGCCTTTAAATAAAAAAAAAGAACTGAAAAAAACTGCTGAAGATGCCCTCACCTCTGCAGTGTCTGGTAATTACACTGCTAAATGCATTTACTCCCACAATATATCTATGCAAAAATATCTACCTGAAATAAGGAAACACAGTCATTGGCATTATGCAGGTGTCCAGCAGAGTCTCAGAAGCTCTGTCCAAAGTGACACGATGGTAGAAAAATTACCAGCAGGCCACCCAAGCATCAGAGTCAAAAGCCTGGTGTGATGCATCACGACTCCTGTTTGATCCACCTCCAAGGTTTCCTTTGTCTGGAAAGCAGTGCACAGGCACTGTGTGTCTGTGTCACAGGAACCAGGTACCCCCTCCAATGTGCAAGCCCAGAGGCGGTCCAAGGCCACAGATCAGCCAAAGCTAGAGCGAGACTGGAGAATGCACACTCAATCAAAAAGGAGGCCCAGGTGTGAAGCATGTATCAAATTTGCCATTTCCTTGACCCATGCTGGTATGACATCGGAATAATATCTTTTCTCTTAGAAGTGCTACACTACTTATTTTACAGCTGCTTTGTTAGTGCTCTCTGCTATGGACCCTTCTCTCTCGTCTGACTGTTCTAACTCGGTCTTTGTTGGATTTAGCTGCCCCAACTGAAAAGGTAACCCATCTCCTCAACTGGGGGGCAATTAATTCTTTAGCCACCATAGTGAATTGCATTGATACGATCCTCAACTGAATCACTAATTTCTGCCATTCTCAGTTCAGGATATTGGAGTAAATTGGTATCAGTGGTGATTTACACCAATGCATTAGGCTATGAGCTGATATAGTTAGCAGTGAACAAGCTGTTTGCCAAGACACCTCTTCCCTGGGTTGACTACCTCCCGCCTTAATAACTTCAGCTTCTCCACGGTAAATCATGAAGGTTTGGGAACCAGAGCCTCACTTCCCTGGGATGTAATATCACAGCGCTGGAAGCAGTCTTGAGCCTTCAGGAAATGATACGGGGCTACGGCTCTCTACACATGGAATGGTTTCCAAACCTGTTTACCTGCTGGTTAACACCAACCCTGCACCAGCATCAGGAACAGTGTCTGCTGAAGAACCGCCCCTGGCTGCTGCCATCTTCAGGACGATACCATGTAATTATCCAGATCTTTTGTAAAATGACACCTGTGGCAACTGGCAGAGTACTTGCACAAACATTACCATCCCTGAGGCTGAGAAAATTTTAAATACCCTTAGTAATGTAGTACTAAAACCCTGATGATGAGTGAGCGTGGGTGGAATAATTCTCTCCTCAGAACAAGGTGGCTTTTCTCTTTCAAAGCCCGTAGTTGAATCCTTATCTCCTCGATAAATAAAAACAAACCTCCCCTGTTATTATTGTTCTGCTTCACCTTTTGACTGTCGATTAGATTTACCATGCTCACTTCCCTTTGGCAGTGCAAGTGGAATCCATGTGTTTCTGATGGGTGCCAGTGCAACCTTTGCCTTTCTCTACCTCAGACCCTCCAGTTCCCGAGTGTCTGGGCAGCTGTTAATGACCCGTCCCAGGCACACCTTTCTGAGCGATCACTATGGCCAACGTGCTCATTACCACTTTGAATTGTTATCTTATTTCTAACCCTCACCTCTTGGAGTCAAACCTGATACCTCTCTGAAGAGAGAAGCTTGTGGTGATGGCTGCCTTGCTCAGGCTGTTTCTCCTTTCCCTGTTTTTTAGTGCTTTCCCTGACGAGGCCCCAGGATTATTGCAAACCAGTCCCAGGAAGAAATGCTGTTCAATTAGGCGAAAAGAAACTCGAAGGAAAAAAGGAGTAGAGCCAGCAAATTGCTTGAGATAACAATCTCCCCCCACCCGTGTGTCTCTGTAACTAAGAGGATTAGCTGAACTTTCTGTGTCACACCAAAACTGACAATAAGCAACAGTGACTTCCCCCCGCTGGCACTTGTACCTTCACATGTTTCATTTTCTTGCCCATACTACTGCCTTGCCCCTTGCTGATTGTATGACAAACTTGGGGATGAACGTGATGGCTCTTTCCTTTCCTTTCAGATTTATGACTCAAAGCCAAACAAAACCCAACTCTAGTTATTACATGCTCTGTTTCCTCCTAACAACAGCTCACTTTTAACAGTATAAGCTAACCAAGGAAACATGGAAATATGGTCTACTTGATCTCACCTGATCTATCTGCTGTTTGCAGATAGGGGCACGAAAAGCGGCCTCAGGTCTGCCACCATGGGACTAAGCGCAAAGGCTTCCCTCGGGAGCAGGACCAGTTGTGCAGCATATACAAAGCAAAAGTCCCATCAAAAGCCAAAGTGACAGAGTCTCCATGTAGGTATAGTACCACCAGCAAGAAACTTGATGCTTTTTTGTGCAGTGGTGGGACTATCCAGAGCGCTTTTCCAGTGAGGGAAATGAGCTCTGGTGAAGGACTCTGTTGCCAATGACACTATCAGCCCCATGTGCTTCTGACAGTGGCGTAAACACGGTGAAAAGAATGTAGTGAGGGGCTGATTACATGCGAAATAATTTCTGTTTCTGTAGTAAAACCATTCCAGTTTGCTGAGTCGCATATAAACATTTTAAAGCAGGTGAGCAGCTCCTTACCATGAGCCTTAGACAGAACTCACGCGAGGAGAGGAAGTTTGTTCCAAAACAGACAAGACTGAGGAGGACTGTCTCACTGACACTTGTTGCTTCCTCTTCTCCCCACCCCTCTGAAGTTTCCACACAACAACACAGCAGAAGGTGGTGGAAATATGGAAGGTGAATCTCTCTGACACCTGAGGGGCAGCATGCAGGCACACTGACACAGTAAGTAGCTGTGCCGCAGGGAAGGAGGCAGGAGAAGCGGAAACATTTTGGGATGTAAGATGCCACGAGGAAACAAATTGGGATGTGGGACTCCAGTGACTGTCACCAGGGCAGGGATTGAGGGAAAATGCTGGTGGAACAGCATCAGCAGGAAATACTGGGGTTGGGTCATAAAATGCTTGGGATTTGCCTGTTTTTGGAAAGCGTTTTACTGAACTAGGCATCTGT
Organism: Alectoris magna; assembly: GCA_030625065.1. Classification (NCBI taxonomy): domain Eukaryota; kingdom Metazoa; phylum Chordata; class Aves; order Galliformes; family Phasianidae; genus Alectoris; species Alectoris magna. Next base: position 104,730,112 of record CM060560.1, read on the forward strand.
GCTAACTGCCCTTGTATTGCTACACAACTCCCTAGACCTAAATTAAATCACTATGGCATTTCTGCCATGTTAAATGGTGCGAGCAGGTACTCTCAAGCCACATAAATTCAGCAAAGTAGTGGTTTGGGGGTCTCCGTACAGCTTTACTTGACATTAAAGGGTATGTACTGTGGGGGAGAAATACCTCCAGACAGGCTTTTACTCCAAAAATTCGTTCAGACCGAGGCATTGTAAGAAACACCCAATGTATTGCCGTGGGGCAAGACTGACTTGTCACTCTATAGCAACCCCTGTCTCCTCTATATGGAGCAGCAGTTTCAGTTCAAAGGGATCTAGGCCCATTCTCTTTCTCCATATACATGAAATGGGACCAGAGCGGAGCGTGGCAGCCTCTTAACAGTGCCCCACAGCACTGTGAGAGTTCAAACTAGAGAGTGAAGGACACCGTGTCCAATTGAAATTACAGAGGAATTCAGGGTAGGCAGAATGTAATTACACAATTGGAATTTAAACTGTGAAATTAAAAGGAAATATTCAAGGATGAAGGGGCAGAGAGAATCCCTAATCTCCAGCCAGGCTAGGCTGTGTGCCAGAAAAGTCCTTTCTGAAGAGGGAATAAGCAAAGCGCCTGTCCTGGAAGAAAGGGAGGTAGAGAATAAAGACGATGTTTTCAAAAGCACCCCAACTCCAGCTGTGAGTTTGTCTTGCGGGCTGTGTCTACTTGACAGAAAACCTAGTGGTTGCTAAAAGGTGTCAGATGCGTCCCTCTTGGCCCTCTCTTCGCTGAGGTCAAAACCAATTTGGTTCCTCGTGTAAAAGCATCCCCAAGAGCACTCCCGAGGTCTACAGCAGACAGTGCACTACGAGGCTGGCTGAAACAACGTGGCCCTCATTTTCTTACAGGTGCAAAACACAGTTTGTCCATCTGTATGGGGTCTGCCAGACCGCAGCCTCACTCTCTGTGATATGTGAGCGCCTCCCAAGTGTAGTTAACAATCCCCAAAATGCTGATAGTACATATTTTTAGCGTTCCTTTGTAGTAAAAGGGGAAGAGAAACTCACCGGGGCAGTCTTGAGCAGCAACCTGGATCGGGCAATGGCAAATCCCACTCCCACAAGCTCTGAATCAAGCTTCAGGAGCCCATTGTGGTCCCTCTGAAGGAGGAGGGTCAGGCTGTGGATCTCTGCGAGCTAAGCAGGGTCCTTGGCTCAGGGCACAGTTTGCCTGTTTTACCTACCTGCCGCTTAGGTAACTGAGGATATGTGACTGAGTTTCTCTGCCTTGATTTGCCATTGCTAAGAAGGCATAGCAATAACTTCTTGAACCACCTAAGTTGGTCGTTGGTTAGATGTAACTGATTAAAATTGGAAGGCGTTCAAAGGCTGCATTGATGAAAACCATTGAAATGTGGATAAAAAATTGAGCTAGAGAAAGTAAGTGTAGCCAAAGTGACAGAGGGTGAGAAACAGACTGAAAAACCCACCTGAAAAGATGTGTCCTCCTAGTGATTATCTCTCCCTTTCCTGAGGATGTGTGAAGGTTCTGAATTACTGGTTTTTTTACAAGTATGAAAATTAAAACCATCTTTCATCTGTGCTCCATGTCCAAAATTAGCAGTTAGCTCGCAGCTGGGAGGAACAGAGCCTTGTGAGATGGCACGACTTCCTTTTCATTAGCTGGGAGATCCACAGGGCCAGCCACGACTCTCAGAAATAAGAGGTTTGGGGTCATCCTTTCTCCAGTCCAGAGGCAACAAGAGAGGGACAGAACCAGAGCCAGAAAGCAGCTTGCTTGAAGGAAGCCAGAGGAGCGTGTAGGGGAAAATGGGAGCCTGTATATGCAATGGGCAGACTGTTCTCCTTTGCTCTTGGTGCTCACCACTTACAAGGTGTGTGGGAAGGAGTGGGCAGAGCACTGGAAGGAACACCAGTGTGTGAGAGTGGGCTGTCCCCTTCATGCCGAGGAACAGGATGGGGAGCAACATCAGGGAGAAAGGTGAAAGCACTCTGATGAAAGGAGTGGACTGCATAGCCCCAGTATACCCCCACACTAGCTGAGGTCCTAGTCCAACCAGCATCTCCACTGCGACACTGGAGGAACTGTGCATGACCCTTGCATTCTCCCCGATCAAGGAGCTGCTAATCCTATTTTCCCTCATTCTTTGCCTGCCATCTCTCCAAATTGCGAGCTTTTTGAGGCATGGGCCGTCTTTTGATGTTCATCTCTGCATCATGTTAAAAATGAGACTGTAACCTCTGTAACACAGACTGCAGCAGAGAGGCTGTTGGTCCCTTTGTAAGGATGTGTATTACATACGAAAAGCAGTAAGCAGAGCCATACAGACAAGTTGGACTAAAAGTGACACAATCTGAGCAGTCTGAAAGCAAAAGGAATGAACAGAGAGGTTCTGGGGAGTTATGCTTGAAAACCCATGGGGCAAAACAGGCTGTTCAGAGGCAGAAGTCTCTGTTGCAGTATAAAGGAGGAATATGGAGAGCAGAAAGGAAAGGTGAAGCAAACATCAGTCCAAAAACAGGACCTCCGTGGAAAGGAGAGAAATCTGATGTGAAGAAAAAATGATGGAGAGAAGAGACATTGTGTGAGAAATGCAGCGTCAGGGATTCGGATCTGAGTGGTGCAGTGGAGCTGGAGCTGGAGCAGAGCAGATAAGTTTGTTCTTAATTTCTCTATGCACTGCAGCTGTGCGGTGAAAAGGCTCCTTCCTTCCCAGTCTGCTTGCTGCTTAAATACTTCTTTTCCCTGTCTCCCCACCTTAACTTGTCACTCTTTTGTGCCCTGCCTCCAGACCTTATTAATACGTATATATTTGTCTCTGCAGCAGCACTGAATTAATTCTGGCACAACGTCTGAAACTGAGGAGGCAATATGGCCATCATAGAAAATTTGGGGTTATAGGCACAAGTAGAGCAGGCCTAGCAGGGCTGTGAATTAGGAGATATCTGAATCAAAATCAGAACAACGGGCAGAGATTTATTGCAGAGCTTTAAAAGATCCTGAAATACTATTTCTTTCCTTTGCAGGTGTGTTAATTTTGAATGTGGTATTGTTTTTCACTGCGAGGAAGCATTTCTAAAGCAAAATCCCTGAAGGAAACAATTTTATGAAGCAGACGAGCCCGGTCAGACAACAGAAACAGGGTGTCCCACAAGATGCTCAATGCTTTGGGCCCCGCCTCAGCAAAGCATGTAAGGGTGCTTGTAACTGCAGTCTCGCTGGCTGCAGCCAAACAACTGCAAGCATTGCATCTCAGTCTTTTTGTGAAATGAATCTGGAGAGCTCAGCTGCTTGTAGGACTAAGCTTGTCTTGGTGTCCAATTATCTCAAATTTCAAACATTTCCAGCAAGTTGCTCATAAATATGGAGCTGGCTGGGCATTATGTGGCAAATAACATCAAATAATAAGTTTGCAGAAATCACAGGCTGTTTGCAGACAACTCGCAACTGAAATAGAGGCAAAATTTACCTGATCAATTATTCATCAGAAGTGATTTGGCCAGCTTTCCTGGGTACATAGCCACAGGGATGTACGACACCTTGGGGAAGGCAAGAGATTGAGATGCATTCAAACCAAACTGGGGAAGAGGATGTAGAGACCCAGAGCAACCTTTAAAGAGAGAAGGAGAGCAGATATGTGGCCAAATGAAGTTTTCCTTACAGCCAGTCAATGAGAAAACACAGAGCAGGTGAGCAGCAAGCAGACAAAACACTAACTATTTATTTTCAGACAGCATTTCTTCTGTGGCTGTGGGTGAAGCATGCAGAGGCTGCATGAGAGCAAGGACTAAGCCACGTGTGGAAATGGAGCAAATGCTCCCTAAAGAGAAGCAGCTTCTGCAGGTGACTGGGAAGCAGCGTGTGGGACTGAGTAGAGTCTGCGGGTAAGATGAGAAGATACGGAAGAGAATATTCAGCGTAGGCAGGATTAGAGCTGTGCAGAGCCTTAATCTAGCCTCGGCCTTTTTTCTGCATCTTTATCTGTCACGGTGCAGCCACTGTGTGCTGTAGTGCTGGTATAACCTGGCCATAAAACTGGATTAACTGGCCCACGAGGCTCATGGCTGAGTGGGAGAGGAGCCATGACAATATGCCTTTGTTTACATTTTCACCCCAGTGTGTTAAGCGTAGATCTTCTGAGAGACAAAGTGCTTAATTACTGGTACCAAACGTTGTTAATGAATGTGCAAGGGCAGAATTACAGCACTGTGGGAAGGGTTTTGCTGTTTCACAGCACAGTCCATTTCAACTCCTGCTTTCAGCAACATTTGAGAGGTTCTGCTACGATAGGAAAGAGTGAATCAAACAAATCCCACAAAAACACTGCCAGACGAATTTATTTTTAAATAAAAATGCCAAGATTACCTTACTGATTGAGCCCTCGCAGAGAAACCCCGCTGCCTCCTTCTGACAGCCTGTCCTTTCTGGCTCTTCCCTACCAGTGTAAAAACCTAGCGACTGCCTCTGATACAACTCGTAATTCCTCCAGCAACAGCCTGCAAGAATGGATTCTCGCCAGCCTCTTTTATTCCACTAGGTTTTGAGCCCCAGAAGAAAATTCAGCTTGGACTCTGACCCATCGAAGTTAATGACCCTTGGAAAACGTTAAGGGCAAGTCCTTAACAAACACCATAGCACCTTCTGTTTCCTCTTTTTATGAGCGCACGTTGCAAAGCTTGGCAATATCATCTATTTATGCAGCAGTAAGGTGAAGAATATTAGCAAATGCTGTCTTTGCTTTGCCAAATTCGTGAAGGAGGCAAAGTTCAGTCACTCAGCCCACTTATTGCTCGCAGTGATTTGGAAGTTTTGAATCGAAGCCTCGTTTGATCTGTGGGTTTCTCTAAGCTCACGTTATGTACTCTAACCCCTTCAATGAGGGGGCCACGAGGCCTGACTTCCTTCTCCCTTCGGTTCGGTGGCAGTTGATGCAGCAGAGGGCAGAAACGCATTTGTGACAGACACCTCAGGAGCACTGCAGTACCCAGGGTGTGTGACCAGGGGAACGGTTTCCTCAGAATTGCTCTTTTCTGAAGGAGGAACAGACCTCCTCTGCACAAAGCAGCCTGATCTGTTATTTCCTTTTCTTTGTATTCAATTCCTTTTTATTCATAGGGGATTAATATCGCCGTGAGCTCGGGCAGCACCTGTCTCCCAAGCAGCCTTCACCACGGGTGTTTTCCAACAGCCGCTCACAGAAACACAGCTCTTTCCTCCCCAGAGCTTCTCTACCGGCGCTGTTCGCCTCTACCACGACTGACCGTTACCGCCACTCCCTCACGGCACGGCTAACCGACACCTGGGCGCCCCGCTCCCCACCCTACGCCGCTTACACCCTCCCCCCCGCCCGCCTCACTGCGCAAGCGCCCCTGTCTCCCAGCACAACGGACCGGAGAGCGTTTATATGTGCGCTTGTGTGTGAGGCGGGGGGGCAACTGAAACGCCAGCGCCCGTCCGCGCGCACGTTAACGAGGCCTCGGCCAGAGGTGAAGAGATCGCAGCCCCGCGCCTGCGCGCTGCAGCCCGCCGTGGTGTGTGTGGGGGGCGCGCGTGCGAGGCGGCTCTCCCCGCGCCTGCGCGACGGCGCCGTTGGGAGGGGGAGCGCGAGCGCGGCGCGAGGCCCGCGCAGGCGCAGAGCGGGGCCGCGGCGCTGTTCGTTGGCGGCTGCGCAGTGGGGACGCGGGGGGAGGGGTCGCGAGGCGGGGGGAGGGGCGGGAGGGGGGGCCGGGAGCGGGGGAGGGTTTATCGGGCGGCCGATTTTGGTTAAAATATTCAAAATGGCGGACGGAGGAGCAGCGAGTCAAGATGAGAGTTCGGCGGCGGCGGTGGCGGCAGCGGCAGGTAATCATTACTGCATTTTACATATTCATATTCATACTCGCACACGCGGCCCCCCCGCCGCCCGCCCGCCCCGCTTAGCATAATTTATTAGTACTCAGGATTATTATAATTAACGGCGCAGGAGGGAGCGGGGGGGGGAAGCAGGCAGGCAGCCTCCCCGTGCGGGGACACACACACGCGCGCTCCCTTCCTCACCCGCCCGCCCGCTCCCTCGCGCGGGGCCGCACTCGCGGCCGCCCGCAGCCGGGGCAGCGCCGGGGGGCGGCGGGGTCCGGGGGGGGGAAGAACAGCCGGGAGAGGGGGGGCTCTGCGTGTTGGCGGCCGGGGGGGCTGCGGGGCCGGGGGTAGGCAGTCGAGCGGGGCGGGGGGGCTGGGGCAGGAGCCGCTCCGTGGGGCCGGGGGTGGGAGAGGGGCTGGCGCTCTGCTGCCCACCCTCCTCCCCCCCGCTCCCAGCCAGGGTTATTTCCCCCAGAGCCCGCGGGCACGGGGTGGATGGGTGCGGATGGCCTCCAGGAGGGAGGGGGGAGAGGGGGGAGGGCGGGAGCGCGGCGTGGCTTTATCTATAAAGCCCCCCCCTCCCGCGAGGTGTGGGGGTCAGTGCTCTTCTGGGCTGGGGAGGGGGGGGGGGTACGCGGAGTTTCCCCTTCCCCCCCCCTCCGCGTTTCCTCCCCCCCACCCCCAGCAGGGCAGCCCCCCGGGTGCGGCCCCGCCGCCCCCTCCCCTGGCCCCGTGCGGGGGGCGCAGCGCGGTGCCGGCAGCGCGGGGTGCGGGCCCGGCTCCCGCTCCCCCTCCTCTCCGTTCTCCTTCTCATTTGAATAATGTCTAATTCGGGGAGGTTTATATTATTGAAATGGCCGCCCGGCTTTCCCCGCCTCTCATGTTTAGTAATTCAGACCTTTAATAACAGCCACTCAGAGCCCAACGCCGTGTTTATATTTTACATTCGCCCCATGTGCTTTTGTGGTTCAATGTGATTCTTCTTTCTCGCTCTCTCTCGCTTTTTTTAAAATTTCTTGGCAACCCACAGGGCCCCGAGATCAAACCCAGGCGGTGTGAGGAGAGGAGGGGGAGCTGGGCCCTGGCTGCTCTGGCAGCGCCTAGGCCTCACTCTGCTGCTTGATTTATTTACTAATAACCAAAATGACCCCCTCCCCCCCCACCACCACCTCCACTCCACCCCTGCCAGCAAAAACAAAACCCTCCTGGGGCCTGAGCAGCATCAGATCTGCTCGTAGATTCTCAAACACTCATGTCTTTTAAATAAGGAGCTTATTTTTAATTTATAGCAACTCAGGACTGTAAAGCTGTGCCTTTCATATTTGCTTTGCTGAGGCTTGGGCATTTTTGGTCCCTTTGTCCTTGCTTCTTTTCCTTAAAGGAGAGTTGCTCCTAATTTACGTTTCCTGGCACTGAGAGAGCTGCAGAAGACACACTCAAAATCCAAACAGCCCTCCTCCTCCCTCTGAGCACAAACAGTATTGAATACATTGAAGATAATCTTATTCGCTTTCTTTTTGCTTGGTGTGGATGCGGTTTAGCAGTGCTGTGTGTCAGATGCTTTTGTCGCTGCTTGTATCTGACTATTCTGGTTGGCTGTGGGTTTTTTCTTTTCCCATTTAGATTTGGCTTTCAAGAAAAAAAGATGCCACTAGGCAGCGCAGGGCCTAGGAAGGAAGATAAGTTTGCAGTGATTGTGCTGTAAGACCACCAAGTGGAAATTGAAATTAATCCTCTTAAATTGTCTGCAGTAATTCGGCGTTAAACCAGATATGAGGCTACTTAGAAAGAAAACAAATGGACTGCTTTATTAGAAAGAGGCGGCAACTTTAAAAAATTCATGTATGCGGGCACGGGTCTCGATAAAGCTGTCTAGGTTTTCATTAGTGACCATTGTTTTCAGCCCGTGGAGAAAAGGACCTAGCAGCAGGGCTCTTCCCAGTAACTGCGCCCATTAGCATGTAAACATCTCTGAAACGCGGTGAGAAGAGAGTTCCTATGCAAGCGCGGTCAGTCTGTTTTGCAGTTGGCTTCTAAATTTAATTTCTCTCCAAACGCTGCGCTGCAGCTAATGAAAAGCGTTTGGGTTTCAGAAATAACGGCTCCAGTTATTTATCCTTTTTGCTTCACCCTTGGCGAAGGCAGGCCTTGAATACTAGGGGGAAAAAAAAAAAAAAGAATCGGTGGAAGCGGTAATGAGACTGTTGAGGTGACTGACTGTTTCACAGCCCAACGGCACCGGGGCTGGCTGGACAAAAAGCCGTAATATGATTTCATGCCTTAAATAGCATATGTTTTTGCACTCGCTTCGCGAGATGTGGTCAAGCCGATGATGTCATTGGCCAGAGGACAAGGTGCAGTTAATTTGATTTATTGACCTGGGGTGAGGTGTAGCACTGAAACCTTCTCATAGGGAAACCATTTATCTGAGGACAATTTCCTTTATAGCAGCAATTTAACCACTGCTGAGACTGTAGATATTTTATCCGGGATGATAAAAATGTACATTGCGTCTTGCAAACAAAATTTCTTTGTCCCTGACATTTTAGTAATTTTTATAGAACGGAACACTGGACAGTGGCCTTGTGCAGCCTGACGGCTGAACTGGGGTTTACAGCTCTGTATTCAGTTATTTACATGACAAAATACAAACGCGTTTCTCTCAAACATTTTCTGAGCCTGTGTTGCAGCTCAAAATTGTACTGGAATATCCAGCTCGATGCGGATAGAAACGTCTTTGGCAATGAAGCCTGCGGCAGTGTGTTAGTGGAAAGTCCCCTTTCTGAAACCCTGGCCTCGTCTTTGCTTTTTGAAAGGTGCTAGGACTAATGCTGGGGTATTATTTCTCAGTCCTGAGCAAGGACTTTTGTACTTTACTACCGATGGGCGTCAGATTCTGTCTGCCAGTGGTGAGAGAATAAAAGAAATGATTTTTTTTTTTTCCCTTCTTCATGGACTACCTGGCTGCAGTGAGGGTGGGTGGTTGCGCTGCTGTCCTGGTGCTTCCTAACTGCTGCAAGGGGGTTATGTTCTGGTATTTTTGCTGTCTTCTGAGCAGCTGTTCTCAGGGACAGAAGCAAGAAGGCTTGTCCTCCCCAGTGAGCGATTGTGCAGTCTGGTTGCCTTTGCACAGTTATCAAGGTGGCTCTGCCTCGCCCCCCCCTCCCCAACCCCTCTCAAATTGACCGAAACTCATAGTCTAGCAGCTGGTTGGATGGAAGATTTGGCTCTGTTATTACCCGTGAAGAGCGGAATTGGGAAGATGTCAGTATGGTAACGTTATCAACTATAGGAGCTAGGAGTTACTCCTCCCTTCCTCGAAGGAAAGGGAGAGAACCTGAGCTTCCCACCCTGTCATCTTAAGAGGAAAAAAAAAATCTCGGTTTTGCTGTCACTAAGAATTTCTCAAAGATTAGCCCACAGTAATAATTCAAGCAAGTAAGTGTTACACTGACTTCCTGATGCTGAATGTGAATAGCTTCTGGATGCTTGTCTTAGCAAGCAGCGATGATGAGATGTGGAGCTGCCTCAGTTGCCGGAATAAGTGAGGTAACCTTCAGCTCCATCTGTCCTTTAAATCTGTGAAGCACCAACAGATTCTCTGTTAGAAGTCTCTTAGGCTGTGTTATTCCTACTTCTGGTCAATCCTAATAATACCCTGAAAAATGAGATCTTGACTGTCATTGTCACCTAAATAATCATTGTCAAAGTTCAAGTGCTAAATCCGCATTCAAAGCGGCACTTTTTGGCTGTTCTCATTATGTTCAAATATGCAAGGATGCAAAGAATTTTGAGGTAAATGTTTTGTCCCTCCTGTCAAGAATGCTTTTGTTTGATTGATCTGCCATCCTGCTTTTTTTTTTTTCCCTTTCAAATAAATAGCATTTGCCTCTTCCAGAGATGCGTTTGTTTTCTCTCTTGATTCTCTGGATAAAATTGCAGTAGTTGTTTGTACTATGCAATAATTTATTCATTTGCTTTCATCAAATTTTGGCTCTTTTGGAGTTCAGGACTTCAGTCTGATTGCAACATGTTTAACGCTCATATCTAGCCAGTTATTTTTTTCCCAGCAGTGCTTTCCATTCCCGTCAAACCGTTGTTGCCCATAAAACAGCAATCTTGCTATTGATAATTTATACGGCTGACAATTAGGTAGCTGCTTACACTTATTCTTTTATTATTTTTATCTTGAGAGATTCAGTGACAGTCCTGGCAAATGACTCTGTTTCACGACCCATTTTCAATCTCTGCGACAAAGTTATTGTTCAAAGGGGTTGAACAAAATTATGACTGGAGTGTCCCAAATGCGGTGTGCTTGGTTTGGGTGATTGTGCTGGGATGTGAATGAGAGACCATGTCATGTTGCTGGGTAGGCTTACGGTGCTGTTTGCTGCTGCAGAGATTTGCTTCTCTGTTGACAAATTTTCCCACCCCTTTCCCTTTTGTGCTGCGCCGCAATACAAAGCAAGTTAAATGTGGGTTTTGCTGGAGCGAGTGCGGGAGAACTGGTACATTTAAGAAAAGATGCTAGTCTTGGTTAGTGTATATTGAGAAATTGCTCATGTTTTACTTGGAACTATTTGACAATAGCTAATTGAAAACATGTACATAAATACATTTTCCTTTCTATTGTTCTTTGGATTAAATTTCTTGTATGAATTGACCCTCGTGTTGCTTCATGCGCACTTACTCTTCTCCCTGGAAGAAATAGTTACTTCAAATGTCAGTGTTATTCCTTTCCCTAGCTTCTTATTTCACAACCGGATGGCAAATATTTGCTGTTGTTAGTGTAGCTATTTTAGAAACGATGACCTCTTTAATGCATTACAAGGTCTTTGCAAAGGTGTGTTGTTGTTGTTTTTTAATAGACTACTACTGGCTAATTGAACTAGTTTAGGGTTAATAAGTAGCACACTTGAGGGATGAAGTAGTGGTTTGGAGTAGAGGATTTACTGGGTTCCAATCTTGAGTTTGTCACCAGTTTTGCTTGCTTTGCAGTTTTGGGCTAAATCCGTATAATGGGAATGATAGAGAATGTTTTCACAGAAGTGTTGCTGGGGGAATAATTAGCTAATGTTTCACAGCATTTCTGAAGATAATACTGTGCTTCTTCTGCGTGTGCATGTAATTGTACAAGCTTGTGTCCAGGTTAAACTTAACATAGGATGCTTCAGTGCTGACATGTTCGTGTGCTCTCATCAGTATTGGAGGCCTCCTGTTGTAAAGGCACAGATTACTGTCAGTTCTAACTACGGCGTGATGCGAGTCTGCTGTAGGGTATGCATTTCAGTGGCAATTTAAATCAGTCTGAGTCTAGCCTCCTCCCCCTGTGTGTTCCCGTCCTCTTCCCCACACTGGTGCAGATGCTCGCCTGATTCCTTTGCTGAGCTTGTCTCGGGGAATTAAGTTGGCAGAAAACAAGCCTTGCCAAAAGTAATAGTTTTTTGTTGGTGTAGCTCTCTGAAATGGCTTGCGTTGTGGTTAGACAAATAGTGGCACCAATGGAGGAAGGGGACAAGAAGCGCATATGGTGACTCAGGTTCTTCTCCTAGTTCCGTTCTATCTGATGGCATTCCTGTTGGTGGAAATCATGGAATCATAGCATGGTTTGTATTGGAAGGGACCTTTAAGACCACCTAGTTCCAAGCCCCTGCTATAGGCAGGGACACCTCTCACTAGACCGGGTTGCTCAAAGCCCCATCCAGCCTGGCCTTGAACACCTCCAGGGAGGGGACACCCACAACAGGTTGCTGGCCAAACCTGTTCCAGTGTCTCACCACCCTCACAGTAAAGAACTTATTCCTAATATCTAGTCTAAATCTACCCTCTTCCTGTTTAAAACCATTTCCCCTTGCCCTGTTGCTACATGCCCTTATAAAATGGGGTGTTGCACTCTTGTCTGTGTGATCATACCATTTGCTTGGTACCAGTTCTGGCATCTATTGATTTCTGCGATGATGTAGGTTAGCTTGCTAACCTGGTGGATCAACTTGCCTGACATTATTTTAGATTGCGAGCTTGTGAATTGAAGTCGGCTCAACAAAAGCCTTCAGTTCTATTAAGGACAGCATGAGAGAGAGGATCAAACCAAGTAGGGGGAAGAAGGAAGAAGAGTCAAGTTTCCTCTTCGCAGGAGCAGCAAGCATTTTAGTTTGCTTAGTTGCCTTGTATAGCTTCACCTTTGAGTGACGTGAGGCACTGCACAGCCACAGTTGGTGAGCTCAACTTGATCTCAGATGGTGCTAGCCTGACGGAAGTGATGGGAATGTGTGGCCACAGGCACAGTGCTGGGCCTCCTATGCTAGCAACAGTCTGTTACAGAGTTTACTGGTGATGAAACTGCACTTCAGCAAATGAGTAGCTTAGAAACCAACAGATGCTGACAATTGGGCATGGTGTATGCTGTCACAGGTATGACTGCATTAATGGTTGCTGTGATAGAAACCCTTAAATAGAAGTTCAGCAAGACCTATAGGTGGTTCCCATTGTTTCAGAGTTGCCTACTTGAGAGGCTGTGGCTCCAAAGGCATACTGTCAGAAGTACGTAGGAAGTTACAAACACTGTTCCTTTTGCTAGATTTCTGTCTGATATCCATCCCTGTATCAGCCGTTTAACATGATGGGTTTGAAAAAGATGTATCTTCTATAAATTGTGTCATTGTGACAATGAACCTTTTGTTCATCATTCCTCTTTTTCTTTCCCTCTTCCCAGAGATTGGGTCTAGCTGTACAGAAATGAAGTAGCATTTTAGCAGTCTTTATAAACAGCCGTATTTCACACTGTATGACATGGCGTGAAATTTTAGAAAAGAAAGCTACAAACAGCTAAATTACTTAAACTGTAAATACTGCAGACTTAAAATATATGCACAAGAACCTGTTGAATGAGGGCGGAGATGTAGCTTGTTACTCTTTTCTTCTCCTTTAGGGCTTAAGGGCTGGTAGGAAGCTGCCGTCCTTTTTGCAGTGAGCTCTTTCGCTGTTTGTTCTCTTTGTCCTTCTGATGATTCAGTTTTATTTGAAAAATGCCATGTGACTTAGTAATTTGTGCCTGACCATACCAGTGTGGAGTTGTAGCTTTATACTGCTTGGATATAGCCCAAGGGGAGGAGTATACAGTGAATAAAGGTAAAAATGACTCAGACATCTGATGAATCACTCATTTATGTATTAGTTAATGTGGTCTACTGAATGAAAAATGTGCTTTAAGTTTCTTTCAGGAATTCTACTGCAAAGATGCCTTTCTATTTATCCATAATTCTGCTTCTTACCTGCTGATCTTTAGTACAAAAGGTTATCGCTCCTGTTTCGGTTTTCAGCTGTAGGTTTGAATCAGTATTGAACCTTGATTATTTCGAAGGCTGCAGAGAGATGGAAATGCCAGAAAATACTATCCAACTCCCTACCAGCTTCTACGAGTGTTTCCCACTGTGTCCTACGGTGCATGTGCACACCCTTTGCGAAATGTGCTGGAAAGCTTGGGCTGTGAACAGACTCTTCTAGCTCTAATTGTAGCAGTGAAGACATCATTCGTTGCTTCTGACCGTTGAGGTTTGCTGTTCCCTTGCATCTCTTGTTGGGTCTGCCCACGAGTGTTGTCTAATCCATTCCAGTTAAAATTAGCAGGGTTAGCAGAGACTGTGGTCTAAGCTGCCTGGAGTAGCCCAGATAATTCTGATTGAAATCTATGAGTGAGGGATTGTCTGAGTTGCTTTGTCATCGTACCTGAGGGTACAGTTCATGTTACACTTAATCCAATTTAAGGGTGGGTTGCTGCCAAAAAGAAGTGGGAACATAAGCAGGGAGAGTATTTGGCTGTCACTTTCTGGATTATTGTCTGTTCTGATAAAGACTATGTAAAACTGCCCTAGCTGTTGGCGGAAATTAGGTAGCATTGCATGGAGAAACTGGAAGTAGGGAGAGCAAAGGGAGGAGTAGCTTTCTGCTGGCAGTATTTGAGTCTGAATGAGGATGTCTGTTCTCAGTGTTAGAAATATGTGGCTGTCCAGTCGATCTTTTTTATTAAATGTGTTGATCTGAACTTACAGTGTAAATTATGAGTTTGTCCAGTACTGGTCAGTACCCCTTAAAAAAAAAAAAAATGTTGTAAGATTATCTTACGACAGTGCTGTTCCACACTTGTGTTACACTAGCGCTGTTCCACTTCAGTTAGAATATAGTTAGCTTTAGAGGTCTTATGACAAGAAAACTGATTAAGCTTGGGAACTTGGAAATACTTTTCAGAACAGTTGAGAACTTCTTCTGTATATGTACTTAGTCCAAAGTCTAGCAGGTCCTTACTTCAAGTGAGTTGTTCTGTCTTAACGTGGCAAGTTGCTTGAATCTCCCAGCATCACTAACCTTTATCCAGCTATCTACTGCAGGCACAGATGCTCTTTGCTTAGGCTGGATGTGCCAAAGTAAGGAAGAAGCCCTCGGTTGCCTGGCTGCACCACTTTCTATCAAACTTAGCCAAGCATTGTGCTAGAAAATGATGCTGAAGTAGCAGCAGTTGTAGGGATTTTTATACACATTGTCAGAAGAGAAGATGTCAGGTGGAAGTGTGAACTAGAAAACAGATCATCTGAACCTCTGCCACTTACATGTTGTTTGCCTGTGCAAGGTAGTACAAGGAAGGTCTACGCGTTCTGTTGCGCATTGATCTTTACATCCAGTTCAGGCAAGCACAGAGAGAGACGTTCTTACATTCTTGGGAACATAACCAAAGGCACTGTCCCTGTGTTTTCCCTGGTTTTACATCAGGTGTCTGCTGTTGGAGGAGGTCAGGGATATCTTGCATGTGAGCCAATATGGTGATTTTTTTATATTTTCCTTTCAAACAAAAAGAATAGACTTCCCACTTATCTCTCAGGTCATGTTAGGTTTCATAGGTGGTTCTTTTCCAACACTAAAGTGCTCATCAGCACCATAAGAGTTCTGGGAAGATGATGTTCTTTGCATGCCCTGCACACACACAGCTCTGGAGCAATCTGGGTGTTGCTCTTACGTCTTTCCTGCTGTTTACTTGTGTGGGAACTAGAGAATTGGAAGCTCCTTTTGCTGTCTTACCTTGTGAAGATAAGGGGGAGATGGGAGGGGTTGGTGTTTTAAAAATTCAGTCTCTGTTACTGCAGCATAGAAAAGAATCCACAGCTGAGTAGATTCTCAACTTTGTGAAGGTCTTGAGTGTCTTCCAGAAGTATCCTGCAGGCACAGACTGCAGAAATCTGCCTAATTCTGAAATTTCTTTGCTGGGAGGCTGCTGCTTTTCTCACTGCTGCAGGATGCAGTGGTGTTGTAAAGAATAAGCTCCCCTCAGAGTTCCAAGAGGTAAAATTGCTTTTTATCAAGATACATTTTAACTTGTTTGGTAACCTAGTTTCATCACAGTTGCACCTTATATGGTTCCCTTCTGTGGCAGCGCAGGGACTTGTTCAAAACATGCTGAGGACTGACTAAAGCCCGGTGTCATAAAACTTCCAGAGAATGTGACTGAACCATGCTTGTGTTGGAAAAACTACTTCATTAATACCATTCTCAACATAGTTAAAAATGAAAATGGATCCAGGAATATAACACATCTTTAATAATATCTGTAGCAAACTAGCTATTTTTAAGCTAAACGGCTAACTTTAAAAGATACAGCATTGAATTTAAGTACTTCTGAACTTCAGCTTTCTGTAATTTTGGGTAATGAACTCTTCAGCAGTAGGAAGGATTTGCTGTGTGGTAGTTTGAATAAAGGCATAAAGAGTTGGAGTTTCTTACTTTGTTGGGGGGATAGGAGGAACAGGCAGTGTTTCTGCACTGTGGGGTCTTCAAGTCAGGTTTGCAAGTGTTGTGAGCATCTCTAAAGATCTTAGAAAAAAAAATCAGTTGTTGCTTCTTTTAATAGTATTGATTAGTAATATGAATTGAAAATACCGGATACAAAGATGCTCCAGCAGTTCTGTCCTCTCATTCTCCATATGCGGTGTTAACATCAGTGAAGGTTAGGATTAACAGAAGGACTGTTGTTGGGGTAAACCTCATTCAGTGAGATCACTTCAAAGTTGCATTAAAAGCCCTCTCCAAAGTCTTGAGACAATGTCATTTTCTGTGTGCGCTCAGAGAAGACGCGTCAGTTTTTAGTCGCTTAAAGCACTGGTTATCTGTCAGTCTCTCTAAATGCAAAATTAACTGCGGGCAGAGTGGTATCTTCATTATTTATTGAAGTTCTGATTTCACGTGGTGTGGGTCTGAGCTAGAAATGCTCTACTTACAAATGAGGAAGGAAGTGTCATTGCCATTTGTCATATATTCTCATCACAGATGCGTCTGTGGATTGTATAATACAGACACTTAAAGAAGCTTGGAATTATTGTAGAGAAGTTGCGAAATCTGACTGCATTTCAGGCACAACTTACTTGAGGTTTTATCAGCTCTCTGCTTTCAGTTTTCTGAGTTTGTGGCAGTTGTATTGACTGCGTTTTGTGTATTAGGCTATATGCCTGTATACACAAGTAATAATCACCAAAGGCAGCATCTGTCCCTAAGGCTTTAAAAAAAACCCAAACTTGGAAGGCAGAGAAATGAACATGCCCTCCATTAGCAGGGAATAGGTTGATATGCTCAACAGCTTTCTTGTGGCATGTGGGCTTATATGGGCAGTTGTTTCCTGAACAGGCTTCATTCTGTGACAGGTTGGTTAGGGATTTTCGTGACACTGTCATCCAAGTTGTGGCCGTCATTCTTGGTTGTGTGTATTAATATTAAGAGAACACGGGAGACAAATATTGTGGATGCAGCTGTCTACTAATTACCTGTATCTAAACTCCTCACCTTGTTTGCAGTGTCAGCTTTGTGTGTGGTTGTTTGTTGCGACAAGCTTTGTAAAGCGTGGGTGCTGGATAGGCAGACCGCTTCAGAACTTCTGGCCTTTGCTGTTAACAGTGTTCTTGATAGTAACAGAGAAAGTGTCCGACAAAGGCACGAAACCAGGATAGAAATGTGGTTTAATTGATAATAAGAATGGTTCTGTTTCCTTAGAAGCTGATGACCAGTGCACACTGGAACTCCATAGCCAGATTGACTCAGTGCATATGGTTGTGTGGAAGTGTTCTTTGGTCCAGCAGGAATCTCAGAGATTGTTTTTAAGAACTATTGAGGTAGAAAAGAAATACACTTCACTATATGGTGTGATCTACTTGTTAAAATTTGTTTGGAAATGATTGCTTTGGTGCTCATCAACTAACTCTTCACGGCTGAACTGTGCAACATTTGAAGTGGGATTACTACGTGATATGAAAACTCTGGGGAACACCCATGAGAAAGGCCAGCATAGAGGAAATGGATGATTTATTCCCAAGCAAACTGCTTGGTGGCCACTCTCAGAGCCCTGCAGATTGCTGCACTGCTTTTAGTGAGCACTGGAAACAACCGGCGGTGCTGGAAGGCCCTGCTGGGGCGGCCCTTAAACAAAAGGAAGGCTGGGCTCTCAGCGTGCTGGCTATCGCTGTGTTCTGCTGTGTGACAGTCCCACTTGTGCTGGCTGTCCAGCTTAGAAAATGAATGTTGGTTTGTTGTCCCTGGGAGTTCTTGCCCTGCGTTGCCTATTGGAGCACAGGTTTGTTGTATATGGCTGCAGATGTATGCACAGAGAGAGGGAAGTACAAATAGAAAAATTACTCCGTACTGGAGAAAATATCATTTCTGTGGAAGAAAAACATCACTTTTTCAATTAGGCCCTTTTCATCACGTGTATACTTCACCAGGCCTCTCTCTGTGTGCTTGAGCGTTTAAAAAAGTCGCGAACCAGGTGGACAAAACGAGGCATTGAAAGGCAATTTGCTTCCCGTAATATCTTATTTCCCATGCTGCTGAATAGGTGTGTGTGGATAAGGAGGTTTCTTTTGTGGCGGCACAGGTGCACGGTGGCTCTGCAGCAGAGGCAGGGCCGGTGCTTGAGACTCGCCAGTTGCCATGGAAACAATTATGATGTCACGAATTCAGGGCAGTGACTTCACTGCAGTCTATTCTCAGCTTTCCTCAGCTCTGGCGCGGTGATAAGCATCTCTGTGTGATCCTGGGGCTTGTTTATTCAATAATGGCAACTAACGTGCTCCAGGTCTCTCAAATTAAACCTAATGGCTGCTTACCATAAATTCATCCCCCAAACCTGGGATATTACGTCTGTCTTTATCTTGATGATCCTAGCTGTGTCAGCCCCAAAAGCTTTCTGATGTGTTGGGAATGGAGAGGAAAACGCTTTTGTAGCTAGCTGAGAGAAATGCTTGTACTTCTCAAACTGAAAATAGGAGCATAGTAGTGACCTGTTACGTCTTCTCACAGAAGAATTTGTTCAATTCTGGCTTGCCTTTCTTTGTCCTATTCTTTCCTGAAGCAGGCAAAATGTTTTCCTGCTCTCATTTAAGGGTCTGTTGACCTGCAGGTTGTACCAGGAAACTTCCTGCCCATCAGCCTTTGGAAATGGTCAGCTGTTTCTGCTCTGTGAGCACTTCCATTTGTCTCTGGGCTGCGCACCTCCATTTCATTTTGCAGGTAGCAGTGCTGGCTGTGTTAAGTGCTGCGTCCTCTGCTGCATTCTGATAGTCAAAGAGAAGTATTTAGCATTTTTCCTATGTTTGTGAAGCGATAAGATTTCCAAATTTAGCCTCCAATAAAATGTGGTAAAAACGTTGAGCTTGACTGGGATGCTTTTAGTTTGTTGGCATAACTGGGTGTCTGTTTAGCGCTGGCTGAATTGGCTTAACTCGGAGGTTGCCTGAGACTTCTAGGCCGTCAGACTTCTTATGTTGTCACTGAGTAGCACAAAGTGTGTTTATGTGGCATGCCAGGTATTTTTTTTTTTTAACATCTTGCATTGGCAAGGGAAAGGTTGTTCACCTTTTGCTTCAGTTCGGCGAAGGTGGTTTCTGTAGGACCGAAGTTTGTTGTTGGTAGAAAGGCTTTCAGCACACTTACAAGAGGAGAAAATGTAGGATGTGTGGATTTCTTCTCGTGGCTTAGTACTGCAGTTATCATTTGCATTAAATTGTATTGAGCATCCATCCATTTATCAGAGGTTAGAATTAAATGACCTCTTCGCATTTTTCTTCCTCTGAAGAAAGATGGAGACTTGAAATCATCCACCAGCAAATGGGAGAATGTCGCAGGCAGCCTGCGAGGAAGATGAAAAACAGATCTGGAAAATTAAAGTTGCAGTTGTCTCTATAGACAAGAGAAAAAAATACGCAGTGTGGCCTGTCATTTCTGATGAGCTTATCGTGGAAGTTGAATTCTGGCGTGCTGCAACCAGAGTTACAAATGTGATTGAGATGTTGTTGTAATAAGCTTCTAATACAGAGCTGACTGCAAAATGCTGTTGCAGGTGCTATTGTTCCCATTACCTATGTGAAGATGTGCTGGTTTATGCTCGTAACAGTTGTGCTTAGTAGGTATGTTCTTTAATCAGTATAAACATGTTATTGCCAAGATAGCTTGAATTAAAATCTCTAAATGTTGGTTTGTTTGTTTGTTTGTTTCCAAAAAATGCGAACAGATTTATCTGCATGTAACGCCTGTTTTATTAATTGGAGAGTACTGATGCAATTTGATTGCTGAATCTTTTGGTACCGAGGACTATGTGTTTCTCAGTGTAGCGCTTCATAATTTAGCTGTTAACATTTTTTTTTCTGTTCATTTCTGAACACTAAGCTATTGGAAGGAGTAGAGCTTTCTTAATGACAAACTGGCATAACAATACATGAAAAATTGCTAACTGAAAACCCAAACTTTTTAGTCACGTGGAGATTAGATCATTCAGATCCCAGCAGTGTTTGCCTGAGCTAGTGTTGCAATTAGAAATAGTGCTGTGGCAATTATTATCAGACTGAATATACTTGGAATCTAAAGCTCTGGACTGTGGGTGCCTCGGCAGTGAAAATTCTCCTCATGCGAGGGGGGAGCGTAGGCAGCTTTCTAGAATGCTTGGGAAAAATGATCACCTTACTTGTGAAAAAGAATGGAAGCTTGGAATGGAAAAAGCAAAGATCAGTTTTACAGTGCGAGCGCCCATATTGTCTTTTATGAACGGGCAGGCTTATGACGTATCTGCAGTATATAGAACCTGCTGCTGTTTCAGACTTCACGTTTAGGAGAATGGGATGATGAGCATCATGATGGGGAAGGAAGCCACACCCCCCCCACCCGCTCCTTATTTTTTAATAATGAAATGAAACAACATAGGCTGTCAGTGATCTTTATTCCACTCCTAATTCCTCTGTAAGGACCGGTTACATTCTGGGACCCAGAAGAGAAGCAAACTAATTGGAATAGCTTCATTTCAGTGCTGTTGATTCTTAGTTGAAAATACAGCATGAAAATGACCTAATACATTAGTACCATATTCTGCATGCTTAGGTTTTAGACTTTGTATAAGCAATCTTGTAAGTTAGTACTAGTGCTGCTGTTCCATGAAAGAGAATGGTAACGTTGGTGGAAGTAATTAGCTTGCGTTTCATGACTCAGCAGCTAAGAGTGGTTTAAATTGGATTTTCGGGGGCTAGACCTGCTGGTGGTGATCCAGTACTTTTGGCTGCAGCTCTGAAGGCTTTTTCTTTGGATCAGCAGCTCTGAAAGAATTTGGGTGTGAAGAGCTAGCGTGCTGGTTTAGGTTACTTTGCCTGCTTTGTGGCCCAGAGACAAATTTGGGTCAGAGTTGGGATGTATGAAAAAGGAGTTAACAATAGAAAGCAAAGTCTTGATTGAGGGGCTGCTTGCTACCATGGAAAGGTTAGAAGGCTGCGGATATCAGGGAGGTGGTGTTTCAGGGACTATGCTTGGTAGAAAGCTGAGTTTCTAAACTCGGTCCTGCTTGGGGGTCTCGCCTGACCTATTAACCTATTAATATGTCCATCTGTCATAGTTCTGAATAGCAGGTGACCTTACCCACAGGTCCTCTGCTGCTACCAGTCTGCAGGGGAAAGCTGTGAACAACAGCACAGACACCCTTTCAGAAGTGCCCTGTCCTCTCATAATAAAACCTCTGTCTTTAGAGGCATTTATTGGCTTCATAAATTGCTACGTGCTTTGCAAAGACCTATCTTGAAAATTCAGTGTATAACCTTACAAAGCAGTAAAGATTTGAAATTTGATGTTGCGCAGGCAATCAAGAGAATCTTAGTGCGGGGAAGCTGGCTGTAACAAGCACATCTCAAAGTTGCTATTGATGGGTTCTGACGAACGCATACAATGTTAATTGGGAACCTTGAGAGAATGTCCATGAGTTTGTGCATAGAGATGAAGGGTCCTCCCCACCCCTCGGACTGTTTGGGAGGTGCTGTGGGATGCCAGGATGACATGGTTATCCTGGCCTCAGCAGGCTGCCTGGCTCACTTTTTTTCCACTCTCATTCAGATTACCCAGCAGCCCTTGTGCTTTGCTATGATCAAACGATATAGCCCTCATGGAAAAATGTGCTGCTCAAAGCTCTGTGTGGCTCCTGTAGCCAACTTGATCTATACAATGGGAAATAGGAAAGCCTTTTTTATCTGATTAAACAGCCGACATTGGCATGAAATCTCCTTTTTAATATCAACTTGCTAGAAGTGCTATGACAATACAAATACCTTTTTTTCATTGTTGGGAAAGCAAAAAAAGAAAAACCAAAACAAAAAAAAAGCCAACCAGCATTTCCTCATTTCATGTATTACTGCCAGAGCGCTCTTTGATGTTCTTTGAGTTTAATCATCAGATGTGATAGCATGGTTCTACTTTTTGACTCGCTGTTAGCTGCCAGCATCCATGCTTCACGAGGATGTTTTCCTGGTGACCTCAGTTATTGTTTCTTCTTGCTTGCTATATTGTTGTTAAAGGAATTGATAATAAAATGAAACATGTTTCAGCAGTAATCATTAAATTACAGATAATGAATCATCAGTTTAGGAAATTGCCATGCCTGTTTTTAGTGTACTCTGTGTTCGTAGATTTCTGTGCAAGGGGCCTTTTCTGGAGAAGATGGACATTCTTTATCGGATGCCTGTCCTTTTGGCATGAAGTCGTGATTTCACTGAAACAAATATGCTGCTAGCTGTTGAAGTACTGCATTCCCATGCAACTTGTTTTTTGCCCAAAGCACAGTAGAAGGTACTGCACCTAAGGCAATAAGCTGAAGAAGCTAGCTATTCTAATATCACACTCAAACAGAAAGAAAAGGTGATGGTGATGTAGCCCTTGGGGATTTCCAGACTGTTACAGAAACTGTCTTAGAATAAACCATGTTCCGAGTTCAGGACTTCTCTTTAGAAAACTAATGTAAATCTTGAGAAATGCCTTGCTCATTGACACACACAAATGATACCCTAGAAGCAAATATATCTGTGGTTAACAGGACAAAATTTGACAAAGATGTCTTTATAAACCTGAAAAATTCTCAGTTAACCTGCCTGTATTTATTTTTAAGAGCTTTGAGCGTATTCTTAACTAATGTGAAACCTACTGAGATGTCCCTACTGAGTCTCCCACTGCAGTCGGAGTAGATGATGGCTGTAGTGCTGAAGTTGGACATCTGTTCCAAAAAGTAGCCCAGAACAAGGCTCTCTGTGTATCCAGATTCCCATGCACAACAAGCACTGTGGGCTTTCCATGGTTAGTCTATGATCAGTACTATTGCAAATGAAAACCACTGGCAGTGGCCTCACGTAGGGTGATGGCCATGTCATGTGGCTCTGTTTAATAAGGTTAGGTGATCCAGTTTTTAAAGCACATTGCATTTGCTGGGATGTGTAGGTTTCCTCTGTAGTAAACAGAAGGAAAGATTAATTTCAGTAATCTAACCACGGCTTTTATGTTTAAGCTGGTTGGTTTGTTTCCGCTTTTTCTAGTTAATTCTGGATTTTGAGGCTTGGGGCGGGAGATATTTTTAGGCACGTTTTTCTTAACATCTAGCTTAGTGTTCTCTCCTTCCTCACCAAATGCACGCACATACTTGCTTCTGCTGCAGTCTTGTGGGTGGAGGAAAAGATGAGGGGAGAAGCACAAAGGTAGAGGAGCAAGTTATCAGGAAATCTTCACAAAATCTGAGGAGAAAGATAAAGCAGGAAAAGAGTACTCCACATATGCTTCAGCCTATGATGGTGCATCATGTGGGTGAACCTCCTGCATGATGTAGCAGGTATGGAGAGATACTTGCTTCACTGTAATTGCAAAGTGTTTTTGGAATAAATGCTTCTTGAGAGAAAAGTCACAGTGTGAAGAAGAAATCTTAGAATCAGTGGGCTTACTCTTTAGGTTTATTTCCCTTTCAATTAGCTATTAATGTATGCAATTAAGCAAAAAAAAAAAAAGCGAGTAAGAGCAGTGTTCAAGCAGAGCAACCTCAAGATTTTAGGCAGAGATTGGCGTTTGGCTGCCCAGGTTTGTGGTGTTTGCATTGGCCTTTGTTTGTCACCCATCAGCTTCTTAGGTAGCATTGAACGCATAGGAAAAAAATAAAGCTGTTTAAATAGTATATTTCGTATGTAGGCAGAAAAAAAATAATTATAGGATAGGGATGATGAGCATATGAGCCTGATTATCTAGTCAGACTGGAGAGAAGTATCCTTGAAATGGTATCTTTAAACAGTTGTCCACAGAGCTTTCTGTGGAGAAAAGAGCATTTATGGAAACATTACTGGTCTCAGTGAGGATCACGAGGTTTCATGTGTGATTTTGAAGGGTGATTTCAGTTCTGAGTGCGTAGAGCTTTGTGATTGTGGCACGTCTTTTTCAGGCTGAAGGAATTCCCATTACCATCATGTTTTACGAGGTACACGTATGTTATGGTAGCTCTGTTCTTTAATCTAGAAGGAAATCAAATCTAGAGACTATTCAGCTCAACTGGCTGGACTCAGGTAATGGTGTTTTGTTTTAATTTGTGCAATACCTGCACCGGAGAGGAAACAGACCTGTTAGGAAGAACATGGATGTGTGATATTTTCATTTCCCGAACCTTTGCCAGAGAAGCAGTGTTGGATGTGTTTCTTTTCTATATTTAAAAGAGACATCCTGAACACACTTGATTGTTTAAACACTAAGATGATGTGCCACTGCAGAGGCTTTTTCTTCTCATACTGCTTTCATGCAACAAGATGCGCATTTTTTCTATATAAATGAACTCATATTCAGCAGTGCAGCTGATGAATTCCCCTCTCCCTTTCTTCCTGCTGTAACGCTGGCAAGCAGTTTAGTTCATCCAGGTGTCAGTGCTTTTGGCCGTGTGATCACAATTTCCTAATGAGGGGTGGAAACTGTAAGAACTGGTTTGAAATCACTTTTCAAGTTTCAAAAAGAAAAAAGAAGCAAAGCTATCTAAAAATTAACAGCTGGAGTATTTCTTTCTTTATGGTATTTCAAAAGGGAAAGAATAGAAATGGGATTTTTTTCGCTTGTATGAATGAAAACTTACACAGCTTTCCTCCCATTTTTCTCTCATGTTCAACCCCCCATTTTTATCATAGAAATGTAATTCCTCCTCTGACTTTCCTCTGCGGTTTGTGCTCTGTGACGCAAGCGTGGCTTGGTTGTTGCGATCTGATTCTTTGCCTTTCAGTTTTGCTCACCTATTTTCCCATGTCTCCACTGATTTTTGTTAACGCTGCCATTGTTAATTAGTTTTAACTGTCTTTTCAGTGAGACTTCTTGCTTTGTGGGTGTGAAAGCAATGCGGATAGAATGCAAACATAAAGCCATGCCTGGCGGCTGCGGGGCGCTTAGCGCAGAGCAGTGCCTTCACAATAGCACTCCGCCCCAGCCTGTGAATAAAAAGCTTAAGTGAGATATGTATTGCTAGATTTCAGTTGTTTTCTTTTGGCAGTGGGGAGGAGGGGGATGGATCCCATTTAATAATTATTTGAATGTTTTGCTGTGGGCTCCTTTTTATTTTTTTTTTTTCTGTGAAAATGTTTCTACTAGGAGGATCGGTAATTTCTTTCTGCTTTATTCTCATTTCTTGGGGGTTTGGGAGAGTTAACCACCCAGGCTTGCAAGATCATTGAGTAAAAACTCAAGCTGAAGCAACTAGCCACTGACCTCTCTCATTAGCTATGAGTCATTGGCTTGTTTACTTATGATCACAGAGAGAAAGAAACAGTGCTAGATCACAACACCTGGGCTAAATTGATACTTGAAATGCATTTTTTTCCCCTCTAAAAAATAGAAGCAACGTGTGCATCCACAGGGATATTTGTGTCGCGTTCCCAGGGATTGATGAGGCTCCCTTGAACTGGTAACATTGGGGTACGGTGCTTCTGCTAGACAAGTCTGATTTTTATGTGGTCAGTTGTTGAGCAGTTAAGGCAGGTGATGGACTACATGTGTATAGACGTTTTTACTTAGTATACTATTTTAATGACTTGAGCCGCAGCATTAATGTGTCTTCTACTTAATTGAGAGAGTAAGAAGTATTTTGAAAGGAGAGTTGAGAGGGGATGCTGCTTAGTATCTTGTGTCACTTGTATATCTACAAGTTCTTGGGGCACAGGTTGGTCAGGTAAGATACATGGTACTGTTAGAAAGACTCTATGCAAAGACACACTAGCCTGCTTGTAGCACTGATACATTTGTTTCTGCCCACTGTAATATCCTAAGAGTTAAGAGGGTGGTCTAACAGTAATAAAAGCCTGTTTTGTATTTACAGTGGCCTAGCAAGAAAGTTTTTGCCCTTTCAAAGTCTCTGTAGGAAAAGGCAGTCTGTAAATGTATTACAGCTTGGGGTTGTAAACTGACAGCATGATGCAGAACTGCAGTTGAGTGCCAGAAGTTTAAACTTGCAGTTAAAGCAGATTTTCATGTGCTTTTGCTTTGAAATGAAGCATTCTGATATTTAAAACAGTGGTTGGGAACAACCTTTCCTGGATTTTTGGCTGAAGGCAGTTTGGTTGCTTTTCAGTTGGGTAGCGATTCAGAGGCATCCTCTGCCTTTCTGAAATCAGGAATGTGAAGTTAACTCTGGAAGAATGCCCTCTTCTCATTAGAGGGGTCCATCATATGGCAGACTTTAATTTGAGACACAGCTGAATGGACACATGTTGAGAAGTGATTGGGCACTTCTGAAGTTTCTTTCTGAGGATCAACATCTCGGTACCTGCTGGTCAGTATCAAGGCTACTCTTAATGCTGAAATGCGAAGGAGCCTAAATGAATTTTATTTCTGGACTTGTGTGGTTTGTTGGAGAATCTGCCATTCTGGAGAAAGACTGCTCAGTCCTGTACAATAAATATCTTAATGTGCTATTTAATGGCAACCAAAGGCAAATTGTATCACAAGGTAAAGAATTTTCCTTTTATGAAGTTGTCCAGTTCTGAATTACTTTCTGTTCAGAATGGGGAGCCTGTCAATGTGAAATTTAGCTTCGGCATCCTTCAGCACCGTGAAGCTAGCAGGTCTAGTTCATCAGTACTACAAGGTACACGGTTGCTTTTCACCTGAAAGATAATATATTTTCAACTGTGGTATTACAAATCAGTTTAATGACATTGTAAAAGTAACAAGAGGGTCTAGGAATGATGTCACAACTCATTCATAGTTAAAAACTTATTTCTGCGTGTAGACTAAGGAGGGCAGCATGCCTGGTCATCAGGATTCTGATGGAATTTGATAGATGAGCTAAAGAATAACGGTGCTAGTCATGAGAAGAAGTTGTTTTTTTCTTTTTCCAAATCAGAAACTTGCTGCACTTCTGGAAATTTGCTGGAAGCTGGAACATTCAGCCTTTTAAAGTATCATAGTAAACCAATGATCTTAGCGTTGTCTTTCTGCTTTCTGTGTCAGAGGATTCCAGGTCTCTGAGCTGTGATTTTTGGATTGATTCGGCTACTGAGAGGTATGGCCTATTATAAAAGTATCACAGCTCTTAGCATCTAGCCATCACCACCAAATTTTAATTTTCACGTTGTGTAGGGATAATTTTGTCTCAACTGAAGTCCCTTGAGGGGGTTTGTTTCATAAGCGCTAGCAGGATTTTTTCCTTGAACAAAATTCCACCCCTGAGGTGTTGCTGGTTCTTTGCTGCATTATGGATACATGCATTTACTTTGGACATATTCAGCTGCAGATATTTCATATGCATAATGCAGTTGCTGTGAAAGGTTTGGAGTATTGTTGGTAAGTGAGCTAGGAAATGAGAAAAGCAATCCAATATGGTAAATACTAGGCTGTTAACTGGAAGGCAAAGAAATAAGATACAAAGTATGTATTAAATAGAGTAGCAGTACTGTTTTGGCGCCTATGTGATGTGTTGGCACAGCAAAGAGAAGTTTGAAATGCTAGGTTTCATAACAAAGCAAGACATAAAATGAAATAAGAGCATTAAGGTAAGGGTTGATTACGAAATAAAATATTAGTATGCTGTAATTAATTAGTATTACTCAAGTAATTCCTATCACTGTCCCAATGATAAAAGGTATTGCTAACCATATATGGCTTCCTACACAAAGGTGTGTTCCTTTACTTTTCCTGCCAAAGAAACAGCAAATGTCTTGAATTTAATTTTTAGATGCTGATTGTTGAGTCCTCAGTCTTTGTTATTCAATATTCATTTTATAGTTTTCACAGAGCGTTATTCAAGCTACTATAACCCTTAGTGGCGTTTGGCTTTTATTGCACTGTCTCTTCAGCTTTTGGTCACCTGATTGCTGTCACATATCTGCATTGTGGTATGCAGTTAGCTTTTCATGGTTCTTTTGGCTATTTTGGGGCTCGTAGCACTTAAAAGATCACAGACGTAGTAATCTAGCAGTGATGACTTTAATCTTTTATTTTGAATTCTCAATGATAAGAACTAGTAGGAATAAAAAGCACGGTTACTAAGAAAGCCTTGACTCTGTATTACGTCAGCCTCCTGAAAAAGAAATGACATACTAGATAGAAAAGCTTTTGTACCGGTGTGCTTGTTTGAAGGAATTAATAGTGAATGCTTTTAAAAGTATCCTTCATTATCAACCAAAAACGTTTAATGTATGTGGATGGGTAAGTCACTAACAGTGCACTGCAGAAGGTAATCCGTTGTCAGAAGGACTTAGAGCACTCTTCTTAGGTGGCATTCATGTACTGCCTGGTATGAGCTGCTGCTTTTATGAAGCACTGATCGTGTACCTGTGATATCTTAATCAGTTGCTGTTAAAATGAAGGTGATGCCAATTGTTCACTCTTACCGATTCAGTATAGTAAGACAAGATTGAAGAAATTGAGAGGAAATGAGTCAGTCTTTGTTTAAATACCCAGCCACGAGTGGTGCGCAAAGCCCTGACGTGAGGGAAGTCCTTCCCTCTACTCTAGGTTCCTTTTAGTCTCCAAGCTTCTCTAAAATAAACAAAGGTGTTTTTAGTTGCCATGGAATTTGTGTGGTGTCAAGACAAGAGGTAGATAGACTCTTATAATTTTAAAGGAGGTATCAGGGATACATAGTTCTCTTGGTACAAAAAAAAACACACAAAAAACCACCCCCCAAAATGTTATCAATGCGCAGTAAAGCAATGCATAGTTTTTATTTTTTTAACTGTAGCTTCTGGATTACACTGGAGCCGTAAGTCTCAAGGCGGCTGTTTTTATAAGCTTGATTTGACTGTTTGTGATAAGGAAGCTGGTTCCTTGTTTTTCTGTTTTATCAGATACAGAAAGCTTAAGTAAACTCCTTAGCTGAGTTTGAGGCTACTTGACAGGTTGTCCTCCATATGGGCCAAGTCTTGCCTTGTTTTGAGGACAGAAGTGCTATCTAATCCTGTGCTTCTGTAAGCAGAATGTACCCATCTTCATTGTTCCAACAGTAACTTCTTTTCCCAACAGCAGCAGCTGCTGTGGGAGAGGCGTTACGGAAAACCGTAACCAAGAAAACTCTCTAAACTAAACAACGATTTTGAAAGCTGACGTTGGTTTTATTGCAGCACTGGGCGTATGGGAATCTCTCCATCTAGTATACATGCACCAGAGCTAAATCTCCCTCATTATGTACATTTAACATGTGAATATTCATGTGGTTTCCGTGAAGTTTCCACCTATTCCCAGAATTGTCGTACGTACTAAATTCTGTCATTTTGCACACACCATTTAATTAAGGGATTCTTGCAAGCGGTCTTTGTTGGTGTCTCACTTCACCTGTACATGATACCAATGTTCAGGTGCATCTGTGGCTCTTTGGTGCCTCCTCACAATGTTTACGCAAAGGCGCCTATGCTTTGAACGCTAACTAAATAGTTAAAGTCTCTGGTATCAGACCGATGGAGAAGCCAAAACAGTGGAGACCTTCCAGCCCACAGACCTTGAGTTGGTGGCCCTGAGTGTAGGGAACATTGATACAGCAGCTGCCCTGTGGACTTCTGCTTCTTCAGTGTCAATAGCGAGTCTCTAAGAACGTCCATCTAAGAAAAGCTGCTCAGGCAGCGTTTCCTTCTCTCGGAGCCATTCATCCTTTCTGAAAGAGTTGCAAAGATGGAAGTAGCTGTTGACTGCTTGTCAGACAGCACTGTTTTCCTATTGACTTTTGAACTGACAGATCTTAGCGGGAACTTAGAAGAAATGGAGGACCAACCCGATGTTGGTAAAGTATCTTTGGAATGAAAAAAATATTTGCTTAATTGCTTACAGTTCTGGTTTGATTTCTGTAGACTTCATGAAGTCCAGAGTTCATAGTTTGCTTTGACTGGGAAAGGGTATCAGAAGCTTAAAAAGAATAAGAATGTAGGGCTCTTATGGTTGTGGTGTGGGTGGGGAGCTTTGTTGTTTGCTTTTACTGTGGGCCTGGGATAGCCCTCAAGTCTGATGTATTTTAAAGCCCAAATACCAGAACAATTACCTGGTTTTGGTAACATGGTTTCTGGAGATTGTTCTCTGAAGGATGCCCAACAGATATGCGCAGTGAAGAGAAGGAAATAGTTTGAGAGGAAATACATAATTCGCATAGTCACTTAGAGAATAGAACGCCTGTAAGTAGAAGGGTGACTGCTGTGCACATCACAGGAGGAAGACTCTGCAGAAGTGATTTATGCAATATACATATTCCCTGTATGAAAGCTAAGTGAGCTTATGCCTGGAAGCTGCACTAAGAAAATAAATGATGAGATTTCTTTTTAACTTTAAAATATTACCGCTGCTGCCTCCAGTCAGCGTCATGATGAATGACTTGTTTTAATGCTCTGTATTTGGGATTAATGCAGTATTCTTTATTTGGTTTGCTTTGTATACTATTCCTTGATGACTGATTCAAGTACGGGATGTGACTGCACTGCTTGTTTCCCTCAATGTTAAGTGTTAGGTGTACTCTAGAAATATTCAGAAGATGTACTTAGTACCTCGTGTGCATGATAAATAGCTTAGGACCAGCCTGCTGAAGTTTTTTGACTGTTCTGTATCTCAGTAGTGTCATTATAGGTATTGGTTGTCTGTTGTTTATTTTCCATCTGTATACTTGAAAGGTTCTTCATCCTGCTTTTAGCTGAGATTTGTCAGACGTTGTTTTTCAGGGCTACTTGGCTTAAGAAAGATGAAATAAGGTATACAAATCAGATGTTCTACTGCATTAAGGAGATATTTATTATCTCTGTCTTTAGTCGTGTCTGTTTCCTGTACCCTGATTGCTTTTCTGAAATCTTTGTAGTTTTCAACCAATCCGACAGAAAGGCGAGTGTAGTTAAAAAACGTTCTGCAGATTCCATGAACGTAGGTAAGGAGAAGTGAGAAATCCCAGGGCGGTGCTCTGAGAGGAAGATGGACTCACGTTACAGAAATTTAAGAGTAAATGTTATTAAAACTATCCTTAAAAATACTCTGCGCTAGAAAAGATTCAGTCAAATGTAATATATTAAAATCTAGTAGATGAGCCAGTGTTCACAGAACGATGCATTTAAGTTGGTCAAGACAGAAGTCCTTGTAGTCATAAATGTATTTTCTTCACCAGCTGTAGGAGCTTAAATGCCTGTGATTGCAATTTTCTTTGGAATGTGTGAGATATTTGGGTGGCAAAGATAAACTTTGTTTGCAAAGAAACAAGTGTGGGAGCAAACTAGTTACAAGAGAAGGCAGTAGAAACTTTGGATTCTATGCATCTACTGTTGCCCAAAGTTCCTTTAGTTATAGCCTCAAATGCTTCAGATTTCTGCAATTAGTGCGATGTAAGTATTCCAGTGCTGCCTGCTTCATATGGGTGTAACACTGTCAGTGTTCAAAGTGTTTTGTAGGTGTAAATAATACTCAAGGGCACTCCTGCTGTGCAAAACATTTTCTGTCTTCAGTTATTTACATTGGTCTGGAAGCTCTTCCATCCTTTTTGCTTGGGCTGGGTATGTGTAATCTGAAATACATTGCCTAGCTTGCAAAGTGGACTTAATAGGACAGGTTCTGTAGCTCTGTGGTGGACTTCCCCCAAATCACTTTATAAAGCGGAGTGACTTCATAAAACAAAACTGGCAATTATAGGAAGCAAGCTTAATATAAAGAAGCGATATTTTTACCATTTGTTTTTCATGATGTTTATCAGTTTACCTTACAGGCGATGTTGATTATTTTAGACTCAGGTTACCTGTGTGTTTGGAACTTGTCTGCAATGTCCTTTACAAAAGTAGAAAGCTTCTTTTCTCTTTCCAGAGAAGGGGGTCAAAATGTCTATTTAGGGGCTTGAAGCTAAAAATCCTAAACTGAGCAAGAAATTTGGCTTAGTCCTTAGATTCGATAACTTTGAGTCTCATTGTTTTCCCTGATATACGGAAGATTTCTAATAGATATCTGATCTTCCGAGGGATTAATACAGGTTCTGAAGTGATAACATGGAATCCTTGAAAAACAGTGACAGTGTGAGGGGGGAGACCTCTCTGTGAAGCACAGTGACAGCTGAACTCTGCTAAGTCAGTGGTGGTACTGGCAGTCTGCTGGACCCTTACTTGACTGTGTATTAGTGTGCATGTTGATACAGTTTGCATGGTCTAATTGGGCATTTGGCTTTTTAGATAATGTGCAAGGTCAGCAAAGGGGATACGCTTAAAAAGGACACTCTGTGGTATTGTAGGAAAAAGGAGGGGAGTTGATTTAAGTTATGAGATTTACTTCAAGAATTTGAGTTTGGGTACCTTGTTTTGTTCAAAGGGAGAGAAGATCTCAAGTTAGAATAGTAAAGTGGTGAGAAGAGCATTACCAAGAGGGCATATTGCAGAGAGTAGCATCCGTAATGCAGACTGAAAATAGTATGCTGTAGAAATAGTATGCATGTATGTTGTCAGAGTATGTAAATCAGTAAGGAGACAGGGTAATTGTCAATAAGGGACAGCTTAAGATCCTTATGCATTAGAAATCTTTTATGGTATTAGCTTCACGTGATTAACTATTAATAATGTATTGTGATATTGACACACGTGTCGGTACACGTTGCAATCTCATATTTTATTACAAATATTATTGGCAAGCAATTTCGGTATATACATCATGGATAAAAATCCACAGAGGAATATATAAATTGCATCCTTGTAGCTGCTGCACAGTATGGAGGGGAGGAGGCGGCCTAGAGAGAACAAAAAAGATGCTTGAGAAAAGTGCAGGCTGCAGTTAGGAATTATTTCATGTAAGTATTGCCTATGGCATGGATATTTAAAGAGGGCGAAAAGCCGAATATATTACGAGCGCTAATATTAACCGCTGTTGGAGCGTGCTCAGCCAATTTAAAGCAGAGCGGACTGAACTTGGAAGCCTGCCTCATACGTGCCCTAGTGCTTTTTCTTTTGCTCACCATGTTCTAGGCACGGTGTGTCCCTGAGACAGAGCTCATCGTTACTCCCGGTCTGTAGGAGCTGGTGGCCCTGTGCAGTGGCCAGGCCTGTGAGCTAGCCCCGCAGATGGCGCTGGCTCTGCTGCTCGTGCCACTGGCCAGGCGCTGTGCTGGGAATGCTGATGGGGCTGTCTGGAAAATGTGTGCCTTTCAGGTGGCTGCTGGAAACCAGATGGTTTTTGATAAGATTTTGATAAATGTATTGGGATCCATCGAGAATAAGATTTAACATGAAAATAAATAAAGAGCACCTAGGGGAGTAATTGAGTAATTGTGTTTATATTCTGTACTTCAGATAGGTTTTTTTAATATATTTTTGTTCTGTTCCTTCTGCCTTTCTTAATAAGAGCATGGGACAATTTATCTGCACGATGAAATTATATGAAATGTTTTCTGCCCCTTTTTTGAATCCAAAACCTTCAGCGATGCATATAGCACAAGTGAATTTTCAAAGGAAAACTCTTTGAAGTCCTTTTTTCTTTTTTCTTTCTTTGTGTCTCTGTCTCCCCTTTTCTCCATCTCTTCCCCCCCCCCCCCCCTTCTCTCTGTCTGTCAAGTTCAAGAGCAGCTCAGATGCCATGAATTAAGTGAAGCACAAAAGGGGAAAAGGAGACCCTTTTGAAGAACAAAGGCCTCCCATTAGGCTGCCGTGTTCTTTCTCTGACCAAAATTGCTCCCTACATGGTTTTTATTGCTGTCCGCATGCTTGGCACATAAGGTAAATACAGTAGGACCCTCGTTACCTCACACTCTCTCTTCCTCTTCCCTCTTCAATAAATGTTTTGTCTCTTTGATGTCCCTAGTAATTCTTATACCGATTGTTCCCACCCTCATAAAAGCCCCAGGGGTAGTCATGGTGGTGGATAGCATTAGATACTGTGTAAATGCTTCCAGAAAAGAAGACAAACTGCAGCCAAAGAATTTATTTCAGGTGGAAGAGAATGGGAAGGAAATACAGATGTTTTCTTTTCTTCTTAACGTGTTGTTTCTGTGTCCTGGCTACACTTGCGTATTTCATTGAAGTTCACAATTTCTTCCTGTTTGTTTTAAAAAGGAACAAAGAAATAGGACTTAATCAGAGTTATGAGGAAATGCGTACTATGAGACTTTAAGGATGTAGAAAAGTCTTCTTGAGCCCTCTTGGTGGATTATTTTTGTCGTTTATAATTTGGACAGCTATTTGTTCCAGAGTTCTGGTGAGAAGTGCCAGCTAAAGTTGGGAGCTGGACAGGTTTAAATGTGAACATTGGAGCACACATCTCTCAAAAAGAAGCTTTTCAGGCCATCTCTAATGGAGTGACACTTAAAAACAGCATTGAGGAGTATGCGTCTGTATTCAAAAACTTAAACTAGTGTACAACACTGTACTTTAAACCTAAAGTTTATAATACTTGACAGAAATTTCTAATAGTTTAAAAGGCATTTTTATGGCAAAGTTTTGAAAGATGAAAATAATTGCTGTGAGGTAGCAGAATTCATGCCTAAGTTGTGCTCTTTACAATTTACGGATGAGTATTTTCTGGAATTTATAATTCATCTTTCAACTCCTTCTTCCCAAATAAATCATTTTCAAGGTTATCTATTTGGTTTGATACGTTTGCTTTGATCTCCTAATTCTGCATTTTCACTGACAGGAAAGTGTTTTTACTAGCTTGTGGAACACAGTTGAACAGGTGATGATGAAAATAAAATGCCATAGCATTTTAATTCTGGTTTTGGCACTGCTGCTTGGTGCTAGCACCTTACCTCATGGATTATATCCTTTTGTGAGCATATGCTTTTTTTGCTGATTCCAGGTCATGGTAATTCTGGAGAAAACGTCAACAAGGCTCCTTAAAGAAATAGCAATGACTTGAATTGGTGTATTTTGTAGATTACAAAGCAAGGAAAATCTGCCTTGAAATCTGACTTTTCATGGCAAGTTTGATTTATATTTTTCCTATTATCAAGCTGCATAGGAAATTGTATAAGTTATGTTGATTGCAATTATTCAGATTTTGCTTTGCTCTGCGTGGGTGTAAGGTTTTGCATGCCCACACACAGGAACATACCCCCTGTCCCTGCAAAGGAGTTGAACTCGCTTCCCTGTCCACTTGTACCTGGCCTACTTAGCTTTCTGTTAAGTGTGTGGGTGAGAAGCGATGCTGGCATTTAATGAACTTTCACTGTATATTTGGTTTGTTTTGATCCATATTTTATGCAAAATCCATAGTGTCAAGTGTGCTGATAGGCTACTGTGTAGGTAGCAGGAGTATATCTGATATGTGTGGATGCCGTGATTAATGGCAGTGGCTGTAGCTGCCTGAGAACAGCAAACGAACCTTTGTTCTGTTTCTCCTCTCCCCTATTCATTTTTTCTGTGACGCATTCCAGTGTTCTGCCATTCCATTCTCCCTTGCTGTGACCCATTTCTCTTCTAGCCTCTCTTGTTGTCATCTGACTGATGTCCTCATTCTTGGTAGTGGAGCTGGACTTGCAGTCACCTTCTCAGTCTCACAAATCCCAGACAAGCCCTGCCTCCCCATCTACCTGCAGGACTGTTCTGTTTGCTGAGCTTACACTGACTCTGGGAGCAGATCCTCTCCGAGGTCCTGAATTAGGAGATTTGGGTGTTGGCCACGCCAGGATGGTTGTCCCAGCTGCTGGTAGCAGAGCAGTGGGTGAGGAGATGCTGCCGTCACATCCGAAGTTTAACTACAGCAATTGACTGCTGTTAATTACCAATCACTAGTATGGAGGTGCTTTTGTTGGGAACTGTGCTGTATACCAGGAGTCATTCACGTACCGCCAGTGACAACAGCCTGTGAGCCACTAGCTCTAAAAGAGTAGGTACCATAAGAGGAGGCATTTTTTGATGTAGGTGTATATTTTGTCATGTAACTTAGTAATATTATTGTAACACAACTTGGAATTTCTAGAAAGATGAAAAGGAACTTTGATACCACTAAGTGTTACCAGTGCAGTGAACCATAAGGGACAGATAGTGTTGGAAGGAATACTTGGAAACTAACACAAGAGTGTTTTTCCCTCATCTTTTAGTGAACTTGTGTTTTTAAAATTCCATCAGATTGTATCATTTCTGTTCTGTAGAACACACAACATGTATATGAAAAGGTAACATTACTGTTTTGATGGAACTCTGTTTCTCTATCCAATACTTAAATTCCAAAAGACAACCGCTGCAGATTTTTCATTGTATGTCTGTATGAAACGGGCTTATGGCCTGAATTTTGAGTTTTATTTGGTCATTTCTATTCAGAGCTCTATGATGCGTAGTAGAGATAGACTTCTTTCTGTTGAATTCTTCTTGAAATAAGCCATGAAATAATAAAACCTTTTGGTAATAGGTCTTAATTACTCAAAACTTTTTTTTTTACTTACCTGACTGCGAATTTTCAACTGTAGTATCTAGAGCCTTGGAGGTAGGACTCCACAATGAAAAAGACTTCTATTGCTATTCGTGAAATAAGCTGATCATTCTCAAGAAGTGGTGATGCCTTCAGAAGGTCTTTGCACCACCATGTTGGCACTTGCAGAAACAGATTTCAGCTGAGATCGGTTCCGTAGCTTCAAAAAACACTGAAATGTGATGTGTGGAGATATGAATCTTTAAACAAGCTGAATTAGAGTTAGATCTGCTCTTGTGAAAGTGGGGGCATGGGAGTGGTTGGAACTGTGGGTTTTCTGATAACAATTTAGATGGGTTTGAGCCTAACATTGCTAGAGAGATTCTGCTCTACTCTTTCACCAGTTGTGTATTTCTGCCAATTCCGGTATCATCTGCTTCTGAGTTGATACAGCAGAAACGTTCCCTCCAAGAAAAGAATCCTATTCAGCTGGAGCAGCAAGCAGTCTTAACCTTACGACCACGAAGTCCCTAAAGTTAATAGGGAAATGCAGGGATGGAGAAGGAAGAGGGTCAACTGTTGAAATGGAAGCTGCTATACCTGATCCAATGGGGAGATCACAGGGTGCTGTTAGTGGGTGGCAATCCCATAACTGAGTGCCTTTCTAGCGTACATGCTGGTTTTGTTTCTGTTTTTCTTTTCTTTTCTTTTTTTTTTTAAACTTAAACTCCTATGACTACCTGGAAGACACTTTTAAACCAGGTCTGGGATTCTTGCGTTCTTTTTCCAAGGGCTGCGTTCAAATTAAGGTTGTCTTTCTGCTGTTGCTTTTCAAGAGCTCCATTTTCTTGTATGTTTGAAGCATCCTGAGTGCTCCTTAGCACCAGTGCCAAGCTGCCATATGTGCCTCACCCCTACAGATTGCATATTTGGTACTGAGATTAAAAGGGTTTTCTATATCTGTAACTTCTTCCTGTGAAATTTTTCTTTCACACTGGTGCCACCAGAAACTTCTTGAGTTTGTCTTCATTTTGAACTCTTAGTCATTTGGGAAAGGCTTGCTTATCATAGCTTTGAAATGTGTGGTTGGTTTCTTCTAGTCATTGAGATTCTCACAGGGTCAGTCCAGGATAAATGGTCCATTACATCATCTACTCCTTCCCAGAGGGCTAATATTTCTTACTACATTCCTGGTAGAGCTTTGAAACTGTGTAACTATTCTAATCATGCAAAGTGTAAAATTTATTAAGTTAAAGCAAATAGTTTTCTGCTGCGTAATGTTTAGTTTCCAGACAACAGTAAGCAAGTCTTCAGTCACTTCAATCTGTAGGAAGCTTTCTGAATTCTCTACTGCTTTAATACCTTCTACATGCTCCTGTTTTTGGAGTTATCAGGAATATTAAGACAGGTTCATCACCTCAACTACTGTGCTTGGGAGAGCTGGCTTCTGTCTCCAGCTCTGGTGGGTTTTTTCCCTGTGTGACCTTGGTCAAGATGTTTTATTGTAGCATTCTTTCCTCCTCCTCCCCATCCCATTTTTATTGTTTGAGACAGAGGCGGTGGCATCATGTTCTGGAGCCGTTAGACATAACTGATAAAACTAGTTCTGACTTAATCTTGTCAGTTTGGGTTCTTTTGCCTCTAGTCACTTGGCTGTCTGATCTCAACAGTTCTTAACCATGTTTTTAAGGTCTGAGGAGTCTCCCAAATTACAATAACGTACAGTTAGCCATTCCAATTTAGATTACCAATGTCAGATCCACTGAGCTGTTTTTTTTTTTTTTTGAAGGCTGGATGCTTTGTTTTAAAGTGATAAGAAATAGCAAGTATATGTTCCAAAACAAATGGGGACAAAAAAGCAACAAAAAAACCCCACACCAATGGTGGTTCTTAATTTCTGGTGCTTATTTTCATTTTCATCTCACTGACGCAGTCTAAGCAACTCCTGCTCAATTATGATTTATTTGATCTCACCATCCTTCCAGTTTTTTTAAGTGCTGTATGTCTGAATGTGAAGATTCTTGAAGACTTACTGTACACTCAGAAGTATTTCCAGCTAATCTGCTCTGTTCTGGGATTGCGGTCAGGCCATATATTTCTATTTTACGTAGGTCGTTGTGAGACAGGAAGGATTTTCACAGATAATAACTGAGGCACTAAGGGCAAACCTGTAAAGGGGTATCTAGACATAGTTCTTCTCTATTGTGGACTTACTTTGTTAAAGGTATCATCAGGGTAAAATTGGTGCCTAATTATCTCTCGTGGATTTTTCTCATGTCTTGTCCCCATGTTAGAAAGAGGGGAGGTCTGAAACCAAGTCTCCTATGCCAAAAATTAATGCTGTGAATGTTGAACTTTTTTCTTTTTTTCGTAGATCAGGATTTTACACCTTCAGGATTATTAACCCATCCATTAGAATTTTGTACTAAAAGTGAGGATGGGAGCAAAGATGGCTATGGAATCTATGTTCAAATTAGATTTGTTCCTTTTCCTGCTTACCACGATGCAGCAGTCTGTACAGAGAAGATGGGGCTTCTGTCATAATCTAAACTCTCTTTAAGTTAGATCCTTTCTTCTGCCTACACACCAACCTGCCTAAACTTCATTTTAGTCCCTGGGAAGTGTCTTATGCTGATCTTTGGATGTACATGTAGTATTAAAATTCTAGGAGACTGGCTCTCAACAGAAGGTTTTAGGTGTAGAGTACTTAAGCTATAGTCCTTAACTGTTGCCTAGAGATGTACCCACTTAGCAGTTCTCTGTGACTGACTTTTAGGAAAGATTGTTCCCCCAGCTTCTTCTAGTATACTTTTTCTTTTTTCCTAAAACACTTACATATTTATATGAGCGTCTGTTGTAATGTGTTGAAGTAACTTTAAGTACCCTTGGTGAGGTCAGGGGTATTCTGTAGGTGAGTTGCACTTAAGAGCTGCTGCCTGGCACTCACAGTTGGTAAGAACTGTGCTTGTTCCCTGCATCTGCTCCTGGGCATAGTACCCACGCTGGAGGAGAGCAGTCCTGCAAAAGGGAACTTTACATTGAAGTCACGTGGATGCCTTTAATATCCATCCTTGGAAGGCTTAATTAACAGAACCAATTACTGTTTCAAATAGATTTTTGTTTTTCAATGTGTGTTAATGTATAGTGTAAGTAGGAAGGCAATGAAGCTGTCATGTTTGTGGCTGCTTGTGTCTAAAGCTCAGGTCTCTAAGGGAGTTATGGGCATGGCCCAACATTTCCTTTTCCAGAAGGTGTAGGCTTCCGAAACAGAATCGTTACTGACAGCCCACTTAATAAATAAGTAAATCAGTTAGTGGGTAAAACTCCTGTCTCCTGGGTCACCAGCATGCACTGAAACATGTGCGTGATCCCAGGCTACTGAGGGACGGTGTTTGCGGTTGTGCTTGCTGTTGGCAGTGATGCATATGCTTCTTTCGTGCAGCCTTTCTGGGAGGTTGTTCTGCTTGTTCCTTTGCTTGTCTTGTAGCCGCAGCGTGGCTTTGCTTTGTCTCAGCTCAGAAAATTGCTGCTGCTGTTGGCTGTGCGGGTTTGTTCTGTGAGCGCAGGCTGCAGGTCTCAGGAGGAGGGCGAGCCTTGCAGTTCTAATCTCTCCGTGCGTTGCCTCTGGTCAGGCAGTGGATTGTTTTTCTGGTTTTGTTCCTCCGGGTGGCATCTGTCTTCAGGAGAAATTTCCTTGCAGCAAAGTGTAGACTGCTGAACTGTGGCCGTCTCAGTATTGCTGTTTCTGACTGCTAGGCTGAATTAATTATGTGAGCAGTTATAATGTAGGTGCTCAAAATGTTTGTGGCTGTGCAAAATGGAAGGGTTGCTCTTACAGGAATGTCTTCCCTTCCTCTACAGCTTGTTGTTGTTGTTATTTTTACTTCACTTTTTAAAAACTTTCTCCCGATTAATATCGTCTCATATTTCAAATATATAACATTGTTTTCGTGCCATTTGGGATACCTTTTTGTGTCGATTAATGCCTTCTGTGATCTTCTGGTCAGTGTTAGAAGTGTTTCCCATGCCTTCACAGCATTTCTCTGCAGATTTTCAGGCTTTACCTTGCTGTGACTTTCCGGTTGGATACTTTTGTTATAAACTAATCAACCGTTTATTTCTTTCTTAAAGTATTCTTTAACTCCATATAATTGATTCGGTATTCCCTGAAGGTTTGTCTTAAAATCCTGTTGCAAAGGAATGAAAAACTTATTTAAAAGATTAAGTTCCAGCTACTTCATGCACAGTATTTTGGATGGGAGAAACACAGCCATGTGCAGCCAGATGTTGCAAGATCAGCGCAAACCTGACAAAGTCTAGGAGGGATTCTGCACTTGCTAGGTAAAGACTTGAGCAAATACATGCGACTTGCAGTGTTCCCCAAAGGCCTAAAGAAATGAATTCTCTCAAATCAGAGTGTGAATTCTCTGGAAAAGTTTGCTCCGTTGAGAACCTTTTAGCATCTCCAGGGACTTAAAACTATAAAGGTCTTTGGTTCAAAGCAAGCTGGAGTTTACACAAGGCAAGGGTGGAGAAATAATAAATTCAGTGAAGACTGTAGTGCACAGGTATCATGTTTCTTGGAGAAAGTGTATATATGTGGCTGTATTCTGTGCTAGCTGTTAACTTGTTCTCTGTTGAAATATTGTGGTAGTAGTAAGAGCAGAGCTTTAGATGTTTACGTTTTTTAAATTAAGTTTAATTTTTAAAGAAATGAAGTTATTCTGGGCTGGAATAGTGATTTAGATCATAGATACCTTTAAAACTGAAGTTACAATCAAAAAAAGACCCAGCTCACGTAATTAAAGTCTTCCAAATACAAAATAAATGTGTTATGCAGTGTTGGCATTAGTTTAGCCTCTGCTGCTCGACACTTTTGCTAGGTGGTAAGCAAGGACTCCAGGTAGTCAGAACCTATTTAGCTGTTAAACAACAAAAAAAAGCATAACTGCTCTGCTTTTTGCTCATAAGGAAGTCATGACTATTGATAAGTTGAAAGTATGCTGTGTGTAACTAGGCTGAATATTATAAAAATAATGGAAATGTTACTTGGCGTTTAACTGGTGCATAAAATGTAGTGTAATGTTACCTACGAAGTAAAGGCAGGCTACGGCAGTACTTTTTCAGGAGAAAAATTGTACGCAACTGTCACGAAATGGATATTAAAGCATTACTGGCACAGCTTTGCCTACTCAACTCCTGCTAAGCTTATTTATGCAAACCGTACTGGAGTCCAGGCTTTTTGGAGATGTTTGTGTAGCTCCAGTGCATTTTTAGCTTATTTGATGTGTGTGAAGGTTCCAAGTGGCAATGCTGCTTTAAAATTAAAATGGAGTTGTTTTTTTTTTTTTTGCATTTCAGTATGTGGTATTTAAAAAGGTGTGTTGCTCAAAAGTGACAGATGGGAACTCTCTTACCCAATTTAAAAGAATTTCCTGAGGAGAAACCTGGAAAAACACTGCATGTGGAAATTTCCTTTTCTTCATGGGGCAAAGTGGGGAAGTATCGAGAAACAGAAGCTGGAACTTGAAAATGGTTATTTCACTATCTAATAAAACTACTTTTCAAGCCACTAGGACTGTGAAGTCAACTCTTGTGTCCAGAGAATTTTGATTAAATTTGAGCACAACATTTCCCTTTGTGCGAAAGCAGCTCTCTGTGGCTTTTCCTCCTAGAGCATGTACTGTTTCAGTCCTTATTTCAAACATTTGCATTCTTTGCACCTAGTTTGAGCCCAAGAATTTTTTTCTTGCATCTTAAGCTTGGTGCACTGT
This sequence comes from Alectoris magna, assembly GCA_030625065.1. Classification (NCBI taxonomy): domain Eukaryota; kingdom Metazoa; phylum Chordata; class Aves; order Galliformes; family Phasianidae; genus Alectoris; species Alectoris magna. The sequence goes on from CM060560.1 coordinate 104,771,851, forward strand.
GTTTGTGAGGCTTACAAGGTAGATTTTAAAAGAATGACCTATTCACAGGTTGAGGATGAGGATGTATAGCAGACACACACAGCATATTATGGAGTGGGAAAGAACAAAAATAGATTCAAGAAGAGAGCAGTTATACCTTTATCTGTTTTCCATATATCAGGGAAAAAACATGTACTGACAGAAGATCATGTTTACTTCCTTTGGGAAAATATTTTTATTGTTAACCTGCCTAAAACCTCTAATTTGGATGCGATGCTAAAAGCCCACGAGCTATTAAACCACAGTTTGACAGAACTTTTGGGATAGGTGTACATTTAAATCTGACTTCCAAAGGAAGGTGAGATTATTTGATCACGCTGACTGTTGCCTCTACTTGTTGTCCACTTGATCACATTTGACAGAGGCATGGAAGTCTCAAGGATATGACTAGGTTCTTAGGCATTCCCTAGCAGATGGTCAAATAGAAACTCTGCTACTGCTTCTGTGAAAAGGAAGAATTCAGAAGTCTTATCAATTATTTAAAAAATAAATATATATATATATATATAGGAAAGAGACCTGTATAAAACGTGCCTTTAAAATCAAAGAATCGTGAAGTCTGGAAAAGACCTTTAAGATCAACTAGTCCAATCATCAACTCATCACCATCGTGTCCTCTAAACCATGTCCAGGGACAATGACTCCACCATCTCCTTGGGCAGCCTGTGCCAATGCCTCACCACTCTTTCTGAGAATTTTTTCCCTAACCTGTACCTAATATCCTAGTATCTAACCTTGCAGTTAGACAGTTGTTTCATGTAGTAAAAAGTACATTTACTTTTAACTAGATCAAGATAAAAGAATTGTCCTTGGGAGGCTCTACAAGCTGACTGAGGGAGTAGAGCAGGAGAAGAAATAAGTGCGGGCATGGAATTTGTTTGGGAAGACATGGCTGCCAAAAGAAATGCTTGCCAAAGGATGGCTTCTCTGCCACATGGATTCTTGTACTTGAGTGATGCAAGATTCTTGTACTTGAGCTTTTCTGGAAATGAGGTCATGCAGAACAGCTTTTTTGTAGGTGGAGTCTGATATATCAAGAGGGACAAGCTCTTGCTTTAGTCATAATCTAGTTAGAAAAAAAACAGCTGCAAGATGCAAACACTTTGGAAAAGAACCTTTGCCCACTGAATTATATTAGCACTACCTGTGTTTTCGTAGCACTTCTGTCCTGCTTTGTTTCACTGGGGAGAAAAAGTTTTGCACATCTTTTTACCAAAATGTGAAAACAGTGTTTAGCTGCCTACGTTTTCTTGAAAGCTTTTGTTCTGTAAAAAGACGGTATGTAAAAAGGCTGACTGTTTAAGGAAAGCTCTGAAATGGAGCAGTGCTTTCTGTTTCTCTTCTCTGTTGGAATATTACACATCAGATTTTAGTTCAACCCAAGATAGATGTGTGTGTAGTTTGGACTTTGTTTTGTTCCTGGCTACTGTGGTGCAGAAAGTAGAATCGCCCCAGAGAAAAATGAGAAGTTCATGGATGTCTTTTCATTCTCTGTTGATGGAAAGAGTTGACAAATCTCAACCTTGTGGGTGGTTTGGTTGTTGTTTTTTGGGTTTTTTTTAATCATAGCAGTATATCAGCTAATTTTAAACATGCTTCTTTTTCAACTGTTTATCAGTAAGACCGAACGTTACTTCAGCTGTCTTCAGTCAGTTTAGAAAATGTGTTAATACTGCAGCAACATCTGCTGCGGCTTTCTCTTGGCATTGTTTGATACATTAGATTTTGCACATTGTCTTCTATTTGAAGGAAGCTGAAAACACGAGTGCAAGTGTGTTTTGAAGTGTAAGACTTTGGAGTGATCTCAGTCTAATGCTTTACTAAAGAGGAAACCTTAATTTTTAATGTACAACTGCTAAGATACTGAAGAATGTAGTAATTGGCTACCAGCAGCAGCTACTCTGAGCTGGTATGAGAGGATGACTTGAGTGACACCTACATATGTGTATCTGGTTACAACGTCATTCTTCAGGCACTGCTGTTTCAAGAAGAGGAGTCTACTGAAACTGTGGTTTCATGTGTAGATAAGTCAGTGTAACAGCTTTCTGAAGCTGAAGTGGGGAGTAGTATCTACCTTTAGTCCTTGCCTCTGGCCTCATAATCTTTTTTTTTCTCACCTGTTCTTGGAACGTCTTCTACCATTCTGCCAAGTTATATGCCCTTCTGGAAGGGTCTCCCTGTGAAAGCCAGCAGAACACAGGAATCTCATAATGTTGAAGAGACTGGGTTCAGGAGTGAGATGGTTTACCGCCCTATAAAAAGAAGCTGCGAACTCCACCTGAATTCTACATCTCCTATGACTAAGTTTGATGCCACTGAAAGGACAGACTATTTCTTGTCTGTTTACTCTTTCATTATGCGGTCTCCATCCTTGTGACTGTTTTTGATGAGCTCCAAGGCCACTGTGAGGGGAGTAGTAGAGCCATCTGCTGTGTTTTGACTGGGGAAAGGAAAGAAAATGAGGACTTTGTTTCAGTGATAGACAGCCATTAGGTGGAACTGGTTATAAAATCTAACTATACTGTGAGGCTATGGTTTAAACAACAATTTAAACTAAACTAGGTTGTTTTTGTTCAGCCCCACCCATAAGTAGAATTTGCTCTTCTGCATTACTCTGATGCCATAGACATCCAGTTAGGGGGCTGAGCATGCAGAAATTGTCAGTTGAGTGCTGGTATAACTCCAAAGATGGTATGGAAAAAAGGGGGTAGAGTGGTGCAACTACAGCTTTGTTAATTAAGGTTGTCTACACTGACACATCAGTAAAATATTTCAGCTTCTTCTATGTTCATGTGAATTCAGTAGATGGAGTAATTTGCATCCGTAATGCTGTCAAGGGGGAAATACTACATAAGTTAGTATAACGCAGTTTGCCCAGAGAGGTGGTGAATGTTCCATCCCTGGAGGCATTCAGAGCTCTGAGCACCCTGATCTAACTGTAGATGTCCCTGATCATTGCAGGGGAACTGGGTTAGATGACATTTAAAGGTCCCTTCCAACTCAGATGGTTCTGTAATTGTCTTCTTTTCTCCCTTTCTAGAAGAGGGGAGTGATGTTTCCCTTTTCCCAGTCACCTGGGGGTCTTCAGTTGACAGCCATGACTTTTCAAATATCATAGCTTGGCAACCATCAGCCAGTTCCTTCACAACCCTGGCATGCAAGTTGTCTGCCCTTTGACTCATGAGGCTGTCTCTGACTTGCTCTGCTCTTACAGTGGGAGGAATTTTGCTCCCCTGACCTCTGCCTAGAGGTTCAGGTACATGTGAGGTATGGAACGTCTGACCATCAGTGAAGACTGAGGCAAATAACTTGTTTAATACCTTAGCCTTCTCCAGATCTGTTGAAGCTAGCTCCCTCTTCTCATTTATCAGAGGGGACACGCTCTCCTTTGCCTGTTTCTTCTGACCAACGTACCTATGGAATCCCTTTATGTTATTTTTCACATCCCTCACGAAGTTCAATTCTGTCTGTCTTGGCTTTCTCTGTACTGTCTCTGCATGTCTGGATGGCATCACTGTGTTCTTCCTAGGCCACCTATCCCTGCTTCCTCTGCTTGTGCTTTTCCTTCTTTTCCCTCAATTATACTGGCAGGTCCTTGCTTAGCCGTGCTGGTATCCTGCCTCCTCTGCTTGATTTCTTATGCTGGGGGATGGAGAGTTCTTGTGCTGTCAGAAAGGTGTCCTTGAAGAGCTGCCAGTTCTGTTTTGTTCCCATATCCCTAAGGACAGTCTCTCAGGGGATCTCATCCAAGAATTTTTTAAACAGCTAGAAGTTTTCACTCCTGAAGTTCAGGGTCTTGACTGCAAGATGATGTTTCTTCAGTCCTCATGGAGAGTGAGGTACAGCGAGAATAATCAGGAGTTTGTGAAAATTAGGAGTCAACAAAAGGCATAAAGGAGGCTCTAATGGGTAGAAGGTACTTGTCTGGGGCTTCTGGGAGTCAGTATGAGATGTTGTTCTTGGTGTGGTCCTGGCAATTGTGTTCCCATGGTGATAGGAAAGCACTCTGTTATCTGCCTCTTGTGCTGGACTTGTATTGGACAGATGGAAATCAAAATACAGATCTTATACTTCTTGCATAATTAACATTTGCATCTCACTGCTGTGATATGTAGCTGAGGCCAAAAGATTAACAGGATCAGGAAAAAAAGGGGATTATTCATTTACAGTACATTATGTTAGGTTAAATGAAAGCTTTGTAAAGCCTTTGTAAAGAATTGAAAAACCATTATGCAACAGGGAACAAATAAAGTGCTAACTAAAGGGGATTAGGAAGAAACTTCTCTAATAAGTAGGCTATTCCATGGGTGTCCGCTGTGAGGTTTCTTGTATCTAGTATTCATCAGGCAAGTCTTAGGTGTATTGCTTTTTCACAACAATTTTTATGTCCATTTTTACCAGGGTTTACCTGTTGATTTGAATGTGAATGTGTAGCTGGGAAGATTGCTCAGGAAGCCAAGTTTAAATTTAGCTATATGTAGGATTTCTTTCCAGAAGAGAGAGCCTCTGGAGAAAGGATAGGGTTTGCTGTAATCAAAGTAGGACTGGAAACCTGAGGAAGAAATAGCAAGGGTGATTGCTTATGGCAGTGGTGTATGATGAAAATTGTGAGGAAGAGTGCATGAAAGGCAAAATCAATGGTGGGGAGGTCAGTGGTGTTAACGTCATCACTTAGGGAATTTTAACAGCGCAGCTACAATAGTGGGTGAAAATAGAAGCGAACGTACTTCTGACTTCAAGTGTGGTTAATATCTTAAACTGAAAATCTGTATTAAAAACAGAGCCCACCAATCAGAGGGGCTCTTAATATGATGTGTATGTTACTATAATGAGGCAGGACAAGCAAATAGGAGACTTTCATAGTCAAAATGATTTATTGGGCAGGTAGGACAGATTAGCTGTAAGTTGAAGTAATGTTGTAAGGTTCCAATGCACACCATGAAGTAAAAATTGAAAGAGGAATTGTGAGGGAAACTGAAGGAGCTTTCAGGTCGTGGAGTCTAGCTGCTGACTGTTGCAGCCAGATGGTTGCTGAGAGCTACAAATCTTAGTGAGGTATACAAGTACTGGTATCTGATATCTTTAATAACATAAAAATGACCAAAATCAGAGAAGTTTAAATGAGAAGGCTCATCTAATTTGTCCCTCTGCTACTTGGTATCTACTGTACAGCAATAAAAGCTCCTTGACAGACAAGTAACTGCCAGTATACCCCTATTTAAAGGGATATTACAAATTAAAAAAGAAAAAGTTTACTGAAAAAAAACCCCACATACAGTTAATTATAGAAATAGAAACAAGTAAAGCGTGCCTCATGCAGTGCTGCAGATTTTGGGCAGAGTAACTAGAAAGCTGCATGGGGGGAAATGATCTGGGTGTGATAGCCAATACTTGGCTGAACAAGAGACAGCAGTGTGTCGAAGTGGCCAAAAATGCCAATGGCATCCTGGCTTCTATCAGAAATCATAGAATCACAGAATCATAGAACCACCAAGGTTGGAAAAGACCTACAAGATCATCCAGTCCAACCGTTCACCTGTCACCAATAGCTCCCACTAAACCACGTCCCTCAACACAACATCCAATTGTTCCTTGAACACACCCAGGGTCGGTGACTCCACCACCTCCCTGGGCAGCCCATTCCAGTGCCTGACCATCCTTTCTGAGAAGTAATATTTCCTAATGTCCAGCCTGAATCTCCCCTGCCGCAGCTTGAAACCATTGCCTCTAGTCCTATCACTAATGACACGAGAGAAGAGGCTGAACCCCAGCTCACCACAACCTCCCTTCAGGAAGTTATAGAGAGCAATAAGGTCTCCCCTGAGCCTCCTCTTCTTTAGGCTGAACATTCCCAGCTCCTTCAGCCTCTCCTCATACGGCCTGTGCTCCAGACCCCTCACCAGTTTTGTTGCCCTTCTTTGAACACGTTACAGGGCCTCGATGTCTTTCTTGCAGTGAGGGGCCCGAAACTGGACACAGTATTCGAGATGCAGCCTCACCAGAGCTGAGTACAGGGGGACAATCACCTCTCTGCTCCTGCTGGTAACACTGTTTCTGATGTAAGCCAGGATGCCATTGGCCTTCTTGGCCACCTGGGCACACTGTCGGCTCATGTTCAGTTGAGCATCAGTCAATACCCCCAGGTCCATTTCCTCTACACAGTCTTCCAGCCACTCTGCCCCAAGCCTGTAGCGCTGCCTGGGGTTGTTGTATCCGAAGTGCAGGACGCAGCATTTGGTCTTGTTGAACCTCATCCCATTGGCTTAAGCCCAGCTCTCCAGCCTGTCCAGATCCCTCTGTAGGGCCTCGCTTACCCCCAGGCAGATCCACACTCCCAGCCAACTTGGTGTCATCTGCAAACTTACTGAGGGTGCACTCAATGCCCTCATCCAGGTCATCAATAAAGATATTGAAGAGGACAGGCCCCAGCACTGACCCCTGGGGAACACCACTCGTGACCGGTCGCCAGCTGGATTTAACTCCATTCTCCACCACTCTCTGAGCCCGGCCCTCCAGCCAGCTCCTTACCCAGCCGAGAGTGTACCCATCCAAGCCACAGGCTGCCAGCTTCTGCAGGAGAATACTGTGGGAGACAGTGTCAAAGGCTTTGCTGAAGTCTAAGTAGACCACATCAACAGTCTTTCCCTCATCCACCAGACAGGTCACTAGATCATAGAAGGAGATCAGGTTGGTCAAACAGGACCTGCCCTTTGTGAACCCATGCTGGCTAGGCCTGATCCCCCGGTCGTCCCGCACATGCTGTGTGATCTCCCTCAAGACAATCTGCTCCATAACCTTCCCTGGCACCGAGGTCAGGCTGACAGGCCTGTAGTTCCCTGGATCCTCCTTACAACTTTTCTTGTAAATGGGAGTTACATTAGCAAGCCCTCCAGTCTTGTGGGACCTCACCAGCCAACAAGGAGCGCTGATAGATGATGGAAAGCGGCTCGGCTATCGCCTCCGCCACTTCCCTCAGCACTCTCGAGTGAATCTCATCCAGCCCCATGGACTTGTGGCAGTCCAGTTGAAGCAGTAGGTCCCTGACTGTTTCTTCCAGAATCACAGGGGGTTCAGTCTGCCCCTCAGCTGAGATGCTGTATCCAGCATGAGCAGTGAGGTGATTTCTACCTGTACTCAGCTCTGGTGATGCCACACCTTGAGTATGGTGTTCAGTTTTGGGCCCTTCACTATGAGATCCTGGAGTGTGTTCTGAGAAGGGCGAAAAGACTGGTGAGGGGTCTAGAGCATAAATGTTATGGGGAGTGGCTGGGGGAACTGGGGGTGTTCAATCTGGAGAAGAGAGGAGGCTCAGGGGAGACCTTATCGTTCTCTGCGGCTGCCTGAAAGAAGGCTGTGGTGCCGTGGAGCTCAGCCTTTTCTCCCAGGTAACAGCGATAGGATGAGGGGGAATGGTTTCAAGTTGTGCCAGGGGAGGTTCAGGTTGGATATTCGGAAAAATTTATTCTCCAAAATGGGGGTCAGACGCTGGAACAGGCAGCCTGGGGAGGTGATGGAGTCACTGTCCCTGGAGATGTTCAGGAAACATTTAGATGTGGCACTTATGAACATGGTTCAGTGGGCAGTGTTGGTGATAGATGGGCAGTTGGACTAGATGATCTTGGAGGTCTTTTTCAACCTTGATGTGTCCCCTTCCCTTTTTCCTGTGAATGAAGCAGAGGAGTCCAACTGAAGTCTGGTCTTCAGTTATCTTTCTGTTAGCTTGAGAGACCAAGAGTCCTAGATATGGCTTTCTCACTTTGTTAACTGCTTTCCTTCTGAAACAGCAGCCTGTGTTTACTCTCTGAAGTGGTTATGTCCCAGTTAGCAAGTAAGGAGTACAGGCACGGTCTGGAACACATTGTCTGATGTAGTCATACAGTGTTAGAATAGTCTACCTTTTTCAAGCTATTATGCGGCAAAGCAAACCACCATAGCAGTTCTCTGTAGAAGGAAGCAGCACCTTTCTCCCTGCCCCCCAGCCACTCTCTGCTTTTATCTTTAGCAAGTTCCTGTGCTAGTTAAACACCTCTGTGGACTGATAAGGCCAGAGCAACCCAACCAAACAGTAACAACAACAAAAAAAAGGGCAGTAGTGAGTTTATACCCCCCCCCCTCCCCCCCCCCCCCCCACTCTCTGGGGGTAGCAAGCTGTTAGTTGACTGACCAGTCTGTGGAGCTGTTGTCTGAAGGTATTTTCTGAGGAGTGAGCCTACATCCTAATGTAGCAGAAAGTTTGCTGACTTCTTAGCCTATTTTCTGAAGAAGTTCCTTCCTCTCTCTGTTAATCTTACTGATTTCATCTGGCGTGACTGTAAGCTATCTTGTTTGCTGATGAGAAGAGAGTCATACAGGCTCCTAACCTACCTCAGGGTCATGTGTGAGAATGCAGTCTTTGAATCTCATTGGATACTCACCTGCTTCTGAGTGTCTAACGTGTTTCCTAAAAATTGAGATAAAATAAATGAGTGTAGGGAGGGAAAGGAATGTTTGAAGTTATGTATGAGCTGGATTTCTAAAATCTGCACCGTGAGTCAGTTTGCATTTAGTAATTTACAATGACTGGAAAGAAATCTCTGTAATTTGTTGATGTTACATTTCAGTAAATCTTAAATGGCCAAGGAAGCTGCAGAGAGGTGATGGGAAAAACGAGCAGGTCAATAATGTGAAAAATGAAAAATGTGCAGGTTCATTTCAAAACTAGAGGCCAGTTTCACTTATTTGAGTGACGAGATAATTTTTGGTCAATAAAAATAATCTCATATCAATTTATATGATTTTCTGGGGTAGGAGAGAAGGCCTTGTCAGATGAATTTGCTGTAAGCTTTTTCATTTCTTGTTAAGATTAAAGCTTTGTTTTGTAATTGTATTGATGAAATACACTCTTTTATAATATATTTGATTTAGAGTGGCTTGCTTTATTGATTACCAAATTAAAGTGATACAAAATCAATAGTAGCACACACTAAAGGGATTAAGAACAGGATAACTGAAAAATCTCAATGTAGTTGTTAATGGAGAGTCAATGTCTACTAGCTGTGTCTTTCAGCAAGTATTCTTCAGTATGTCAGTGATCAGGAATAAGTATGGAAAGAGTGAAGTTTTCAGAGGATGCAAAGATCTAAGATCCCAGTCTTTCTGGGAAATTAGCCAATTTAGCCAGAACACTATCTATTAAACGTATAGTGAAAGACATTTGGATTTCCCCTTTTGAAGAGCCTGTCCTCTGAAGCACAGGGACTCTAAAAATGAATTGAATTGTGATAAATTACAATCTGGAAATGGCTTTTGCAGTAAGACTTGCAACTATGATAACAAACATATAATTCTTGAAGTGTAAGTGCTGTTGAGACTGGTGTATCACCAAGAGTGGTGGTACTAGGAGGTTTGTAATATTAGGAAAGTTGGTAACAAAAATGGATGTTTTTCTGAGAAGAGTTGTGAAGGACTCAGTTGAAAAAAAAAAAAAAGCCTGTTAAACTGAATCTAAAATTCAGAATCTTTGATAAACCAGGTTAGACTAAGTAAATAGTGACTTGCTCACGGTACATAAAGGGGCTTCATTATAAGGAAGTCAAAGGTATGTAACAAGATCCATCTGGAAACTGATCCTGGGTAACTTTAGTCTTCAAGCATGCCTTGTATTTATAAAAACAGACATCAAACTAATACCTAAAGCTGAGGAAATGGAAAACTCCATCTCTTGGGGTGCTTTAATCAGTGTGGTATCTTTCATATGTTCTATCACCTTGTCTTCATGACTCTTCAGATATCTTTAACCCTCATTCCCTCCTACCTTCTTACCCCCATCTGCCCCCTCCATTATACTCTGTAATAAGTAAGTGACGTGTTGAGCTAGTGCTGATCTGGCTAAACAGTGCTGTAGTCACATATGGGAGATTTCATTGGGAGTTTATCCTCAGCATGCATCAACTGTCATGAATAGAAACCTGCAGCAGGAGTAAGAAATGTAGAGGACAGAATGATTTGTACATAAATTCTGTATTTTTGAAGCTGTCAAAACCTGTTTCATTTTTGGTTTTAGTGATGCATCTGAGCAAGATTGCGTATATATTTGTGGGCATATTTGCAACTTCATTTGGAGAACCTCCTCCTTAACACTTGGCATTAAATATTTTTGTTATACCAGTGTTAGCTGGCGCTGTACCTGAAATTCTTTCAAAAAGACATGTCCACTTCCAATATAGAATCACATGAATTTTTGGCTTCTCAAATTCCAGATTATGCCATAGAAGCATAGGATCACCAAGGCTGGAAAAGACCTCCAAGATCATCTAGTCCAACTGTCCACATACCACCAATATTTTCCCACCATCCATGTCCCCCAGTGCTACTGTTTCTTGAACTCCTGCAGGGACAGTGAATCCACCACCTTCCCGGGCATCCTGTTCGAGCACCTGAACACTCTTTCAGGGAAGAAATGTTTCCTAATATCCAACCTGAACCTCCCCTGGCACAACTTGAAGCCATTCCCTCTCGTCCTGTTAATAGTTGCATGGGGGCAGAGGTCAAACTCCACCTCACCACAGCCTCCTCTCAGGCAGTTGTATAGAGTGATAAGGTCTCCCCTGAGCCTCCTCCCAGCTCCCTCAGCCGTTCCCCATGACTGTTGCTCCAGACCCCCCACCAGTCTTTCTATCCTTCTCTGGATACACTCCAAGAACTTGATGTCTTTCGTGTAGTGAGGGGCCCAAAACTGAACACAGTACTCGAGGCACAGCCTCACCGGTGCAGAGTACAGAGGGATGATCGCTTTCCTGCTCCTGCTGGCCAAGTTCAGTCAAGTGTTGACCAACATCCTGAGGTCTGTTTCTTCCACAGTCTTCCAGCCACTGCCCTAAACCTGTAGTATTGCCTGGGTTGTTGTAGCCGAAAGTGCAGCACCCGACACTTGGTCTTGTTGAACTTTCTGTATGTCCATCTCAGTTTTATCTGTAAATTGTGTTTACCTATTGTTTGCAATGCAGATTAGTTTTCAATTGAGTTTTACATTCTTTGCCTTTTTTTTTTTTTTTTTAACCTGAGATGAACTGTTAAAACAGTGCAAACTATGCCATGCCTATAGGGAAATCCAAATACAAGCCCTTTTTTTTTTTTTTTTCCCCCTTTTCCCTAATGAATTGTAATGTTTGTGTTTTTTTTCAATCGAGTGGGCTTTCAGTCATCATTTCTAACACTAAATGGCACGTTTCACTTGCTCAGCGGTTGCGTCCTGTTAAAGCTTTGTGTGTTTTCCTGGTCATTTTAATGCCACCAGCTCAGCTGTTTCTTTGAAGTGCTGCTGATTAGTCTGGAAATAAATTTGGAAGGGAATTCAGAGAAGGTAGAGAAGGAGACTATAACTACTTAAGCAAATGAGCACCCTTCAAGTTTGATGGGTTAAGGGTAGTTCTCACAGGTGGGGTAATGGATGAAGTTTGCAGATCCACAGTGTCGTAGGTGTATTGATGGGTGAATGAAATGTATAGCTAACTTCTGGTATGCACACTATACTGTTCCTGTTCGCTTATAATTTCCCTTTCGTACATAAATGTCTATTCTAGTATAAAACAGCTGGCATAATGGAGACAGCTTACATGCTGAATGTTCCTGGGTAAGCTTGGCTTGCTCTTCTTGAAAAGTAGAGATCGCTTGAAGATAGAAGATTAAGCCAGGTACAAGGACAGGCATTTTGAAGTCAGCATAAATGGAACTGATTGTTATTGAGACTATTTCTATCAGTAGCCTGCTCTGCAGAAAGAAATAAGGATCATACTGTTATTTTTATATTTAGCCAGATTTCTTAAGGAAAGGAGATTGTGCCATTTTTGTCCAGCTGTTCTTTCCCCTCACCCTCATAAGAAACTGTCAAATTGAAACCAAATTAAACAAGTGGTGATATTTCAATGGTACTAAGCTCCTGTAGCGTTCACGAAAGTGGAGAAAAAGGCAGAGATAAGGTCCTAATTTTATGTAGAGTAGGATAGGCACGCATACCGCTCCAGGTGCAAGATCTTTCATATAACCATTTTTTCATGGAAATATCTGCTGTATTTTTGTGCTCAACAGTAGTCAAAGCAAATTCAATGCTCAGACTTAACAAAGTGCAGAGCAAAATAAGAAAAAAACATCATTGTGCCAAAGTCTATATTAATATTTCTTTGTCCTGCGTACTGCACTGTGCAGCTCTTCTCTCCCTGCATGAAAAAGATGTAGAAAATCAGCTTTGGAGGTCATTGTATAGAAGCCAATCAAACTTTTATCAACATCTGAGTAGGCTAAAGATTATCATCCCAGAAAAGATAGAGCTATGGCAGAAGTCAGGGAAGCCTCACGGTGGGGGTGAATAGAGACATATGATTCACTGTCTCTTTTTGTGCAAGAACTGGAGGGAATGAAGTAGTGCTACAGAAGATGACACTTGTAACAAGTTAAAAAAACACCAAGTTTTTAAGTATGTGTTTAAGCTCTGGATCTCATTGCTGTAGTATGACTCCTAGAAGTTTATGTAGGCTCTAAATAGTGCTGAACAGATTAATTGGGAGGAAAAATCCCCCAGGGTTTACTTAGTGTTCATATACATCCTCTGGCCCAATAAGTCCAAGCTGTAATTTGTGGGAAGAAGAAAGCTAGGAGGGGAAGTTCCAGGCTGGGTTGGGTGGGGCTGTGGGCATCCTGATCCAGTGGGGGGCAGCCCTGCCCATGGCAGGAGGTTGGAGCTGGAGTGGGCTTTGAGGTCCCCTCCAACCCAAACCTTTCTGTGATTCTGTGCACCTTCTTTGTTCTTGTATGCCTAGCGAGGCATCAGCTTTTTGCCTAAGCCTGTAGGTCTCGTGTTGCTTGAAATGACAATCTGAGTAGCAGAGAATTGTCCTATTTGTGGTTGTGTTGAAGAAAAGGAGAGGAAGCTCGATCCTTGCTTGCCCATCTGCAGTTCGGATCAGGCCCATAGCATTCTATCTGATTTTTGGCCAGCAGATTTGGGAGGGAATGGGGGAGGAGGCTGGGGTGTAGGGCATGTGGGAACAGACCTGTGGGCTTGGGTGTAGGTGGAAGCGGTGAGCTGTGTGTACAGGGCACAGAAACAGGGGGAATGAGTAGAATCATAGAGTCATGGAATGGCCTGGGTTGAAAAGGACCACAGCGATCATCCAGTTTCAGCCCCCCTGCTATGTGCAGTGTTGCCAACCACCAGACCAGGCTGTCCAGAGCCACATCCAGCCTGGCCTTGAATGCCTTCAGGGATGGGGCATCCACAACCTCCTTGGGCAACCTGTTCCATTGCATCACCAGCCTCTGTGTGGAAAAACTTCCTCCTAATATCTAACCTAAACCTCCCCTGTCTCAGTTTAAAACCATTCCTCCTTGTCCAAAGGATACAAGGTTATAGGTAAGGAATGTAGTAGGTTACTTAAAAATCTGACACTTTTTTTTTTTTTTTTTTTTTTTTTTTGTGGATCACAAGGTCACTCCATCTTTAGACTGAGACTTGGAAAGCTGAGACAGAATAGAGTTAAAATCAGAAATACTGAGCAGTACTTGTAAGAGATGCTGTTTTGTGGAAGGTATGTACTGACCAGAAGGATTTGTATTTAGAGTTCTGTTTCCTTTCAGTTCAGTTTTTCTTGCTTGTAATTTACTGGATGATAGGCTTTTTCCAAGTGGTGCAGTGTTGGTTAAACTTCAGTGCATTGCAGAAGAAGAGAAAAGCTGTTTCCTTTCAGACATTGCTCCTGTTCTGTAAATAACAACTTCATTTTACGTGCTGAGTGGCTGCTAGACTAAGAGCATGTCCATACTTTTATTTTTCTGTATTAATCAAGGCAAAATGGATGTGCTTTTTAGTAGATGTTTCCTTTAGGAGATGCCACAATTAATGTTTCATTCACAGAGTGTTTAAACACTGTGGCCAATATGAAGCAGATACAACTTCTTTCCAGTGGCCAGCTGTGCAAGTTGCTATGGGAACTCGGTGGGGACTGTCTGGAGATTACTGCTCTGGGGACCACACCTGGTTTATTTGCATTCAATTTAAGTTGGGGAAAATTCAGAAAAGGAGTAGTAGGCAGGCAGAAAGGGCTTGTCATTTTGAGGCTGTCACATGGGGTGGGAGGCTGCTCTCGTTCATGGTTCCTGCTGACCAGTGCAGGGTTCTGAATTTTGCAGCTATTCGTGCGTTTTGTTAGTGTGGTGAGGCTTATTAGAAATGCAACTTCACAGGGGCTTTTTGGTATTATTCCCTCTAATTTAGTGTAATCCCGGTGAATTTGCCAACTTTCTTTGCCTGTATGATAATGTGTGTTACTGCAAAGGTTTGTGAAGGCGGTATGGAACACAGGTCACGCAGTGTGTTACTGCAACTCAGTGCAATATTAAAATGTCAGTGCAATGTAGAGTGTTGCTGCAGAGCTTAGCCTGACTTTTTTTCTGAACACTTAAATTGCTCTTTTTCCAGTGATGACTGTGAGAACTTCCTAAGAAGGCTGTGGAACAATTTTCATTCAAGTCAGAAGCAGTGGTCAGCTAGCAGCTTTCAGACTGTTTGAGGCTGGATTTTTGTGGATTATGGCATCCTGGCACATAAGTACTTTGCTTCTTTCTTGCTACATTAACTTGCCTGTTGACCAAGACTGGACAAAAGCGATTATAACAGTGCTGTATGCTGACTGCTCTTTGTGCTTTTCACCTGCTGTTGCCCTCATACAGCAGGGCTGACATAACGCCCTAGCACCTTGCTGCAGGAATGTCTTAGTGGAGTATTTGAACTGTTTTCAGAACAGTGGGCTTAGAAGCTTTGAGAAATGTGAATCTCTGCTTGGGGGGGGGGAGGGGGGGGGGGGGTGGAATAACCTGAGAGTTAATGGCAGATGACATCAGCACAGGTCAGCTCTTTCCCTTTTTCCCTTGTAGGTTCAGATTCTCTGTAGTGATGCTGTTGGACAGCATCTTGTTTATACATTACTAAGACATTAATACAGTATACTTTTTATTTGCTATCATTTAGCCTACTATGATACTATAGGGTCATTAGTACCTGCTTCCAAATTCTTCAAAGCAATGCCTTAAATTTGGGGTTTAGCATTCCAAGCCAGATCTATGCTACAAGGACTGGCTGGTACAGTTGTAACTGTGACTCCTTTTTCTGTTAGCTTCTTGCCCGCACTCCCTGTTTTCTCTGCCTCTGTGCTGTCTTGATGCTTCAGTGGGGAAGACCTTCCTGCCCACGGATCAGATAACTGAGCTGTGTATTTTCTCCCTGTGGTCACATTAGCACTAACCCAGCTCAGTTCCCCAGGTGGCAGTGCAGGAGGTGCAGCAGGGCACTGGGGCTGGGGGCTGAGGCTCTGGGAGGAGCTCTGCCTTTTGCTGATTTAGCACTTGTCACCTATAGCTATAGCAGTGATTGACGCATGTGGTCCTATGGAATTAAATGTCTGATTTTTCATGTTTGGTTTTCCTATGAGAACAGTGAGATGCATATATGGAGTCTGTTTTAGTGAGGAATTGATGAATAAGAGTTAAAGTCTCTGGATATGACTTTAACGTTTTTTGTTGATTAGTTTTTGATTTCTTTTACCCTGTGACTTGGGACTAAGTAATGAATCTCCTCTGAAAGGACTCTATCTGTCAGTGTGGTGCTTCTGATCAAAATAGGTTACAGAAACTGGGGCAGTGTGGGAAGACTTACCTGTGCTGCAGCTTGCTCTAAAAATAACCCATTCCTATCTTCAGTGGCGTGTGTCCACCTGCATGTAAACAAAACGTGCATGTCTTCCCAGCAAATGCTCTGCAATCACAGCTGCAGGTGGCGGTGATACCGCATGCCCTTCAGCTTTACTGCTGGTAAAACAGTCCTTGTGGTTGTTTCCTGGAAAAGCCAATCAGTGCCTTGTCTGCTTCAGCACAGTGTAGCTGCTAAAACTGACACAAGTGTGCTCGGGAATGTTTCCTGGAAGAGCTGATGTAGGTAATACTCTGTATGTGTAGTGAAGGTGAGGTTTTTACCATCTGTTGTTCCTAAATTATAAATTGAAGACCCAGGTGCCCAGTAATTTTTTTTTTGATTGGTAGCAAATGTGATCTTACTATAGCTCTGACTAGCCAAAATGATGGCTGCTTGGTGGGTGTGCGAGTGGATGGAGCCAGAGTCTGCAGTGTGTAACTACCGCTTCCTTCAGACCTCACATCTGGCAATCATTGTTCCATTTGTAACAGACAAAGCCGCTTGTCTGGAATGTGGCCTTTCCCTCTTTAAGATCAAATAATTTAAGCTTCAGAAAGAGGCATTCTCGTGACATATCTTGTAGTTCCTACAGGTGTTAATAGTGTCTGGATCAGTGTGCTGGGGGCACTAAAGCAATATCCTTCTGCAGATTGGAGGTAGTTATTACGGAAGAGATCAGAATCAGATTCTGCAAAGGATGGTGGTAACTGCAGAACAACTTCAGTTCCTATCATGATCTGTTTTGCATGGGCTTTTCTCTACTAATTTGTTTGACAAACACTCAGAATGCTGGCTAGAGCTAAATGCCACCTATGCGGATTTTAATGTATCCACTTGGCTCCAGCAGCAATCATAATAAACTTAAGCTGGTGACTTTGATGTATGTATTTTGAGAGTGAGCTGTGGTGTATTTAATGACAGGTAGTGTGGAGTCTCTGTGATTTGAATTCGGCTGAATTGTATGGCTAAGTTATATGTTGAATTAGTCTGTTTTTTGTAGAGCCCCCGTTCATCAAGCTAGACTAGTTATTACCTCTTTGTCAAAGCAGGGAATGGAAACAGCGTGTTTGTAAAATGCTTTTTATTTTGATTTACAGGTGAGTTTTAAAATAATGCTATTTAGTTCTGAGCACCTGTTCATGTTATGTGGGTGGACATGAGGTGGCAAGCGTAACGTTGTTGGAATGCACACACAGCGATATTTCAGATGTAACAAGTCATACAGCTGCTAAGGCAAATATTGCAGCCAGTAGTTAAGCGTGGCATAACCAGCGTTCATATATTGTCAGACAAATCACTTGTGATGTATGGATTTGGGAATAGTTAAATTGCTCGAATGCTTTGTATTTTTAATGTGTATTGTAATAACTTGAAGTTTACAGTCTGTATGTCATCTTCCTTGTTTGGTGTGTGTGAAGAGAGGTGGGGGCAGAATACTAAGGGTGCTCCAATACAGCACAAGTTGCGCTCAAACGCATCATGCATTCAAATGCATGCACAACACTTTCAGTAGATACCTCACATGTGGAAGGCGTGTTCCCATAAATGCCATCCCAGCGTGCAGCCAGTAGAAATGATCGCTTCAAGGTGTGCAGTAGTAGCTGCTGGTGAGAGCCCCGGGGTTTAGGCGGGAGTGTGGGCTGCCCATCCCTGCAAGGGAGGCTCCTCTGTGTGCCAGTTGCCACTCAGCCCGAACTGCAGCCTCCCATAAAGGCCTGTAAGCTTTCAAGGCTGGTTTTTTCAGTTTCAGTACTACTGTTGTGCAGATCTATGCCTTTGGATTGCTGCTTTTATTTTTTTTTCTTCTAAGTTTTACAGATGGTGTTCTTCAGCCCTCCCTTGTGTTGTGTTCATGTAACTTCACATCAGTCTTCATTGCAGTCTTTACTTTGTGTCCTGCGGTACTCTTCTGAAAAACAATGGCAGGCATGAGAATCTTGTAATCAAATAATTAGGAAGGTTAGCTGATTAAGCAATGTGCATCTGCTCTGGGGCTTTAATATTTTACTGTGAAGTGCTCAAATCTGACAAACCAGTCATTTTAAGGGGAGGTCCCACACCTGTGTCGCTAAAAAAGCAAACCACCTCAAACAGGTGTCTCCCTTCAAATATTCTTAAAAGCAGGGTTGTTGTTGTTGTTTTTAATAACAAAATGCCTGCATAACACTGGAGTGCTACTTTTCATGTGCAAGTTTAGTACAGGAATGAACATCAGTTCTAACGTTATAGATCCTCACTTTGGATTTGGCAGTTTCAAAGGATGACTTGCACATATTTATGCTATTTTTAGTTAAATTGGATGCAACTGAGTACTGTTCTGCAGCTATTCAAAAGTGCAACTGTGCAGCAGCTCTATGGCAAATGCAACATGCTGGTTAAATAACACAAACTTGTTTTCAAAAGTGTGGGAGCTAAAGTTGTGGATTTTTAGTTTCTTTCTTTGAATTTAATTCCTGAAGTCAGTGTTTATGATGTAGTGCTCAGTATAAAAACTAAAATTAAAAAAAATTCCTCAAGGTATTATGTGATAGTGATGAAAACTTGGAAAACATGAGTGAAAAATGAGGTCTTAAATCAGAAAATGTGAAGATCTAATGCATGCTACTCTTAAAATATTCCATGACTTTAAGAAAACGTTATGACTGTTTTGTGGATCAAAGGTGGGGTTTTGAACATAAAGGGCTGTCTGTACAGTAGAATTACTAAGCTTGTGCTAAATTTATATCCAGTGCCTCTGAAAACACTCATAGTGAAACTTATTTGTAGATACAACATGGATTCTTTCTTGTAAGCTGTGACTTGTGGGCATTGAGAGGAGGGCAGAACTGTTCAGTTGGTTCGCTGGGATGATAGTATTAGACATCAGTTTCAAGCAAGGCCGAGTTTGCTTGTGAAAGCTGTTAAAGTGAAAATACTGCAGATTCTGAATAAGGTTATTTCTTTAATTTTGCCTCTTCTTCTACGACTCCCCCGTTATGTTTTTTTTTTTTTCCCTTCCCATATGGTGGAACTATACTATAAGCATCTCATGACCACAATTTTTTTACTATAAAGATGACTTAAACCATTGTAGCTGCTCTTATCTGTGGACAAAAGTGAGATTTTAAACATACAAACAAACCCCTTTATATGAATATGTTAGGTACTTACAAGTATCTCCTGTCCTGCACTGATAAGATGAATTAGCATTCCTGGCTTGCTGTCTCTGTGCTTAATTGTCTTCAAAAAAGGTATACAGTGTCATTTTGAAAGACGCTTTGTGCAATGGAAAGTTTGAAAGGGTAGTTATGGTTTGAGTTGGAGAGAGAAGTAAAATTAGATGTAGGCTAAAATTTGAGTTCACAGCAATTGTATAATGACCTGTAATTCTTTAACAGGCCAATTTTATTTGACTTTTCCAGAAAAATACTCTTGGCTTTCAGAGTGAACTTAGCAATTTTCACATAAAATCAGTTTTGTTAGCCAAAGTCAAAGGTGGTGGCTAAAATTAGAGCTTGGTCTGCAGCTCTAACTATGAACAGGCTGCTGTCTGTCTGTCCGTAATTATCCTAAGAGGATTATGCCAATGTTAATAACAGTTTATTTTTGTTGAAGCATGTGATTTAAAAAATATATATATTAATAGCACATTGAAGTTCTGTTTGACAAAATTTTTATTAGGTTTAATTTGCTTTGTGGAACAGGGACTTGGAAATGTCTTGAGTTAAAACATGGTAGCTCTGTATAATGTCAAATTAAAGCTAACAGTATCAACTGATCTTGGCTGTCATGACATACAGAAAAAGCAGCCTTTCTCTGCGTGTTTGCAATATGCGTAGGTGGGATGCTTAGTCATGCACTATTATAAAGGCTTTTGTGTTCGGTCATCTTCAGGATGAAATATACTAGACACTGGTGCAGTAATGAAGGCAGTATGCTAACATGTTATGGTTAATACCACGTATTGTTCCACATACACCATACAGAAGTGAAATGTGTTGTTTTATTGGGCAGTCTTGCCATGTTCTGTCAGAAATCATGTCGGGAGTTTTGCAAAGGTTACACTTGTCACAGAGCTGCCTAGTGGCAGAAATTTCCTAGCTGTCATGGAGGACGTGTAAGAAATGATGTTTTACTAATATATGGAAGTATGCGTATATAAAAGTTGAGGTGCTTTTTCCCCTTGATGTGTTTCAGTGAAGGAGTGTTGCTAATAACTTTGTTTTATCCCTTTAATTCTGTATTGTCTCTATAGTTCCCTACCTTCCCTCCCTCCTCCCCCCCCCCTCCCCGACTGAATTGACAGTCAGTGAATTGGCCGTAATAAATGAAAGATGCAGAAGGAATGAAACAGAAGATGCAGAAAAAGTCTAACCAAAAGTTGCGTAAGCTGTGGAGGGAAATGCTATGCTCTTTCCAAAAAAAACAAGGTATCGAGTTATAATCACTGGAACTCCATAAATAGCAACAAATTGGTGGGAGAGCCAGCAAAGCAGAAACATTTAAGTGGGAGGATATGTGAAGAGGAGGATAGTGGAGGAGGAGTATTTCTGCAGCGTTAGACTGAAGATGCCTGTCATACCTGGCTCCATTTTAGTGGCCTTGGTTCCTTCACTTTTGCAGCAAGTCATGAACAGAGTTGTGTGGAGGAAAAAAATCGACCATATCAGAATTGCTTGAAGAGAACTCCTGAAATGTCTGTAGTTGTGTGGGAAAATGAGAGGTTTTTTCTTATCCTGAAAATGATCTAAGGTACCTTTGGAGGAAAAATAAGGACTTCTGTGGAAAACTCACAGTGGTGCCTTGCTTAAATGTGTGTACCACAGGTGTGACTGGTTCAGGGTATGAATGAACTTTTAGAGTAAGAATCCAAAACGAGGAGGATAGCCAATGAAGTGGCAGAACCTGGATAGGAAAAGAGCATTGGTTTGGAAGCCAGGCGATCGATCTACTCGGTCCCCTCCTCAAACCCTTCTGTTCAGGTCTTCAGGCCACCTTCAGAAGTGTACTGGATAAATTGTTGCGATAGCGTGGCCTGGATGGAATAATAGTGTTTTTGGCCAAAAACATCAGAATTTACGTAAAATACAAGATAACAAAATTATCAAAGAAGGAGGTGACCACTTGAAGAATACTGTGTTTGTTTTTTTTTTTTGTTTTGTTTTTTTGGGGTTTTTTTTTTGCTAAGCTTAGTTTGCAAAGTCAATTTAAAAGGCCTTATTTAAATTAGCATGTCAGTGGAAGTTACAGTTGCAATGTATGTTTGTTGGGGGATGGTACTTCTAAGAAAGATTGGTTGGGGCACGGTCAGGAACAGGAAGAAAACTTTTCTGCCTTTTCCTTGTTAGCTGTCAGTGTGGTGTCAATCGAGCAGATGAACAGCACAGTGGTATTGCAGAACACTTGCTGGCACTGCTTTAGTCTTATCCTTCCCTGGCCTTTATTTACTGCTTTATTATTCTGTTCTTGATACAAGTCATCCATCACTACACATGCCTGCTTTAACGGTCACTTCCTGCCTTCATGTGCTTCTGCTGCTGCACCTGTGTTCAAGCAGCTCAGTGCGAAGAGAATCTACAGGACAGCATTGTGGACCTGGCACTATGCTGCAGGCTGCCTCGGCTCAGCCACCTGCTGGGTGGTTCCTGCTTCATCAAGTGTCGCCGTCTGTCCAGGCTCTGCCGATGAAGCAAGGGGGTCATCTTAATGTACTCCAGAAGCATGGGTGGAAGAGCAAGGTTTTGGGAAGTTCTGGGAACCGTGATGTGACCCAGACGTCTTTATGGGATGCGTGAATGTCTAGAAAACAAGTCAGAAGCAGGGTGCTGGGAAAAGGTAATTGGCACATGTTGTCTCTGTGCAGTTGGGTCTACGTTCCCTTCTTGCCATCTTCTTCAAGTGTAGATCACTTGTTAAATATATAGTGGGGAACATCTTGTGTTAAGTAGAGATGTGAACCTGAACAGAAGAAGAGGTCAAGCGTGGAAACAAATTCCAGTCAGTGGCGGACAATCGAGAAGTCCCTTCTCTTGTGCACTTTTCTGTGGAGAGGTAGTGCTTGAGTTCCTTTCGAAAATGAGGAGAAAAGCACAGCTATCTTGGGAGAAGAAAAGGAAAAAAAAAAAGAAAAAATCTTTAAATTCACATTAACACCAGGAAGTGAGTGGCCCAACCCTGCAGACACTGGCACTGATCATCAACATTTTTTCCTGATCGAAACACAGTCTAATAAACATTGC
The DNA here is from genome assembly GCA_030625065.1 of Alectoris magna. Classification (NCBI taxonomy): domain Eukaryota; kingdom Metazoa; phylum Chordata; class Aves; order Galliformes; family Phasianidae; genus Alectoris; species Alectoris magna. The sequence continues at coordinate 104,793,829 of CM060560.1, forward strand.
AGTGTCCAAATTCCGCTTTAATTTTTTGCATTAATGTTCTTGCTGTTTTGGACAATGAGCTTGTAATCAAGCTATCTGAAATGGTTTAATCTAGCGTTGTGGTTCTTCAGTATCTGTTGCTCTGTGGAACGCTTCTGGAAAAGAGGATCAGCTCCTCTCCTCGGCATAGCGTGTTCCCCAGCCCTTTGACAGGTTACACATGCAACTACAAGCGGGCTCTGCTTCTCGTTGGGTGGTTCAAAGCCTTGGGCTTGGTGCAAAGTGTCCTTTTCAGAAGTTGTAGCTCCACAGTGAGCTTTGTTTGGCTATATTGTGTATGCTTGTGGTAGGGATTAATAATAAATTTGTTTTTTTTTTTCCCGGAAGTCATTGGAAAGCAAAAAAAATGAAATCTACTTTGATTTCACTTGGGATAGATTAGTGGGTGTCAAATATTACACAATACTTGACATACCCACTGCTGTTAACTTGGCTGTTGCAAAGGGATTACCAGATAATGAATCACCGGCCTCTTTAGTCATTTAGAGAGAATTGTGCTGCTTCCTTGCCCTGGTGTTCCTCTTTCCTGCCCAGGACCTTCTTGTGACAGCTCGTGTTACCATGTGGAAAACACCACACAGATGTGCGGGCACCGGTTCGACAGCTCTGTGTTGGGCTCCTACCTTGCTAATTGTTTTCTTGGGATTATTTGGTTTGTGCAGAAAGCTTTTTCCAAATCCCCTTTATTACCCAAGTTATTGTTGCCAGCAGGAATAAGATTAAAGGTGCTTAAGTCTGTAGAGTTGTTTCTAATTTGTACGTGTCATTTCAGTGGCATTTTAACAAAACTCCGTCTCTCTCCCCTCGCTGCTCCCCTGTGGTACTGTGCTCGAGTTAGGGCTGAGAAGCCAAGCTATTGGAAGAAACTTCATTTTGTTCCCTAATTATTATGCTGGCACTCGGGAGATAATTTTTCCCTTCATGCACTGCCAATTAATATGCAAATGAGCTGATAAATATTTATACCGAGATTTAAATTATGCAGGGAGCGCTTTCGGTGTACTCTGCAAATGAATTGTTCATGGACTTCAAAGTGCTGGCTGCTGTGCTAACGAGGGGAGATTTGCATAAGGCCCTAATCAGGCGCATACTGATTAAGCTTCATTATGGAAACTGCCAGCTGCAATCTTTGTTTCTATTTTATTACAAAAAGGGGAACTTTTCACGCTTCAGTCGCCTTGACAATGTCAGACACTGCTAGTAGGAGAGACTAAAACTCCACAGAGCAACTGAAGTTTCCCTGTTCAGTTGAAGATTGCTATGGTGTAACTGAAGTTGTATTTCTTCCCCCACCTCCCCGCTCCCTTTCTTGTGCCGTTGAGAGCAGTAGTGTAGATTTGATAGAAATTGCCATTCTCCTTTTCCTTGGACTGTCTGAACCTGTAGAGGATACCACAGCAATGCTGGACTGCAGTGACTACGTTCTAGGTGGGTACCAGCTCAGCTCTTTCTTATAAGCGTTTAATATGGAAATAGAGGGTGTGAGGTTGACTATGCATAGAGGCTTAATCACATATGCAGAGGCAGAGAGGGTGCTTGTAAGGCTGAAGCTCACCAGTGCATCGGCAGTGAAGAGCTGCCTGATATATATGTATTGTATGTATCTATACCAGAGAAATAACTTAATTTTATTCTCCCCTTTCCCTCGTTCCAGGAGAATTCTTTTTCTCTGCGCTGAAGAGGCTTGCTGTTAAGCTTAGGTGATACTGATGCAGACCTTATGCTTTTTGGATTTCAATGTGAGATGCATTTAGCTTCTAATAAACATTGGGACTTAAGACTTGTCTTGCATATCTGTGTGTTTCAAATTTTAAAACATGAAAATGAGTAAGAGAGTCACAGTCTCCAAGAATTTACTGGCTGTATCAAGCCATTCCCCAACAGAGTATATATTATACCTGTGTATTTTTAATGTAATAGCAAGGTTCTTCGTGCGTAATAGAAAATAAGGTGGAGTCCACAGTGGTTGCCATTGATACCGTTGCAAGCTGTGCCTAAGGTTACTGGGATAATGTATTTCCTGAGCTGAGATTTCATCAGGACTGCAGAACAGGCATGCCATAATTTCTTGTAAATGTAGCTTTAAGTTACTTACAAGAAACTGATAATCCCACTTTTGCAGGAGATTTTATTTATTTTCAAGGCTCTTTCCCTGGAGCTCGATGTATTGATTTTTATTTTTTTAGTTTTAAATGCGTTGTATCTGTTTATAAGGAATATTTTCCGGATGGTAAATTTTAAAGCAGAGACCTGAATATTCGTTTCTGAACATGAAATGGTTTTCTGAAAATGAATTTCTTCTCTAAACCTTCAAGTGAGTTCTTGGTATGTTTTCACTGGTGTTGAACTTTGTTTTTTTTTTCCATATGTGTCACTGAATCATTTTTGCTGGTTCTGTCGGAGCATGAGGTACTTTCACTTTGTGTGAAAGGAAACAGTGAGTGAGATACTGGTTAAGATTTAGCATTTTACTAGGTCTGTGTAGATCCTAATGCTGCAGGCTGGTCCCGTGCCCGCTGCTTCCTTCTGCGTGCCTTCTGAGACGTGCTGAGGGGCTGTGGGAGCGCGGCGCGGCACTGCCAGCATGGCAGAGTGCTGCCTGGGTTCGCCTGCGAGAGCTGGATCTCAATCGTGCACCTGCTGCTTTCGATCCTCCTCCTGCGGACTGTGCTGCTCCATGAGGTTGGCAGAAGTTGCAGCCCAGGGCCTTTATTTAAAACATGGCTAAAGTCTGAAGGGAGGAAAAAGGATGAGGGCGTCAGGACTTTTCTTTTTTAGCTCACTTCATTTGTTTATTCCTTTAAATCTGAAGCAGAAGTCTTAAGAGTATGTATAAACTCTGTGTGTGTGTGCCATAATGAATCTGTAGGCTTAGTATCCTGCAGATAGGTCTGTTTTGCTGGTGGCAGTTTTGTGCTTCAGATGTGTGTGTCATACCATTTGCAATGGAAATAGCGGCATTGTTCCTGATGCTTTACATGCAGAAGGCCCACAGATTGAGCAAGAAATAGTCAGCTGGTGAAATAATGGATGCCATCCTTCGTTCAAATGCAAGCAGTGCAAGAAAGATGTTTTGGCACCCAACTTGCTGATTTTTCACAGTGATGACATTTGAGGTCTCTCGGCGTCAATCCTTGCAATGAAATATTTGTCAGGTGGACATACTTTTGCTACTTGAGTAAACTTCATTTATCTGTCTAGTATTAGTAAACACTGAAAGCCTGTTTTTTGTTGTTTTTTTTTTTAAATAGTTTATTTTACAATACTCTAACAGAAAAAGTCATCTCTTGACTTATGAAAAGAGTTCTGCTTCTGTCCTGAACAGACATGCTTGTTGTGCAAGAAGTTGGATAGCAGTGCTTGCAGCATTGTGTGCAGGACAGCTGCCACCCTGCCCCTAGGTGCAGCATCAAGCTTGATGCCAATGTGGGTATCCTGTTTGCTGGTTCTAATACTTCAGTTTCTGCAGTCAAGTAGCCCAGGAGTCCCTATTTTTTTTTTTTTTTTTTTTTTTCTTGGGAAGAGCTTTCTGAAGTCCTCGAGCAAGTGGATCTTGTGTTGTTCAGGGGTGATCAGATAGACTGTGCACTTCCACTCAGCGATTAGTGCTATCATGAGCTCAGGCTGTCCTGCTCTGGGCCTAAAAAATATATCCTACATCCAATAGCTCCATAAGCTAGTCTGCTTTCACAGCAAGGGATGCTGGCTTTGGAGCCCATCTTGCTCAGGTTGCTGCTGGACAAGCACTCTTCATGTTTGTGTCCAAATAGAAGTCTCCTGCCCAGTGTTCTCTGAAGCCAAGCACATTTGAGTAGCCAGCTGCGTGTGAAGGAGCAGATTAGTGATGTTTATCAAACAAAGGTTGCCTGTAATCGCTTCAAACAAATGCACTGTTACCACAACAGTATACTCATTTAAGGTGCATGCAACTACTAAATTAAAACAAACACACCAGCAGTGAGTGGCACATCAAAACAGTCTATTTCCTGTGTAGTCTGTGGGAGACTCTTCTCAGTTTGTAGAGCATAATTGTTGTTATCCAAACGTGGAAAATGACCAAAAAAAAAAAAAAAAAAGGCTGAGAAGTTGTAGGTTCTGTTCTTACAGCCTTAACAAAGCTCTCCTCTAGGCTGTATAGGCTGTACCTTGAAGCAGTGGTGGTGAAAACCAGGGCAGAATGTCAGCCTTTTGCTGAAATGTGGGCCGGAAGCATTCAGCTGGGATGGTTCTCATTTGTTCCCCGTTTCAAAAGGTAGTTTAACGTGTTTGCCTTCATGTTGAAAGAAATGTTTATAAGGGAGCATGCCTGAATCCAATTCAGGTATCTTTTATACTTAGCTGACATTTACAAGATTTAATCATAGCCATAGGAACTTGCTATGAAGAGCTGATAGTTTGGACAGGTTGAAGTAACTTGATGGGGCAGATTCATTTGTTACCACCCTCTGGGTTTTCTAGGCCCCACTTGCATCAACTGCAGCAGTTATTTACATGGAAAATTACAGTAGTTTTAAAAATACTGATGTATCTTAAATAGTGTTTCCTAACTGTGCATTGGAGTTTTTTCTAATGTCTTTTACTGTTTCTCTCTTATAAGCTGCGTTTCTAACTAGTTCCTCCCTCTTTCAACCCAGTACACCCGGACAAGTTCCACTGCAACTCCTGTTTTGTTTCAAGCGCTGCCCAAGTGCTCGTTCCTTCCATTTGATTCATACTTGTTGTTTTTCTGCTGTTGCCCCTGGCTTTGATATCCCAAGGAACACACTGTTTTCCTCTAGGCAGCAGATGGTAGCACATGGTCTGTCTTCTCACCTCCAGCTCTTCTCCTAGGCTGTCAAGCAATGGAGAGGCTGGGCAGTCTTGGAAATACCTGGGGAAAGATACAGGAGTTAATGCTATTACTGTATTCCTCTTCAGCCCATTGGTATTTTGGAGATCACTGCTTTGATGAAAGAATTAACCTTTTTAGCTTCTAGCAAGAAAATATCCTGAAGTTGACGTTCATTTCGAGCTTGTTGAGCTTGTGTTTAACAGGTTGTGGGAATGAAAGAATGTACTCTAGGATTTGCTTATGCTTCACTTCATGAACTAGTCTATCTTGAGATTCATTTTATAATTTTGGTTTGCATTAATGTGGCACATTAATGTGGCTGGTAGCTAGGAAGGAGGAGGTAATAAGTCGTAGAGCTGATGCTGTACACAGAACATCTGTATAGCTTCCTATATAAGGAAGCTGTGTTCTGTGTCTGCCATCTGGAGAGGTTCTGTGTTGTGCAATATTCAGCTGACAAGCTTTCAGATCCAGAGCAGGCTTTTCAGTAGGTTCATTTATTGGGAGAAGGAGGAGAAATGTGTTTCATATTTGTAAGGTTTTGCATGAATATATAGAAAATATTAAATTTAATATTGGTGGCATTCCTGTAAAATAAAAATAGTATTTTACATAAATGGCATCTATTCACACGTAATGACTAAACGTAGGCCTTGGTGGTCAGACTTAGTGTTTTTGAATTTTTTCATAATTTTTTTCCCTTTGTTCCTCTATTTCACTGTACTGAAAACTAAGCTCTGCCTATCCTTGCCTTCCAACATGCTGTTTTTATTCCTCAGCACTATGCTCTTACCAGTCAGCAATGAGATACAAGATGTTGAAATTGTATTTTATCTGGAAAACTCAATATTATGCTCTGCTTCTGATGATTCTTTGTGTTATAAAATAAGCTGAATTAGAGTAAATTACATATTGAATTCAATACGTTCTGTATATCTCTTGGACAAGAAGATATAATTAGGTTTGTGTAGCGTGTGTTTTTTTGTTTTTTTTTGTTCATCGCTATATCTTTTTCTGTTTTAATGCAGACTCAAGAATGAACAATCCGTCAGAAACCAGTAAACCATCAATGGAGAGTGGAGATGGGAACACAGGTAAGAAATGATTAATTGATACACAGGTATTTTTATCATTGAATTAAATGGATATGAAAAGCAAAAATTTTTTTTGCCAGCTTTACAGGAACAGCAACAACAACAAAAACGTTGTGGAGAGCCCCAAAAAACACATGTAGAATTTCAGAGCAGAGATTGTTCCTATACCTGCTGTTTTTAGAGACCTGAGAACGCTGCATGTCTCTGTACCAAAAACAAGTCATTAGCCATGCTTGTATGTAGGGCGCTACTCACGCGCTTACCAATATGTTTATAAGGTTCTCCGTTCCTCCTTGTTTGTAGTGCTTTTGATATAATGTAAAATCCTGTGGCACTAGCCACTCTCTATAAAGTCGTCTCATTCTTCCCTGTCAGAATGCATCTTTGACATATCTAACTCCATTATTTATTTTGAGGCTGTTATTTTTCCCTGGCAGATGTGGGCCATTGGCTGATCTTGTTTCCATTTCAGACTTCAGTCAAGGCTACAACTGTTCTCAAGAACAAGGCAAAGGAAGAAAGCATCATCATTTCTCAACATTAAAGAGACCCAAACTGTTAGCAGACTTTTCTGTAATGTGTTAGAATAGACTTGTTTGACTGGGACAGAGTAGGCTTTGTGTTACAGCTGTTGTCTTCTGCGCATAATTGAGATGAGACCAATTTATAACCCATTGAAGTTTAAGTCACTAGAACTCAGTCATGCTATCTCATGCTTTAATTCTTTTCTGCGGGTAACTTAAGGTTAATTTTGGAAACAAGAATTAACTATTCTGAATAGGCGGTAAATAGTTTAACTGGACTCAGAATGTTCTCTGAGCTCAGGGTAACATTTGGGGAGAAAAAATGAGAAGGAACTACTTGTGTTGAGGGAAGTCTTAGTTGCCTTGTGTAAGGAAAATGGTTTTCTTCATTTTAATTCAGTAATAAGAACTTTACTTTCAACTTGAGTTGTGCTGAAATTAATGATTTACTTTATTCTACTGTTTCCTCATTCTTTGAGCAAGGCTTTAGTAGAGCTAACAGTGACTGAATGTTCCTGATACTGATCTGAGAGGCTGGATGTTTTCTGTCATAGATGGTGTCGGTCAGAAGGAAATCAGCTCGCTTACTGGTGTATTTCTGCTTACTGGCATCTCTGTTTCTGTACTTTCTGTTGTATTTGTAATAGGGGAGGTATCAGTAACTTCTGTATAAAAAACATTATCTATTTAAGCCTTCTTAGCATGGCTTATAACTTTATTTCAAAAAATGTACAAACTGGAGATACAGACAACATCAAGAAAATGCTTTGAAATATCTTTTTTCAATTGAATTGTTGTATCTGGAGCATGTGTATAAACATCTGAGAAAATTCAAACTTGCTGCTTTGTGTGACCACAGTTCAGTGTACACTTTCTCAAGAGCCATCCCTGATGCACTTCCTTAAGTACATCTTCAGCTGGCAGCTTCTACCTCAACTGAGCTCTTCCAGAGGAGGGCATGCTTCATTTGGAGACAGTCCGTTATCATAAAAGTGTAATGTCTGCTTCAGCAGAACTCTGGTTTTGCTGCCCTGGGCAAATACTTCATCAGTGTGAAGATAATGGTCATGGTATAAAGAAAGGATGGATTGTAAAGCTCCGTCTAGATGCTTTCATCACAAATGAGAGTACAGTGTTTATTGTTTATATTATAATGCTAACATTATAACAAAGGCTTGACTCTTACTGGTATTTAGACCTTTTGCAAGTATCGCTTCTGTAACTTAAATGTTCCCGGTCATTTATTTCAAATTTATTTCCTGATTTTTATTTTTTTTTTTAATTTATCAACACTACAACAATCTAGGAATTTTGAGGGCTCTTTGTTCTGTAGTCATTGCTCTGTTTTCAAACGCAGTGCTCATAAACTACTGGAGATAGTGATTGATGCTTGTGACATTCTTTGGGGGCTCGAGCATCAGTTGCATTAGTCAACAGACAAATGTTAAGCCCTCAAAGGAGTAGTCCTGGAATGTAATTTAGACTTCTGATCGGTGTGTTTAATTTGTAGTTCTGAGCCCTGCATATACTTAGTGAAAAGAAGTGGAATAGGATGGTAAGGGACTGGAAGTGCCATTGATTGATTGTCTAGGGAGCATAGGCTCTGATATTAAATGCAAAAAGATTTTTATGGGCACTGATTCTCGTAACTTTTCATTAATTGTCTTCTTCCCAGTAACGTTTGTAAATCACTTAACTCTACTGTGTAAGCACTGCTTGTCTGTCTTCTGGTCCACTGTAGATGTTTGGGTCATTCATGCTTTCAGTGCAGTAAGCTTGATGCAGTTTTAAACTTTTAAGAATAACTACTGTTGGGCATGGAGTTTGTTTGGCAGAGCAAGTGTTTCCAGGAATAAAAGCAGTTACCATTGGTAAAGATGGCTTAACATCAAAAATTCTGAATTAATAATCTAAGTTCCATGGAAGTTAACAAACTAGATTTTGTGCTTTTAACACTGCTTAAGGAACAAAGTAAAGTTCCCTGGTGACAGTTAAATGCCCGAAACAGATTTTAACTTTCTTGTGTGCTAATTTGACTCTTCTTTTAAGCACCTTAAAAATTGAATTGTATTTCAGATGAATCAAAAACAACAACAGAAGTTTTGATAAGTGCAGAAGTTGTTGGCCAGCTGTTTTCACAAGAGGGTAAATTGATGAGCTGTTCTTCAGTATTGTAGAATTACCCAACTCCTTTCCAGCCTTCAGTAGGGGGATGAACAGGTCATTTAGTATCTACTGGAAAGAAGAGAGAGAAGGGTAAAAGTCTACCTAGTAGAAATACCAATAGCCTTTTCTGTTTCCTTTCTGTATGTTACAGCATACAACTTTACAGAACAGTTCTTTTTTTTTTTCCTTGTTTAATGAGTGTTCTTAAAAGCTGTTAATGCAGTAGTATGAAAGCCAAGGTTAATGTCTGTGAAAGCTGTAGTTCTAGGACATGCATGGATATAACAGCAAAATAGCTGAGTATTTGAAAGAAGGATTCTAAATAGTCTTGTTTGCGTTGCTTTATTTTCTGAGATTGAATTTCCAATTTCCGTAAGAGAATCTATGTGAAAGGGGCCATGAAATGGTTTTGATTTTCTTTTTAACTGCTGGAGTTCTGGGCAAATATAACTACTAAACTTCTTATTAAATAACATAGACAAGGAAACACCAATTCCTGGGTACTGGGCATCTGTCACGGGACAGATGGGGAAATGTAATGTCAGTGCTGCAAGATGTTTTCTAGAGCACATTGCAGATGCGTGCTCAAGTTAGTTTTGAAGTATTCCTCCTCACTGTTTCTCTTCCTCTCATAAGTACTTTCTCACACCCTATTCTGTGTCTCCAGAGCTGTAGTCCTTCGCTCATCTTGCTTTCTTGAACAGTTTGCAAGGCCCAGACTAAATTCTGACGGTTGTGGTCTTAGTATTTTGAAGCATGTTCTCCTGACTGCTGGTGCAGTGTTACCTTCCTGCTCCATTTGGCCCTGTGTTTATCCTTAGGAAGTGTGATTGGAAGACAGTAAACACTAATCCAAGCTCAGGCTGATGTGGTACTTCATGTTCTGTTCCGCTCCCTGGGGTGGCCCTAAATGAGACGGTTCAGAGATCTGATTCGGCTGAAAAGCAATTGCACTTATTATTAGTCTTCGTCCAAACCAGTTCTCTGAAGCAACTAAAAACATAGCTGAGTTTATGCCAGAATTTGGAGATGCTTAAGTTGCACTGGACTTGGGTTGTAAGGGTGGAACTACATCCTGGAGTTTGATGTGATCTAACAACTTGCTGGAATGGGGCAGGCTTTTTTCCGTGCTGCCACCTCTCTGCCCTCTCCTGATTCCCATTTGCTGCTTGTCAGACCCTAAGCCGAAGTTAGTTTTTTCTGTTGGTTTAGTGGGATGAATTAACTTGATCTTACAGGGAAGGGAACAGTTAATGTAAAGAATTTTCTGCTCCATTAGCAACATGAATTCGCTTGCTTCTATGTCCATGAACTATCAGAAGGAACAGAATAGTGACAACATGCCTGTATGCAAGAACGTAAGGCAGATGGAAAACTGAGACTTCCCGCTCCCATTTCTTTGATGTTGTTGAGCTATTAGATCAATTCTAGCAGTTACAAAGGAGTTGTGATGGAGATGGGAATGACATAAATATTTGAGTTAAAATCTGTTGTTTTGTTGTTTTTAATTTTTTTATTTTATTTTATTTTTTTTTTGCGTTTAGCTCTTACCTTGAGCAAAAGCAGCACTCTGATCCTTTCATGTTCTTATAATTAGTGACCTTTTGATTCTGATAACTCCATTTTCTAGTCTACCAGATTTCTTGGATTCTGCAGGAGTGCTGTTGCATCTTTCTGAGCACCTTAAGAGCAAAACTTGAGAAACACTCAACTCAAAGTTCATTTTCCCAGCTGTTCTTCAAAAGATGTAGGCATACTGTGTTAAATGTGAGAAACCTTGGCAGCGTTCTTTCCAGAACTAAGGCTGCATCCAAAGAGGAAAGGGACTTCCAGATACCAAAGAAAGCTTAAGATGAAAGTAGAACAGAGTAAACAGGTGGGGTTTAAGGTTGTTGTTTTGTTTTTTTGCTTGAACTTGAGATTTGGATGGCATGGGGAGAACAAGTTGTAGACCTTTAAGAGTTGATTTAAGGAAAATATTGTATTTTCTTGATACCATTCTAAACTGCTGCTGTGAGAGTTATGAATATTTGGAATCAGTGAAGATTTTAGGCTTAGTCTTAGAACTTGCTTAGCTCAGAATTGTCAGCTGTAGGAGGCTTGTTTCAATCCTCCATATCAGAGTTAGCAGAAGCACTAACCAATGTGTCTCTATACATATGTATAGCAGTGGTTTTTTTTAATACAGCATCATGATTTGAGGCTCTTTTTGGAAGACAGCTGGCAAGAACTGTTTCAACTGTTTATTTAAGGTGAGGTTAACAGCTGGTCCTCTCTGAAAAGGATCATTTTTTTTGACCCTTGAAAGTTTCTAGTTGGAGGGAGGGATACCTGCCTTACAGTAGTTTTTTCTTCCCCCTTTCCTACTTGAAGGTTCCTCAGCAAGGTTGAAAATACGTGATTTAAAGCATCTGCTTGAATAAGGAGGGTTGTAGATTTTCTTTGGATTATAGTATTTGTTTGTCAGGGTTTAATTTTATATGTTTACCCAGTCATCTTCCCACTCTCCTTAGACTTTTGTACTGAGAGGATTCTGCATTTTACTCAAAAGAATGGAAACAGATAGGACTTTTCTAGCTCTTTCCAGCAGGTCGTCTTACCTACTTCTATTTGGTGTAATGCGACCAAGTCACATTCATTCAGGATTAGTTCAGCCTGGTGATAGTCCTTCCATGCACTTTGTATTGGAACTTTGGACTTGTTGAGCAAAATTATTCTACATAGTTTAAAATTTGAGTATTTAAAGTGTCTGTGGATCTTTGGCTGCAACAGATGTCTGTAAGTATGTAAACCCTGGCTCAAAGCATAGAAGTAAAAGTAGAGTTGACCATTTCTTCCCTCACACCACCTCCAGCAAAAAAAAAAACAACACCCACATCACATGGCCACCTTAAGTATGACTTGCATTGGTGCTGGAAAGCTTGCATCTGTGTCTAGTTGAACAGTGACATAATTTTTGATAATCTTATCTATGTAAGCTTTTTTGTAGGTCAAAACAGTGGTATAAAATTATTTCTAAGGAATAGCATCCCTTGTTATTTAACAACTATGATGATTGCTTATTAGATAACATAGATTTTTGTAGAGAAAATAATGTAGATGATGGAAGGAGTTCAGAATTATGAATTAAACACCTGTTCGTAAGTATCAACAAAATCTGTTGTGAAGATATAAACTTGCAAGTCTAAAGCTATTTGGACTTCATTGTAAACACAATTCTTAAGATGGCATAGTCTGTTCAAGACATTTCTTGCAGACTGACAAACTCAGTGTCTTAGTTATTGTCCTTAGCCACAATAGGTAGTAATATGCCACATACAAAACTGGTTGTCCCTTACACTTTATCTACGCATGGAACGATTTCTCAAGGTTTATGGTTAGTTCCTCTTGGCAATAGGAAATTATGTGACAGTTTAAAGGAAAGAAAAAAAAGGTTGAGTTCTCTCTCTCTCACATTCAGATTATTTGCAGATATTTTGTAGGTTTTTCTGTCTCCTAAGCTCTTTAGGAAGATGACAACAAAGATGTAGGAAAACAGTCAGGTTGTATTTGTATGAAAGTGGGTGAGAGCAACAGCAAACACAATCAGTTATCTTATGTTATGGAAGTTCTGCAGAAGTAGTCATGAAAATTTGGAGAGAGCTCTTCTGGACTACAGTTTTACTCTTTTGATTAAAGACTACATATACTGCACTTTTGTTTTCCTCAGGTATTACTTTTCCTACCTTTAATGACAGATGAGTATACACGAACTTTGTTCTGGTCACTTTCTGGACTTCAAGGTTGTTTTCAATTACTGAGTGGAGTATATGTGGAACTGAAATACGTTTTAACTTCAGCAGCTTGCAGTCCATTTGATTCTCTGCCATGGTTTGAGAGTGAATGTAGTAGAGGGTAGTAGTGTATACATGATAGGTAGGGTGACAGAATTTAACTAAATTAGCTTAAAATTTTCTTTCAGTTGACAAAATGTAAATCAAAGCCTGGAACTGACAGAACCTTTTTTTATCCATCTCAATGAAAAAGAAAAAAAAAATATCTTGTTACACTTTGGAGTGTTTTTCTATTACATTGTGTTGAGAGTTATGCATATTTAAGTCATTTTTTCTTTCAGTAAAAATCATAGCTAATAGCCATCATCTCTCTTCCTCTAGGCACGCAAACAAATGGCCTGGACTTTCAAAAGCAGCCTGTGCCTGTTGGAGGACCAATCTCTACAGCCCAGGCCCAGGCCTTTCTTGGGCACCTTCATCAGGTAAGAGAAGACCCATTTCAGAACAAGGGTGACTCAAAACAGGTACAAACACAGCTTCTCTTGTGTGTTCTCTTTCTGTGAATGAGTAGTCATGTAAAAGAACGTATTGATAAACCATTTGCTCAAGACGCTTAGGTGGGAAGGTTCTTACTGTGTCAGTACGCACTCAGTGATCTCCACAGGTCCCTTCCAACGCCTGTGATTCTGTGATTCTTATTGTAGCACTCATTTAATTGCACTGTGCTGTAGACTATATCAGATAGAGTGAGACCTATTGGGAGGAACTTTAAATGCCTCTTTCTTGGGACTTGTGACTGTCTAAAGCAATTAAAAATAAAGTTATTGGACATAAATGAAATGCAATGTCAAATTTAATCTTTTTGATAAAGAATAGTGTTAGCCCAGCAGTTGCCAAGATCTTGAAACTGTCAGTACCTTGTGATGAAAAAAATGATGTTGAAGGATATTCAGCACTGTGCTCTGATCTTTTGAGCTCTTACATATTGACTGGAAATACATAATCAAGGTACTTATTAGGCACATATGCTTCTGTCAGGTGTGGTGTTTTGTGATTTTTTTTGTGTGTGTTTTTTCTTACAAAAAGTTGTTTCAGGTACCCGTGTGTAGGATGTTATTCAGCTTTCTGCTATGATCCCTCTGTTCTTCTGCTTCTGTATTTAGGGAATCAAAGCTGATCTTCAGATGTACTCTGAAGTAAAATGGGACATCCCTAGGTGAAGAGAAGCATGAGCAGTATTTTTGGTAGCTTTTTTTTTTTTTTATCTGCTAGCAGTTGAAGTGAAAACAAATGTCCTAATTTCTTTTACTTCCTCGGTATCAAGTTTAAACTTTAAAATACTGTAGCTAATTGGTTGACCTTGAATGCTTGAGGTCTGCTGTAGCACAGTTGTTGTGGTATAATTGACCTACTGAAGCTTTTATACCCTATTAAAAGAGCTCAGAATTGCCATTTTATTGTATGGAACATTCAACGCTTGTCACGTAAATTACAATTTTCCTAGTAGATTAGGCTATATGGGACCTAGGGAGGAATGCCAACATCTGGATTTGCTGAACCTATAGGCTTCTGTAGACTGCCTTTTTGTGTAGAGAAGCTGACTAATTTTCATAGGTTGTCAGTATGTGGAGTCAGATACAGCTGTCCCGAAGAATCTTGTGGAAGCTTTTTAATTTTGTTTTAAATCTTTTTTTGTTGTTGTTGTTGGTTGGATTTAGCCTTTGTTTTGTTATATTGGTTGGTTCAGGACTGTAATTTTATTTAGCACAGTGCCATATCTTGCTTGGAAAATGTATTTATTTAAACAGTTCTCAGGATTGTTGTGACTTAATGTTTGATAAGGCAATTAATTTCTTGAAACTCTAGTTCAAAGGCAAATCTCAACTATTCTATGCACTTGTTGGGTGTGCGGGACTCTGCTTTTAAACTTCAAGTATGGCTGTTCTTTGTGAGATGTTATTCAGTCTTAAAGTGCTTTCCTCTAGATGAATGCAAAATATTGAGATGTATGCTATCAGGAGCAGTTGAATTCCTACTTAGAAAATGTCTATGGTGGAAGGGAAGTCCAAATTGCATTCAAAGGCATGTTCCCATACATTCTGGCTGTACTTGAGTGAGATGCATTTAGTCTCCTGGGTTTTTTAATCATTATGTAGTTGATAAAATGATTTGAGTGTATTCTTTTTGACTGACGGTAGGATATTATTGTGTAGTTTTTCTCCGCTTTTACTTCAGAGCTCATCATTGACTGGCAAACTGTACTTTCCTTATGGTAAGGATGAGTTGTTTTTTTTTAGAATGTTTGCTTACGTAGAGAACATGCTTAATAAGTCTACTTGGACTTCATCCAGGGTGGTAGAAAATACTTCCAAAGTGACTCTTAAGGGTTGCCTGTTCAAATACTCGGTTATTAGTTTAACATACTTCAGTTTAAATTAAAACTCTTCTTCCTATGCTTACAGATATCTTTACACTTCTATACAGTATTTTACATGGGCACATCTTTTTATAGAGGCCAGTACTGCGTTTTGATTTTTTGTTTTCTTATTCATGTGTTGCCTCGTTTTCAAATGAGCTGTGACTTTCAAACGTAGTCAAAGATGGACTTTGTTACAGGCTGTTACTCTGACCTTTGAAAGTGTTTGTAATTAATTGCATAGTGTTCCTTCTGTGTAATAGGAGTGGTGGTAGAAACAGGGAGAGATTGATTAAAAGAGTCTTTAGTAAACAAAAACTTAGTATTTGTTATACAGAAAAAAATCCTTATCATAGATAAAATGACACTATTCAGTGAGGTTTCTGAAACATCAGTTACTTTTCACTGGTAACACACAAGAGCTTATTTGGACTGGGCTGTTAATCGCAAACATTGGATCCAAATTTTGAGCATACCTGAATCAATACCACCATTGTAAAGCATTTCCAGTCCTCTATTTTAATGTTTTTTTCAGTGGCTGAGGACTGCAAGTAGTTGAATGTTTTGATCTATGGAAGAGTTCTGTGCTGTGGGTTTTGTGCTATGCAGGTGATTGCTCCTTTTTTTTTTTTAATTTTTTTTTTTTAATGGGGAAACAAGTGAGTGCAATGTGCGTGTTTGGGGCAAGACCCATTCTGAAATATTAGCAGGATGATAAGTAGGGCGTAGTTCCCTCCCCTGAAGTGCAGATATGTGTACGGTAATAGCAACAGTTAGACTGTCAACCCCAAAGTTCTCTCTTTCTACTCAGTTTTGCTTTAATATTTGGATCCTATGGCTGGAATACCTTCCCCAAGAGGCAGACAAATAGGACTGAAAGAGTTTCAGTGAGTGAAGTGTTAGAAGGTTGTTAGAAGTTGTTGTTCTTGGGGTAATTCTTTGTTGCGATGGGGTAGTTCCCTCTTACACGTAGTTTCCTGTAGATTCAACATCACTTCTGTTTTTGCACTGTGTTGTAGGTCCAGCTCGCTGGAACAAGTTTACAGGCTGCTGCTCAGTCCTTAAATGTACAGGTAAAAACTTTCCATCTGCTGCTTGCCCTTCTCTTGTTCTGCTTTCCAGACAACATTTTGGACCTGTTAGAGATGGCCTTGAGCCATGAGATGTTGCTTTGTTTCCTCGTTTTGACCGGTCTTGCAGGTGATAGGTATAGATGGATATAGTTCCACTAGTGTAAATGAGGATCAGCATTGTAAGCATTCAGGAACTGAGATGGTTAAAACATCCAGTGATCATCATTTTATTCTGAATTTCAGATGTTGTAATTTATCATGAAAACCATAAAACTCTAGGAATGTTTCATGTTCTTCCACTTAACTTATTTTCAGCATAGCAAGTATTACTTTGTCTTTATTTCTAGTGGCTGGATATAGAGGTGTAATATTAGATTAGCTATGTAATGTGGCTAGTATAGATTGCTTGTATAAATAACACATAGTAAATTTACTATAAGTCAGAGTAATTGTTCAATAATGTATGTGAGACAACAGAGCTTACAAACTTAGGATGCTAAACGCTTCAGTGTATCAGTTAATGTGCCACTTCCTCTCAGTACTATATTAAAGGGCAAGGGACATAGTATTATTGAAAACTGGTTTCAGCATTGCTTGTTATTAAAGAACGTAGGTAGTGCATTACATGAAATGCAATAGAATGTGGACCCACTTATACATAATAACAATCTGGAAAGAAGAGGAGGTATAGTGACCTTCCTTTCTAAGAGGAAGGAGGCAGAAAATTGCCTTGGTTGCCATGGTAAACTTCCATCCCTGAGAGAGATGTTGGCAAACAGGCTGTATCTCCAGTGCAGAATGTTTACAGTCCTGCGCTGTAATTATCGCTCAATGACTGGCAGAATTAATCAGAGCCTTTATGTTAATTAGCCTGCTCTGCAGTCCCCAAAACAGGTGGTGGAAAATATGCAAATCTATGCAGAATTTTAATGTTCTGCATAACCAGTTTTAATTATCATAAAACTCTCTTCCCCCTCTTCATGCACTTGCTTTTCCTCCCTTGTGTCTTTGCAATTTCTTCTGTTTAAAAAACAACAAACCATTTAAAATAAAGCAGCGTTCAATTAAATAAACAGTAAACTTTGATTATTTAGAAGCATTGTATGTACTATGCATTTTGCTATAAGTGGATAAAACTGTGAGGATTTTTCAAACAAGTTCTCTATCAGCCAACAATATGACGATCTTGAGGTCCAGGATGCAGATACAGAAAATAGGAACAATCTCCTATCTCTCATTCCATTGTTGAGGATTTTAGGCAATGAATAATTATCACAACCTTTTATTTCTTTATGGTGCAAGGTAGTGTCAGCTTCAGTTGCCTTGCGTAAAATGAAATGAGATCTGAAAATAATGTCAGAGTCACGAAAGACTTGCGAGTCTCTTTTTGTTCAAACCGCATTACCTACAGACGTGTTTGAGCAATCATAGCTGAGATGGTGGGCGCGTAAAGCCATTGCTTAAACCCACTCTTAAAATAAACCCAAGGGCTTTTTGTATGCAGATGAAAGATTTTTATTGTGCAGTGTTCACATAGCAGTGTTAGACATTAACATCTGTTTTACACTATAAAGAGTTGTATTTTTTTCTGTCCTAGTCTAAATCTAATGAAGAATCTGGGGACTCTCAGCAGCCAAGCCAGCCTTCCCAGCAGCCTTCAGTGCAGGCGGCCATACCCCAGACCCAGCTCATGCTGGCCGGAGGACAGATCACTGGGGTAAGATTTACCTAAGCGTACTGGTAGCAAGCCTCCTGCCTGGCAGACGATGGCAGTACTGCTGTCCCTGTAGCATTATCAGAGAAGGTTGCTGTCATTTCCTTTCACATAGGAGGAAGTTGGTGTGAAAGAGGGACCAAGAGAGAAAATATTTTCTTACAAAAAGGCACCCTTTGGTCTGGTTTTGTTATGAAGTATTTGCATTAAAAAACCCACCTACAATGAAACTTAAACCTGGTGTGCCCAAATGAATTGCTGATGGCATTACTGCAAGAGTGAAACGAGACATGCAAGCATGAGATTAAATTGTATTGGATGCTTGAGTTAGGATGAAGAACAAAAACGATGGAACTGCTGACATTAATTTTCTCTTCTCATACAGATTTCTTTTTAAGTAACTGTGGTGATCTATGCCTTGAGCTTATTCAACTCCTCTGTTTTAACCTATCAATTCTGAGTTGTTAATTGCAAGGTTTTCTGAGGAATTGTGGAATAGCTGTTGCTTCAGGATTATTGGTGCTTCTGAATTGTTGTGAACGCCTTTAGTCAAAACAAAAGAAAGTTCTGTGAATGGGCTGGTTAGGTTAGACATCTTGCTTCCGTGTTATCAACTTTCCATCTTTAACAGTGTACATGTTAATAAGGAATGTGAGACAGTTGTTCTAGTGACGTGTTTAGAATTTGAACTGTTAGGTTAGGTCATCTCTACAGATGAATGAAACTGTCTTAATTTCATGTTCAACTGTTAAATCTTGTAAGCTAGTTTGCAGCCAACATCCAATTTAGTTCTGGTTAATTTAATTTGAAGGTTTTAAAAGTAAGACTGTTTTAATAATATGCTGGGTTTTAGTAACTTAGTTTTGTCATTCTCAAAAAATATCAGTTTCTTTTATTTTGAGTGTTTGCAGTAGTGGAACATAGGACTCCAGGCCTATGCAGATATGGATTGTAGTAAATGTGAGCGTCAAGATTCATTTACATGTAAAGGAGAGACTGCTGCCACCTGTTTCACAGAGATAATGTGTGTTTGGGAAAGGAAAGGGATGTAAACTTGCCAATTCTATTCTATTCAATAAAAAATAAAAAGCAGATGGGGAGACTTGGAGAAAAACAAATGGAGCTCATGTTCTTTACTTATATCTTAGGGCATAATGGAAATGATGGAATATGGCAGGGATTCATGCTAATGTGAAGCAGCTGGGGTGTTATCAGTTTGTTCAGTAGCCACAGCCAACATTCCTGCTTCTCATTCATCTGGCTAATCACTTGCTGTTCTTCTGGGTGTAAATTTCTTTTCAAGGCTTGGCGATACAATTCTTTTCTTTTGCTTGCTACTTAACTACCTTTTCCCTGAATCTCCTGGTAGAGTTGAGGAGAAAACTTGGGAGTAAAATTAGATTCTGTGGATTCCAGTAAGTGCAAATGTTTCCATTCATGCGGTTTGGTTTATATCAGTTCTGTGGTAGAGGTTGATTCATACAATGTGTTGAGTAGCCAGCTGTCCTTATTTACAGCCAAAGTCATTGACTAGTTCCTGGCTGAACTGTAGTAATAGTTCTAGGAACATCTGGTTAATATAACTAGTAATGGGCTAGCTAATGACTTTGTAGCTAAAGTGGCTCTTTCCATTATTAATGGCTGTTTTCTAATTATTTATAGCTCACGTTGACGCCAGCCCAGCAACAGTTATTGCTACAACAGGCGCAGGCACAGTTGCTGGCAGCTGCAGTGCAGCATTCAGCCAGTCAGCAGCACAGCGCTGCTGGTGCCACCATCTCGGCCTCTGCTGCAACGCCGATGACGCAGATCCCTCTATCTCAGCCAATACAGATTGCACAGGTGAGGCTTGAGAGGGTGGAAAATGAAGTTTAACAACTTGCATCATTGAAGTAATATTTTTATTCCTTATTCAGTGAGTGTCCAGAATCTTGAGGTACGGTTAGTATTTCCTTGTTCATCCTTAGCTCTGAGATTGATAGGTATAGCTAAGAATGTAAACCAGCTGCTTATCAGTTCCATTGAGCTCCTGAGTTAGAGAATCTGTCCAGATGGGATATTTTCTATATTTCCTTCCTTGTAGTTAGCTTGAAAGGGAGAAAAATGAGTGTAGAAAGATGCTCATAGAAAATGCCATTGTTGAGACCTGTGTATGGGGAGGAATGCCCACAGTATCACAGATGTTGCTTGGATCCAAACAACAAAATGAGAGAGCTGAATAAAGGCAACTTGACAGGTTTGTTTGCTATTTTGACTTGGTGCTTAATGCTGAGAGTACAGTGACAAAGAATTGGCACTCCTGTTTTTCCAGAGAAAATCTTGCCAGAATGAGTCCAGTGTTGGAATCTGTCCAATTCTATGGACTGCTGCTAACAACCTGTTAATTCTTTACTCTGAAGAACTGCTTGCCAGGGAAATTTTGCTTGCTTAAATCTTTCAGTATTGGCTTAATTTAGTTTTGAGAATGCAGCGCCAGTGACTCAAAACTTAGTGTGTGTGTGGTATTGAAACTCTGTAGACTTCTGGACAGGGGTAACCAAATGTAGATCACAGACATCATGAATACTACCTGTAGGTGATTGTGTTGCCAGTGTTGGTGTCCATCTCTTCATAGGCTAAGCCTCTTGGTATGTAATACTGCAGTTTGACTGGTCTAGCTGTGCAAAGTATGTTGGGTATGTAATCTCCAAGGCTACTTCTTACAGTGAGCAGCCTTTTAAGACTGGCTGACACTTCCTATTTAGAATATTTTCACTGGTATTCAACTGGGGAAAAGTGTCTAAAAAGTGAAGATGAGAGCTGATTAAGTAAAACAGTGGAATTGTCACAATTATTTGTGAAGTCCACTGTTGAGATGTGCTATTCCTTTATTGCAGTAGTCCACCAGTGGGGTAAGAGCCTGGTTCTGACATCAGTTTTGCATTGGCTGAAGTGGACGGGCTCTGTGGTGCTGTTCTGAAAGTTCTGTCCTCTATGGCTGTCTGTTTAGAGGCCACTGTGGTGCTGAACCAAAAGCCCAAATTCAAAAGCCACTACTGATGATGCCCACTAGCCTCTTGGTGCACTGTGACACTTGAGTCACGTGGACAAATGACTGCATTTAGCAAAGGATCCCAATTCATTGTCATGATTTGGAGGTGACTCAAAAATGTAATGTTCAAGGAACCAAGACCATCTCTGTTTTATTAAGCATTTGTATGTAGGCAATGAAGGAATGGAAGAGGAGGTTGATGTTTAGCATCCGGCTGCAATCTGTGCATCTGTCAGAGTTCCTATCTGGTATTATGCAAGTCTTTTAACCTAAGCTTAAATGATCCATAGTTGTGCCTCTTGTTCTCTACGTGTGCAACCTAAGATAGTGAGGTCTGCTTTACTGAACCAGTGTTAAAATTGCATATCAAATCTGTACCTTGACATTCCTGGCTTTACACTTGTCACAAATACACCAGCAACGTGTTTGATACTTCTAGAGGCAGTTTTGTGTATGTGCGAGATGTTGCTATCCTATTCTTCCACTGTGTTGAGATGCTGTGAAAATATGTGAAGCATTTATAATTACTAGTTCAGCACTGTGGGTTTTTTTTCTCCAGAGTTTAAAAGTCTTCAGAGAACGTTTTGAGTAGAGTTGAAACAATCATCCATATGCCATCAAATAGACAACTCACTTCGGAAGATCTGATTTTGTGTGCTTGAATGAGCTAAAGGTTCTCTGGAAACAAATAGCAAGTGATCATGCAGTTGTCACCATATAAAGTGTATTTGTAGTGCAAGTGGAACAAATTAAAGTTTCACTTACATACTGAGAGATTCCTAATTTCTTAAAGATTAGGTTTAACAGTTCATTTCAGGATAGGTTGTTCCAGTTTATGCGTAGCTTGGTTGATTATTTTGCCTCCTCTTATCATAAAAGTGTGGGGTGTACTTTGTGCAGTTTTTGGACATAATTTGTGATGTTTTATGGAACACTTCCACAGTCTAGGTTTGTAGTTGGATAATGTTTTGCTTTTGGACCCATCTCAACACCTTTCTGTGAGCGGTGCTCAGCTTTGTGTTGCTATTGTAAACACATAGCTGATTACACAAATAGCTGAGTGTTTATTTTATTTGATGGTTTTTGAATAATTGATTAACTGGCAGGTCTCTGCAGCAGGGGGATTACCATATTTATTTTAATTAGTTAATTGCACAAGCACGACTTCTTTAATGTGTGCTGCAGTTAATATAAGGTATCTGCTGCAGAAATCTGGTGAGATGTCAGTATTGCTGCTGTGAGCTGATGCTAAATCATCACTAAGTAATGGTACCAAGTTTTGAGTTCTGTGGAAACTTTTTTGCTTATTTTCAGAATCCATCATCAGTGTTTATATGAGGTAAACTTCAAAATGACAGAGATACTTAAGTTTGTGGTGAAGTTCTTACTTGAGATAATGGTATTGAATTTAGAACTTTGGATTGGAAAAAAAAGTCCCCACATCAAAATGTTCCACACTTCTTGGCAGAGATAGGAATTGGATTGCTTTGATCTTTCTAACTTCATAGGAAACACCAGAAAATTTGTTTCCTCAGAAGTCTGTCCCTCTCTTTCTGCATACAGAAAGTATACAGATTACGATTTGGAAAGCAAGGAATAGCCTAGGAAAACTGTCAAAGGTTGCTCACATGGTTGATGTCAGGAGACTTTTTTGTAGTGCTACAAGAAAATAAGTTATTCCAAAGGTAGAAATAAAGTTGGATTTCAAATGAATTTGAAGGATTGGTAGGGCTATTTGAATGTATAGCCTTAGAGGTGTTGTTTCCGTTCTAAGTTGCATAATCATATTTCTACATTTAAACAAGACTCAGTCAAGGTATTGTTTACCTAAACAGATGTAGAGAAAAAGATTACTTATACCAGTTCTCTTGACACCTCAGTTTTAAAAGTTTTCTCATATTGAAGTGTATGAGTCTGACAATAAGAACTGCTATGTTTTAACTGGGTACCCTTAAACAAAAAGTTCTTCTTCTGTTTGATCTTACAAAGATACTGCTGTGTGGTTTTCCAACCTTTTGGCTTGCCTGGGCCACATTGCATGAAGAGGAATTGTCTTGGCCTGCATATATATATAAATATATATGCAAGACTATATATATATATATCCTGCTTATTTCCATGGAAATGACAACAGATACAAGGAGCACAATAACACTCTTTGACCAAGTTCTTAGTGGCAAAACTCTGTTTTTCCACAGTCACCACCATTAGCTCTGCATTTTTTGCAAGTGTTGAACAGGAGCCTGCATGCTGCACTATGTAAAAATCTGTACCAGCAGACATGACTCACTGTCACTGTTGGAATGCACCTGTCACCACCTCACTGCGCTGACATCCACTGTTTGGTCCCCACAGCCATTCAGCAAGCATTAATGAATGTGATTGGGTGCCATTTTTTCCACAAGGAGGAATTCAGTTCCACACCTTTGCTTCTTATACGCTTCCATGTCAGACACCGTTTTGTCAGACTACCCCTCTTCAGCCATCTGTCACATGGCAAAAACGTGAGAAGGTTCAGCCTCTATTGCCATACCACACCAACATCTGCCTCTGACATTGTGGGCCAACATAATAAAATAGGAGTCATTACTTTTGGAGCAGCCATCATAAAATATGATCTAGTCAATGTATATAAATTACAAAACTTATTTTGATTTTTAATGGTTTTTATTAAAACATACAAAAAGAGGAACAAAGCAAAAAAAACCAACAAAAAACAAACAGTAGAATATGTGACCAACTCTCACATTCCTTTATCAACAGGGAAAGCATGGCTGCATATTCTCTGTTCACAGGACTGTGTTTAGCCAGTGTATGAAAATGCATAACATAATTTGCCATCACTCGAGCTGGCACCGTGCTGTGCCCTGGTTTCAGCCCATCTGGGGTTAGCAGCACACTGATGTTCTGTTGGTGCTGAGGGCCCAGGCGGGCTGCTCAGTGGGAAGAGCCACTGCCATGAGGGCCTGGTGTAGCAGGGGGTGGGTCACACTGTGGGCCATGCTGGGCTGCATGCGGGCTGTAGGCTGGATTACCATATACCCATCCTGGTTTTTAGTACTCTTGGTTTGTTGGGTTTTTTGTATGTATTTCTCTTGTGTTTTTTCAAATCATTTGAGATATACTGTGTCATTTGGGAATTTCTAATTAGCTTGCTGTAGAGGAGGCCCACCATCTCTGTCCATACTTTTTTCCTCAAAACTTCCTTCTTAACTCTGCTTTTTGGATTTATACTTTTTTTGTTGTTGTTGTTTTCCTCTTTTAGCCTTTCTTCATTTCTCTTTTTTTTCCACCTAAGGTTGTCAGCTGTAGTCACCTTGCCCTACTCATTCTGTTTCTTCCTCTGCATTTAGTCCTTACATCCAGTTCTGTGTGAGACCCACTGTTCTGGAGGGTTTGCTCAGTCTGTGAAGGTAACCAGTACAGTAATGAGTATCAGTAAATGCGTGGAGGTTTGTGTTGCGTTGGGCTCAAGAAGTAGGAGATTTTAATAACATTTCTAGCCAATATGACTTTAACATGAAGCCAGAAGAAACTTGAAATGTACCTGGGGGGAAAAAAAATAGGAAGAAGCCCGTCTTTTAAGGAAGTAAATTAGCCTCAGTTCTGTAGGAATGGTTTCAGTACTTCCCAAATTTTCCAAAAGCGAACAATACTATCAATTTAAAACACATTCTGTGCTGTGGGGCCTTTTTTGTTATTTTGCTATTTTCTTCTAAAATAGAACTTTCCATTGTTTGGTCAATGCCATCTGGTATCTGTCTGCCGTATGATGATGCTGCATGCTTTTGACTTGATTTGATGGAGTTGCCTCAAGTGGCTGATAGCCAGTGCCTTTATAAATGCAGGTTAAGTAGTCATTTTCTTGTAATGCGTGTTTTGTGGTCTCGTGAGTCAGTGAATTCTTTAACTCCCTAAGCTGCCTTCCTGACACTCCCATCCCACCTCCTCAGAAGATTGTTGGAGCTTTTAAGTCATAGTTTAACATCTTAAAAATAACATAAGAACTCAGGCATATATATTGCAAATGGTTGTTCTGTTTGTTTTAAGAAGTCATCCTTGACACTGTCTTGACTTTTCAACACTGTCTCTTGCTGCTTAGCAGTTAATAACCTTTCACATCTGCTGGCAGAGCAGCTTGTGTGAGTGCTTAGTAACTTGCATCAGTCAAAAATGCATGGTAGTTAGTTTACAAGCCTTAAGAAGCAGGTCTTTGTTAGTCTGACTCACTTTCATTTCACTTACATTCAGGGGTACGTTAACATGAGCAGCTCCATTCATGCAGTCATACTGAGTTGCTGGTTTAGAAGTGGCCTGGTGTTGTTAGCTTTTGGACATAGGTAGACCTGGCTGAGGCTTTCTGTCAGCAAGCAGATAACTTGATTATCTGAGCAACTTACCTGAAAGAAAGTTTGGGGCAGCTTTTTGATTTTGTTTTAATTTGAACTTGTAAATATGGGAGATATTTCTGACTTTTATCTAGCTGTTGGCAAGCAGCACGCTCCTTGAAATAGCTGCTTCTGGGAAAGATTCTGTGTGTGTATGGATAATTTATGCAGATTACTGCTGTTCTGTTGGCTAACTTTATACTGTGCTTCAGCTTTCAAATTCCAGTTACCCTTGTTATCTCCTTCTCTGAAGAAGTTTTAAAAGGCTACTTTGGTGTCATTTTTTTATTTTGTAGTTCTGCTTTTTTATTCTCCAGCTGAACAAAAAGTTGAACCATTTTTCTTGATGATTCAGTTTCTCTGAGATCAGCATTTATGTAAAAACCAATCAGTTATAAAAAATCAACAGTTCCAAATGGTTTAAATACATAAAAGTAGAGTTCTGCCATAGTGGAGTGTTTGGGTAGCTGTATCTACCACACTTACTGTCATTTGTTTGAAAACTAATCCAATGTATTTGTTTACTATTTGGGTTAGCTGCTTCCCAAAATTTGACCTGAACAACTAGAGTGCAAACAAGGGATCTGTATAATTTTTTGCTTTCCTATTACTAATTAAAATGGTATTTGCAGATTGTTGTTATAAACAAAAACAAATAGGCTGCTCTGAAAGCAATGCCTCCTATTTATTTCTGTGGAAAATGTAACAGATACAAAGAGCACAGTAACACTATTTGATAGAGCAAATTCTCAGCAACAAAACACTATTTTCAACAGTCACCACCATTGGCTGTGCATTTTTGCCAGTGGTAAACAAGAGCCTGTATGCTATGCTCATAAAAGTCTGCACCAGTGGAGGTCACCCACTGTCTCTGTCACTGATATCCACCACTTCACTGTGCTCACATCCATATTCAACAAGCATCAGTGAATGTCAGTGGGTGCCATGTTTTCACATAGAGGAATTCAGCAACACCCCTTTGCTTCATACGCATTCCCATGTCGGGCTGCCCATCTGCTGCTATCTGTCACATGGCAGCAACATGTAATGGGATACTGGTGGGAGGGTTCAACCTCTACTGCCATACCACCAACATCCGCTTCTGACGTTGTGGGACAACATAATAAAATAGGAGACATTACCTTCAGAGCAGCCCTTGTAGCTCCTAGCGAAAATGTGCTAGATTTGTCAACAGTGAATGTTGCAGCAGAAGTTGCATCCTTAAACATAAGTCTGAAGAATACAAGTGCTGACAAGTATTTGGAAACTTAGACATTTTGGTTGAGGGGGAGGGAAACTGATATTTTTTGAATTAAAGCAGAACAATGTTAGAAATATTTTTCTGTGTTATTTGGCAAGCAGTTTTTGTTGGTTTTGTGGGTTTTTTTGTTGGGCAGTGAAATTCACGGTACCAGTCTGAAAGATATTTTAGTAGCAGGACTGCTATATTTAACATATAATTTAATTAGGAATCGTGGCTGACATAAATGTGTAACAACAGCTCTTTTTCCTTTTTCTTTTTTTCTCTCTTTTTTTTTTTTTTTTTTTTTTCCCCTTCCCCTGTTTCCTTAAGGATTTGCAGCACTTGCAGCAGCTTCAGCAGCAGAATCTCAACCTGCAACAGTTTGTGTTGGTGCATCCAACAACCAACTTGCAGCCAGCACAGTTCATCATCTCACAAACACCGCAGGGGCAGCAGGGTAAGTGCTCCTTGCCAGAGAAGAAAATTATACATAGCTTTTTTGAGGAAGAAGTGGAACCAGGGAGGCTTATACACCTTCATTATCTGTTGATATTCCCTGGGAAAAGTAACAGTATTGGAATTAGGATTCCTATCTAACAGGTTGGCCCTTTATGGGTATTAGATCTCAGCCTCATCACAGTTTGTGTAGCTGACTTCTCAAGGAGAAACAATCCAAAGATCATGTTATGGGGACATTTAGCAACAAGGATTCTTGGGAAATGCTGCATCATGAATTTCTGGATGGGTTCTCAAGAAGGAAGGGGTGATATCAAGTTTTTACACTGGTAGCTAGCAATAGGACGAGGGGAAACAGTTTTAAACTAAAAGATAGGAGATTTAGAGCAGATGACAGGAAAAACTTTCACTGAGAGAGTGGTGAGGCATTGGCACAGGATGCCTAGAGAAGCTGTGGGTGCCCTTTCCCTGGAGTTGTTCAAGGCCAGGTTGGATGGGGCCCTAGGCAACCTGATCTAGTGCCTGATCTAGTGGATGGCAGCCCTGCATGCAGCAAGGTAGGTGGAGATAGATGATCTTTGAGATCCCTTCTAACCTAAGATGCAAATCTATAGAATTCTATGATTCCATGGATTCTCTGATTCTAAGGAAGCCTACTGGGAAGACAACTCTTCAGAATTCATAGGCAGAATCCTAAGAGGTGGAAGCCTGGAGATGTGATATGGCTCGCATTTTAAAGCCAAATCAAGGTAGTGGTAGAAAGTAGTGCCATACTAGTTAAGATATTGCATAAGATCTTCACTCTAAGAACTAATGTTGCAGTACATTGCAGTACTGACTGCGCTCTTTGGTGATGCCCTCAGACATTTGTGTTTGGCCACAGATGATAGACTCCAATGCTGATACAATCAAATGGTCTTCCCTTATTTTCCACATGAACCTTTAGTTGTTCAAGTCCTGGAATCCAAAAGTTCTTGTTCAGAGTGCATATCCTTCATGGCTGAAGAGTCTTCCAGAGCCTGACCGTCCTATAAAGCAGCTCTTTGCATCTTATTTTCTTCTGTTCCTTTCAGGTTGTTGGGGTTTTTTTGTGTGCGCGCACATCATTTCTTCTTACACAGTATGACTGGAGAACTGGCTTTCCATTATGCTGAAACTGTATGCACTAACATTTGAATAAAGGATTAGTCAAAATTAACCTTCTTTTAACAGTACTTGATTTAGGAAACTTTTTATGTCAGCAGTGGTAGAAAGCAGCTAAGCGAGGCACTTAGTGAAGCACTACTTTCTTGAAATGAGGCAGAATTTAAAAGCCTTACATACAGTTTTTAGAAGACATCAAACTTCACCAAAGTTTTGTTCAAGAATCTTCATGATTGTTTAAACTTTAAGATACTCCCTTAAGGAAATAACAAGAAAAAAACACATTGTTTTGAAAAATTTAGCTATCTTAATTCATATCTGCCTACAGTTTTCAGAGTATTTCTCCCGGGTTTCTTAAAATACTTCTAAAGATGCTTCTCAAAGAGTGGTGGAACTATCAGAAGCATAATTCATTCATCTCTCAACATGAGTTTTGTATTATAGAATTGAAGGGAAGGTTTTTGTTTTAAATCTTCTGAAGTAGGATAGCTACCAGAAGATGTTTTCACAGTTTATTTTACAGGGAACTGCTCTGGAAGTGATTTCTTTACCGCAGTTGAGACCTGCATATTGCTGTCATCACTGACGCAGTGTGTGTAGAAAGACCATGTTTTACTGGTAATGTGCAGCCTGGACAACTGAATAGTTCAAAAATATAGGAAGATTTATATTCTGTATTCTGACCATCAGCTTCTAGTGTGTGACAGCTTTCCAAACTGAAATGCTTGAATGGATCTAATTTTCTTCATGAGCACTCAATGATAAAGCAACATGTATGTCATAATAGTCCTTATCTCACTTTCGAGGTATGACATTCTGCAGTATTTCATAGTTATTGTTAGAAAGTCTTGAACAGTATGTTATCATTTATAAGAAAGATTGGGAAAATATGTATTTTTATTTTATCATTTCTGTTGAGCAGACTTCACTATTTTGTTCTTGTCATATTGCTCCATTAGTCACCTTCATAAAATAAAAAATTGGAGAAACTAACATAGATGTTTCTTTAAGACATTCAACCTTTTTGGGTGCCTTGTAGGTACTGTGTACAGCTTTATATATATGCGTCCACTTAGTAACTAAAATAAAAGTTCATATTTATAGATGATCTGTTCTGAAAGAAATCTGTTGATTTGTACACTGCACTGCATGTTTTGCACATGTCACGTAGTTATGTGTGTGGGAAACGTTTTTAATACATAAGATTAGTATTGAGGGAAATGGATGAAGAATAACATCACTACATAGGATCATAGAAGACATGTAAGGATTAGGTAGAGAGAAGAAGCATCACCTGTTTGAAGAGCTGGTGGAGGCAGAGTGATGCAGTCATCGGCAACTTTATATACGTGCTTGGAAGGAGATGAATTTGGTGGCTTAAATCCTCCTAAGGGCTAACTTGCAAATTTTTTCAGAAAATTCAAAAACTGGATGTTAATTAAAAAATCAGTTCGTCATTCTGCTTTCCTCAGTACATAGATCACAATAGCAGATGTGAAATTATTCCTTAAGTCCACTGCTCTGTCTGTAGCGTAATTCTCTTCCTTTTACAAATGATTTCTAGTTACGCAGGAGCTTATCTTAAAAAAAAAAAAAAAAGAAAGAAAGAAAAGAAAAGAAAAAAGAAAAAAAAATAAAAAAGAAAAACCTTCAAAGTTTTGTTTCTCATAGCTTGTAATAGGTAGCATCCTACCCAAAGGAACTGTTTTAAGCCTCAGCAGATAAGTAGAAGACTAAATGGAAGTAGAAATTTGGATAATTTCTTACTTAGAACAGTTATTATCTCCATAATTTGTTAGAATTACGGACAGGAACGTCGTAGTACCTAATACTCTGTATTACCTTATGTATCTTGTATTCTGTGAAGTAATAGATTTGTCTCTAGAATCACCAGTTCAGTGTCTTTTACTGTAATTGTAGCTGCTTCTCAAAAATATTGCACTTGAATGACCGTTTGCCTTTGCACTTGGAAGATACTGCCAGTAAAAATTATATTAGTAAAAATCTGAATGGAGAGGGGAAATGGTGCTGCATTTCATTTAAATTAATTCTGCATACAGAAGATAAGATGCGAGGAACGACTGCATCATTGTCAAGAAGAGAGAACTGGTTTAGAAACATGAGATACTTGTAAGGAAAGTCTCCAGAAAAGCAAATGTGGAAGAAAAGTTCCTGTTGAGCTTTACACATTGAATCTGAGCCTACCTGTTCTCAGGTTATTGCTGTTTATTATCAAAGACCTCCTTTGATTTCCTTTCTTATTGTAAAAATACCTGATATGATGGCAGCAGGCCAAATTCATTCCTGTCCTCAGATACTTTCTACTTGTGTTTTGGAATTAAAAAAAAAAAAAGAAGAAGAAGAAGAACAAAAAATCACCTCTGTTTCTTCTTAGATACATCACATTTGTAACGGGCAAGTGTTTGTCTCTTCTGAGACTGTGTACCTGCAGTGTGCTTGCAGGACTCCTCATTATTTTGTTACTAATGTGTTGTGTGAACCAGGTGCAAGTACTTTGGTGCCATCAATATGCAGATAAGGAGATCTGGCTCTTCATTCTCAAGAGCATCTTAACAACAGTATATTTGGTGACACAGCAGTTGAATAAAATATGACTCGTATTCACTCCCCAAACGAGGGAAAAGCCTAAATTGGAATCAGAAATAACTGGAGAGATGTGATTTAAAGGGTGATTTTTTTTTTTTTCCCCTCTGGGCTACAAGTATTCATTACCAAGGTATGAACTAAGTCCTTAATATTTACTACCTCCTTTGAAATCAAGTCTTCAGAGCTAACAATCCAAATAGCATCAGTAGGTAAAAATGTAGATTTTTCATAGTAGTAGGGTGCCAGCACCTTTACATGGATCAATGAAGTGATATTTCTTCAAAACTGTAGTTTACCAGCTTCAACATGTATGCATCCATGTTCTTGAACTGATTCTAAAAGTTAACTGGATACTGCAAAAGGTGCAGCAGCATGCAGCAGTATAATATCTGTGCAACATATTTGTAGGAATCTGTAGATTAGTACTTTCTCTACTGTGTTGATGCCCAGTATGATTCCAGCTCTGAGTCCCCACTTTAGAAGATCTGGATTAGATGAAATGAGGTATGCCAAAGCGACCAGGAGTTTCTTTGCATTAAGAGCGATCCATGAAGTTGATCAAATAACAGTGTATGTAACGTGTGGTCTTAATACTTCTCTGTTCTTTTTTTTTTTTTTTTCCATTTAATCAAATTATGATCATGTAATGGTTTTGCTTTGTATGCCAACTTCCAGGGTACATCTGTGAGAAAATGAACAGCTTTGGCAGAGAAAAAGCAGTCAAGTTTTTCATCAGTTAAAAAATTCACTCTTTTAGGGAGCTCGGAGATAAATTATGTATTATGATTCTGGGCCAACTTTTTAAAAATTATGCTGAAAAAATTTGCACTTCAATGTTAGCTTAGTTTTAGACAATAGCAACTAAACCCCAGATCAGTCCTTAGGGACTGTTGGTTGGCAGAAAGTCTTTGGCTTGAGCTGTTATTCACATTACTTGTAGATATTAGAGGAAAAGTTCTGGGTCATTGTACATGCCTTTATTTTAAGTATTTAAAACAAAATTAGATACCTCTAAAACACCAGACTTTACTTGCATGTAACCTTCCATAACCCATACAATTATCCATACAATCAATTTCATAGAAGTGATTTATTTTCCGTTATTAGTGCAGTAAAATTGCTGGACTCTTGCTATTTCTGACCCTCTATCTGGGTTCTACCTCTGTAAAGTTAGATATGCAAGTACAGTATTTCTTGTGGATTAAAAAAAGATAAAATTACATAGGTTGAAAGGGACCTATAGAGTTTGTGTAGTGTTCTTATCAGTCTGTCCCCTTAACAGTAATGGTGCTCAGTGACTGGTCTAGTTGATTTTTAGACATCTTAAAGTCTAGAGATTCTTCAGGCATTTCTCTCAATTTAAAAAAGCATAACAAAAAAAGCCCACGCACACAAGACTGCCTAGAAAAACAACTCTCTATTTATATTTAGTTGGAGTTTTCCATGTTCTTGCTTCTATCTGTTGCTGCTTACTACTGTGCACACCCTCAAGAAGAGTCCATTTCTATCGTTGAAGACAGCAGTAGCTGAACAAAACAGGTTTATGATGCATTCCTTGTTTGCCTGTTAGACTTTTTAGCCATTTTGGTAGGCCTTGAATGTATGAAATCTGGGATGTCACTGTGTCTTCTACTGGAGATGTACTGGGCATCCCAACAGAGGCTGGACATGATGTTTTTGATATGGTCTTATTTGGGTAGAATCCGTGTCATACCTACTGACTGTGCTCTTACTAATTAATGCAACCAAAGATGTGATTGTTAAAAAGGCATAGAGCTGACTTGTATTCAGTTTGTTGCCCCCCTAGGTGTTTTTCTGCAAAACTGTTCTCTAGTGCACAGCCTGTATTGCTGTACAGGGTTACTCTAGCCCATATCCAGGACTTTGTATTTTCTTCCATTGACCTTCGTGAGGTTCCATTTGTCCAGCCAGCCTGGACCCTAGCTTCTAGTCAATTGACTGCTCTCCTATTTGATGCTGTCCACAAACTTGCTGAGAGTGTATTCTGCCCTATTGTCCATTTTAGTAATAAAGACAATAGACAGCATTAGCACCGGTATCAGTCCACAAGGAAGCAAACAAGTCTGAAACACCAGTGCCACTGCAGTTATCTAAAAGGTGCCATTTTGGACTTAAACTGTTTTTAAAGGCTATGCTAAGGGCTCTGTACTGTTTAGCTCTGAAGAGAGCTAAACTGAAGCTACCCCACGTGAGGAAGTTAATAAGAGCCTTAAGTATATGTGACAGCTGTTTGAAAAGTCAATGAGAAAGATGCGTACTTTACCAAAACAGTTCAGCTGCTTTCTCTGATTCCTAGTTATTACTCTGGTCATCTAGAGGTTTAACTTTTTCTTTCTCCAGTTTCTGCCTGAGGCACTTAGCATCAGTATTTAAGTAGAGTAAAATGACATAAAAACTATGTGTGTGAAACATGTTTAAGATATTTTATTCTGTCCTTCAGTGATAATTCAAAATATATGAGCAAGAATAAAATGAGGAAAAGCATAGTCATCGTGTGCTCTTTAGCAGAAGTGTTATTGTCAGAAAAATATCCTGCGGGATTTCTTTGAGGACATTCATTCACAGAGAGACCTGGTATCACAGAATGGCCTGGGTTGGAAGGGGACCTCAAGGATGATGAATCTCCAACCCCCCTCGCCACAGGCAGGGCCACCAGCCTCCACATTTAATACTAGACCAGGCTGCCCAGGGCTCCATTCAACCTGGCCTTGAACACCTCCAGGAACGGGGCATCCACAACCTCTTTGGGCAGCCTGTGCCAGCACCTCACCACTCTTTTAGTAAAGAAATCCAACCTAAACCCTCCCTCCTTCAATTTAAAACCATTTCCCCTTGTCCTGCTGTTATCTACTCTTTCAAAGAGTTGACTCCCCTCCTGTTTATAGGCTTATTTTAGGTACTGAAAGGCTGCAATGACGTCACCCTGCAGCCTTCTTTTCTCCAGGCTGAACAAGCCCAGCTCCCTCAGCCTGTCTTTGTAGGGGAGGTGCTCCAGCCCTCTGATCATCTTTGTGGCCCTCCCCTGAGCCCTCTCCTACAGCTCTCTGCCTTTCTTGTACTGGGGGCACCAGACCTGGACACAGTACTCAGATGAGGCCTTATGATGGCAGAGTAGAGAGGGACACCTCCCTGTCCCTGCTAGCCACCCCTCTCCTGATGGAGCCCAGGATACCATTTGCTTTCCGAGGTGCAAGAGCACACTGCTGGCTCATGTTAAGTTTTTTATCCATCAGGACCCCTAGGTCCTTCTCTGCAGGGCTGCTCTCAAGGACTGCTCTTTCCAGTCTTTATATACGCCTGGGATTCCCCTGGCCCAAGTGCAAAACCTTGCACTTTGCAGTGTTGAACCTCATTAGATTCACCCAGGCCCACCTTTCAAGTCTGTTGAGGTCCCTCTGAATGGCATCCCTTCCTTCCACTGCATCAACCGTACCACTCAGCTTAGTGTCATCAGCAAACTTGCTGAGGGTGCACTCAGTTCCATCGTCGATGTCACTGATAAAGATGTTAAAGAGCACCGGTCCCAAGACAGACCCCTGGGGGATGCCACTTGTTACCAGCCTCCACCTGGACATAGAACCATTAATCACCATCCTCTGTCTGCGGCCTTTCAACAAGTTCTTTATCCATCAGGTGGTCTACCCATCAAATCCACATCCCTCCAATTTGGAGATAAGGATGCGGTGGGGGACCATGTTAAAGGCCTTGCTGAAATCCAGGTAAATGACATCGGTCACCTTCCCTTTGTCCACTAATGCCGTCACTCCATCATAGAAGGCCACCAGATTGGTTAGGCATGACCTTCAGGACAAAGCATCATGAAAAGACAATCCTAAGTACTCTGATTACAGTCATGAGGCAGTAACGTGTGATCAGTGGTGTTAGCAGGTAGCTTAGCGATCACGTGTGGTCACTGTCAGATGCCTTTTTTTGTCTCCTTGTTGGTCAGCCACTCTATAGCATCATTGTGATGCCTTGGCCCTTTCTGTTTGAAGTTTAGTTGAAGTCAAAAGTTCTTCAGTTAGAGGTGACTGTTCTCTAATTAGTAATTAGATTCTAGGAGTTGAAATAATCTTTCGAGTAGACAAATATTCACCTTGTAATAAGCATTGTATATGTGCTAGTAGTTAGCAGTCTTGGAATTTCTCAAACTGACCCATTCCCTCACCATGATTTTTCAGAACTACAGCCAAGACGTTCATTATGTGATACAAAGCAAATCTGCAAAGTTGTCTATGCTGTGCTGTTATTTAGTATAAGGAAAATTCTCTTACAATTTTTATTACATTAAAATCAGTGTCAGAAAACAATTCTTCTGTAGTTTAGCATCCCTCACTAAAGATGCATTTTTTCCTGTCTACCTGGATAGTCCCAGGATAGTTCTTGCATCTCCTATGGCCTTACCTTCTCAAACATCTAGTTTCCCACTTGCTATTTATCAAGTCCTAGTTCATGTGTCCCTTGTCTGTGTTCTAATAAAAGGTAGCTGGTCATGGGTGGTGCCAGCTTATGAGCCTGGACGGACTATGTCAAATTCAAATTGTGCAGTTCTCTTTATGTTCTACTTGGTGTTCTGTCCTCTGAGTGGCCACTAGCAGCTGTCTGCTGTTGCTGCGTCGCCTCTCATTCACCTCCTGATTTTATGTATTGAAAATGTTTGCTAAATGTAGATTTAATTAGTCAGAGCCTAAAATCATTATAGGGAAAGTTAATATGCATAGTCAGGAGTTACATAGAATATCAGTGGTATTACTCACAATAAGATCAAGGGAGCTGATTAACTGTAGATCTATCTTTGTCTAGATTCTTACTCTTTAAAAACATATTTTAGAGGTAGTAATGCAGAAAATTTGAGATAGCTTCTGGTTAAATTACATAGATGCAAGGCTATCTCTCAATTTCTGGAAATGTCTGATAGGCCATACAGGTAGTGGACTGTAAGAGAATTTGTTTTTAGAGTGATAGCATTTTGTGTACATTGGTTGCATCAATCTCGATTGTTCTTTAATGTTTTCATAACAGTGGGAGGCTTCATGTATTCTGTGTAATGCTTATTCTATTTGTTCAGTGTAAACAGTGTTCAGTGTCTTGTTATTTTTGCAAAAGATTCCTTCTGTATTTTGACCCAGAGAAGGTTGTCACCTGGGCTTGTTTTGTCTTCTGGTGTGATTTGCTTAAGTTTGCCAGAGAATGTTGCCTTCTTCTTAGGCAGCTGGCATGGGGTAGCATGGAGAGAAAGAGGAATGGTCAAGGCAGTCCATTTGATATGTTTGATTAGTGTTCAATCCTTTTTACTTCTACATGGCTCCTTGACTCTCAATCAACTGTTGGTTGCAGGAAGTTTACCTGTGATGTCTGTAAGCTGAAAGGGGTAACAAATGCTTCCTTCACACAAAACTTGGAGAACCCGAGTCACTACAATTGCTTCTACAGAGGAGAGTAGCACAGTTTTCTTTGTTTCACCTTTACGTCAGCATGTGTACTTCAGAAAAATACAAGGAGATTTTGGCCCATAAAGTCCAAAGTCTGGAGGTATCTCTGCAGGGATAAAATAACAGCTTACATCTCAGATTTCTTGTAACTTTGATTATTTGGCAAGAGCCTTGTTTCACCTCATTCCGTGTTGTAGTCATTGTTCTGTAGGTAAATCCAAACTACCCTTTTCTCTTTCCAGGTCTCCTGCAAGCGCAGAATCTCTTAACGCAACTACCTCAGCAAAGCCAAGCCAACCTCCTGCAGTCTCAGCCAAGCATCACCCTTGCCTCGCAGGTCAGCCTTATTTCTAGAGTATATGAGTTTCTGTGGGGATTTGAATCATTGCAACAGAGTAAGCCCTTTGTATCTCAGTTACAGGAGCAAGTACAGCTCTACTACAGGTATAAATACAGTGATAGTATTGAATTTGTCTTTCTGGATAAGTTCAGTGTAGAACAGAATTACCCGTAACTTTAGTTTTGTAACTTTCCAGTCGAATGTGCTGTATATTCTTTTTTCCACGCACTTAGTTTTTATTTTTAGCTGAAAGTTTTCATGTTTAGCATTTTGATTTAATGGGACTGGAGGAGCGTTTGATTTCTTGTGAGGTTCTCTTGGAAAATCTATACATTTGTGAAATTCAGAGGAGCAAGGTGTGGGCTGCTCAAAAAGAGGATTACTAGTATCTTTTATGGAGATTGCAGTAGTAATCTGTCTCTATTCTAGATGAGTTGTTTCACTATTATTGTCAAGTCACTGCCAGCCTTATTAGTTACCTTCTGTGAAAGTGAAGATATTGTCAGAAATGCATTAAAATATTCTGTTAGATATATGTTAAAATATTAAAGCTCTGTGATTAAGCTCTCAGACAGTAAGAAAACCAATTCTAAGATTGCACGTGCCTGCAAATTTAATTTTGCTTCTCTTGGTGTTTTTCTGTGCAGTTTAGTGACATGATTGCATGCTGTTTCTAAAATACTGTGTAATATCATACAGTATCTTCCTGCCTTGGTTACATGTGAGAAAATTTTAGTCTGTAATAAGATGCCTTTATCTATCAAAGTCTTAGAAAACTATGTTTTCTATTATACCACCTATAGTACTTTTCACGCGTCATGCAGAAAATGAAATTTGTCTCATCTCTATAGCTCATACTTCAGTTAGCAGCATGACTCCTCACTACAGATTATACTTGGATTTTTAAAAAGTATCAAAGCCACTAAGAAAAAGTAAATTATATGAAGGAGATGAAGTCAATAAAAACATTGAAGTAATTATTGGCTGTGTTTAGCATAAATTTACAAATAATGGGGCACATACATCTGCAATCCTAGAAAGATCATACATGATCATATTATTTCTCAAGTAATGGAATTATCGATGCTGACCTTCCTCTGCCATCTGCTATGCATTGCACAATACTACTGCGCTAAGCCAGGAGAAAAACAACAGCTATGTCAAGACTCAGCTATGTATGGAGCATTTGTTTTAGAACAGCCATTTCTGGATCTTTGCAGGCTGCTGTGGTGTTGCATAGACTTGAGAATGAGTTGTGCTGAAGGAGCCTGTAGTTTCAGAGCTGGATGTAGGCCATAAAAGCTAATCAGCTGAATTGAATATAATTTGAGGAAAAGATTTGTCTCTGCATCTCAGGTTATCTATAGCATGTGAGAAGTCAGAGGTTTGTACCCAAAACAGTGTTTTCAGTGTTTTTGCTGCATCTAAAACCTAAACTGTGCAATACCACATTTTAATGTATTTTGTTCACCTGTTGATATTACGCTTTTTTTTTCTTTTTTTTTTTTTTAAACAAATTCTTATTGCTGTATGTAGTCTGTTGATATTCAGGAAGAGTGAGCCTTGTGCTGACTTTCTGGAAGATTTGCCTTTTATGCAGAATAAGATCTAAAAGGAATTATTTTTTTTTTGCAGGTTGCCCTTACTTAATTTCTTATATTGTCAGTGCTGTCACCCTTACTGTTGAAAGTATAAACAGAAGGGTTAGAGGGCGATGTATTTTTTCCTTACTCAGATTGTTGAGTCGCTCACGAGAGATGGCATTAGAGGAAACTTGCTTTGTGTGCTCTCCTTTTAGGGGCTCACTGTTCCAAGATTATACAGGAGAGCTCAAACTTTTGGGCTGATGACAGTCTGCTACTTCATACAAGTAGTAAATTCAGTTTTAAAATGATTAAAATTGAATGAATACCAAGCTGTCTATAGCCAGTAGAACTACAACAAGTAGGAGTGTTCAGCCCTTCTTTGAGTGGCTTCTGTAGCAAGTAAAAGTTGTTGGTTATCTGCTGCACTGAACATCTCGTA
Source organism: Alectoris magna (assembly GCA_030625065.1). Lineage (NCBI taxonomy): Eukaryota > Metazoa > Chordata > Aves > Galliformes > Phasianidae > Alectoris > Alectoris magna. The sequence goes on from CM060560.1 coordinate 104,832,145, forward strand.
GGTTTTTTAATGGGTTCTGTCAGAGCCTTTAAAAGACTGTCATATTAATACAGTTTTCTGAGTTGTGTTTGCTTGTTCTTGAGAAGAATGCAGATAAACGTAAAGAACTTTCAGATTGATGGAAATGTCAAATTCGTTGATCTTCCTCGCGGAAACCACTCGTACTTTTTCTGAGGTTATTTTTTGCCGGTTATTCTTTTAAGTCTGATTTTCATGTTTTCCTTGCCCTCTATCCTAATAGCCAGCAACCCCAACACGCACAATAGCAGCGACCCCCATTCAGCCACTTCCACAGAGCCAGTCAACACCAAAGCGAATAGACACTCCCAGCTTGGAGGAGCCCAGTGACCTTGAGGAGCTTGAGCAGTTTGCCAAGACTTTCAAACAAAGACGGATCAAACTTGGATTCACTCAGGTGAGACTGCGTACCTTAGTGCCTACCAGTGTGGAATCTGAGGTCTCATCTTTCAAGTCTGGAGGGAGACTACAATTCCACCTTTTCCTAGGAGTACCTTCTTAAATAGGGTTATGCTCTGGCCTTTATGTAGGGGATTTCTAAGAAATAACAGAAGAAGCCATACATCCATCTTACATCCCTGTTGGTTTTAAAGCATAGCCATTTTCCCAGCAGGTACATGCATTTACCAGCTCCAGATGTCATTGCATGTGCACTATCCATTCTGTAGGATTTAAAATGAATGGGACAAAGCACTTTAAAGCTGCCTTCAGAAGTACAAAGTTCCAAAAAAATCCTACAGCACAATTAACTGCTCTGTGTGTTTAAAAAAAAAGTATGTCACTACTGTGGAGTTGCTTTGGTTGTCAAAGGGTTTTTATCTCTCAAGCGTATTTTGCTATTAAACATCAATGATTTCTGTATTTAATGCTTTTGCTAAGGTTGCTAAACAAAACCTGAAAGGACTGTCACCTTTGAAGTTCTCTCCTTGCAGAGATGAACTGGAATTGTGGCTTATTTTGTTTTGTTTAAAAGCTCAGAAATACCAATAGAGCTGAAGAAAAGTAATCTCGAATGTAGTGAAAATGGTTGAATGAGGAGTACAATTAGAAGTACAATACGTTTCATTATTCTGTTGAAGGGAAATACCACTTGGATGCAAGAGCCCTTCTGTGTCAATATAAAAATGAAGGATTTTACTACAGAATTAACATAATCTGTCCAGGAAAACAATTCATTTTGTCAGGAGCCTGTGTTAAGCACAGAGGTGTTTTGTCAGAAGAAATAGCAAACAAAAATCCAAATAGGTATTTAAAAGTCTGAGCTCAGAGCAGTCAGTCCAGAATATGTGATTTGTCCACCCTTGGAATAAGTAAACCTACTCTAGCTGAAAGTATGTGCTGAAGTCAGATTTATTTTTCTGGCAGAGCTTTAAATGTTTGAAAAATCAGGGTTCATAATGAAAGTTCCTGGCAGCGTCTTAATTATAACTGAAGAACAGAATGTTCCTAGTAGAATTAAATGCATTTTGCTGGCGTGTGTGCCTCCTTCTCTTCCTTCTTTCCACTAGAGGGAGGTACAGAAATGTAACAGTAATAGACACACATGAAAACTGGAATAAAGCAGAACAGAATAGAGTAAAACACAATAGCTTCCCTACAGCCCAATTGAGGAGGTTTATGTAGATCTTTAGCTATTATGTTTAGTCTGTCCTACTGTGAAATGATTATAAAGACTCAACTGAGACTTTTTAAGCTACGGATTAACCCTTCTTTTTTGACCCTGTTACAAATTTTTTGTGGTCAGGAAAAACGATCACAGCTACTCAAGCTTGCATTTTAGTATTTGCTTTTTAGCTTAAAAATAGCAAACAGAACAAGTAATAAAATTGCATTTGATCATTCCTGTCCTACATTAAGTGTGTATGTGTATGTTTAGGCAATTCTAATAACTTCTATTTAACTGTGGAATTGGATAATTGGAGATCCCTATTACTAAAGTTTCCTGTAGTTGAATAAGCAGACTGCCTTTCAAAGGATAAAATAAATTTATTTCCAGTAGCACTGTAAGTTTTTTAAAACCCAGCCCACCTCTGTTTTTCAAAGATTGATTGCATGGCAAACGGATCACTTACTGTATTCTACTTCCTGAGTAATGTAAAAGGCACTGAATTTCAGCAGTGTCCTCCCCCAGAAGTGTCCATAGTAGATGTATTTATATCCCGTTGTTTAACTGTTTTTCTTAAAAGTGGCTCTGTCTCTGACATGCAGAGTTACAGTGAAAGTATTGCATCTTAGTCTTATTGCAGTTATGGGACTAATTGCTCAGGACAGATTGAAGCTATGTGAACAAACATTTTAGACAATGTTATTTTTACTCTCTAGGGGATGTTACCTCCTCTAGTCCATCTGAACTTCATAGAAAATCATAAAATGGCTTGGGTTGGAAGGGACTTCAAGGATCATAGAGCTCCAACTCTACTGCCACGGACAGAGTTGCCAGCCACTAGATCAAGTACAATTGCCCAGGGCCCCATCCAGCCTGTCCTTAAACACCTCCGGGGACGGGGTATCCACAGCTTCTTTGGGCAGCCTGTTCCAGCACCTCACCACTCTCTCAGTCCCCTGACATCTAATCTAAATTTCCCCTCCTGTAGTTTAAAACCATTCCCCCTTGTCCTATCACTGTCTACAGACAAGCACACACAATAGTGATGTACCTTATAATCAGTCTCATTTCATTACTGGAGTGTCATTCAGTCTACAACATAGATCAGACATGTCATTCATCCTCTGTTCCATCCAAACTTTCAGTAGCCCATCCCAGAACATGAAATTCTCACTCCTATTCGTAAATTCCTTTGCCTACATCTGCAATGCTGGCCTGCCACCTTTTTGGTATTGAAAACTACTGACAAAGAAATGGTTAACTATTCATTTTAAATCATACAGTAAATATTAGTAAGAACAACATAGATATCAGAATTAAATTTGATCGGGGACTGGAGCAAATTTCATAAATCTCTCTTCCAAGACACAGACCAGCTTATGTCTAAAATGGTTTACATAGCCAGGTTTTCTTCATAAACTCACTAGAGCATTCAGGTTACTTCTCTTGGAATGATTTGTGAGTTTTGAAATGCGCAGAATCCTGGGATATGAGTAGGGTTTTCCTCAATTTTCCTTTTCTGTTTGAAGGGCTTACAAACCAATTGTTCTGGTCCTCTTCGAAGGAGTTTGTTTTCTTCATGCAGCCTGCACAACTTACTTACCAAAGGCTTTCTACCTTGCTTGGATGTGGCCACTCTGCATGCTGTTGGTTTATTTGTGTCAAGCTGTGGTTGTGGATCTGATGTAAAGAAAGACGAGCAAGCTTTATGTGCCATCCAACTAACTCAGTCGCAATTAAACTCCACTAACTGTGCTCAAGCTCTTCAGTCTTTTCTTCTAGGCTTTTTATCTATCACCTTTTGTGTTAAAAATAAAAAAATAAAAAAATAATAATAAAAAAATCTATATTAAACTGATATAGCACATAGTAAGAAACGACTAAATTTTCTGAAAAGACAAGACCTTCATGCTGTAAAACAAAACCCAAAAGCATGCTGTTTATAATGACCATGATCAAGCATGGATCTTTGTCTTTTTTAAATGAGACTTTCCAAGCATGCAGTATGTGGTGGCTGCATACGTATAGTTGAGCAGAATGTCTGAAAGCTAGCTAAAACTGAGTTTTGAAAAACAATAATGTGTAAAGAGGTGATCATCTGTCTGTTAATTTCATGGATAGTCTTGGCAGATGGGTATTGGTAGTGAAGACTACCATTAATCATTATTTGAAATGACTGAACTTCTTGTCTGCTTTGAAATGCGTATCTATGGGGAGAAGTTTGATTTGAACCTCAGAAGATACTAAAAGTTCAGCTATGAGTATTTCTCCATTTATTTAAATATGGCTTAAGTTTGTAGACAAGCCTCATTCATCTCTTCAAGAGTGTTTTTCTGCTAATTTGAGGACATAAATTCACTGTATTTCTGCTTATTTGAACTTTCCTTCATTGATGTGAAATACACACAGACTTAAATCTGCTCCCCAAGAGAGTTTGGCCTTTCCTAAGAACGAAGAGAAAAATTGCAAGTTAATATTCAGTGGAATGTTCTGATTAATGATAATGCTAAGAAGAAAAAGCATGAAGGATTTCCTGGAAAGAGTTACGTAGTTAAACTGACCGAGTGAAGTTTGAAAACGTGACATTTCTTTATCTTTATTCGCTTTAGCATGAATCTTTAGTGCTGAGCAAGTTTCTGTGAAACTGAATTCCATGCAGTAGAGAAGTCACTAAATACTCAAGGATGTTGACAGGATTCCTTGCTTTGGAAGTACCTATGTTAGTGAATCCCTTTTTTCTCTTTCTTTGTCCAGGGTGATGTTGGGCTCGCTATGGGCAAACTCTATGGAAATGACTTCAGCCAAACTACCATCTCTCGCTTTGAAGCCTTGAACCTCAGCTTTAAGAACATGTGCAAGTTAAAGCCACTTCTGGAAAAGTGGCTCAATGATGCAGGTGAATGAGTCTGTGTATTTCTTCACCAGCCTACCAAAATCAGTAGGATTCTGAAAAACTCTGGAAAAAATGCTTCGTTGGTGCCCTTATGGTTTTATGAAGCCACTGATCTGTGTTCGTGGGACAAAAAAGGGTGTAGAAATAAGTGTCCATTCTTCCCTGTTTGTGTGCCCACATTATGTCTGAAATAGTTCCACTGTGAACTTCTAGAATTTTGTTCTACAGTCAGCTGAATAATTGCATGGGGTGAGATGTAATGTGTGTCATGGTTTTCCTCCTTCATGTGTGTTAATGCATATAACTTCTAATCCTCCTCTAGCTTTCTTTTTCAGATGTGTAATAAGAGAGAGTTGCATGCTTTGTTGTTTCAGTAAGCAGAGCTTATTGCATTCATCTCCTCCCACATCCCCTGTGTGCATTCTTTTCATCTCACTCCAAGAGTCCTTATGAGCACTTTCTTTCTCTCCATAGGAAGAGCTATTTGTTAGTTTTTTTTCTTTCCAGAATGATTTTTTTTCTTGGGAGAAAGTTACTCATGATGTTAGTGTTATAGTGAAAAAAAGAAAAAGGAAAAAAAAAACAAAAAACACCAGAAAATGGAGCTTGGATGGTGGTGCTAGGTGTTAGGATAGATAATGCTAGTGCTGTCAGCTTTTTTTCTTTTGAGTGTACAGTTGTACGTAGTATAAAACTATGGATCTGCTAAACAGATGGCATAGACAACTTGTGCCTTCGTATTTTTGTCAAGATGAAGAGAGCTTTATGCTATTACCTACAGTATTCCCTGAAATTTTGTAATTAACTGGATTCAATGTAGAAATTTTTTTCTGCATTGGAACAAGGAAGTATCGTTCTGTTGTGCTTGACAGGTGCAACCTTAGATAATCTGGATCTATGATAGAAAACATAAAGAACTTCATACTGACTGCTGTAGTCCACAGGACAGAAATCCCAAAACAGCTGACAAGAGGGAATGTCGTACTTTGCTTTTCCTGCAAACCTGAAGAAATACTTGGATCTGTAAAGTGAAGTTAAAGACTGTTAACAGTGCTGGGTTCCTTTGCAGCCTGGAAGCTAGAAACCATAGTCTTTGGCTCTCATTCAATTTCTTGAAAATCTTTGAGAGAAAGATTCAGGTGACTATAAAGGTCATTCAGCTATTTTTGGGTAAAAGCAGGCAGCAGAAGCATGCCAATGGTCCCTTCCGTTATGTTACATTGGAGTGTTAGAATTCACTGTTACAGAACTTGCTTTGTTCTGTGGGACTTTCAGGATGGAGAAGGGATCCAGCAGATTTGTGGGTGCTGTTACTGAAAAAAATATTATCTAGAAAATAATGTAGTGAATGTGCTTGCCCGTTTGAGCCTATGAGAGTGGTGTTAAGCGTTATGAACTGTGTCATCTACTTATCAGGCACAAACCCCAGTGCAGAAAGGGGTCTTCAGTGTTACTCAACCATTTTGATTGAGCTTCCTTTTGGAACCTGTCAGTTGGTTGTTTTGCACTTTCTTATGCAGAGTGGGATAAAAGTGCATCTTTTCTTTGATATTCTGTGGAGCCAGAAAGGATAGGATTAGCAGTTGACAACTGGAGACCTTCTAAAGCTAAGGAGAGGGAAACTGCTAGATACATAGGCTTTCTAGCAGAGCTGCATAGCGCAGACTATCTGCTAAGATCTCCAGAGAAAAGAGGTTTGATGCTGTGAAGCTGGCTGGGAGCTTCTTCTTCCTGTGCTGTATTGCAGAGTAGGTTAAAGAAATTTCAGATGGCTCAGATTTTTTCGTAGTTTGTGGCTTATTGCTGTGGCGTGTGGATATCAACTGCTGCATTTTTTTCCTTAAACTGTAGTTGCAGTCTGAGAGTGTGGTTTGGAATGAGATACGGGAGAAAAAAACTTTGTATAGGTAAAATAAAAGGGGTACTCTGGTAGAATACAGGAGCAAAGACAGCACCCTCCTGGGCTTAACTCGTAGATTTTAAGTTTCAAGTACAGCAATTAATGCATGTGATCTTCAGAAATCTCTGTATATCTGGAATAGATACAGAGTGGATTTTAGCATGCCTTGCGCAGGTGAAGAACACTTACATTATAAGTTGCACTGCATTCAATCTCTTTGATTGTATTAATTTATTTTTTTACAGAAAACCTCTCATCTGATTCAACTCTCTCCAGCCCAAGTGCCCTGAATTCTCCAGGGCAAGGAATCGAAGGCGTGAACCGTAGGAGGAAGAAACGCACCAGCATAGAGACCAACATACGTGTGGCCTTAGAGAAGAGTTTCCTGGAGGTCAGTGATGCTGTTGTTTGGGTCAACCTATAAAGAAACAAAGAAACTTTTGTTTAATGATGCACCTGCTAGAATGAAGCCATTACCGTACTATTTAGGAAGATGCTTGTACTAAAGGAGGTAAATTCAAAGACTGTTCCAAGGAGCATGTGATCAGTGTCTATTTTAATTTAAAAAAAAAAACAGCAAAAAAACCCATACATGCAACAACCCCACTAAAATCTCATTGGTTCTTACAGTTCATTGACTTGGTGATTTTTGCAATCCCAGATGCTGAACAATAGCTCAAAGCTTGATGTTGTGCACACCAAAAAGAATAAAACAGAATTACCTTTTCTGAGGATGGGTGAATGGGTAACAGTCTCGACATATATAACGTTCAGTTCATAACTACCTTTGTGCAGCTATATGTGCAGATGTATGTTCTGTTCGTTAATGGGAGATGCTAAAAGAAAGCTTTCCAATGAATACCTAGAGTTCCTAGAAGGATAAACTTACAAGTCAGATCCTTTCTCTCGTAAAGACTCATGTGGGCTTTGTCTTCATCACCCATATTTGAGGAATGTAGCTTACCATAGGTAGAAATTTTCCTGTTTCTTGGAAAATGTAGGCCAAAAGTATCTATTATGATCTCTCTCTAGAGAAAGTGCCACTGAGCAGGTTCTGTGTATAAATAGCCTATCCAGATTTCTGCCTAGTGAAGAAGAAGCTATAATGTAAAGTGTATGAAGGTAATTTCTCACCTTTCAAGTACTTGTTTCCTTTTCTCAGAACCAAAAGCCTACCTCGGAGGAGATCACCATGATAGCTGACCAGCTAAACATGGAGAAGGAGGTGATCCGCGTTTGGTTCTGTAACCGGCGCCAGAAGGAGAAAAGGATCAACCCACCCAGCAGTGGTGGAACCAGCAGCTCGCCCATCAAAGCAATTTTCCCTTGCCCAACCTCACTGGTAAGAATCAAGAATCTGTGGAAAAGAAAGTTCTGCTCTGCGCTCTGTGGCAATTGCATGTGCTACACCTTCTTTGTACAGCAGATCTGTTCACACAAGTGTGTCTTTTACTTGCATTTTAAATATCCTTCTTGCATACTACAAAAGCGAGAGAATGCTTAAATATCAGGCACTAATCAGGTCTTCACTTCAGGTATTTTATTTAGCCAACTCATGACTAAGTATTCTGGCTAGGGAATTTGCATTTAGGTTGTTGCTTTGGAAATATACCAGATAGTAGCCCATGTTTGTATCTGGATTTTCTCTTGAGAAAACTGTTTTAATAATACAATAGTAATAAAAAATGCTTAGCAGTTCTACCCCTCCTGCCTTAGTTTGGTTGCAGTGGTAAGTAGGAGAGCAGCAGTAAATCATATCATTTGGAGACTTAAGTCATAAAAGTCCAGTGTTACTGTTGTTGTCACTTTTATTCAGGAGTTATTATATCGAGAAGGCATGGAACAAAGCAGGAAAATAGCTAATACTCATGTAATTAATTTCCCAAACTTGTATTTACCTCAGGTAAACACAAACTTCATGAAAATATGAGTAACAAAACACTTGCATCAAGGTTCCTTCAGCTCCTTTGCTACCAATGTCCATGGAGGTCTGTTTTCATAAATAGAAACTGTAGCTATTAGATTTCATAGTAGCTATGCTAATAGGACTGTGGTGGAATTTATGTAGCCTGTAGTTGTCCTTTTGTAGTATTTATTCCACCTCCATCATTGTAGTAGCTAATATCTTCCAGTACTTCATTAAATCATTAATTTTGGTGCTGTGTCATTCTTTCCCTTCATCCTTGTCTCAGGATGTGTGCATGCAACTTCTCGTTTCAGGGGAAGGGATATGTCAACTGTACTTAGTCCTTTTTTTTTTTCTTCTTTTTTTCCAGTTGGAAAGCAAGGCTACATGCCTTGCTACCAAAGCAGAACGTAGTGAGGTTGGTTAAAGTGTGCGAGCATTGTTGGACTGCAACTTAAGAATAATTTCCCTACATAAATTTCTTTTTATTGACCAGTGGCCAATGTATATGAGAAATTGAAATGTTAACAGTATCCATTTTATCAGTGATATTTCACTAAGCGTTTCCACTCATTGTAAGCTTCTCTTAAGACTGTATTACCACTGAGATGGACGTTCCTCCCCCCGACCTCCTAGTCTTCACTGGCTGTATGCTCTGTTGATTCCTTTTGTCAGCTCTGGAGACTGTGTCCGTAGGGTGATTGGACTCGGTTTCCTTATTTGGCTACAAATTAACCACGTGAAGAATAGTGATTAATTTTTGGTAGCATGTCTGGATAACCAATCTAACTTCCACCCTGACTGCGTAAGTGCTGGAGCTCTGTGGCAGGGTTGGAGGGGAATGCTCTTTTTGATCGTAACCTCCTTTTGCATTGGCTTAAGTCAGTCACTGTAACCACAAGGGTTAGCTGTATTAATTTTAGGTCAATCACTGCCCTGAAATATTGATTGTGACTTTGGCCTTAACTGTTCAGTGGACAGTTGACAGATGTGACGCATAGGCTGCGTTAGTGGGAAGTGTACTGTATGTCTAGTTCTTCTTTATTTCATAGACTATTTGAGATGGACAGAAAGCTCTTAGACCTGTCCCAGTTGCCCCAGCCTTGTTTAAAATGCATAAAAAGCATTTGACTTCCTGTAAGAGCATATGCAGCATGAGGGAGATTTCTCTGATAATGGACTTTGGTAAGAGATGGGAAAGGAGGAAGGTTTTAGCCTGAATTCTTAGCTGTGTTCTCTTGGGCAATTTTATAGTATTAATTTCTCTCATTGATGTAAAGCAGCCTTCAGATATTACTGTTAGACACTATTTCTTGTCCATCAAAAGCCCTTTTTTTTTTTTTTAAGATATTTGATTTTTGTTCATAAGCCTACTTCTACAGCCTTAGTTCATACGGTGTTTTTTTCTCAACAATATCTGCAGTTTATTCGTAGCTTGCTTGTACTAAGCTGTCCATATGTTAAATAAGCTAATGTCATTTGGATGTTTTAAAATTTAGAGAACTTTCCTCTGGCACAAGGAAACTTAGCAAAATAGAGCTCATAGGTTGCTTGAGTAAGTGTGAAACGTTAGGCTGTTTATCCGTGTAAACACATTAAATACCTTTGTTAATGCTGTGGCCTCTCAATCATTCTATCAGAGAACAAGATTTGTAGCTGAAAAGATGTTTAAACAAAGGAGACACCGTATATTAATAGTATATTTTGTAACTCTTTCTGTAAGAGTGGCTTTATTAAATAAGGTTCTGTCTTTGACAGGGAGGGATAGGTGGAGGGCCAACTTGCAGTCCTGAGGCAGTATGGATGTAACGGATATACCTCCCTTCAAATGCTGAATAATTAAGAGTAAAGATATTGCTGGTAGTAAGAGTAGGTAGTATGGCTAGCCACTGAATGCCGAAGTAATGGATGTAGAAGATCCCTTACTAGTTAGTTTATGTGCAGTATTTTCCCTGGTAATTTCCTCAGCTGAGGATGAGAAGAAAGAAATGCAAGTCTAGTAGCTAACTGCTTTTGTCTTTTTAACAGTTGAGCAGTTGTATTCTTTTTTCACCTCCAGGTGGCAACCACACCAAGCCTTGTGACTAGCAGTGCAGCTACTACCCTGACTGTCAATCCTGTGCTCCCTCTGACCAGTCCTGCTGTAACTAGTTTATCAGTCACAGGTAAGGTGCATGCCCTGACAGTTTCTTCACAATTCATTTATTTTTATTTGTCAGGTAAATTATGATGTCAAACAAGTAATTGAGGTTCTATAGAGGTAGAGATTTTGTTGGATTTCTAATATCATTTGTGGTAGTTATCTGGGAGAAATTTAGAACTCTCTGGGATCTACTGTCTTAAGTTTTTGTATAAAGTAAGTATTGGGTTTTGATGTATGCAGTGCATAATGAGATGCGAAGACGTTTCAGACAGATATCCATAATCTGCTTGGCTGGAACTGGAAAAAGGGAAAGAAAAATGCCTTTATGATAGATAAAGAATCTTCGAGATATTGTGAACTCATCTTTTGTATGTTGGTTCCGAGTATTCCTCTTCTCTCAACTTTAAACAAAGCTCCTGGGCAAGTTTGCCTTGCCCCCATGTTAACCTCTACCATTTTCCCCTTTCAAATTATTCAAAAGGTCTTTCTTTATCTCAGTAGTCACACAAGTATCTCAGGGCAACCTTGTCATTGTTCCGCATTACTCCACTCTGAAACTTCACTCTTTGTGACCATTTGGTTAACTTTCCTCGGGAAACAAATACAGGTGATAGTGAAGTGAAAGGTGCTGCCTCCTACTGCTGGCTTCCAGTGCTCCTCAGCCTCCTCTTGAAGTGTCGTTCCATTGTAGACTGAGACCCAAACTCAGCAAAGTTAGACATCTTGATTCTAGAAGAATGTGTGTTTATCTCCCTTTCGGTTGGATGTGCAGCTCAGTTCAAGTGGTTAGTGGTTTCTGCTCAGTTATATCTGGCTTTTGTACTGATATAACCAGACTCAATCTTCTAGGCACAACAGAAACCACCTCCAACAACACAGCAACAGTGATTTCAACGGCACCTCCAGCTTCTTCAGCAGTGACATCACCCTCCCTGAGTCCTTCCCCTTCTGCCTCAGCCTCCATTTCAGAGGCATCCAGTGCCAGCGAGACCAGCACAACACAGACAACCTCCACTCCCTTGTCCTCCCCTCTTGGGACCAGCCAGGTGATGGTAACAGCATCAGGGTTGCAAACAGCAGCAGCAGCTGCATTACAAGGAGCTGCACAGTTGCCTGCAAATGCAAGTCTCGCTGCCATGGCTGCTGCAGCAGGACTAAACCCAGGCTTGATGGCATCCTCACAGTTTGCAGCTGGGTAAGGATGAATTTTTCACACCCTTACAGGTTAAGTGGCAGGAGAGGGAAGGAGAATTCTTGGAATGATTTGTGTAGTCTTTTATGTATTGGAGTTTTCTGGTAGCTCATTTGGCAGTTTTAGTGTCTTTTACCTGAAATTCTGAAGGTTTGCTTATAGGTGGTAGAGTTACCATTCCCATCAGGGTACACAAACATGGTTTTCATTTTACAGATGAAAAAGCTGTGTTGCAGTGTTGTAATTTGTGAAGTCATCTATCCTACTGCTGAGTTTGACTTAAGAGCTGCAACTTATCAGAAATCATCGAATCATCTCAAATGGAGAGTTGACCTAGGCCCACTTGTCACCTCTGTATTCATTTCTCCCTCACGATCAAGAAGCTGTAAAAATGCATAATATGTGTTGTTGAAGATTTTGCTTTAAAAAAACATTGTTCTGAGAGATGACTTTGTTTCTTCAGTTCCTCTTGATTGACATCTGTCTTATCTGAATCTAGGAGGTGATGATAGCTATCTAACAAGTTACAGTTTCCCAAAAATACGTTACAGGAATATTTTACAGCTACAGTCAATGCAACGTGTACTTATAGTGCCTGTACTACAGACATATTGCTAGCCACGGAGCTGAAAGGCAACATCTACTCAAGATACTGTCAAAAAATGAAATAATCTAAAGACTAGATTGAGGCCTTAATCTTCTGTTGCCGCCCCCCCTCCCCCCTCCTTTTTTTTAAATATGATCATGTAGTTCTAAACTATGGCCACCTTTTCCTAAAAGTAACACTCTTTCCCTTTGTCTTTGTTTCTTCCATGATCTTGCTTCCTGCAGAGGTGCCTTACTCAGTCTCAATCCAGGGACATTAGGTGGTGCTCTCAGCCCAGCCCTGATGAGCAACAGTACACTGGCAACTATTCAAGGTCAGTAAAGCACTTCTTAATGCATCTCTGTTGTACTTCCTTAGCTTTGTTGTTCTCTACAAAAAAAAAAAAAAAAGAACGCTGACTCTTCAGAACTGGACATAAGTGTTGTCAGACTGGAGGTTTTTCGAAATTCAAATGCCCAAATTTATTGTATGTATCACGGATTCAAGAGCGGGTGCAACTTCAGAAAGGAGGTTAGAATCAAGTATAAACTCATAGAGATTCGCAGAAGGCCTTTAAGATACTGCGTGTGATCTGGAATTTATTTCCTTGTCTTTGCCCCATAGTTTTAGAGGCACGTGTGTCTCCAGCAGGTTGGAGATATACATTTTATAGCTCTTTTGACATAAGCTTGAGCAGGGTTGCACTGTTTCGAGATCTGTGGGAGAGCACTTCTGAGAAAGATTTGATCCTGGCTTCTTCTTCTCAAACGTCTTTTAAACAAACGAGTGAAAAAACTTCTACCCCCAAAACTCCTTACTTTAGATTCATAAATCCATATTTGGAGGAGTGAAGATTTGTTTTGCAACTGCCATGCAGTCAAAAATTTCCACTGACTTTAAAAAGTAAGAGCTGTTCTCACTGCATAGTTTGTCATCTATGGGGGGGGGGGGGGGGGGAAAGAAAGTTGGTGCAGGTGCCTTAGCATCTAGCTAACCTTGTGTATTCAGACATCTCGGGGATTGGACTATATGGTCTCCCTTACAACCCCTACGATTCTATGATTGATTCTGTGATCTTCCAGAGCAGCTTAACAAATCTTGTTTGCAGGGTCCAAGAAAGAACCGTTTCACAAAGGGTCACAGATAAATATATGAGATCTTAATCTAAGGCAGACTGAACCCTATAGCCTTGTGAGAGTAAGTTGTAACCGCATTTATGTCATAATTTACAAAGTTACTCTCAAGGTTACATGACCTTCATCTTGTGATAACTGTTGTTTCCACTGAACACGCATCTCAACCCTTTCCAAGTTACCTGAGTGCACAGTTTTTTCTTTGACAGAAAACATAGAGCAGTGTTGCAGTAAAAGAGCTGAAGAAAAGCTTGAGGGAATTAGGAGCAAGTGGACAGAAGCATTTTAATATCTGCGAGGTCTTATCCACCCTTCGTAAGGAGTCATCATTTAAAAAGAAAAAAAGTTATATTTGATGTCTGTCATCAGTGGTGTAGGGGGCATTCACATCAGAGAAGGAAAGTGCAGAGCCCTGTTGCTTTTAGGCACATTTTGCATTGTTGCTTACTACTGATGTTATCTCCTCCCTGCTTAATTTTCCATTTTTTAGCTCTTGCATCTAGTGGCTCTCTTCCAATAACATCACTGGATGCATCTGGAAACTTGGTGTTTGCCAATGCTGGAGGTACTCCTAACATCGTAACTGCCCCTCTGTTCCTGAACCCTCAGAACCTTTCTCTGCTCACCAGCAACCCGGTTAGCTTGGTCTCTGCAGCTGCAGCCTCCGCAGGGGCCTCTGGACCAGTCGCCAGCCTTCATGCCACCTCCACCTCAGCCGAGTCCATCCAGAACTCTCTCCTCACGGTGGCCTCTGCGAGCGGGGCCACGTCCACCACCACTACTGCCTCCAAGGCACAGTGAGCTGGGCTGAGCTGTGCTGCCAGCAGCCTTTTTCACTGTGCAGTGGGATTGGCTGCCAGTGGGGTTTATGAACTGAAAAATGTGATGGTCATCCTCTCGCCGTGTTGCTGGGGACAAGGGAGAGAAGGAGAAATATTATAACAAACAAACAAAAATGAAACAAAACAAAACAAAACAAAAAAAAAGCGAAACAGGAAGGATTTAAAGCTGGGACAGACATTTGCCTAATTTTATAATAAACACTGTCTTTTCAGGATCGCTTCATGGATCGGAGAACTTTCTAACCAAAAATGTAAAAAAAAAACAACAAAAACAAAAAAAAAAAAAAAAAAAAACCACAAAACAAAACAAAAAAAAAAAAACCACAAAAAAAAAAAAGTGAAAGGACTACTTATCATTTCCAGCAGTCACAATGACAAGTTAAGGTGGGTTATCAGTTCAAACATAGGACGGGGATTTCTTGTTCCTTTTTGGTCTAAATATCTTTCTTTTTTAATTATCATTTTATTGGTCTGTTGTACAGGCCATTATGTCATACAAGGTGTTTATAATCGTATCAATCTTATTGGGGGTTCCTTTCTTAACTGGTACAATTTAGGCAGGCCTGTATTACTGGTGTATCTCTATTATTATTATTATGATTATTATTATTATTATTTTTATATATATAGTTTGGACGCATTTGTCTATTGCTCCTGGATTATTTTCAGTGAGCTCCCACACCATGGGGGGAGGGTGGGAGGGTGGAGAGGAAGAATGAGCACAAAGAGACTTTCTGTCCTAATCTTCTGGGAACGTTTTGAACAGTTTCCTCATCCTTAAATTTGTCTGACATCTACTTAGAGGGGTCAGAAGGATTAATTTCCATCGCTTGTGCAGGAAGCTCAGTGTAGCGGTAGAGATGGTTGTGTGCAAAGTTCCAGGCTGGTCTCTGCTCATTGAGCAGAGGTAGGAATTAGTTGCGAACCACGGTTCTCCTTCTCTCAATTATTTAGACAAAATGGCCAAACTTTACACTTAGCTTCGTGTGCATGGTTCCTCTTTACTTCAGAGAGTGGAATTTAACCTCCTGAGTCTAGATTGTGTGGCATACCGATGGCTCTTTTGTCCTGTCGAATTGATTTTGCTGTTAAGAACATGCACAAGTATTTTAAAGTTCCTCGAGCTGATTGGAAGTATATGAAGCAGCATTTACCGTCCTGGATTTCTACCGGATGAATTGGTACGGGATTTCAGAAGGCCTGGCTCTCTCTAATCAGAGATGCATTCTCCTTCGTTTACTTTTAATGTTTCCAGCATTGCATTTGGGAGAATTTTCTAGGGGGAAAAAAAAAAAAGAAAAGAAAAAAGCTTCTGGCTTCAAAACACCGAAACCAAAACTGTAAGAACAGAAGCTGCCATCTTTGATGCCAACACAATAGAGTTGTCTCTGTTTTTGCACATACCTTGGTGATCTCGTGTAGTCTCTGAGCTGCGATGCTACTAGCTATGTAGAAATGGCAATAAGCATCTCTGAGCGGAGCGTCGGGACTTACCTGCCACTGTAACTGTCTGATTGATTCTGATCCATACAGCAAAGAATATTTCTGTGGATGAGGAACAGTAATGGACTGTACAGAAGTTAGATCTGTATATTCTTAAATATACAATCTAGTATCTGAACCAAAAAGACTTTTGAAAAGAGAAGACTGGATCACTGCAATGCAGTTCACTTTGAACTTCCATTCTGGATGGATTTAACGGTTTCTGCCATGTGTTTAAAACTAGATTTCTTTAAGCTAGCAAGGGTATTAGAAGGGTTCCTTTTCCCCACCCCCTTTCCTGTTGTCACCAGAGTGTTCTGAAATAACGAGCTAATGCAGCTGTGTTCATTTTGTTGATGATTCAGGGGGATCCTGGAGTTTCTCATCCAAGATCCAGATGGCAGCAACTTTAATCTCTGCACGTGCTGTGGTTGGTGACCTAAGCACGTGGGATTTGCGTTTGCACTCAAGTGGCAGAATCCCTTCTCTCTCCCCCCACTGCCTTGGTTTTGCTCTGTTCATCTCTAACTCTCCACCTTCCTGTTTTACTGAATATTTAAACCGATTATCCCCGTAACTTCAAAACTAGTGAACTGCAAGCAGGGAAACTAACAAATGTCCGTCCACCGTTTCTAATGTGTTTTTGATTTTTTTATGTTTTATTTTTTTAAAACTAAGCTTGAACCAAAGTCAATTTCTAGCAAGCTGCTGTACTAATGGACTAGTTTGTATAAGTGCAGTTCAGATGCAGAGAGGCGATAGATGCTACTGACAATTTCTTTTTCATTTGTCTTTTGTTTTTATTAATTTTATATAAAAGTTGCTGCTTGTTTTTAATCCTTTTTTTTTTTTGTTTGTTTGTTTTTGTTTTTTTTTGGTTGGTAATTTGTATTATCCTTGGGGCAGACTTCTTAACTTGACTTTAATTTGTTTTCTTTTGTTTGATGTGTAAATAGAATGGCAATGTCAGGGGTTTGTTAATCCAACAGGTCCCACCCTCATCCCACCAGTATGGCTAAAATTACATATTTTTGGGGTGTCTGATGTCTCTCTGACTTCAGGCTGCACAGAAGACTTCTAGGGCTATGAATAATACTGCGTAAATGTAAATTTCCCACAGTAGTAGCTTCAGAGCGGTAAAAGATACAGCTGGGTGAGCTTCAGGGAGGTAGGGAAGAAGTGGAAGAGGAGATGCTGGTACCCACTGTGTTGGTCTGGAGGCCATAGTGTGGACTACAGTTTCTACCAAAGGAGCGCAAGCCCCACGGGACTTGTGTTCAGTGAAGTAAGAGGATGGGGAAAACTGCAGCTATCGTGTTCATTCCTGAGTCTGAAAGTTCCTACTTACTTTCACGCCTGTGCAAAAATACAATTAATCAGGAAGCTTTTTCATTAAAGAAGGGATACTGTCGGTCTTTGCTCCGATGGATCTTCTGTTCCCTAAAGATGTGGCAGGGTGGGCGGCATGGCTGTTGCATATATATAAGAAACACAAAGAAGGGTGGGCCTTAATCAGCATATCCTCTCTCCACAGTTCAAAGAGACTGTGCCATTAGCCGTCTGAATGAGTTTTCATGTCCCATTCTTGCTGGTTTGTGATTGGGAGAGGGTCTTGTTGAGTACATATCTGGAACACTAATGCAGCTTGGATGGTTTATTTATTATAAAAAATCTGCTTTTTTTCCTGACTACCTTTGCATTGGTCACATGGCTTTGGTGTGAGCACCTTAATACCCCCTTTCCCTCCTCCTCTCTACCCCATCACCCTCTCTGGGGCCCAGATTCCAGGGAATTTCTTAGCAAGTCTTTTTCTGAGAGAAACTGGAAACTCAGAATAGCCACATATCTGGAAAGGGCTTGATTTAGCTTGTGGAAGCTGACACAGTGCTCAAACAGCACATATCCCATGGCTTTACTCACCAGCGTGCTTTGGTTAAACCCCAAATCGGTTTGCTTAGATGTATTTTCCTGTGACATCCCAGTGACTGACCATTGATCCCAGTGCCTGCTTTTCATCCCTTGCAGTGCTTTGTCTCATGGCTGCTGGCAACCTCCGGTCTTTGGGTGACAGACAGAAATCAGGTGTGTGACTTCAGGGCGTGAAAGGAATGGGAGTGAGATCAAGTACTGGAAGTTAGTAAAAGTTTATTTTTTAAGTAATCATCTTGCTGACAGTAAAAGTTGATGCATCTGAAGAGACTAACAGTTGTATGGAGACTCAGTAAATGGGATCTTTGTCTGAAGTTCCCCAGTGTTTGAAATGGAGAATTATTGTCCCTGGAAACACTGGGACTTGCATTGTTGCAAACTGGCTGACAGACACAGAGGGTACATGTTGCAAACAAAGTGATTTTTTTTCCCCTCCGTTTAGGCAAAATAGTACCTCTGATTCCAGTATAAGCGGGTTTACATGTTGAATGGAGGTATTTTCTATGACATGTTCGCGGTCTTAAGTTCTTCCTTTCTTTTTAGGGGAAGATTTTCTCTGAGAGCGTTTGTTTCTAGGATAGTTTCTAGGTGCGTGCTGGTGCATTTGCTACTGTATTGACTTCTCAGCCAGAATCAGAAGAGATGTCAGATAAGTCTGATCGCATCTTTCTTTCTGAGCATTTACAGATGTGTGGGTTGCTTTTCATATTTGCAAGCATGCCAAAGGATGTGTGCAGGAAAAGAGGGTGAAAAACTCTCTCTCATATAGCCAAGGACAAAAACCACAAGGTTTGCAGAGTCACAAATATAGATATGCCCTGAAGGTCTAGAAGAACTATTTAGGAAATGGTTTCAGGGTGAGCTGTTGTAAGCTGATGATGAATTTTTTTTTCTGTTAGAAAAATGTATTCCTGTTAGGCTTTAGCACAGCTAAACTCCTCAGAATCTGCTCTCTGCAGACACTGTAGAATTATTCTTGAACAGATCATAGAAAGTACACAGAGATACTGCTGCTTACAGAAGTCACGTCCGTCTAAATCTCCTTAAGAGGATTTCTTTTGTTTCTGAGTTACTACTGTGTGTTTGTCTCAGTAAATTTTATCATTTCCCTGTGTAGCTTTGAGATGGTATGTATGTGCATGCTCTCATAGAATCGTTGCGGAGATAGCGAGCTCATTACATGCAGAACCACCTCGTTTGTTTTTAAGAGATTCTTTTTTTGTCCATCCTGTTGGCTGTTGTCACTCGAGCTCACTGTTAAGTTTTTCTTCAGGTAACTTTTGACATCGCACCGCTGCTTTGGAAGATCCTCTGCTTCAGTGAGGCGTTGTCGAAAGTACAGATTAAATTGGATTGCAAAAGTCATTTTGCCATGAATGAGAAATCTGTGCTCTGATGAACCTACAAGGAGAGCATGCTTGAGAGTTAGTTGGATTGTCGTGTAGAAGTGTGCTGCTGCTGTTGCTCAGTGGTTCTGTTTGAGTGCTAGTGAGGTTACTTGGCAAGTGCAAGAATATTAGGAGGAAGACATACTCCGATGGCTTGAATTAGAGACCTTTTAGAACACTAGAGGCTTCAAGTTTGCATTTTATCTTGAAATGAACAGGCTGGCAAAGATTTTCAGTGACAACAGTATAGATCCTGAAGTATTTGGAGTTGCAGCTTGTGATTTCTTGCACCTTTTAGAGTTAATAAGGAGGATGCCAGCATTGACCAAAATAGCTGTCTACTGGTCCTGACACCCACAAACAAATGCTCTCTTGTAGTGTGTTCATTTTTCATTTGGTGCAGAGTAATGCATTGCCTCTATTTTGCTCTTTCTCTTGTTTTACTTTAAATTTCATGGTGAGCATCACATCTGGACAAAAATTTTATATTTTTGATCCTCTGAAATTCTTTTAGGATGATTAATTCCTTTAAAAAAAAGAACCTCAAAAATAAACCTTTTTCGCTCAGGGGGCAGTAAAAGAATGGCTCTTACTATTATGTGTTGGAGAAAATTCTCTATATGCATCCTCTGCAACGGTTTAAAACATATACGTATTTACTTCTCTTGCTACTGTATCCTAATACTTTGGTTTGAGATGATGTTCAGATGTCACCTTTGTGAGCTTTGCGGTGTGCTTTGGCTCATGGCACGTTTCTCAAGCCGTGTTACTGAAGGTGATAGCAGTATTAGTTCTGTTACTCTGTGCACATTGCTGTGGAGCAACATTCTTTAAAACAGAAGTTTCCACTTTATTGTAAATGGAGCACAGAATCTACTACAGCTGGAACCGTACCACAGACACTCTACAAAAGTATCTGATTCACCTTAAATATCAGTTGATATTTTCTTAAGTAAAAATTAACTTTATGAAATTCTTAGAGAGACAGGTAGCTTCTCACGGCCGTTGGGTTATCTTGGGCCATACAAAATAGGGTGTCTGGCCTGAATATCCAGTGGTACTAAACCAGAAGTGTAGGTCAGTGTATTACCAGATTAACTGTATTAAGGGTCCTTAGTCCCATTCTGCCCCAAATGGTTACATGATGTTTATCCGCAGAGCGTGAGTACACCTCATGGATACGCACCAGAATATTGGCTAGGGCAGAGTAAGGAGTAAGCTACCCTGCTGCTCCCCGCTGGATTTTGGGTTGCCAGTTCTCACACAGCCAACTTAAATTGTTTTGCGTTTTTGTAAGAATACCTCTTTTTATATCTCCCTTCCTTTACAAAACATTAGAGCAATACAGGATTCAAGGTACAGAATGACAGAGGTTCTGCTCTTTTCAGTCATTAAATCTAACTCTTGTTGCTGCTTGTGAGCATTTCTCTTTTTATGGCCAAGAGACCCCTTGAGCATTCAAAATATTTTCAACAGAGTCTTTTTTTATGTGAGTGGAGCTTATGTAAAGAGATGTTACGCGGCTGTAGAATCATAAAACGATGCAGAGCTGATAACGGACTGACTCACGGCTTGCAGTTCCTTAAAATGTTCATATCTTTTGCTCCATGTCCAAATGGCATGGTTCCCTGTATGACAAAAGAAGTTGTTCCAATGCTCTTGGAACGATGAAAAGAAGAGATTCCTGACCTTACATATCTTTGTGGTCAAACATACACCAACACATGAAAAAGTACTTGATCTTTTTTGGTGTATGTATCTTCTTCATTCAGCCTTCATTCTCCCACTTCAAATACACGCTTAGCAGGTACCTTCTCTGAGCTGTTACCCCCATGGGATGCTGTTAGAAGGGCGTTAGGATGATTGCACTGCAATTACTAATGGTTTTTACCTTGGGAGAAGTGCAGAGACACCTTTTAGCTGAGTAGACAAACACGGTCAGGTTGTATCAGGTACTTCTTTTCTGACCAAATTCCAAATCACGAAGCAACCACCAGGGCTGCTTTTGTTTGGTTTGCACTGCACAGCTGAGCACTGTCCTTCATTGGAATAATCTGGGCCCCCTCCCACCCTCCCCCTCCCTCCTCGTTCCCTTCCCCGTCTTTCCTCTGTGGAAGGTAGCACCATACAGCTCTGAGAACAATACGTGTGGGTAGCAGCTGGCTTCTGGCACCTTCATAAAATACCTCAGCATAGCTTAGCATTGTCGCAGAACTGGTTTTAAACTGAAAAAAAATCAGAAGAGAAAAGCAAACTTTATAAATAGTTGAGATAATTCTAGCTGTAGAGTTTAGTTGAACTGATGTTTATTATGATTGATAAACATGATTATGCTGTATGTATTTGAGATCCTGTTTATAGCTTACAACTTTATAGGGTCGGGTGGGGGTGGGTGGATGTTGGGGGCAGAGAAGGGGGTTGACTGTGTTAGAAGGAAAATGTTTGCTCATGAATTTTTTTCCTTGTATCTGTCTTGCCAAAGGAAACATTTTGTCGCTCCTGGGTTTGGGATTGTTGTTTGGTTGGTTTATCTGTGGTCTAATCTGCAGCACGGCACGTGGTGGCATGCAGGTTACTGGTTGGGTTGCTGTTCAGGGTCCTTTCAAGTGTGCGCACACTTCCCTCCCTCTTGGCCCATCCTTACCCTTCGCTGGAATCTAAAGATAAGGCAATGTGTACGCGGGAGGCTGGGGGGAAAGAAGGTGGCTATATACTGGGTTAGACTCAACTGAGAAATAAATCCGTTCCAGTTAGTTGAGTTGCACCAGAGCTGAATTGGGTCCATTGTGTTTGACTTCGGGGAGGGCGAAGAATGGTTGTCACATCTTAATCTATCTGGGAGAGCAAAAGTGAAACAGGTTCCTTTTATCCCCCTTGTCTTGTTACTGAATGTAGGGCTTGTAGTGCTTGATAATAGATGGAAAACTTTTTAAACACTTCCTTTTCTAATAGCAATGCTAATCTGTCTAGACCAAAAACTATGAAAGAAAAACCAAACTGAGAAGTGAAAGCTAACCTACTCCTAACACCTGGCTGGTGTGCCTGAACGGGTTGAAATACCGTGAGACTGTCGTGGGAGGGGGGCTTTGAGGGTGGCTGGGAGAGGGAGCGGGTCGTTCTGCAGGCGTGTCTCGGCACTGTGGTGAGTGGTGTTACCTTGGGAGGGGTGTGCGACCCCGCCATCCGCACCCCAAGGCTCCCTTTTCATTTCCCTTCAAGGCCTGTGGCACGGGGGAAGAGGGGCGCGTGTGTGTGAGAGAGAGTGTGCGTGCGTGCAAGTGTGTGGTGATGTGGAGAGGAGCTCGACTCCACTGGGGTGGGAGAATTCCCAGTGGCCTCGTAGGGAACCAAAGGCACTGATACGTCGTCAGCTCTGCTGTTTTCAGAGCGGGTAAGAGGAAAAGCTGGGTGGGTTTTTTTTTTGTTGAGCTTGGGGTCACTGTCCCTTTCTGAAAGGACCTCATCTCTCGTGGGTACTCCCACCTTTTCTGCATAGAGTTGCTTTGGCTCTGTGAAGACGAACTGCGTGTGGGGCTTGCCCAGTGCTGCAGGTCTTAGGCTGATGTTGGGATACAGTCAGGGAAAACTGTTTCTGTCCTTCGAGTGAGGAAGCAGTGTAGTCTAAGGTCAGAGTCTGTTCAACAGCTTTTGCGTACGGCCCTCCTCTTAGGGGGGCCATAAAGTCTCCTTTCTTTGCTCCCCAAAGTAGCCTTGTACATGTCCCATGTATCGTGCTATTGGGCTGGGTTGTTTTATCGGTGAGCTTGGTGAGCTCTTGTGAAGAAAGGGAGGGAGGAAGGGGGCGAGGCGGATTGTCCAGCCGCTCCTCCTCCGATCACCAATCGGGTTGCAGAACTTCACTGAAAGCTTTACTAATAGAATTGTTGTTCTGACATTATGTAAAAGTGGTATTAATATTGTGTGACTTTTCAAAGAGCTAGTTAGATTTATAGGTAGGTAATAGGGATATTGAAGAAATGACTTCTCAAAGAAAAGAACACTTGGAACAAAAGAAGTGGAAAACAAGGTGTGCTTTAAGGAAAACAAATCTGAGGAAGGAAATGAAACAGCTTGTGGGAGGCGAGGGAAGACGATGCCCTTTGGCGTTCCTTAGTGCTGCTGAGGCTCAGCCCCAGAACTGGAACATACCCCCTCTGCCTTATCTCTCTACCAATCAGGACGTTGTCAAGTAGCTCAAACCAAAATGCGCTGTCTTAAAAACGGTTCGGTCTGCTGGTGGTGGTCTTCCTGCAGAGCTTTACATAAAAACCATGAAATGCTTAACTTATCTAGGTAGCTTCCCCTGTCCTCACAAAATTCTCTTACCTACGGTAGGCCCCACTTCAGGATTCATATTGCCTTTGCTGAATTTTCTCGCAGCAGC
Organism: Alectoris magna; assembly: GCA_030625065.1. NCBI lineage: Eukaryota > Metazoa > Chordata > Aves > Galliformes > Phasianidae > Alectoris > Alectoris magna. The sequence continues at coordinate 104,855,547 of CM060560.1, forward strand.
TACTTAAGCCCTATTCCCTGAATGTGATAACATTGTGTGCGGATGAAGCTGGTGTATTGTGGTGCTATAGCAATCTGAAATTGCCGAGCAGACGGAATCCAGTGACGCTGGAAGCCGCATGCCGAGGGGCAAATGGTGGACATCACGCAACCCCCTTGAGAAATAACCGAGAATGCGAGGGCGCCAGTCACAGTGTCCTGAGAACGAGGCAGTTGAGACAAAACCTTCAGTTCTTCCCCCATCCACTCTCCACATGTCGGCCTCTGTGGCCCTGGTGCCACCTGCCCTGAGCCAGTGTGAGGGCAGAGCGCCATGCGGAAGAGGTGGAGCCACCCCATGCCCCGAGAAGTGCTGGGAGCCAGGCAGGCCTCCCTTTGACGTGGGGAAGGGATCGCTGCCGAGCTGCCGCGGCTGTTGCCAGGGGTGCAGTGGGCCGGGGGGAATCCAGGCAGTACCTCTTTGTCCCGCCAGTGCCGTTGTTCCATTTCCTTCCTCTGTGGTAGTGTCTAAGGCTAGGTGTGAGTAGGTGTGGGGTGTTTATCCGCCACAGGTACAGGAGCTGTCGTATACCTCATTTCTAACTCGTAACCGAGTAACTTGCTTTAACTTTCTCCAAACCCTACAGAGTTGCCAAGTCTGCCCTCCCTCCTCTGACGAACACTGAACTCTGGCCTATAGCACCCCGTGACCTGCAGCCCGGGGAGCGACCCCCTTACGCCTCTGAATGTCGCTGCTTAAAGCTACTGCAAAGTGAGGGCAAATTGCAATTGTATCTTATTTCCTTTGGTTACAAGGGGTCCTCTTGATTAGTCTGTGAATCTCCGCCCCTCCCTCCACTCTTCCCACCCGGGGCCGCGCAAGGCCCGCAGGCCTCCGGCCCCGCTGCAGACACGCTACTCGCTTTTCGACATGACCAAAAAACCCCAAACCCAAGAAAAGTCTCCAAACGTTTGATTTTCTTCTTTATTATTTGACAATCCTGGATCCCCCCCCCCCCGCCTTCCCCCCCAACCCCGCTGCCCGCCTGGCCAGCAGCTGCCTCCCGATCCCGTTCCATCTTTATTTGAATGTAGTTCCCCTGCCCCCCGGGACAGAGAACCTTCATCAGGTCACGGTGGCCGCTATAAGCCGGGAGGGGGCGGTTTCTTTGTTTTGTTTTGTTCTTTTAAAATTTCCAGCCAAAACCAAAGATTTCCTAATGATTGTATAAACTCAAAACAAACAAACAAACCAAAGACAAAGGGCGTCTTCAGAGCCCAGCCCACCTGTGAGGCGCCCGACGGCGGGGAAGGGGCTCGCCGGGAGGGGGCCTCGCCGGTGGGTTGGGGGCTGAAGGCTTGGGCGCAGGATTGGCTGCTCTGCTGGGTGCTCGAACCCTCTGGGGGCTGGGTGACGTCGATTAATACACGCTGAGGTGCACTTCCGAGCTTTCCCCCCTCCCCTCACCCCCCCGGTCACTGCTTGGAAGAGGCTGTCCTGTTGTGAGAAATCCCTGAAAGAAGAAGAAGCTTTTCATTTCTCCTCTAGCTCCTTTTTTCTATATTTCTTTTATTTTTGCAGCACCACTGTGCAACTATGCATTGTATTTCTCAACCTTTTATGCTAGGTAGATGCCTGTGACTTTTTAACTTTTTTGGGGGGGTTGCAAACGGAGGAACTTTTTACATGGATCTTTTTAATCTCAGTTGATTGGGGGGTGTTTGGTTCTAGGGTCATACAAGCTCTATCCCAAAGCAAAATCCAAATGTTAATATTATTAGCCTGATGCAGATACCAAAGATAATTTCTTTCCTGCAGAACCTTAGACTTGTGTATTAAGTACGATTACCCAGCACTTGCATTAGTCTAACCTCAGTAATTCCAAAGCTTAGATGTATATTTTGGTATATTTCTGGGATATTAAAAAATTGTCGTTTAAATTCTTGTTTGTTTCAGTGTAATGCTCTTAAAGTCATAGCATGGAGATAACTGAACTTGTCCTATTCTTAGTAGTTTGAAATAATAGTATTTTTGTATGTTTTGGGTGTGTCTATGTACGTATTAACATAACGGTTTTCACTGCCTAGGTGTTCATAAATAAATTAAAAAACAAAAAAAAAAAAAAAAAAAAACCAACAAAAAACAAAAACGAAGGGTTTTTAAACTGTACATAATGCTCCATGAAGAACTTCCACAGACCGCCAATTCGGATTGCATTTCACTGACGGCCGCTCCCAACTGGGATCCTTGCTTTCTTTTTAAAGAGACAGCATCTTCCTCTCGCCACGCGCCCATTAACCCGGGGTTCTTCCTCAGAGCAAAGGGTTCTTCGCTGCTCTTAAGGGATGGGCCGAGGAGGAAGGAGCTGAAGCGTTGTTTTTTAAACGCTATTTAATGCGTCAGTTCGAAAACCAACCCTTTGTGTCAAAGAAGGGCCCGTCCTTCAGAACCCGGCGACAGTTCTCAGTGGTCAGAGAACGGCCGCGGTGTCAGAGCAGCCCCTTTGGTTCTCTTCCAAAACAGAAGTTCAGTCTTAACCTCCTGGCTCTGTCCTCCCGCCCTCCCTCGAGCGCTGTGCCGGGACCTTCGGGTCAGCAGAGCTCAGGAAGGGCCCCCCGAAGCTCCCGTACCCACTGCGCCTCACACCTCAGACTGAGGGGTTGGGTCCCACACATTTCAAACCTCGCTGTTCTCACAGTGGGGGGGTGAGGAGGAAGGCAAAGTGCTGTCTCTTTAAAGATGCCCTTTATTATTATTATTATTATTATTATTATTATTATTTTCCCAGTGGTTGCCTACAGATAGCTGTAGGCGGTGAGAGATTGTGTAGATTACGGTAAATCAGAATGAAAAGGTAGATTTTGTGTAGATGCATTTGTCTGCTGTAATTTTTTATATATATTAAACTTACTGTAATTGTACAGTTCATTTCTGTTGTAAACATCATTAAACCATTTTCCAAGTGTTTTAACATGTATGTGCTTGTTTGTGTCCTGTCAATGTGTCGGGGCGGGCAGTTCCCCCTTCCCTGGTGCACCTGCCCTGGCGCAGTGTGGGCAGCCCGGCTGCTGAGAGCTGCTCTGCTTCAGCTCTGCTCCCTGTCTCTGCACCAGGCCAGTGCTGCAATAACCCTCGTTCTGCAGGGCACTCCTCTGGCTGCATTGCCGACAGGCACTCACAGCACAGCCTCCTAATCCCTGCCTGGGGCTGCAGCACGAGGTAAACATCACATTGATGCTGGGGCTCAAGGTGTCGTCCCAGCATTGCCTCCCACATCCTCCCAGCTGATGCTGAGGAAACACCGACCCCAGCAGCTGGCCACGGAGACCACACTGCCGCCGTGCAGCAGTGCACCATGCACACGTGGGTCTTTGACACTCACTTTATTAATTCACCAAAAACGCATTATGGTACTGACTTAATGACCCTTTTGGAATAGTACCTGCATCGTCTTTTAAGAGTAACCCGATGAATTCAACCGGTTTGGATCTGCATTTATATATTGGGTTTTATACAAAAAAATCTGTTGCCCAGAAGTGATAGTTTTTGTTTTTTCCTGAGACAGCCATCGTCGCATAAACTCTTACAAAGGGAAGTGGCTGCAGCGGTGGTTGTAGGTGTTGTGAATAATGTGATGGGGCAGAAGCTCAGCAGGTGTGGCCCTCTGCCACGTGGGAGGGATGAGGGTCCCGGCTTTCCCAGCATTTCTCTCAGAGTCCATTCTCCTCGTTGTCCACTGCAGCACTGCCGGCTTCTGCCTTCCCAGGCATCTCTTGGCCAATGCCTGGCTCTTAGCGCCTCGTGCTGCCCACACGGCAGTGCCATCGCATCGTCTTTTGTTGGAGCTCAGGCCTTGTTTGATGTGGAACAGCTGGCACCCCTCACTGCGCTGACACCGTGTCACTTTTCACAGTTAAAGAAAAAAAACCAAAAAACTTTGCTGCAGCAGTTGTTAAAAGGTAAATTTAAAAGCGGAAGGCTGAGCTGGCTGCTGTCGAATGGCGTGAAAATAAACACTGCAGGAAACAACAGCCCTATCGCTAACAAGTCCTTAAATGCTGCAAGCCAGCAGCTGCATGGTGCCCCCAGAAGGTGAGGAGGAGCTACAGAGACAGCTGTGTCAGGAGGTGGGGACCGGTCCTACAACACGAATCTTGCAAAAACAACCTAATAACTACTGGTGTGGGAAATAACTTCACAGGTATGTACACTTCAGGAGCTAAAGCTTGCAGTTACATTATTCCACAGGAGGAGAGAAGGAACCTCAGTGCACCAACCCAAGTAGATTGTTGCACTGAGGAAGTACGCAGTGCTCGTTTTGTTTGGGATGAAAAAAGCTTTCCCTCTTCCCCCCCCCCTCCCACCCCCCCAAGCACGTGGGCATCCCTCACTGCTGCCCGTCCCCACCGAGACTCCCGCTTAGCGGGGGGGCAGGGGCTGCATTTGGAGAGCGTCGTATGTGTCCTTGGTCGCTGCGCTGAGCCCCTGAGAAAGAGAGAAACAGTGGTGAGGAGAGGGCTTGGTTCACCAGAGGTGGCCATCAGGTCAGGAAGAAGATGCTAGGGGCGGCAGAGCGTCATTGTGGTTCTTGCTTCTTACAGACGTTATTTTTTAACTCATGAGCATTCCCCTTGGTCTCGCTGTGGTGTCACCTGGAGGCAGGATGCAGCCTGAGGAACTGTTAGCAACGCACGGCTGCAGCAACTCATTCTGACCGGTTTTGCCGATCTTTAGAGTACATTTTCACTGCACATTATTGACTGTTAAGAGCCAACAAACCGTGAGCTCTGCTAACTACCTGACTAGACGTGAAATCCTGAACAGTATTCTCAGGACTTCTCCATAATAACTTGGAACGGGAGGCTGATGCGATGGAGGCTGCAGTTCAGCTGCGGAGATAGATGAGGGGGGCAGCTGTGGATGTGTTGCCTACCTGGTAAACAGCATCGTTCCCTTTTCCTCGCCGCCGCTGCTGCTTTAGGGAAGCAAAACAAGCAGAGATCAGTGCTTTTCCCAGTTCACCAAAGGAAGAGAAGGCTGAGTGCCCCCATCCTAAACTGCGGATGCATTGAGGGAGAGCCCACTGGTGAGCGCCACCTGGGCTGGAGCCACCCCAACCTGCTGCAAGGGCCATGGAAGGACAGAATAGCAAGGGAAGTTATTCTGATGTGATTTTGATGTGATATGACATTTTCCTGTCATACTGCTATAATGCTGCTATTTCCCAACTCACTGTAGGCCAGGAGGCGTGACAGCCTTCCTGCCATCACCTGCTGCTTTGTGAGCTGAGAGCACACGTGAATAAACAAGTCCATGTGGTTTGAGTTGCTGCTACAGGTCAGCTGGTGCCCGAGTGATTCTGCCCACTCCTGGGACAGGGGCCGTAAGTTCCTGTCTCTAACTCATGCTTTGCATCTTCCAGGTGGGAATCTGGGATGGCGGCTGTGTGCCAGGCCCACGGCTGGCCATAACCAGCCTGCAGCCCCACAGCAATGGCCCCGGGAGCATTTCCCGTATGATACAGATGGCAGAGAGCAGTGCCCACCTCAGTTAACATTGCAGCAGGCTGTTAAAGGGTCATGTGTCTAGAATGAGGGAAGGCTTTGTTTCCCTCCTCACTCTGCTGGTAATGGAAACATTCATAAGAAAAACCAGGGTGAGACTGCATAAACTCACAGTTCACAAACTGAGCCTGAATATGGCAGAAAGGCCTTTAGAACAATAAAAGACAGGAGGTGTTAAACATTGGTGTTGCTTCACCATTTTTCACTGCTAAGCTTTCTCTTGCAATCCCCTTTTTTCTCGTCTCAGAGGGAAATCAAAGGTTACATGTATGATGCTTTGACTCAAAATAGAACCTGTGTAGGTCACAGCAATTTTTCATTTTGCCATAAACAGCATACTGAGATGGTCTCTCTACAACACAAACATCCCTCCCCTGGCAGTGGGCTCACTGAATTGAAGCTGCCCCCTTGCCATCATCCTTGGATGCAACAGAGCTGTTCCCTCATAAATAATAGAGAAAGGGTGCGGGGAGGGGAATGTTCCCCCAGTTCCCTGTCTGCAGATAAGCGTGCAGTGCCTGCAGGTGCTGACTTGTGGCTATAGAGCAGAGCAGATGCGGTGGCCCATAGAGAGACGCTGTGCAACTCCACCTCAGGGCTACCCTGGAGGAAAATAAGTGCTCAACCATGCTGTACCCTGAGCTTTGCAGCTCTTGAAATCAGGCATTTCCTTCAGGTATTCTTCATTCATCTCAGAGGATGACTGGGGTCACTGTCAGACTTCTTCTGTGAAAACTTGCAGCGTTTTCCCCTTGACATTACCCAGCCTCCTCAGGAACACCACAGCTGTGTATGGGCCGTGTTTCTAACGCCAGTGGCACAAACCTTGCCGTCCAACCCCCAACAGGCTTTGTGGCTGCTGTAACTGCAGCTTCATCTCTTACTGCTGTACCTATCACACCGGGTACTACAGGAAATAGGTAACTGCCCTCAGCTGCAGGCACTCACACAGGGCTGCTGCTCTGCGATGGAGCACCGGTGAGCAGCACCTGCCCCCGCTCCCATTAGGAGGGACTCACCTCTCCCTTCTTCCCAATCTCACTGTATGCCTCGCCCATCTTGTCCTTCTGCAGGGACTGCAAGAAAGAGGGGGAAGGTATCAGTGTCACCAGAAAAACTAACCCAGTCCCTGTGTGCCCACGCTCCACTTCCACATGTCTGGGGCTGCCGTGTATGACCCAGCCTCAGTGCAGAACTATGACCGCATCCGGAGGAGGGACAGCGGTGGTCTTGGCTGATGTGCAGGGAAGTGTAAGGGCACCATCAGTCCTGTTCAGCAGCACCACACTGTCTCCAACAATTTCAATGAAGAAATATGACCAAGGCCACGTACTGCACTGCACACCAGAACCCTCTGAAGAAAACCTTTAAGCAGAGTTTGCTCAGGAGACAAAACCCAAAGCACTGCTGAGGCCCAGGGATGGGGCGCTCTTGTAACACAGTAGGGTGAGGGGTAAGAGAGAGGGGCTCTCCCTCCCTCCGTCCCCCAGGCTCACAACCAGCACTGATCAGAGACTGTGAATCAGCCATGGGAACCAAAGCTCACTTCTCAGCAAGCACTGAGCACCTGGATAGAGCCAGGGTGAGATGTGAGCATTAGTGTTCGTGGCTCTGTCCCACAGAGCACTGACCACCACATTTCATCAAAGTCCATTAAGAGGTCCCATCCCCAACCCCTGGTTCTCTACTCACAGAGTAAACGGTGTCATGGGGGTTCTTTCTTCTCTGCTGTAAGAGAAAGGAAAAAAGTTGCCTACGTGTTGCACTGCTGCTGTCCTGCCACCTGTACGTGCCTGTGGGTTTGTTCTAAGGCCCAGCTACAGCTCCACGGACACAGCCAGTAGTGCCCACCACCTCGCCTCCACCCAATAGGCTCCATTAAAACAACTTGTTTGCTAGACTAGTCACATGATTTTAATAACTCGTAAAAAATTCTTAACTCTCCTCTTTTCGACTCCCCCCGGCTGCCACCTGCAGGCACAGCCCACATGCAGATGCAGGTTTCCCCTCCCTCTTCCTCTGAAGCTGTTGGGCTCTGCAGCAGAAGCAGTTGCTCTGGCTGCTGCTTGATGCTGCCAGTGCTTGCCTGGTGGCATCACATGCAGCAAGAGCTCATGAAACACTCATTTCCACCTCGCCTGCCCCGCATCCGCCCGGGCCGGGTGTCACTTCCAGCGGGGCGGCTGCGAGCTCTCAGCAAAGTGCTGGGGGCACAGATGATCAAAGGAGAGGGGGAGGTTTACTTTTGTCCCTGTCACGCTGCCAGCGCCACAGCTGCTGCATGGGTTGTGCCATTCCCTCCCAAGGAGGACCCCGGTGACTTGCAAACGGGTGCTGGGTGCATGTGTGCGCCTGAACTGTGGTGAGATGCAAGGAGGAAGGAACTGGATTCAGAGAGCAGAGTGGGGGGATGTGGGAGGAAGCTACCTCTTGTCTCCCGCCCTTCTCAAGGTCTGCGCCTCTCCTGGTGCCCAGCACATCGTATTCATCTCTGTGCCCACGGGACAGTTTCTGAAACGAGAACAGAAGAAGCAGTGGTGGATGCCACAATCATGAGAAGATAAACAGAGCTTGGCTTAGCACGAGAAAATAAATTACCCAGCTTGGAGTCCAACTCCATGAGTATTGCAAAAAGTTTTTACCTCTTAATTTTTACTTTTCTTTCAACAAAATTGTCTACAACAAAGCTATGGAAGCCAGAAAGAGTGGTCCGTGCAGCAGAAAGCTGCAAATCGTTTACATCAAGAAACTTTCCAAGCAGAACTGAGCTGAAAAAGAGCAGGAGAGAGGGGCAGACTGAATTCCATGCCTTCTCTCCCACTGGTGGTTATATGCACAAGACCTTGTTTGTTGTTGCTGTTGTTTTTGTTTGATTTTGCAGTGCAGCTCATCTACATTTGCATCAAGTGGATGCAGAAGTTATACAGCTCCCATCTGGAAAAGGTTACCTTGGAAGAGGGCAAAGGAGAGATTTCAGATCAGAAGAGCAGTTATTCTGTACCCTGAGTATCAGTATCTGGTGCTATTGAAAAGGTGACAGGTGGTACTTTAAACTGAAAACAGAACATTAGTTTTCATATATTACATAGTTAAATGGTGGAACTCGTCACAGGATGTGGCTACGGTTAAGAGCGTAAGAGAAAAATAAAAATAAAAACAGAAATCAAGGCAACCAGATGCATAGCCAGAATTCAATGCTACCATGAACAAGCAATTCATCTAGAAGGCCGGGCAGGAGCTTGTATCCATCCTCTCATGGCAGGGAGAGCCTCTGATGCTGGCTGTGGCCAGGCCACAGGGTTGGGCTGGCCTCCAGTATGGCCTCACGCAACAGCCCCAGTCAGCTTTGATTTTCCTCCGTATAACCCTCCTTCTAACTGCTGTGCTATACACCAGGGTGCAGTGCTTTCATCAGCTGGTTCATCCCGTGTTTGGCTGATCCATAGGCAATTCGCTAAGTGCCCAGAGAGGTGTGTCCAGGTAGAACGATTTAGAAACAAGCACACGTAACACAGCAGATACTTACATTATACACATCGTCCTGGCCCAGCAGCAGCTGTGGTTCAGAGGCCTGGCTAAGCTGGAAGAAAGACCATACTGTGAGCAGGGGGACAGAGGCTTCTGCCCTGTCGTTTCTCCTCTCATCAGAAGCTGGGCAGCCCACACATAGGCAGTCTGTGGCACTGACGGAGCTGCAGCAATACAAATCCTGCTCCACACTGGACTGATGAGCAGTTAATTGTCGCAGGCAGAAAGGGCAGCATTAGGTCAATGAAAGCAGCTCCTTCATGCTCTACTCTTTACAGAGTGTTATGCTACATTCTGTTTTGCCTTAATCGTATTGAATTGTTTTCATACATTAAATCTTTCTTAAAAAACAACTTTCTAGTTGAGTTTGCATTTAGGCCTAGGATAAATCTGATTTTCCTTTTTAAAAAAATAAAAATTTGTACTAATTACAATTTATCCACTCCATGCTTTCCCCAGTGAGAGCCACTGAGCCTTTGACAGGGCCAGTAATTTACCAAGCATCTTCTATTAACATAGCCCAACATCAGCCACACAGTCCATAAACAAAAGGCCATAACAAGGGTGTACCTTTGGCAAAAGCCACCACACAATAACTCCACTGAGCAGGAAGCAAAGTGAGAGATGCTACTCCTTAGGAAATAAATAAGTTCTAGGTTTGGGTCAAAACAAAGAGCTGCCCAGAAGATGCCCCAGTGGCCTCATGAAGCTTCATGACGATGGCGTTTCAGCTCTGCTGCTTTTGGCTGAAATCCTGGCATTACCATATGGCTTTCCTGCTTCCTTCCTCCCTGCAGCAGCTTCCATGTTAGTGCTCAGCACCACACACCTTGCCAGCAAACAGCTGAACAGACCAGAAGGACAAGTGAGCATGCTGAGGACTATAGGCAAGGGCACGCCTGCCTTCCTGAGACATTTTACTACTTCCTTCACAATCTTGGCATTGTCCTGAATTTTCTGCACACCCTCTCTTCTCTTTCCAATGACAAAGCTGCATGTGAAGAAACCACATCACCAACCATTTTCCAGCTATTCTATCCAGAATCTTTCATTCCTGAATCCTCAGACAGCATTTGCCCAAAATACTCAGGTTGGTACCAGAAAAGGAGAGGAAAAAAAAAAAAAAAAAGAGGAGAGAGAAAAAAAAAAGAGGAGAGAGAAAATATCAAGTTCTTATTTTAAGAGACATGCTTCCTGCGTCCATCCCTGTTTTCCAGCTCAGCCCACCATGCTATAGCATCACAAAAGCCAAATGCATCAGCGTTTAGATAGACTGACCTTAGCTTTCACAAAAAGGGCCGTGATGATGACTGCGTAAATGAAGAGGAATCCATCAAGTAAGTAGCAGAGTCGGGGGTCTGTCAGTCCAAGAACTGCTACAGCATCTGCACAGAAAGACCACGTACATCAACAAACAAGGCCACTTGTATCAACATGGGCTCGACAACATACCTGTGGCAGTGCAGCGCAGCACTTTATGAAGCAAAGACAATACAGAGGCAAGTCTGCCTGTTCGCAAAAAAGATGGAAATCTGAACGAGGATCATAGAACAAATGAGCTTGGAAGGCAGCAATGGGTGTCCAACCCAATGGGGTCACTTGGAGCAGGCTGCCCAGGTCCTGTCCCAAGTGAGCTGCCTCTTGTTGGGTGGATCCCTCTGAGATTTTCTTTTTTTTTTTAAACAAAAAGACTTTTTAAAACTTTGCTGAGGAAGAAAATCTGCTAATGCCCTAATTGAGAGCTCAACAAAACTGCTTTTCAGAAGATGTTGGTGTTAATTTCACAATCGGCATTCGTGACATGTTCGTACCCCCAACCACATCAAGCAGAGCACAGCAATGCTGATGGTTTTCAGCAGCTAGAGCTAATTAAATTGCTCCTGTATCAGGAGACATGCAGCAAGCTTGAAAATGCAGGTGAAAAATAAAAACAATTTAGGTCAAGAAGCCAAAGTAAATATGGATCTAATACACAGCTCCAAGACCACTGCCAAAGGAAAGGTGCATTGCACAGCTATTAAAAAAATCACTTAGAAATGAATCTGAGCCGCGCTTTGTACAGAGAATTGGAGGGAGTTCAAAAGAGGAAGATGAGAATGATCAAGAGCCTGTGAAACCCTTCTACAGAGATAAATTGAAAAGAATTGGCATGATTCATCTCCATCCTAAGGTGAACAAAGTATGGCAATTCCTATTAACTGCATGTGATGGATAGCAGTTGAACCACTTAATGCACTACTTCAAGGCACTCAGTTACTCCCGCGCTGAGAGCGGGGCTGCTCTGTGCAATGGGCTTTCTCTCCAGTCCACCCAGTCACAATGGAGATTTCAACACGTTTGCAGATGCCATTCGGGCAGCGCAAGGGACTCTCCTCTACAGAAACAGAGCTAGTGGTGATGGTCTGTAGCACTGCTCAAGGATGCTATTTGTGTAAAGCATGGCTGCAAATCCATGCCTGGAAACTCGGTAATGCAATCGTATCTTCTGAAGTAGATGATCAAATCACTGCTCCCACCAAGAGGCTCACACAGGTGAAGGAAAAACACATTTCCAAACACCAGTTTTGTTTTAGCTGAGAACTTGCATTCCTTTTTTTAAAAAATTATGCTTAGAAACAAATCTCTGGAAGTAAAGTAAGACTAAGATCTTGCATTGCCTTCCTTCTTTCCCTCCCATTTTCTATGATTTATAAAATAACATTCAACAACAACCACTGCGTTACTTTCAGGATTATCAAACCTCGTATACATGGGGTAAGCGGAGACAGAGAGATTAAGATATTTGCCTAACATCACGTATCACATATTAAGCCAACCAACAAGCTGAAAGCAGCTTCCTTGAGTTCTTCTAAAGATTCACAGGACAATACTTATGCTAGTTCTGGTTCCACACAAAACTAGCCTCACGGTGCCTTGCGCACCACAGTTATCCAGTGTTTTACCAGTCCAAATTTCAGCAGTCCATTAAAATACACTAGGATCTTAAAGCAAGATGTCTAAACATGGGCACAGTGCTGGAGAAGACTTTTTCCATCAGCACATTATCACCTGTTCATGAAATACAGCACAGACACAAGCTGTGCTTTGGCCATGTTCAACATTACAGTTTGCTGTCTTCTTCGGCCTTAAAACCAAGGAGCAAAACATGAATATTGTCAGGATTCACATTGTAAGACTGGATGACAGGCAGCGAGAATAATTAAATTTGTAGAGAAACAAGAAAAATAAAGAATTATTTCAGGTCATTAATTTCCACTTTTTTTAATGCCAAAAGGTACTAGCATCATGGAAACACAAGGTCAGGATAAGATGCTTTAGGAATGTGGCAAACCCATCATAGTTCTGCTAGGATCCCTTCCAGGGAGACACTGTGACCAAGTTCAGGCACTACAATTTTCTTCTTGATTAATTTGAGAAGAAATAGATTCAGAAAATGGAAATGAGGAAAATGTGATCAAATGCCTAACACTTTCCAGCTGATTTGCTGAAAGAAGACCGAATGTGTGCAAAAAAAACCCCTCACAATAGTAAATGAAGGTGAAGAAGTTTAACTTTTTGCCCACCTTGAAGAAGGCAATCTTTCTGCCCTCGGAATCCTGCCAGAGCCTTGTCGGAAACAGAACAGAGGGGAGTGCCTTTCTCATCTCTGGAAGGGGACTCCTCACGTACCCAAACAGTCAGTCATTCTCAGAAAAAGCGCTGCTTTCACTTCTCGCTTTTGCGAGAACTTGGTGCAAAGGGCTTTCCTGAAGCAAAACTTGTGATGCCTCCTAGAGACAGCAAACCAAGCACACCGTGATAGCAGAACCCGGATATTCAGCAAGCTCAGCTAACAGATGTAAGCTATGAAGCTCTTTCAGCTTTTGTAGGGGTTTTAGGTTAGACGCATGCTCTTTTACTAGATTCATACTCAACAGGGATGGCAGAAGTTCAGTCTAGTTAAAGATGTTCCCTGCTCTAAGTTTTGTATTGTTAAGTATCCAGAGAGGCAAGGCTTACCACTCAAATGGTTATTTCTAGCTTTCTTACTCCTTTCCTTAGAGATTTCTGCCTGAGCATCCCACAGCATAACTCACTCCAACCTGACTTCTGCTGGGCAGCCTTTTTGCTACTCTTAAAAGAGTTCAGCTTCTAAAACCAAACACATGCTATGGCACACTACTTAAAAGAACTCAGTCTACACATCTCGGCTCAGTGGGTATCCCAAAGTCTACATGCAGCAAGACTGAAGGCAGAGACACCAAAGCAAGCACAAGATGCTTGCAATCACAACCAGAGCCATTTGCCTGTTGGATGCAGCAGACATTCCCCTAGCACTTTAAAGTTAGACTTTACAAAGAGCAGGCGAAGCACAAAGTTGCCAAACAGCTTGCAACTAACTCACGGCCCATGGCTCCAGTAATCAAATATATTGATAACATGAAGAAAGATTTCTAAATGGAAGTTTATAAAGCCCTTCCCACTGGACTCATCGGTGCACTGTTCTTCTCATCTCAGGGCTAATGCAGGAAGGGACTGCTTGGATTTCATGGCTCATGCCAAACCAAATGCAGAGATGCACAAACACAAGGGATGTAACAGGGCTGTTACAGAATGACTCAAATCCAACACACTTGATCAGCTGCAAGCAGAGAATAAAAGCAGGGAGCTTTTCCATCACAACACAGCACTCTGAAGGCTTGAGGCGCCGGAGAGAGGATTGCAGCTATTTGCAGACACCAGTCAGGCCACGAGTGACTCCTTGCATTGCAGCCTCCACAATCCAAAGCTGCAACAATTACAGGCTCCTCCCCCCCCCCCCCCCCCCCCCCCCAGAGGTACAGTTGGGCAAAGCCATGACCATACACTCATCACTGCTAATCCTTTTGGAATGAAAACCAGCTTTGCTTTCCTTTCCTTTCTCCAGGATCAGTTTCCATCTAACTCACTGACAGCATAAGACCTAACCCATGCCAAAAGAGCAAGAGACAGAAAGGACAGTAAACCTGTATAATGAATGCCATCCACTTTTTTTTTTAGTTAAGCTTACAGCAACGTTTCACAAAACTTGTGTGGCTGTCATTCAAGCCTGCAGAAAGCTTTCAAGATTTACTTTAGGACATCCATTGGGACAGTTCAGGGTAGACACTCTTAAGACTTCCAAAGTTTCATGATGTTTCGTTGCGGTCTCTTTACAAAGCTGTGCTTCCAAAAAGGCACCTCTGTTGCTGAGAAAATTACCAGTGAAGCTTGCTGTCAAGCAGAGAAGTGGTTAAATCACCTCACAGCAGCAGTGGTGGTATCAGGTTATGGGCAGGAAGGATGCTGTGCCGGCCCTAACGGCTGGGGCTCTGCACAGCATAGCTACAAGCGCTGGGGTGGGAGAGGCTCAGTGCAGCCCTTCCCATCGCAGTCAGTCCCCTGCTGCTGACCCACTTAGGGAGGGGATGTTTGTTTGTGTCACATTCTGACGGCTAAGAGATGGCACACATGTAACAGCACTTACGTATAGAGTACAAAGCGAGGTTGGTTAAGGGGTTTGGTTTAATATTAATTTCTTGCGTATTCTTTTCTCAGCATCGCTGGCCAAAGCTTAGCCTCTTTCCAATGATCTTGAACACTAAGCCCCTCGTGGGTCTCATTAAGAGAGCCAGTGGAAGAGCGATCACAGCATGGAAACATTACCACAAACAATATCTGTGTCCTTGAGATAACCCCCTTCAGCAAAAACTCTTAGGACAAATGCTAACTCCAGAATCACTTGCAAGTTCCCCTTTGGAAAAGAAGAATCACTTCTTCCCCTTCCAACATGTTTTTTCCTCTAATTTGTGTGCATTCACATCTTAACAGCATGGACGAACTACAAAACCTAAAATACAGCAAAGTAAAACATTGCTAAAGAGAACAGGCTAGACAGATAAACTATCAGGGCACGGGGTATGGCTTTATGTCCCTGATAACACTTAGCTGGTGCAGTCTGCAGTCCACCACCAGGTGACATAATTGTGGTCGCTCATCCTCCCATCGCTACATTTTATTATAATCCATCCCAAGGTACTTGATCTCGAGTACCTTACCTCAGATTGTATCGGGGCATAAGGAAAAAACTGTTGTATTCTGAGATGTATCTCATCACACACAGGTAGGAGATTGCAAATACAAAGAGAATAGATAGATTAGATAGACCGACTGACTGAATTAAAGACT
Source organism: Alectoris magna (assembly GCA_030625065.1). Taxonomy (NCBI): domain Eukaryota; kingdom Metazoa; phylum Chordata; class Aves; order Galliformes; family Phasianidae; genus Alectoris; species Alectoris magna. Next base: position 104,870,804 of record CM060560.1, read on the forward strand.
GTTGGAAAGCAATGCATTCCTGTACAGAAAAAAAACAACAGAAGGAAAGAGCATCCTTATTACTAATGGCCTGATGCCATGGCTTTATTTTGCCATCTCTAAGATAAGGATAATAAAAGTAATATTTTAACTGTGAAAAACGTTGAAGTGTTCTCCAACTCTCAGACGCTGGGAAATTTTTATCTTATTAATCATTTCTCTATGGAGAGAGGGAACTATGGCAAAAGCAAAGCAAACGAAGAAAAAGGATCCCCCAAGCTCTCATCATAAAAAATTTCGGTAGATTTACAATAAGAGCCCAAGCCACTGTAAGCCAATATTTGTGCCTGAGATGAAAGCAAAATGATGCTTTACCCACACCTACAGTGCACGCAACTAATATTAGCATTCATCAAGTTAATTCCAGTACCCAACATACCCATACCCAACATGTACCATAGAGGTATGTCTCTATATCACCAGTAATAAATGACAGTGTTAGCAGAGGTATCTGTTAGCCTTCAAACTACTTTTGTAAATAGTAGGCATAGTCTCTGGTTATTCCTGCTATCTATTCTGGCAGCTCATTTCTGTTGTATTACCTCTATTTATTTCCCCCCCCACACACACACACAATTGTTAATTGGTTGTAACAGCTTCTATGCTGAAAATGAACATGAGAGCTTCCAAGCAAAGCTCTGAAATTAGTAAGAGCACCAAAATTAAGAACCTTACAGTGAAGACTTAGGAAAAAATTAATTTCCATTGCCAAAGATTACAAAAGGTACCAAAATTGTACTTTTTGTAAAACACGGTGTTTGGCATTGAGGGCTCTCTTTAAGAGCATTTATATTTTGCAGTTTTAAGCTTTTCAGTGCTGTCTGTTGTTGGCAGCCCAGATAACCACGCTGTATTTAAGCTTACATTGCAGACGTATTAAAAACATGAAATCCTTTTCCCAAAGAGGCTCAGCTTCAGAGTCCACCTGCTAGCAGTAATTACAGACAATATTGCACAAAGTTCTGGTGACCAATAGCAATACTCCGGGTAGGCTTTTCTGAAAACTACAGGCTGAATTCTGCACTCCCTCTGCCCAAGAAATCTCCATCGATCGCTGCAAGCATTTCATGGTGAAGCAAACAGTCCGTGTTCTGTATGCTGAAAACAGGATGGGATGATGATAGCAAGGAGGTAAAGACCCTGAGATTTCATATTGTTCTTGAATGCACTGGTTTCAGAGGGCCAGGAGGAGATAGTATTTGAACATTTACAATGTTGGGATTATTAGTTCTTGTTTGTTTTTCTAAGGAAAAAAAAAAGCAACATCCTACAGTAACAGTCAATCCATCAGAGTGAGTGCTAGAGTTGGATATCAGCCCACCAAAACAAATACGGCAGGATCTACAATTTTCATACGATGAAGCATATATGGCAATAGCAGTGGGACTTCAGATGTTGATCTGTGTTTGCATTAAACAAAGAGCAAGCTGAATTATAGACATATGAAGTCAGCATAAATGAGGGAAAAAAATAATGAAGTCACCCACCATACTAATTTGTACTCTGCCTTATATCCCAGCTACAAATAACATCCACTTCACTCCCTCCCCCTGTTTTTGTTCTTATCCTTGAACTAAATGCCTGTTCAGCCTTCCTAAACATGCTTCAGACCCTCTCCCATCCTCATGTCCCTGCTTAGCTCCATCCTGGCCCACGGGTGGTACTTGCTGTGGATGCCCACCAGCTGGCCACTGGCAGCCACATGCCAGCAGGCCTCTGCAGAGCTCATGCTGCTGCCATGCAGGTTCTGACTCGAGTTTGTCCTTCTGTCTAGATGCCATCAATCCTCTTGCAACCTGGAGGAAGCTAGTGGCCTGTTGCCTGCTTGCATAATGAGGAACAGCCATTCATACCTGGAAAAGCGAGCTATTATCATCGATTTATGCCAATTTCATCTACAGCACTGAATTTACCCTATTATTTGTTTTTCTTCACAATTTTTCAGGAAAATATAATTTTCCAGAAACACTGCACACAGAAATCCTACCTTGTTGTTTACAACTACATTTGTTTTGTTTTGTTTTTCCTGGAGGAATGCCACAGCTACCTGTAGAGCATTTAGATTCCTTGTATTTCTTCACAGCATCTTAAAGCATAGTAGCAGCACTCAGTGACTAGACCAGATACAGTTTGCTGAACAAAACTGTTCATACCTGAGAGTTTTAGTGCACATCTCCGAAACAGTCACATAAGATGGGATGTTAACTTCACTCTCATTCTCTAAGTGTTGAATTATGCATTACACTATCACTGCGCTGATAAAATTGCTTGCAGATCTCACGAAAGATGTTTCTTTAAAGAGCCTTAATGCTGCTTCTGAAACGGATGAAGATTTTCACATTATATTTACTCTAAAAACCCCATCTCTCTCCACAAAAGCTTTATCGGGAAACCTCTGAGATGTGCAGACAAAGAAAAACACTGCCTGGAAACAGCTTTTTTTTTTTGCTTTCCGTGTGCAAGTGAGTTGGAATTTGAATGCAAGGGGGATTTCTACTATCTCAATTTTCCATAATACTCAGTGCTTAATTAACCTTTTTACAGAACACAGCATTGGAAAGGGCAGTTAAAGCGTTGGGTGGGGTGAAAGATGGCCAAATGCCTGCAGGTGATGAATTTTCCCCTACATGTGAAAAGGCTCCTTCTGCTTACTTCTGCTGTATACTCCCTATGAAAATCCTTCTGCTGCTTCTATCCACTGGGACTTCTTCCTGCCACAGAGCTGACTGCTGTATGTTGTACTAAGTGTGTAACAAAGAGCTGGGCTGTCCAGGCAATGCACTGGCTATAATAAAACAAAACACCATTCTCTCTTACCTTAACATAAATGGTGTTTTTTGTTTTGTTTTGTTTCCTTTCTGTTTTTCTGTTGTTGTTGTTTTTTTTTAATTAGCTGTGACTAATCCATACTTCATTTGCATCTGGACTTAGCGCCTATCCCTTATGAAATACAGGGAAGAGAGAAGATGCTGGGCACAAATACAACGCCGAGGTGCAGTGCGGTAGTCTCACTAGTGCCTCTGGGAGTGTCTCATAAACACTGCTATGGAATTAATCCCATTAAGCTAAGTGTTATCACCCAGAATTAGCCATTAGATGTGCATTAATTGTTTCAACCTACTTAATGAAAGCTGTTCCAAGAAGTTACCCTGGTTTTAGAGAGAAAATACTATGAATACAGCTATTCAAAGTGAGGGCAATTAAGAGGATTATGTTCAGATTTATCACATCAAAATGAAAGAAGAAATGTGAGTGAATGCCAATAAACAGCCCAGTTCTCTTCCCGCACCACTGATTCCAGCAGAAGTTAGACAGGCCATTTAACTCAGAGTGCACAGACTTAATCCCAAAGCAGGCACGCACGCGCCTTCAAGGACGTGCAAGAAACACGCAGTGATAAGCAACAATAATGAAAAGATAGACACAACTGTTCTCTCTAGCGCAATATTTATCATAGAAGAATCTTTCCTCACTGTAATCAAATAAAGTTTGGGAGAAACTATATTGTTTCTGCAAAAATAAAACTTTTCGTTACTCTTTTCTTTAGATTTGCCGTACATTACCCTGCTTTCGGAGGAACTTCACTACTTATTCTTCTGTAATTCATTTCCACACGCCTACACGCTGAAGGTCAGCAAAAACTACTGAAATTATCACCTTAAAAAAGTTATCTTTTTACCTCATATCAAGAGGTATGAAAGAAATGCATGGCATCAAGAAAAATTAACGAGCGTTTACTCAAAGTTCTTTACGAGAGCAACATGGATGCAATTTATTGTAAGACAAAAAAAAAAAGCAGGAAGGGACATACAGTTCAGCTCATTGCAAAGGACCAAATGCACGTATCTAACTCCAAACAAGCTCACTGAGGACTAACACAGCATTTGCAAGGGATACAAAGGTTGGGAGGAAAGCCCACGCGCATCAAGCGAGAGAGCTTTAGCTTTGTAGATGGGGGCAAAGCGCTCTCTTTGATGTTGTTCAGAGCATAAAAATTAACAAAATCGATGGGGAATAATTCACCGTACATTTGCCCTTTCAGCCCATTTGCAGTGTAGATGTGACGCAAAGTCTCTAGCTAACAGCTTCCACACACCCTCCTGAAATTTCTAGAACACGATTGCATCCACCGTCACATAGCAGTTTGGTGTCTCAAACTACATACACACACACACATCTAAGCTATTAGTGAGGAGACATTATTCAAAATTGAGCAAATACACTGCTTTTCACATGGTGGAGAAAACACCACCAAAAATAAAAATCACAGAAAAATAATAAGCAAAACTACACAGACCTAAAATAATCCTATTTTACCCAAGGAGCACTGTAAGCCCCCTAAAGCTGAAATTTCCTCCTGCAAGCCTCGTTCTCCTCCAGTGCCCCACTGTTACACGTCTCAGTCTCTATGGTTTATGTTCAAAATAGTCAAAGTCTCCAAAAAATTTCAGAGCATAGGAGAGAGAAAGCACCTGCTCAGCTACTTTACCACCATGCTCACAAACAGAGATCTGAACTGTATGCTTTTAGGAGCAACACTCCTTTTCTATCACATTTCCAGCAATAACTGCTATAATATTAGTAGCATATAAAGAAAAAACAAACTAACTACAAGACAAAACAAACAAACAAACAAACAAAAACAACAACCTTTTGCAATCCTAAGCAAAATCACTAAGTACTCTTCAGGAACAGTTAAGAGAATGACAGTGTTACAGAAGGATTTATAAGCTAGGTAACGCTAAGCAGAGCATTGCACTGAACATTCTGCCTCACCTAAAATTCTTGGCTGACTGTGGCTTAGAAATATCCTCTCAATAGGCTGTCCAGAGCTTAGCATTCCTGCAGCTTTTAGGAGATGGCATTAATTCTGCAGATGGTCATGCTCTCTGCAGAATAACCCAGTACCAGATATCACGCAGGATTAGAATGCATACACAACCAATTTGTAATTTAAGGCATGACTAAGTGATTAAGCTAAAAGAATCTTATTTCAGAGTTGGCTGTACTTTCTGGTTGTTGTTGGTTTTTGTTGTTGTTGTTGTTTTTAATGAAGTGTCAGTAAGTTATATTTAAAAGCAAAAGTAGCTCTGCTATGTGAATGCACCCTAGCAAATCAGAGCAATTGTAGTGAAGGGATTACAGCTGGCTCTATACAGGCTGGCTTCTAATCACAATCATACCTCTGCAGCTACCTTCTGCTATCTCAGGGCAGACAAGCAATCAAGTTCTATGAGAACACTAGCGATTTGAACGTCGCCATCCATGCAGTTGCCTATCAGCACCGAAATTGATAATAAAAGCTTTCATCAGCATTTTTAACACCTGGGAGTAAAATTGTGAACTCACTGCACTTCCAGAAAGCCCAACTGCCTCTACTAATTACCTCAGAAATGCTTTGTGCTTATTTTGGTGCACCCGATGACGCCGTCCTTTACATGGAAAAAATGTCTAGCTGCTTTATTCAGTAATTACCGACTTCCAACTAACACAGCAAAATTAATACGTATGTATGTTTTCAGTCAGGGATTTTATTTTAGTTTTGTAACTGAGCAGAAGTGTAGAAGTGAAAAGTCAGCTCGGCGCTCTGCTTGCAGTGTTGTAGAGAATGCAGCATTACTCTCTCGGTCGTTTGCATCCAAGCTTTTCAAGCTACAAATGCACGCTCCAAGTCAAAAGAAAGGAATCCTAGCAGTGACAGCAGAACCTTGCCAGAGTTTGTTTAAAAATGTGGCTCACAGCATTGAAGTGATTATAATGTTTGAAAATCAGAACAATCCTATCCAAGCAACTGATGCACAGATTTCCAAAGCACTTTAAAAACAAAAAACAAAAAAACAACAACCTAGGAAGGAATACACTTCATGAAGAGAATCTTTGTGGTCAAAAAGGACAGAAAACCATAAAAACTGACTGCATTAGTTTATTTTCTCTAGTTATTTACAGACCATTCCATTCTCCTCCTGTTCTTTAAAATTACTGTGTACTGTGAAAGGTCAGACAAAACTGGACTCCTAAGCATGGAAATGTTTTCAGCTTAATGATACTCTCAGTGCTGATCAGGACAGTTCAGGAAAAAAAAAAAAAAACAACCACCACAAAACAGCCATGAAATCAGCCCAGGACACCGTTCTGTGCTTGCATCCCCTGCGGCCAATGCATGCTAGACATTATCCAGGCTGATTTTCATAATAACTTCAACAGTCAGAGTTAAGTGGAAAATGACTACATTTATATCTCCTCACATTTCTGACACCTATCCAGCTTGCTCACCTACACGTTATAGCTTTCCCGTCCTGACCACTGATCACCCTTTTATCAGATTTTATTAATAAAGATGTGTTTTTCTTCACAGACAGGCTGAAAGTTCTTTCTGACCTCCTGTTACGCTCTAGATACACTGCATTTTGACCAGAGAGGGTTGGATCTGTGTTTCAGCAGGGACCATTCAGATCAGAACTCGACACTTTGCTTTCAGAATGCCAAGTACCTTTTCCTGTTCCAGCCCCTTGCTGCTACATCTCAGTAAAGCCTCAAAAAACCCTCTTGTGCCCAATGTCCTTGCTCCCCCTGGCATGCCACACTGTGCCAGCAGCAGGCTGGCCATGCTACTTTGGGAGCACCTCAGGAACGGGTTTTCTGTCCCACTGCTGGAGCTGTCGGTTTGCTCTCATCGGCCAACATGCAGGAAATGGGGGCACCGAGGGGCCTGCCCCTGCATCTGCTCACCTCTACCTCCACGCAGCCCGCTGTGCTGCACGCCACTCCCGCAGCATGAGCTGCCTTCTTCTCTTACAGATCTCCATCCTCCGCTTCTCGTGGATAGATTAATATCAGTAAGGTCAAGTTTATTTTCTCTGTTCCATTTCTTCAACCTTTCTTCCTTGTGCAAGACCACCGATTTCTCATGGCCCTTACAATATTAGGGAAATGAGCTATGAAGCAGATTAAGAAACATCTTGAACATCCTTTTTTACACGTATTTGCTGAGAGAATCACAAGGGGCCACCTTTGCTTATCTGTCAGCAATCACAGTGTCTGTGCCCACCCAATCTCCTCCACTTATAAGCTGCAGCGACCAAGCGGGGCTCTCAGTCCCCCACTCACGCACACCCAGCCCCTTTGAAGCTTCAAAATGAGACAGGACGCTTCCCTGAGACAGATACGGATCTACCCCTACACACCCGCCCCAGCAAACACACATCTGAGACTTTTGTTAGCAAAGGCAGGCAATACCAGGTGCATCTGAGAAAGCACTTGCTCGAAGCTGCTGTAACCGAGCTAGAAATCATTACCTCAAAATAAAGACCACGTAGGAGAGGTCTTTTGATTTCAGGGCTCTCTAATCTCTCTTTCTACAGGAGGGAGCACAAAAAGAAGTGCTTGGCTGAAACAGGGCAACACCAACATCATATTTTCCTTTCACCTGAGGCACAGACACCCTTTGCCTAAGTCACAGCCTTCAGGCGGTAGTAGCGGCCCTCTGAGAAAAACCTTGATTTATCCGACAGGTCAACCCACTGATGAAAGAAAGCGGTACTTGGTCTACACCCCACTTCTGCAAGGTGCCAGACGCTGGAGAAGGACTATGCAGCTTTTCAGCCAAATACACACAGAGGCATAGTGCCAGCCCCACTACAGAGCACCGCACAGCACATGTAAAGGACCGGTTTTCCTTTGAAGTGCCTGGCTCCAAAGGAAGCCCTTTCAACACTCTGAAGGCAATACGTATATGACGCAATCTTATACACCGACGCTTTTTTTTTTTTTTTTTTTAAAAAAAAAGCAAGATTGTGATGATGAGAGGTTGTTTATTTGCTTGCAAAACATGGCTGAGTTGCTGCATTCGTCCATGAAATGAGCTACCCCTGGAGAGCTCAGCGGAGAGAAGTGAAAGCGATGCCTTGACATCTAACACCATGGGCTATGCTGCCTGAGCTGAGAAAATCAGCGCTCGGCACCTCCCGGGAACCTGGGAATGAAAACCACTAAATACTCCTGTGTTGCGCAGCCAGACCAGGGTGCAACAAGGGCAGCCCCAGTGAAAATGCTGCCCGACATGTTCAGACAAAAAGGAAATGCTACAAGGCTTGGTGAGCTTTGGTTTGGGTTGGGTTTTATAAAAGGCAAAATATAGATCTCTTGTCAGAAGGCAGCTTTGACTTCGGAATTGAAAAATGAAATTGCCAGAGGGAAAAACACATTCACATCCATGAGGAGTAACCACCAATACACAAATACTCTCGCCCTCTCTTTTACAAGAAACACCCAGAACAGCAGCATGTATTTTCTGATTATTTCTTGCCAACTCCCACTCCTTCATAATAAGCAACTGGAAGGTTTCAATCTGAATAATTGACTTGAAAAGATTTAGGGAAATATAACTCAAGTTATTATGTCAAAAGGCCCTGCTTTTGGCCTCTGCAATATACCGTATTGGTTCCCATGAGCAAGCAACCATTTTGAAGATGTAGGAATAAAACGTGGCTTCCTACAAACATTTCATGCACTATCATTTCAAAGTCAGAATAAACACCCAGAAGGTTAAATTCTTGGTATGAGGCTGGGCTAAAACTTTCTCATAGAAATAAAGGTAACCACAAAACATAACACTGCCCATAGAGCTGTGGTATTTTAGAACAGCAGGTATGAGCTGCAGTCAGAACTGCAGAGGCATTACACAGTATTTGCAAGAAAAGGTTTGAAGGTCTTTCACACGATGAAATAAGATTAAGGCACACAGTTGCAAACATGTAGCAGAGTTTCAATAATCAAAACAAAAATCTACACTGAACTTTTGAAAATATCTTCAATTTAACAACATCTTTTCCCTTTTCCCATTATTTTGCATTAATGCTGCCTCAGATCACCCTGCTCCAGGATCTACCGATAAGTCAAGTGACAAATACATGGAAAGAAATACAGAGATACAATAGGACTCTCCTCTGATCCCATCTTCCAAAAACATAGGACTTGGTTAAATCAATGATCCTATTCATTCTAAACGAGATCCTCAAACTTTTTGGCTCATCCATTGCCATTTTGCTTCTGCACATGTGCTACGTCATTGCTGTATTTCCGTTATATACCAGGGGTGCTTGTGCACGTATATGTACACATATATATATATGAGGAGTGTGCTGTGGATGTGCACACACAGAAGTGCCTGTGTATCTGCTCCCTAGTCATGCTTATGGCGGGCTGCAGACCTGAGAGAGGAGGACACTCAGCAGCGCAGATAACTCGCGTAGTGTCAGCTTTCAACCAGGCAGATACATATAGAAGAAAAAAAGAGTTTCTCCCTCAGGAAGGGAGGCACCTATCCTGCATGCCATGTTGCAGGAGAGCCTCCCTGCCTTCCCCTCACAGATAAGAAGGTGCCGGGACCGCATCACAGAGGAAGTCACACCACCCAGCACAGCACTCCCACCTCCCGTGGTTTCCCTAGACAGGGTCCCTTCCGCTACTCTATGCTGGGAGAGCAGATGGCTGCTGAGAATCCACCCAGGTAGAGTGCATGAGCTGGCCCTGCAGTGGACAAGCCCTGAAGCCTGTGCCCCAGAGAGCGGCTGAGCCCAGGGCACCCACCAAGGCCCCAGTGGCCAGAGGGGCTGAGCTGCTCTGCTTGGCCAAAATCTGAGATCTGCTGGCTGAGCAAAAGAAGGTTCCTTCTGAACAGCCTAGGTCTCACTGGCAGGCCTATGGGGCCAGCTAGCCCGTGTCAGGGACAACACTAGTGCTTCAGACAACACGGATGGGCTGGTACCCACACCTGCATATCAGCCCTGTTTAACCCACTACTGTGCATTTAACACTTGCTCCAGTTCTTGTGTTATCATAAACAAGTACAAATTCCAGGATTCCATTTGTACCTTCCTTTATAACACTAAGATCCTGACAGAAAAACATAGCATCCTCTGTTTTCTTCCTAATCAGTCTTCAGCATCCATGCTCCAAGTCCTTCTGGCATTGTAAAGTCAAAAACAAATAAAAATAACATATGTATTTTTCTGAAGACACAAATTAAGAATGCGGGCAATCAGATGAAACCTCAGTAGCCAAGGTTTGAAGAAAAATTATCACTTCTGTAAGACACACAATAAAATTCATGTTTTAATGACAGGTCAGAAAGTTATTCAGAGGTTACAAAAATTAGCTGTTGTCTTTATTCTCAGAATTTATTTACAACATTCCCAGTTTGTGTAGCTGTGAAGCCCCATCACAGAACCACAGATACTGGCAAGTCCATCAATAAGCCAATACCAAAGTGTCAGTAATCACTTATATCACATCAGTCCTTTAAAGCACTGCTCTGCTCTAGCCCAAAGCTGCCCTGACACCTGGCAGGTGTTCCAACACTGAAAGGACCAGAAAACAAGAAGGTAAAGCACATAAACTACATCAAGTACTGCCTGTCAGCATTTATAATGGAGAGGACTAACTCGCTAACAGGAAAATAGACAAGATACCTGATCATAACAAGTTGTATTTCAAAACTTACTTGCATGTTATTTGTCTACTTTCTTTTGATCATCAGATGTTAGCATATATGTTGTACTAAATATCTGTACCATGGGGACATTTTCCTTTGTAGAAATAAGTTGTTAAATTTCATACCCAATGTGTTCATTTATGCTAAAATAGAAGCAATTGCTTAGGGCCCAGGTTATGCTCTCCTTGAAGCAGCATAGATGCCTTCATTTAGCAGCATAAGCTGCTATGGTTGTTGCCTTCTTGAATGTTCTTTTCAACCCCCTGATGAACCTGATAACTCAGCCAAAAAAGCAGAATTATTTTGTCCTAAATGCACTCTCTAGAAAATGGCATTCATGCTCCTAAGCCACTCTAATGAAGTTGTTGGCTGAGTTTGCACACTAAGAAGTTCAAGCTACGTTTATTAATGTGCTATAAACAAAAATGATTTTTCATAGCTACCACCACAGTTGCCTGTGTTTAAAAGAAACAAGATGTTTTGGCATGAGAAAAAGTGCCAAAACTCAGTTTTAATACCTTCTGCTCCAAATTTTGTATATACACGTAGATATACCAATATGGCTAACAAAAGACAACATTCCCTCTTTGTTTAAATGCTCATGAAACACAATAAAACTGAGTGCTAGCATGGTGGAGATCAGTTTATAAACATTTTCATCCTGTAAAATTAGAACCCAAATATTTGTGTCACTACTGTTTTTATTTGGTTTCTTGACATATCAGAAGTAGAAATAAAACCACATGTAGGTTTTCATGTAGGTTTTGATTTTTAAAACTCAAGAAGTAGCCTCATTTAACAGAGCAGACAAAAGTCTTTAAAATCTTATCTGGCATTAGTTGTAAGTATCAGTGTTCTGAGATCCCTTGTTCTGGTATAATTCAGAAACTTATCTTTCCTATACTGATATTTAAAGATCACTTTAATTCACTACAGTTACGCATGAATTACAGCAAGTTGCATTTTAAATTTAGTCAATGCAGTTGGATGGAGAAATTTCAACCACTGAATGGCAAGATGATAATTTGTATTTAAAAACTTATCTGGCTTAGTCAACAACACCCTTCTTTGAGACGCAGACTGGCTTACTCTGTACGATAAAAACCTCTATTGCTAGCCCTTAACCAAAACCACTTGCATGAGAGCCCTGTCAGGCTGCAGAATCGGCCTGGTTCGTTCAGCACAAAGGTTAGAGATGGGGTTTCTGCAGCTTGCTCCTGCATGGCAAGCAGCAGCCCAGCTGCATTCTGCCGTTTATGATAAAAAGCAGCAACAGACCCCACGGGAGTTGGCCTCACACACGGAAACACTTGAGTTCACAGAAGCCGTGGCCTTCTGACTCTACGTGGGTTTTTCTTCTGCTTGTTTTTAACCTCCATGGTGCAGCCACGTATGTTCCATCGCCCAGGCTGTGCCACAGAGTCACAACCTGATGATGCTCTGATACTTGAAGATGTTTACTGAACAGCTCTTGTCACCATGGCTTTCTTCCATACCAGCCTTAAAGACAGTCTGTTTGCCAATATGATGTCCCTTCCCACTGCAGAAAAGCTTTCCAGCCCATCGGCATCTCTGCAAATTTTGGGAAAAAACCACGGGATGCAGTGAGGTCAAAGAGAGATGGTGCAGGTGGCCACTAACAACTGTTCAGTAGCACTCCAAGCTTCAAACACAGCGAGGAATTGTGCACAGGAGGGCAGAAAACATCTGTAAAGGCAGGCAGGTACATTGCTACTGACAAGAGATAGAAATTCAAATAGGAAGAGCTGGGAGAAGCAGAGCTACTGTACCTTCAACACTACATGTTAAAAAATATAAAGGATTATGTAAGTAGTTAGACTGCATTCAAAGGTTTTTAGTAAACACAAATAAAACCACAACATACTTGAAAAAATATCACATACTAACAGTTCCATAACAAACAGAACTGAGTAAATGTTTTGCAAGACTGAGTTTGGTGACACTGACACAAGGAGTCTTATCAATCTCAGGCTCTCTGACACAAAACCAAGCTGCTACCTTCCACCTATCACCTTCCTTTCAAGAGCCACATTTCCCTGCAATTTTAGCACACTTTCATCACTGGGAAGAAATATGGGAAAAAAAAAAAAAAAGAAATTTTACACACGATTTTTTACTAAACCTCAGTCCTGCTCCTTCAGAATTTAGCATCATGCTCAAGAAACAGGATCTGGAGTTGCTGTATTCATGTTACTGGAGTGTTTCAGATTTGATACCAATCGTGAATTCCTTTCTATATGTGCTAAAACACCTCAACAGTTAATAAATGCTTCATGCACACAATCAAAATCACTAGGGTGCAGAAATCAAGGCTAAACATGGCAGAAGATTCAAGGTGGGGAAAATGCTAAGAATTCAGTCACCTCTGTATGCCAACACAGAAGAAAGCACACTGAAGCAAAAAGAATTAGGGCTCTGGCATACCTTCTTGTCATCAGTCTGAATGCCTTGCCACTGAACAGAATGCAGCTGAAGATACTAGACAACACAAGACTTGCATTCCATTCAAATAAGGCTTAAAAAGACATAACTTCACACAGCAGCAGTAATATAATCATCATTAGAGTTGTCACAAACTTCTTTTGAACTTCAGATATCAATTTTCATCTAATTCTTCCTCATATAACAGGAGGGAAGGATAATAATGGTCTTTTCAGGTTACTGCTGTATTGTTAATTAGAGAGGCTTAATTGGCAGGGACATAAGGTGGCAATGGTTTGGGCTTTTTGAGCAAAGATAAACAGTACTCATTGGATGAGTTATCATAAATGAAACCCAAGAATGCCTTCCTATTGCCCTATCCCAGAGATGCACGAGCACAATTCATGCTCCATTTTAAGATTAGTAGGGGCAACTTCAGCAGTTAAACTTCCCTGCTCATCCTGGCGTGCTGTTTCAGAACCTGAGTTACTTTTAGGGACTTGGAAACTCTAGTTTCCATTTTCAATTAATTTAACATTAACTGTATGCTAATTTGGTTTGTTTCAACTTATAAAAAAATATTTATATAAAAGTACAGTTCCTCATATCTTCTAGCGTACAGCAATAGCATCTGAATAATAAATAGCATGTCTACACTCTCACAGAATCATAAAGCAGCCTGGGTTGAAAAGGACTACAATGATCATCCAGTTTCAACCCCCCTACTATGTGCAGGGTCACCAACCACCAGACCAGGCTGCCCAGAGCCACAACAGCATTTCATTCAGCCATTCAGCCTGGCTCTGAATGCCCCCATTTCATCTTATTTGTACCAGTCCATGAAATCCAGTCAGATATCACAGTCTGAGTCAACAGTGTTGAAGACATGTTTTCAGCCTCGTGTCTTCAGTAGTTTTTACTCACATGCTCCTACTTTTTTTCTGCTACTGTTATTAGCTAAGATATTAAATGGTAATATCCAGATAAGCTATTAGAAATTCCCACTAACCATCTGTTTGGTCCCCAGTTCTCTCCTGCAGCAAGTCCTACGGACACTTTCTTGCTAGCCACTTCACCATGTCCTTTACAATACCGGCGCTAAACTCCTTCTCTTTTCTATGTAGCAACATGAAAAATGACCCAGATAAGTCTGCCATCCATTCATATGTGAAGATAACTAACGATCTATTATCAACAAACCAGTTCAGTTATCCTTAGAATCAATCTCTGGTAAAGGCTTTTCGCATTTTCTGTTACTTGACCTATAACTGTCTCTCATGTCTTTTCCACTGAGTTTACCCAGAAACATTTCAGCCCACTGTGGTAGAAGACCAGCAGAGTTGTAATTGATTGTTGTTCTTCTGTTTCTGAACTATTAGCAGCAAGTTCATAATACTTCTGTCTTACAGAGAAGTGACCTCATAGTGGTTCAGTCCCAGTTTCAGCCTAGTTAGTACAGGAGTAGGAAGGATTATTTACAGACAACCAGTGCAGGAGAAACTGAAATATCTGAAGATAGAAAGCATATTAAAAATGAGAAAAACAACAAATGTTGTGGTCTAGTCTAGATGGACACTGTAGATGTTTATCCAAACCTACGTATTTATCTGCAAGAATGACTCTGCTATCACAGCTCAATGCTGTGCAAGATTCAGCCAGAACAATCTTTTATTAGATGGCTCCAGAGATCCCCCCAGGGTTCTGTGTTCATCCCCATCTATGTAAGCAAAACTTTAGGAAGGTCATTTTTACCTTTACCTTAGAGGTCACAATCAAAGCAGTGTTTGAATTGCATCTTTTCTCTGAACCACAGCTTGGCTTCCCAGAATCATTTCTAATATGAAGAGGATGATACAAAGGTAAGTTACTGGGCCATCAAATCTACAATTCTCTCCTTAATCTTCTGCTTTGCTGCTTATCCTCTGATCCACTAAGTGATGCTTTCCCTTTTGTTCCCACCTGGGCTGTCTCTGCAAGTAGTTTAACCTTTTACAGAATATTTGCCTCATTCCCTCCTCCTCTTCTTTTCATCTTCACCTTCCTCCCCTTCCATATACATCTTACAGAAAAGCTCTCCAATTTTAAATCATCCTATAATAAGTTACAATCAAAATGGGGCACCTGTGACCAAATAATCCCACGTAACTGTAGAAGGCCCAATTCTGCACAATCATGGAGATCCCACTGCTCTTATTCATCTCAGTGGAAGTTCTAGGTCCAAGCCCCTCACAGTATCAAGCAAAAAGATTGACTTGCAACCACCTTATAAATAATTTAATATTTGTCTGATGACATTCATTGTATCTTGGAGCTCTCCTGCCTCCACTAATGCAAGGTGGCTTCTGCTTTCCTTTTCTTTACAATCAGAAAAGGGAACATCACAGGACTCCATTCTTATCCCTCATTTATTTGGTCTTAGCGTGACTTAGGCATTGAGAGATGGCTCTGAATTGAGGATCTAAAAACTGAAATTGAACTCAGACATGGAGCTGTCTCTTTCAAATCATGCAATTATTTTCCCTCATATAAGACCGTATGATGTATGGATTTATACTTCAAAGACTACTACATGAGGAACAGATTAGTGCCAATGATATAACTTGGTAGGAAGGGGAAGGATAACAAAGAAAAGAGAAAGAATAAAGAAAGGAAAAGGAAGGACTACAGATCCTTTGGAGTTACTCAGTTCTCCTTTGCTTTTTTCCTAATAGCCTGCATAAATTGTCTCCAAGTGAAAAAGAGGGAATGTAATGATTCTTCTTTGTACTTTGCTGTCCATAGTTCCTCCATGAGTACCCTTTGATTGGTTTCTTTTGCTGGACATCTGCACAGAAGTAATGTCCCATAGGGTAAGTTTGCCCTTTTCCCGGAGGCCCCAAGAGGTTTGCACACTACAGAGAAAGAAGGTCTAAGAGACATGCTGGAAATGTAATGGTACTGGGTGCCGCTAGCATAGAAATGTATGACAGCTCATCCGAAGCAAAGAGCTCTAAAAACTTCTGCCCAGGCTGCCACAATATAATAGTTCTGAATAAAGCAGTGGAAAAGAATTAGGAAGTTCCTAAAAAAATACTCCAGTCTGCTTCCCGTATTCTCACATAGAGAGAGAAACACTGCTTGTAAAGTTCTATCATTCAGAAGTCCCAGGGAAAGACACACATTAGATAACTAATGTTGCCTCTCTGCACAAGAAGGCAGCATTCTTTAACTAGCAGTCACTATATGTCTTGCCACAGAACACAACCTTGGGCTGTATGCAGCATTTTCTTGGAGAGCATCTACAGTATTGGTATGCACCCATTTTTAGCTTGCAAGGTACTGACATAACACATTTAAATGTTCCCTTTATCTAGTTAAAGTTAGCCAAACTAGAAGGAAATAAGGAACCTGCCTCTAACAAGTAATACAGGTTTAAAGCCTGAGTCACTAAAATTGCTTAGTATGTCTGAGACATCAAAAGTTATCTATTAGAAACAAATATCTGGTAGTGCTGCCAGCATTTAGGTGATTCAGGTCCTAAAAAAAATACATGCACACAATACCTAGCACTTGAACATTGTATGAAAATTCACTCAAAGTTTTAGCGCTTTTTTTAGCGCTTCCCCTGCAGTAAATTCTTCACCAGATCAAGCAGTCCCCCATATTTATTCAAAATAACTCCAGCAGTATTTCCGTAAGCTAATTATCTAATTATTCTTTTTTCCTCCACTTCTCAGGATCCACAGCTGTGCTATGTGTATAGTTGGGCTGTTAACCTCAAGTCTCCAATTAATACTGTTATCTTATTCCTTTATTTTTTGTTCTGCCTTGCATTCTCTGATGTATTAACACAAAATGTCAGATAATGTTTATGCTAAAAAGAAAAAAGGAAAAAAAAAAGACAACATTTCTCTGAAGCAGCCAAAAATAACACAGACACTGCTGATGGTTTTTGATCACTTATATGAAAAGCTGTCATAGCAAGTGAACCCAAAACCATATCCAGGCAATATTCTTTGCAATACAGTCTAACAACAGATGTTTAAGAAACATGACAGAGAACAATCTTTCCCTAATATATCCACTCAGATTTTGACAATAGCTTAGTTCAGGAAATTACTAATGTATATTTAATGAGAAAAGTCATATACAAGGGTGAAGATATTAACACAGCTATTCTTAGCCACAAATGTATTAATATCTGTAAATATTCTTTTCCACTTAGCTGTAGGGTAAGTTGGAGGCAAAGTAATTCCGATTCAAAACCAGGCACGCACTTCCTAAGGCACCAAATAGTATTTTCCTAACAGTATAGGGGCAAGATGAAGAAAAATAAGTTCATAATTCAGAGACAGTTAACACACTGAGAAGGAACATGACAAAGCTAAAAACAAAAAGCACTGGGAGGTGTGCTGGTATAATGTGAGAAGAACTAAACCAGCTGGGTCTACACCATCTTTTCCTTATTTATTTGCATTTTTAAACAAAAACTGACACAAGAATTGTTAATAATTTGTTGAATATACTCCAATTAAAACAGCAAAGTCTTTCAGCAAAAACAACAAAAAGTTGATTCACGTGGGCGAGGGAAACAAGAGAAACATCACAGAAAATATACGCAAGATGCAGGGTAGATAAAAAGTAGGAGGCGGTGAGAACTGCAGTATAATTTATTTTAAACAAACTCTTAATCCTACCAATTATCCCACTAAACTGCACTAAACCCAGCATTCCTGTCCCTGTTTTTTCTTTCAGCTGAGTACCCAGCTCCTAGAATAAAGCTGTCACTTCAGCCACCAGGTGCTTTCATTCCCGCCTCCAACCCACAACAGTTATGACAAGAGATTAAGAAAAACAGCTACCCCGGGCAGCCCAAGCTGGTGTGTAATAAACGGTTTAACCCTGGATAAATCAGATGACAAGTGTGGGTGGCTCTGATTGAAATGACAAGGCAGTTTGTCACCCCGTTGTTCTGCTATAGAGATCAGCAGTACTAACATTTTCTGCTGAGTTGAGAGGAAAGCAGCCTGAAACTTGCATGTTTTGGAGGCTATGAGCAAAAGGCATCGAAAACAAAAGGGGTCAGCCCCAGTGCTGAAATGCCTCCTTAGCCCTAAACAAGTCAGCAGTGGAAGAAACGTAGTTTCTAAGTTGCTCTTGCAAGGAAACACCACTGTCTGTGGAGATGGACAGGAAAAACAAAACAAAACAAAACAAAACAAAACAAAACAAAAAAAACAAGACAAGAAATACACCGAGGTCTCTTGCTTTAAGTTACCTATATACTATTGTCAGAGATGCTCAGCTTACCTGAAACTCTCAATAGCAACGTCTGCTACTATAGGGGCTGCATTGTGCTCTGTGATGAGTGTTCACTGCCCAACAGCAAAACTCCATGGCTGTCGTAAAGCATTAACTAGTTTTGAGTGCCCCAGGTGATTTGGATGGTACTGTTTGAGGTGTTACATGTATATATACACACAAATATAGCAAACTTTTGCAAAAGACTGCATGTACCTCAGTCTTGCAATGACCTGTATTTGTTTGATCTTAACTTCCAGTTGTGTGTTAATTTCTGGACTGCACAAGGTGGTATACAATCAGAATCCAAATGAACAGCTAACAAAATCTGTTAAGGGGAACAGGCACAGAAGAGGCAGCAGCTGTTTGAAGTTCACAGAATCACAGAACTATAGGCATTGGAAGGGACCTCTGGAGATCATAGAGTCCAAGCCCCTGCTAAAGCAGTTCCCTTCAATAGGCTGCACAGCAAAGCATCCAAGCAGGTCTTGAGTATCGCCAGAGAAGGAGGCTACACCACCTCTCTGGGCAGCCTGCTCCAGGGCTCTGTCACCTGCGTGACAGGTCAGTGACAGCCCAGGATCCAAAACCATTGCAAATGAAGAGGGTGTGCAACTGTGTCATGAGACTCCCAGAAGCATGAGAGGCATCAAGATTTGTAAGAGGAATTAATATCACAACTTCAGACCCCATGACATTACTGAACTTATCCGTATCATGGATTTGAAGACTGTGGCCTTACCGTGTTTTCATTTTCAACACCCACACAGAGCCTTTGTGAAAGCCCCTCTGGCTCTGCCTTCTAATGAGGAAGACTTCAAGACATTTTTAGCCTCTGCACCTGGAAAAAACTTCTGGTGGCTCCTCTGCCTCCCACTCTCACCACTCCTTTTCAGCACCTTGGAAAGCCCCTACTGTTTTTAATATATGTACCTCTGCAGTTAAGAGATGCCAACATTATGACTTAGTCAAATGTTCATCATCCTGCTTCAATTCCAAGAGTGGGAGCAGGCCCTGCTGAAGGTTTGGTACCCAGCACCAATGCAGGGACATCTGGGTAGATGCAGTACACCATCTAGTCTCATTGCAGTGCCTTGGGAACTCATTACCTTACTATAGTTCTGTACACACATTTTGCATGAAACAAAATGTTCTTTGCTATTAAAATGTTGCTAGAAATGAAAATATAAATCAAGCAAGTGGGTTGATCCACTTTTGTTCCATTAAAGCCCTTAATTTAATGCAGCAGTTGCAGTATTGGCATTTCAAAAGAAAAACAAAGGCAAAGTAAAGAGGTTTCCCTTCTGGCAGTAACACAACAATCTGTCATTTTCTTCTGCAGAGGAGCACGTTCACAATAGGTTTTCTGGTGGTTATTTCCATACTGACCTCCTTCTAATATCAATTCTCAATACCCAGCTCTGTCAAGGAAAAGTCAACTTTGTCATTTCTGTTCTACAGACAGCTGCTTAAGAGAAATACTGTGACCTTATTCTTGCAGTTTCCCACACGTCATTAGCATTCTCAGTAATAAGGGTAGTATCATAGAAAGATATTATCTTTTTAACATCCATTTAACATCTTGTAATTGATATCAGATGACTTCCCAATGACCTATCTGAACATGAATGCTAGCTGATGAATGCAATTCACTCCTTATCTCCAGGTTTGTTCACACTTGTTCTTTTGAACTCTTCTGCTTTTACATCTTCTTTCACTCTTATCTTTTGCATGTACCCCAGACTCAAGCTAACTTTCTAAGAACTTCTAGAAAACAATCTTCAGTGCAATTCCTGTGGCTAAGCCATCCACTGAACTTCCATATTTAACAGCCTGCCTTTGACTGGGATCAATAGATGTCTAAGGGTAGAAGAATAAGACAACCTGAGTTTTAGAATCTTTCTGAGCTACATGAACATATTAACTGGTTGGGGTTTTTTTTGTTCTGTTATGACCTTTCAGCATCCTGTTATGAAGCACTGAATGGATTTTAACCATTCTCTGTAGTACTAGTAAGCTTGTGTGAATGTTTCAAAGATGTCATTTCAATGAACTGCACTGATTTCCTCTCTCATGTTATTATGGGCCATTGCTATTTTGAATTTTGCTAGGTCTCCTCTACTGAACTAGCTAGCATAGCAAATATCCTCATGGGAATTCTATGTCTCTACACACATTCTCAATTTCTCCCTCTGAAAGTTTATTCTCTGTAAAATACCGTATTCCCTTTTACATATTTTTATTCTTCCTCTCTTCTCTCCTCTTATCTTCCTCTCTCCAATTTAAATCTATCGATACAGAAAGAATCAGAGCAGATTTACTTACCCAGTGAGTTCTCAGCACTCCCAAGAGATAAGGCCATTTAAGGTAATACTAACTGGACTCTTAAAACCTTCAGTCAATTTTGAAGTTTCATCGTTAATGTAAATCATTGTAAATATGTGTACAATTTTAATTTTAACATTGTTGACAGATTCTGAAGTGACTATGCTTGTTTCAGCCATGCTCTACTGTTTTTTTCCACCTGTTATTTCTTGATATCGCACACCCTGAGGCACATCCCAGCTGTGCCCAGTACATCTTACTTCAGCCCAGTTTTACAGGGCATCCTGGCCTCTGCATGCTGGACGTGGCACTTATTTGCTGACAGATTTTGCTTTGATTGATGGTTTTATTTTTTGTTAATTTAGTGATTGTAAATATATATATGTGGTATCTTACAATTAATCTACTACATGCTTCAGTGATGTATTTATCTTCCAGTTCTTTTTATTCTTTAAGTAACAACTTATATGGAGATACTTCTCTTATCTTAACAGGTGTTTCTATTTATATTGCTGGGTTTGTTGAAAAATAGCAACAAGAAACAACTTCCTCTTGTTTTGGTGGAAAACTCATAACCAAGGGTCCTGAAAAATACTTTTGAATAGTTTCTTACTAATTCTAGTTTAGTCTTCCATTCTGTTTGTCTATCCTGAATTTAGACATGGAAACATAATACAGCTAAGAGCTAAAGCAATTAGCATTTCTATTCTGGGCTTTGCCCAGGACTTTAAAAACAGCAATTACCAGTTTGTTACTTGATTTACTGCATTATAATACACACTACAAGAACATACAACCTCAGAATAGTAGCGTAAGAACCTGTTAATACTTACGAAGTACTGCAAAATTCTAAGAAATGATTAAATTAACAAAAGTAATATGATTAGCAGCAACTGCCATTGCATTAAAGGATACAAAGATCTATACTGGGAGAGGAGGATATACTCAAGAGTATAACTGCTAAATCCTGCTAGGAGTACAGTTCATTCTGCAGCATAGGTGATGTCAAGCCACATTCCCAAATGATGTTGCAGCCCAACCAGAATCAAAGGCTATCACATAATTCATAGACAAGGTTAAGACACAATTCATTGTCCTGTTTACACTACAAGACCAAAACATGTTTTAGGCACAATGTAATTACAGCTATCCTATCAAGAAGATAATTTTTCAGCATAATTTGACTGATTTTGCACAAGGGGCTTCTTTCTGTTTGCATTCACAAAAAGTCTGTCTACACTGAGGCTTTTAGGAGATTCCTATTCATATTGCAACACTGATACTGGGATGCTAATAATAGTTAAAAGCCCGGTGTATCCATCCTATGCTAATTTCATATGCTAGGTAGAGCATTCACATTGTCAGCTCACAATACACAACGCTAGGTATGAAAGCAACATCTCACCCATAAAACAATACAGTAGCAATGCCTCCCTTGTTTTGTGATCCCACACAATCCATCCACCCACTGTGGTCGTCTAGGAGAAGAAGGAAAGCAACTGAAGTAGCCTTTGGGTAAGCAATGTGAACAGGACACGGATCTAAATACATATAAATTGCATATTTCCTTACAGCAGAGCAGCACCATACTCTTTCCTTTCCTCATCACTCAGTACAATATCTCTCCTTGTAGAGAAAGATTTGTGTCTCAGTTTCATAGATATCACCACGTCTGATAACAAATCTCAGCTGTATCACCGATGGGGAGGTATAAAACTAGGAAGTCATTCCTGTGCTTCTTGCTTCTGAAAGACAAAATCCTGGTAGTACTACCACAAGAGAAATGAAGCAGGGCAGAAACAAAGAAGGTCCCAGCAGCAGTACTACTCACTGCCTTTGAAACAGTGAGTGCAAGCTAGAAGATAAATATTCTGTTATTTCTGGCATCAGCTGAGAAAGCATTCTTGCCCCTGCTCATGGCCTGTGTGCATGCAATACAAAACAAAAACACAAACACCAACAATATGCTGTATATCATAGAAAAGATGAAATCAATATGTTTTGTAATTTTAACATGTACAGATATAGGGGTAAACAAACACTTGCTTAAGAACATCTTATTTATTAAATTTACATTTATATACAGCTTAGGTAATGGAACGGAAACAAATTTGCATGCTAGTGTACCAAACAGCACATACGAACTGAAAGGGCTTGCACAGATTTGCTTGCAGTGCACCCGTACAGACCCATTCGCACATTTTTGTATTGCTTTCTGCATATACACTTGTGCAATGTCAACAGTGTCTGTAGTTTTATCTGGCCATTGACCTATAATGTACTTGATTAAACATGGTGTATTCTTATGCACCTCTCAAATACACAAACAAGAACAAAGGACTGCAGAAGACCTTCTTGGCTAACTGTCTTTTGCTCCTACATACAGTAATATGATAAAATTCCACAAACTCAGCAAGCTTCTCCTGAATATCAGTTTCTACTACCTTTGCCCGAGAACAATCTATGCCAAAACTCTTCTTATGGTGCAAATACCTACTTCTGTTCCTCAAGTTCAGCAACTAGTTTATATCTATTTGTTCTAACATGCACTCATTTTTATTTCATCCTCTCTCCTCCTGGTGTATCTTAGACAGCAATCATCACCTCTCTCAAATCCACTACCCAAATATACAAGTGAGCGTTCTTTTACACACCACATACAGATGTTGAAGAGGCGATGTTTTGATGAGCTATATGTAAATTCCATTCAAACTGTCACTTGCCTTTAGGGCCCTGTTTCAAAATATTTCATGCTTCCCCTCCTCATCCTCTCTCAGCTCAAGGCCCCAAGATTGAAAGGCTCAAGATTGAATGACAGCCCTGGAAAAAAAATAAAAATAAAATCCCAAGCAGCTTTCAGGCAAGCTCACACCCCTCTGGCTCTCACATACTACCGCACAGATAATAGATAAGCGCCATGCACTGAGCGTTTTCCAAGCCGCATTACAGATATTACCCTGCATAAGCCAGAACATCCTGAACAAAAGCTTTGCTGAAGTATAGCTCCCCTTAGGCAACTTGGCTTCTCAGAAGCCAAAGACCAGGGAGTTCAAGACCGAGGTGCTCTATTCTGTGCCCGAGGCAAAAGAGGCTACATACATCGAGCAAATAAACTGCAGTCAATCCCCAAAGGAAGTCCTCGCTTTGATGCTTGGTTAATAGTTAATGCACAGGGCAAGTCCTCCGTAGCCAGAAGCTACCTATGAGAAAAGAAGCAGGCAGTTCTAGGAAGATAGACAGCTGAGAGCTGAGCTTCAACATCCACTGACATTGACATAGTAAGTACTATTTCCACTAAAAATAATGTATGCTTTAATTAGTCTAAATGAGATACGTAGGCATTATAATCATCCTGTCCTAGCACAGGTGTTCTCATGTGAGTAAAAGGTGGCTGCAAAAATTGTTAACATAAATTTGTGAACCCAATGCTGTGGTCTCTAAACAGTAACGCTCAGATTGTCGCCAGGTCAAATATCACCACACTAAGAGCTGCACCAATGTTAAGAGCACCAGCGTGTAGCTTTTGCTTTATCTAAGCAGTAGCATCAATTCATGCAGGGGAGTTCAAATCTGTAAAATACTGAGAATGTCAGGAATGTCAGAACTTTCTACCGATGCCTCAGACAAGATACTGAAGTTCAGACTTCCCAATCTGAAGTTCACAGTATAATCATATTAATTTGGTCTAGTGTCTTAATAGCAATTTTGTTGCCTTCTGTGTAGTCCACAGCAACATATAGCTCCTCGGAGTGAGCAGCCATGCCTGCGTTGGTGTGTCGACGCTCAAGCCCAAACCGGGCTCCGGGCCATTCTGATGTGATAAATGCACCAATAATGGCGAATGGCAAAATGGCGTTTTATTGCGCAGTTTCTCTCCTTATATACAATACCTTCTTCATCTACACCCATTAGTTCCACGTCACTAACCACACCATGAACAGTAGAGGTTCTGTCACGTCACAGCCTGTTCTCAAACACTCCGCCTACTACACAATTTTCCTATTCTAATAAGTAAAAGCAACAGAAGATGCTTTTAAAATTTTCAGACACTGAGTTAAGCAGGAAAACACTGAAAATAAAAAGCCGCAAAACAAGGCACCGCTTTAGGAATCATAGAATCACAAAATATCCTGAGCTGGAAGAGACCCAACAAGGATCATCAAACCCAACTCCAGGCTCCGCACAGGACCACCCAAAATTCAAACCAAACTTCTGTGAGGAATAAAACACCTAACTGCAGACTTAATAAAACCACTCTAAAGAATCACTGATACAGGCAAATTGACAAATAAGATCTGCTTAAATGGCTACTTAGAGGTGCCTTTTTTCTTTTCCTTGGGTGTAAGATACCTTCTAAGTGTAGAAGAAGCTGAAAACTTTTTATTGTACTACGAGCCCAACATTTCAAAAGAGGCAAAGATCCCACTGAATTTAAAGGTACAGAATGAGAAATGTGTCCTTTCCAAAACATCTGTGTGTACTGCAGCTGTTACGGAGGCAACAGTGGCTCACAGAAACACAGCTAAATTGGTTTTATATCAACTGACTGCGGTGTATTTCCTTCAGCATAAATCATTGTGTGAGCTGCAAAAATCTGACTGAACAGTTTACTAAAAGCTCAGCCAGTTAGTGTGAAGTAAAACTCCTGCCAGTACCATTGGAGAGCTGCCTAAACAGGAACAGTCATTGGAAGTTAGATATTTTTAAATAAGCAGCATTTTCGAAAACACTAATGTGCCCTTTTAGAAGCAGAAAGTTTGACAGAAATAAAGTAATATGACCACTTTACAGTTACGGCATATAGACAGCATATTTAGACATGAAGCTACTCATCCAAATCTTTTTAGATGCTTTAAGCCCTCCTTTATTGCTCTAGATAGTTTGTGCATGCGCTGGGCTTTCACAGATTGCTGCTTCTGAGCCTATTCTGTGTTACTGGCACCCACAGGTTCTTATGTACCCTAAAAATTTGGTAGCTTTGAACCTTCTAAATCTTACAGTCTTGCATCATTAAACATGATTCCATAATTAGAGGATCATCAATGTGTAAACAGATGTTATCAATACTCATATTTAAGTCATTTATAGATATATCTGGATAAGAGAACAACACACCTCTATGCTGCATTTTGCAGACAAAGTCAGGAACACAGGAACCTACTCGTGGTTGTGCTGTTGCTGAAATACAGTCACTACTAGAGAGAGCACAATTCATGTAAGTATGGGTGGGGAAACTCTCAGGTACACGCTTCCCTGTGTAGTGCCGACCCTTAGTATAAGGCTTCTCAAGACCAGCAAGAGCATTGCTAACTCTTCTCCAGAGCAAAAATGCATGTATTCCATTCACTGCAAAGGATTAAGCTGACTCCATAAAACACTACTACTGAACCCCGAAACCATTTTTTTTTAAATACGTATGTTTAACTGGATAACAGTAGCTCGTTAGAAACATTTCACATGACAAATTCTGATGACATGTGGGTTGGAGAATGTTTCTAGTCTCCCTTCAGAATTTCTCATCAATACCACTGAGCGCCTCTCGACTAGCTTAGCACATGGGAGTCCCAATCAAGCTCCTGGTCTGAGTCAGACAGACCAAGGACCTGAAACTGGGTTTCCCTCTTAGACTGCTTGGCTTCTCAGGAAAAAAAAAGAAAAAAAAAAAAAATTTGGAAGAGTTTGGTTTATCCCAGTGGAAAACAAGAAACAAAAATCTAGAGAAGTTTAGCAGAATCAAAAAATTGCTTCCCCTGAAGTTTAATTTTAAACCTGGTATCTGATCTACTAAAACCATCATGTCTAACAAACAGACGTTTGGCCCAAGATGTAAAAAGAAGAGCAAGAGAGAAAGGAGGCAAACCTGTTAGCTACTTCTTTGCAGCTGAGAAAGATAAAATCAGATAAAAACATCTTGGAAAAGATGTTACAATGAGATAGGGTTGAAGCTTCATAGCTGTAACTTCAAGAGAGTTATAAAAAAAAAAGAAAGAAAAAAAGCCTGAAAATCTACTGCTCTTTGGTCAGAAGAGACATACCTAACAGCAGCAACAAATGCTTTATAGCACTGCTGGGTTTTTAGGCAAGTAGTAAAGTAACATCTGACTTATTAGAAGAAAAGAGCTTAATTTCGCTGTGTGGAAAGACAGGACAATGAGAATTCCAGTTCTGCCCAGTTCACATTGGTACCAGAAGCACCTGAAACTTAACGGAATTCAAAAAGGTGTAAATTAAATCTGCTTCTCCTGGAGAGAGAAATAATGTAGTGGGAATCTTCATCTTTTAAACATTTGAATCATGGAGATACACTCAAAGATGTGATCAAAAATGCGTCCTCAGAAAAAAAAAGATCAAGTAATGTATCAAATACGCATAACTTTTCTTGTCATATTTCAGGCAAAACTCTCTTAAAAAACAAACAAACACACACACACACACACAAAAATGAACAAACAAACCAAAAACCCCAAACCACTCATGAAGTTCTGTAGTTATTTTCAGAGTTCTGGGGACGGACTGCATTTTGAAGTTACAAGCAGCCTTCATTAGAAATCTGTGTCACATCTAAGGCAGCACTGCTAATTGTCTGGGAAGCAATGGCCTTTAATTACACCTTTGAGACCACTCACAAAATTTATGTATAAAGAAAATGGACAATGTTGTGCTGGTTTTAATAAAATTATTCATCATTTACTGTGGGAAAAAGAAAACCACATTCTCAGCAAGCAAGATGTAATTGAGCTTGATGCAGAAAGTGGAAGCCATCTGTCATAATGGGGCGCTGAAAAAGCAATCCACAAAGTTAAATTCCAGAGGACTTTTATACAATATATTTTTACATTAGACTTTATTTTTGTTTTTTTAAAGAAACTGGAATGACATCTGACCTCCACCTAGAAATCCAGATTGGTTATCCTTGCTTACCTCTTCTGGTCTGTCAGGTGTGGTTACCCTTGTAATACACAAATGCTCAGTCTTATACATAGAAGATCAGTAGTTTAAAGAAGTTAAAAATCAAGCCGCTTGAAACTGAATATTACTCCTCTTCCTTCTCAAGAAAAGGAAATTAAGAGATACTTTTTTAAAAAATTGAGGTTTAATTTTATTTACTTTCACCAAAACTCTTTAAGCTCACTATGTGCAAAACTTCATTGGTATATCCCATTCATCAGAGTAGTCCCCAGCAAACATACACAGAGAGGCTGAACTTCCAGGGAGAGATCAAAAGAAACAGAATACCATTAGTAATGAAGAGTATGCCACAGGTAGTAGGAGAAAAAACTGCAGGTAATGAACGTGAAGTCAAACCTACTACTAATATAAGCATCCAAAATCAGTTAGCTACCACGTGGATTATTTTGGCTTTGTCGCATTTGTTGTGTTGCATTTATAACTCTTCATATCATATGTCAAAGTAATATTGACAACAAGAATATTAACACTTCCTGAGAAACATGAAGAAAAAACACAACAGAAAAATATGTACTTACATTACTTTCTAAAGTACCATTCCCACATATCTCTCCTGAAAATCCTTTTGACAAATACCCTGACCGAGTTCCAGCCTGTAATGATTAAGCCTTCATGAATGAGTTCACCTGTACAACTTATTCCTGGTCAGGTATCAAGCCTTGAGGAAATAAACCATAAAATAACATAAAATAGTAACTCAATATTGAAAATTAGTAGCAAGTTGAAAGGAAGAAATCTGTAGGACTGAAATAACCTCCTTTAAAAAATTAGAAGCAGCCAATCTGTTAGAAGACCTTTCATGAACAGAGGAACTATACTCAAGAGTAATTCACAGAATTATCTGCTTCCTTCTCAGAAACCAACTGCCTTTAGTGAAGACAGACTCTTTTTTTTAAAGGTATCAGATATTAAATACTACTCTCTTTCTGTATCCTATCTTCCTTCCTTCAGAATATGGTTCCTAGTGAAACTCATGGGGTTTCCTCATTAATGCACCCACATGCTTGCACAAAGCGCTGCCAAAATTGCCTTACTTATGTAAGAGTGCAAAACAATGATACTGTGTGAATTCTCATAATGGAGAGAGAAACTCAGAAGAAAGGAGCAAATACTCTGGAGTGTCCTGTTAAGACTTCCTTACTGCAGTCAGTTTTACATGGTTAGATGGTAAACAAGGTAAACTGCAATAACTAATACAAAGTAGAGACAGAAAAGAGCTTTCCCACCAAAGACTGGATGTTGGTTTTCCGACTGAAGCTTGCCAATACATGACTGAAAAAATTAAATTATTTTTAGATCTACTAAGATCTAAAGATCTAATGTATAATTGGGAGTGATTCAAAAACTTTCATTGTAAAGGCTCTGTATTGACTGCGAGCTACAAAGTCTCAGCCTAGATGCTCAATTTAATTAATACTTTTAAAAATCATCACTCAAACCATCCAGCTATTTCTGAATGTCAAAACAAACAACATTTGATAGCCAGGAATGTGCAGTACCTAACTATAGGAGGTTGATCTCTTTTGATAAACTAATGCATGCCAAGAACATTTAAAAGTAGTATTGTCACATTAGACAAAACTCTTTCTTCAAACTGACCTGATAAAATAATGAATTATCAAACGTTAATTTATAGTTTGAGCCAGTTCTGTATTAAATAATTCTAAATAAATAACTCTAACTGAAGAACCTTACCAGTTTGAGCTCTGCCCCCATACATCAAAGTCCACAAAAAGATATGTTGATTCACTTGCAGGATCAGGGTAACAATGAGGGCATGCTCTCATCCAGCTAATTACCTACTGGACATCTTTCTGTTTTCCCTCCTCTAAGCCTCAGTTTACCTTGCGACAAGATGTACAGCATGAGGAATTCAAATGAATTTATAATACAAAGTTATGCAGTTAGTATTTGGGAAGGATTTCTATAAATATTTGACACTGTTTATTTAAGGTTTGGCTGTCCTATAGATGACAGCAACATTTTAAGTGAAATGAATGCAAAACACTCATGCTCCTAGCAGGAATACAAATCGGATATAAAACCTGGATAAACAACCAGCAAAAGGTTTTTCCCATCAGGTAGCTCTTTCCTTTATTCAGCAACTTACATAAAATTAAATAACATACCACAAAAATTAGCACTGTGTTATTAATTTCCTGGATATCACATCTTACTCCATTAGAAAAGTGTTTCAGTTCTCTACATGCTATTTTTAAAATTATTATTATTTTTTTAACATGCATAATAAAGTATGTTTTTTTGGTTTGTTTGGTTTGGTTTTTTGTTTTTTTTTTGAGATTGAAATTTTAGGGCACCTGGGAAAGCTTCTTTTTAAGTAAGTGTTCTTTGGTTCTACATATTCTATGTTCTACATAAGCTATTTTCAGTTATCATTAACTGCAAGCAATGCCAAAAATATATATATGTGTGTATATACATATATATATATATATATATAGCTGTCAAGCTGTTTTTCTGGTGTCATGCAGGTTTGAAAATGCAAATTAAAACTAGCAAAAAAACAGGAAAGCATCCTAGCAGTGAAAATTAGTATTTTCATTGAAGACAATTGCTTGAATGGTACGTAAATCAAATAGGGTAAAATTTCTTATAAAACCACGCATGTCGATGACAGAGACTCCAACCTTGACTTACTGTGTGCCACGATTTGTTGACAGTTTTCCAACCCTTTTTCCTCATCAGCTTCCACCTAACTGTAATTTAGTATCACCTCCACATTATCTGAGCTTTTGTAGAGTTAAGCGTTAACTTTATGGCTTCTCCGTCAATCAGAAATATAAAAATTTTTCAAAAAGTTTTTTGACTCTAAAAGAATAAGGACGTAGATGAGCATTGGTCAGGATACAGAGATGAAGTTTTCACTATGATGACATTCTTGGAAAGAAATAGGGCAAACAGTCCAAGCATTGCATTGGGTTCAGCAACCTGTTCACTAGGAGTGCTACGTTTAACTTACTCTCATATACAAAAAGTACGTAGAGATGGAAAATTCCCATCTTTCTCAGTTCTTCTCTCTTTCATTCTGTATATGGTTGTCTGTCCTGCTCAACTATCACCATTTCCAATAAGAAACAAAGTGAGATTGAAAGATTTGAAACATATATAATAACGTACTTGGAACAAAATACATATAGAGCTTCTGAAGGTTGAAGTTTTACTCCTAGGAAACTTGTAGGAATACAAATATTTCCAGTCTATATGGTTCAAATATTAAAATGACTTCTAACCCTTTAACAGAACTTGCACAGACACCAGTGCTTGCATCTTCAATGCTTAGGAGCTACATTTTTTCACTCCTATTTTTAATACCCAAATTGTCAAGAGTGAAAGAACCATATATCTGTAAGTTTAACCTTTAAAAAGATGGACATATCCACTGCATGTGGCTATATATATGCGTTCCCACTGTCTCCTAATTTGTGTACTTGAACAGAGAGACTGAATTACAACAAACTGAGCTCATTTGCACATATATTTGACCTAAGTTACATATGAAGCTACTAATCAATTGCACAGGATAATGTGGAGTTAAATCCTCCCATTGCTTTCCTGTAGAAACCTGATCTGGACTATCGTATTTTAAAAGCTAAAAATACTCTGTATTTTTTGAAGAAGCAGAACTTAATCACATCATACACCAGTGCAAATCAGAAAAAAATACAATACAATACATTAAAATCTCAGCTTCTCTAAAGCCTTCAGAACAGCCAAAATTGTTTTCTTAATGCTAAAGAGGAACAGCAGCAAAACTTTATTTTAGACGTTAACTGAATTCACATCAGCAGAACACTGAAAATGAACAATACATACAACTACGCATACATACAAAATAAATACTTTTAGAGGGATAAATATTTTATAAGTATCTTTACAAAGCTGTATCTTCATTCATGCTACCATAAAAAGATGCTCTATTTTATAGACCGAACAGCCAGTGCACTGTATAATTCCACATACAGTCTTTCAAATACGCACTAAATTGCAGGGCGGGGGGGGGGCGAAGGATTCGGCATCCATCTGCAATAGTTCCAGTAATTCTTTTTTCTTTCTTTTGTAAAGAGTTTGGTTACAGTTTGGAGATAGGAAAACTATTTATGAGCTTAAGCATGGTGCTAGTCACAATTCAAGTTTGCATGAGTAACAGAAAATGACTGTCGAAACTGTCCCTCACGTGGACATTCCTCCATAAATCAAGCTTTTGTCCCCTGTAAACTGCCAGTGAACCTCCTATGTTTCCCCCCAACTTTAGCTTTTAATCCACACTGTCTTATTTGATATCCACATATTCATACTCAAACAAGACAAATACATGGAATATAATTTCAGAAAGTCTTCTCCAGTGCACATGAAAAATAACAAAAAGGAACGCGATCATTAACTTGCTACTTCACTCATTAGGAATTTCGCTTGGAAAAGTTCCGATGGAAATCACTTATTCTCTAACAAGCACTGGAGAATTGACTATAGCAATACAAGAGCTCGACAAATGGCTCTTTAGAAAGAAAAGCTACATTTGCCTACATTTTGTTCCATTTGCTAACATGCCAGTTCATATGGGTTTTTTACATGAATTATTAATGAGTCGCTGTGAACAGAAAAGAGAAATGGGAAATAAAACAAGTTAAATTAAGCCTTTCGATTTTTTTTCCACCCCCTGAAGGTCTAACAAAAATTCAGCTAGGAGACCTTAACAGACTAGGCGTCAGGACACATGGATAGCAGCCAGAATTTTTTGGTTTTATTTGCTTGGGTTTCCTGAGGGTCTTGTAAACAACTTCAAGTTTACAAGTCTTGTAGTCTGCAGACCTGCTAAGTCATCTTACGAAAAGGAAGGTGTAAACGAACCCTAAGACCCACAATCTGTTTAATCATCCTGCCCATTAACTGATCAGAAAAAGCTCACAACAGCATGGCCCCCATTGGGCAGAGGCCACAGTTATGCAGAGCAGAAAAACACTGTGAAAATAAGCTGTGCAAGTACTCTCTGTCAGTGGCTGACATGTTTTAGTTTCCGCAGAGCGAGCGAAAAACGTGCGCTGTCCAATTCTGTTTAATACATAATTCTCACAGCAGCAATTTTGTGAAAAACAAGGAAAGGCTGAACTTGCAGAATTCTTGCACTTATATTTGTATATGTACAAACATATTTGTATACGTACGGGGTGCTGTGTATTTATAAATATCAAAACGCCATCTCATCAGCCATTTTTAAAATGAGCATTTCTACAATATTACCCACAGCACTGACCTACTGCCATTAGAGCATGCCAGACTTCCAAGTAAAAGCTCTGTAAACCATACAACGATTTTTACCATTCTGATTGTGATATTTGTGTCGTCTTTTAATATTCTTCTTATGTATCACAGAGCAAGATGATTAAAAAAATTATCTGCTAAGATTCATATCTAGATACTTTTGAATAGAGAGGTTGTAGGAAGATCTCAGCTAGACTTCCAGAGCTACACTCTGGTACCCTCGATGGGGACCACACAGAAAAATAAACATGTACGCAATGAAACTTGTCTGCACTTGCTCCAAGGTGAAGGATTCTGAAATGTGTGGTGTAATGTTAATAGCTCAACTAATCAGATTCAGAATTTGTGTTCCATCTCCAGAGTTATATATTTGAAAACAAAATGTTTCTTGTGCCTGACATACATACTTCAGTATTCAAAAGATCAAAGCAAAGTCATCGCAAGTCTATCAGTCCCAGTCCTGGTAGTGCCTTTAGTTTGACTGCTTGGAGGGTAAGAACAAAGTGCATTACAGTGAAGTGGAAATGAATTCACTGTAAAGCGGTATGCAGCTTACCAAACCTCCGTCCACTCTCAGCTTGTTCATGAAAACTTTCTGGAATTTTACTTCATGTTGAAGACTTGAAAAACACTCCAGGCAGCAGCAGATCTCTGCATTTGTTCTGTTTGAGCTGAAAAACCTCATCTGTTCAGTCTCATCCTTGAGCTAAGTTCATGATGATCTTACGTGTTTGCCACTGTGTATTTTGCATCAATAACACAGCAACAATTCCACAAATTTTGTGTTACTTTCTTTTAAATACTACAACTCTTCAAACTACTACAGTTACCCAGTGAAAAACACTTCTCCTCAAATTCATAGGCAACCGCCTCAAAACAATGGCAGCTGTAGCTTGTTCAAAATTCAATTTCATATATTCTTTGTAAGTGTGAATACTCCAAAAGCTTTTCACAACAGGCACTTACAGGGCTGGCTTCAGCCATCTGCAAAGTATTACATATTTTCTCAGTAAGTTTTCTCACCTAAAAAATTACAGATAGGAACCAGGAGTTCCGATATATTGGACAGAATAGAAGAAAAAAAAAAAATGCAAAAAGGTATTTTCAGCTTAAAATGTGTCTGAAGTAATCCCCATAACTCTACTGTCCTATAAAATAAAATAATCTTTTCTTGAGAAATCTTCAAGTTGCATATATTTCAAAAACGCTTCTCAAAGATGAAGGAAATGGAGTTTCTATTGCTTGTTTACATCTCACACCCACATCTATGCATACAAAACAATATATAAAAGGCACTTAAGTATCAGAAAGGGATGTAGCTTGTTAAATGTAGGCAAACAGAAGGCATACTCGCTGCAGAGAATGTTATTCTACTTAAAATCTTCCTGAAATGATCTTCATGAACCACTAGAACTGGTGCCACATATAGCTGCGAGATGCTTTTCTGATCTCCAGAAAACTTTTTACTTAAGATTCCATTGCAGTCTCCAAAGCTCTATAGAGCAGCAACTGTGTGTTGATTAAGCATACTTAGTGCATGCTCTTCCAGGGGATTTTAATACAAGCACAAATGTGGCCTACCCGTATCTTGCTGTTGCTGACTTCCCCAGACACAGGCCTACGCTCTGCCCTTCCCTGGATGTACATTCAGTTTTCTGGCTCTTTTGAACTCCTAAGCTGCAAAGATATACTTTCCTCTCTCCTAAAATTAGTGGGACTTCTGGAGATTTGGGCATGCCAAAACAGCCTTTTCTATCCAAGCGGGGCCAACCCATACGTCATCACAAATCAATATATAAAAGTATTTGCATTTTACTCCATGTCCAGAAGGGAGAATCATGGGGGGGTAAAGACACAAGGGGAAGGATTCTATCCCTTTTATCTTGACGTATGTTCCTATACACTCAGCCTGCTGGCTCTGCCACACAGGGCCTCCAACCACCAATGTCCTGTTGCGAGTAACGTAGCTCTAACTTAATCTGAATACACTGAGATACTCTCTTGTGCTCATTACTTACAGTAACTACATTTTCATTTTAGTATCAAGTATCTCTTTTAAATCCCGGGGAATGCTGCCCAGGTAAGGGCTAAGATTTTGTTTATGGCACAAAGTACTGGCCTCACTGCTAGCAGCGGCCTTCCTCCCCACCCGCCAGAGGCCATATTTACAGCAAGGGGCATCAGACTGCACAGTCCTGCAGCCCCAGCCCATTGCTAACTGCAACTAGAGGGATAGACATGGTTGAGGTTCAGCATACCCCCCTGCAACCAGGGGGCTGGAGAATTTACCACACAGCATTGTGCATTTCCCTTACCTCAAGAAAGTTTTAAAAGAGCGCCTCATCAAATAAAAGCCTGCCTTACCTGTAAGCGGGAGCTGAGCCTGTAAGGTAAAAAAGACAGCGATCCTCTTCCACTTCATCTTGCTCCAGCAGACCATGCTGGGGTGAGCAGTACAGGATGGTGGGGAGGAAGGCACCTCCAACAGGCTGGTATCTTCTGGTTGCCTCCACAGGAAGCACTGCTTCTATAAAGGGCTTTCCGAGTCCACCTGCTGGCAGCCGCCCCAAAACGCATGCATCTTCCTCCACAGCTTCTGAGGTCTGGGTTTTACATTCTTGGTATTGATGCTTGAGGTTGGGGTTTCCTTTTGTATTCTTCTTTTCACAAGACTTTTTAAAAACTTTGATGGTTGCTAGGACCATTCTGCAATTCAGCAGCATTCAGAGGGGCCTAGAAAGTGTACGTAGTATCAAATTCAGTCCAGCTTCAAAAGCGACAAAACTATGCTCAGAGTGTATTATGTCACAAACAGAAATCTAAGGTTGTAAGCGGCAGCTACTGCCAATGAAGTAGCTTAATTATGCTTGTAAAGGCACCAAGCTCATTTTAAAGCTCCGATTAAAAGATGGACTTCACATTAGCAGCTGAAAATTGTTGCACTCACAGGGCTAGACGACAGCCTGCATCGCAGAGAGCTGGACTCCATATGGCTTTGCAGTGTCCACAAGACATAAAGCACAGCTGGCACTGCCTGCCTCATTCAGCTGTATGTAACTGAACCAGAGGAACCTTTTGATGTGAACATACCACATCTTTGTATTGTGAGAAACTCTGTGTGCAGCACTCTGGAGCCATTTTGTTCCTCAGAGGCGGAGAAGCCTGCAGAGTGGAGCACCAGGCTATCTCTGCGGGAGAGCACAGCACACATCTCCTCCCTGCGAGGTCTGACACAGGAAGCTGGGCACCACACCTACAGACTACAGGGCGCGGGATTCAGCTTTCTGCTGCTCAAAGCTGTTCTCTAAGTGAGATACTGCAACAGATCAACACAGATCACAGAATCACACAGAATGGCCCAGGTTGGAAGGGACCTCAAGGATGGTGAATCTCCAAACCCCCTGCCACAGGCAGGGCCACCATTTAATACTAGACTACCAGGCTGCCCAGGGCTTCATCTAATCTGGCCTTGAACACCTCCAGGGACAGGGCATCCACAACCTCTCTGGGCAGCCTGTTCCAGCACCTCACCTCTCTCACGGTAAAGAACTTTGATCATGCATGGTTAGAAACAATCTGGATGCATCCTGGGAATTTACAGGAATTTTCAGCCCCGTGCTGTAGGCATTGATACAGCACTCAGAGCAACACTAAACAGAGCAGCTCTGCACAGCTGCAGTGCTTGTGAACCTTCATTTCCTGCAAGTCCACATTCTCCATCCAACGCAATTGCTGTGGAACCCCCCTCATTTTCCAAAACCTCTTCTGCTCTCTTGGCCATTTCACACCCTCAGCCCTCCATTCGTTGGGCCAAGTGGCCAGGCACACAGCTGTGGGTTATGTGGCTGTCTTGAAGCACATGTGCACGTGCTGACTGACTTATCCAGCAGCCCCATGTGAAAGTGAAAATGCCCTCATTTCTTAGTGCTGCTCTGAGGGCACTAATAAGATCTCCATGAGTGCCTACACAAAACTACAGGTAGGAGCAGATTATGTTTGAGTCTCCTTTGTTTTGCTGGATAGATGTTGACCCCCCAGGTCACAAGTTGTTGGAGGTGGGGGGGTAGGTGGTGGTGGTGGTGGGAGGCAGACTGAGTCGGGAGAATCACAACGCTTGTTTCTTTACAGAACCAAGCTTGTGATCACATCTAACAGTATTAAAGCAACATTCAGTAGGCAGGGGTGGAAGCTACACAGGTAACAGAAAAAATACACTTAAACATTAACCTGGCAAATATCACTCTGGATAATGCATTGTGCTACAAGCTGACAAGACGCAAGAAAATGATTTAACAATCTTATTTCGTTACGCTTTTACTTGAGGACCTCAAAGTACTTCTGAAATTAGTGTTACAAAGCTGAGGGAGTTAAGCTTTTACAGATGAAGAAATTAAGGAAGGTGCTAAAAGTTAAAGATGAACAGGAATTGAAAGGTTCTTGTTTGAATTTTAAAACTCGGAGGTTTTGGATGGAAAGAACTATGGCTAGGGATTTTTTTTTTTTTTTCTTAATATGTAGTTATTATTCTAGACAATAAGAAGCTAAAAAAAAAAAAATGTCACAGGGTTATCTAGATCAATCTGTGTGCGTGACAGGGGAGGGGGCAGTAGGTCTGGGACGTGTAGTACTTCTTCTCTGTGCTCCACATGATGCTGTGATGTGGAATACCAATAGCAAAAATTACAAAACCATGACAAAAAAATAAAAGATTAATTACAGGAAATAGAGGAAAGGAACAAGCCAGCATAATGAAATTAAGAAAGGTGAAATCTGGTGTTGTAGAAAACTGAAAACTCAACCTTCCCCCCCATCAAATACAACGGGCTCAAAGACTGCGGAATGCTATTAATATATTTCAGGGTAAGAGCTTGGGGTGGGAAGGAGCACAGGTATCTTAAAAAATAGTGGTGGTTTTTTTTTCATTTCTGATTCTTAGAAATGAGAAAAAGGAATGTGCATCCCCAGCAGATCTGGGAGCAGGACTGGTGATCTCTGTTTCCCAGTATTCTGAAGATGACTGGCAAGGTGAGAATTATTGTGCATATAAGAAGTAAGGATTTATAGTCTTTCAAAAGCAAAGTAAATTGAAATTCTTGGAAGATGGAGACCAAGATATACATCACCTTGCAGTCTGGAATAATGAAGGCTAATATATTGATAACACAGCATATTTTTTAATTTAATAACTAATATATATGATACCATTCAATACCAAAATAATTAGATGCTAATATTACTAGTGCTGCATGCCATTCTGCAGTATGTGGACAGTAATGCTGAGTGTCTGCCCTCTCTTCGCATCAGCACGGGTTTCCTGTGTGGCTTTTCAACCCCAGAAGCTAAAAGAGGAAGCCGGAGATGCAATTGCTCATTGTGAGGCAGTGGGCAAAGCACAGCTCGTGAGAACCACTTCACATGTTGGAGTTGGAAGAGGTGTGTCAGATCCAGAACTGGCTGCACTCAGGTACATGGGGTACATGGCCTGTATTCCAGTGCAAACTGAATAAAGCTCTCTCTGTCCACTTTACTACATAAAGGCAGACTGAAATAAAGAGTTAGTGAGAAGAATAAGAGCCCTGCTTCCACTGCAGGCTACCTAAATCTCACTGGCACCTTATCCAAAAGTGAAAATAATATCATACCAGTTATTGATATTTTTGGGTACCAGCGCCTTCAGAGGAGCAAATGGCACTGCTCATCACTATTCTGCTGACCCCTGTCTCCTCCTGTTATTGATCACAGCTTCTCCCTCAGGCAGAGAGCCAGCAAATTATCACTTTGAATAAAGAGTTGAGGCCAAAGGTAAGGAAAAGGAATGAAGAGCTGTATAAGAAAGGGAGATTAATGGCAACAGTAGGCACACTGGGAGAACAGCAGTTGGGTCAGTGTGTTTTGATGTCTAGTTAGGGAAAGGTCAAAGAAATGGACTTCATTTAGAACTGTGGGTAGAGGGAAAAAAAAAAAAAAGCTTTGCATGATAGTGCTCCTAGAAATTCTCTCCTCCAATCCTTTATCTTCTACATGGAGGCAAGCATATCATCCTAATCAAAATATAATAATTGAAATACAATAATCGAAATACAACTGAAATATACAAAAGAGCAATCACACTTGCATTATGAGTTATTCTCAAAACAAATATAACCTTGGAGATGCAAATCACATGCAGTTGAGGAAAGCAGAAAAAGGGGAAGTGGTCTGTTCTCTAGGAAAAATCAACCCTGTCTTCACATGTCTTGGGACTGCACTATGAGAAACATTTTTCTTATTCTGCCACCATATTTTCCACTTATTTAGTCTTTGAATGTCTAGGAACTACACAGCACAGTTAAAATTTTGGCAGCTTCTGCCTATGTTGTGTGTTAGACAAACTCATACATGCGTTTTTAACCAACAGTTTAAACGACACAGTGTTTCAGTTTACTAGTTTCAGTCAGTTCCTAATAACCTTGATGACACTGGACTAGAGACTAAAGCCAACACTATTTCAGCTGAACCAGCAGTTATTCTCAGATCAGACAAAGCCAAGTGAGAGACATGAAAACTTCCCTGATGGGTTAGGAAGCTCTTCCTAAGTCTCGAGCTAGCTCCCAGCTAACTCAACTCTTTACCTAAATGTATGGGTGGAGGAAAGTG
Source organism: Alectoris magna (assembly GCA_030625065.1). Classification (NCBI taxonomy): domain Eukaryota; kingdom Metazoa; phylum Chordata; class Aves; order Galliformes; family Phasianidae; genus Alectoris; species Alectoris magna. The sequence continues at coordinate 104,910,267 of CM060560.1, forward strand.
CATTTTGAGAGTTACTCTACTGTGCTGGAAAGATCACAAGATTTTATCTATGGTTCCTGAAGCAGGATACAGTGGGGAATTGAGGTGATCCCCAAACACAACTCCATTGTGTTTAACACAGGTTAAGGTGCAGCTCATTATCTACGAAGTGTAACATCTTTTATAAAATAGAGAAGGCCTGCATTCAGCTGGTTCTGTGCATCAATATGCCCTTCTTTCTCTGGACACAAGAGATCCTGGAACAGTTCTAATGCAAGGATGCAAGGGGCTGATTCATCCCAGAAGCATTCCTTCTTCATACTTACTGGTTACGCTTTGACTGAAAAAAAAAGGGAAAAAAAAAAAAAAAAAAAAAAAAAAAAAGCAGCAGCGTTTGCAGTTTTAACAGGAAATATAAATGAAAACTAGAAAACAAACACACCGCAGTCAAGCTGAGGATTAAAAAAATAACTACACACTGCCCTCTGGCTCATGTATTGCTACCACAGAGAGCTTGCCTGTAATCATCACCGCAGACTGCTGGGACTGAGAACAGGTCAGTTATCAAAAGTTCTCCTAAGCCAATTTGATACAGTTAGTACTTGCAGGCAAAATTAATACCTACATCACCTGATGGCGGAGCTGGCCGACCTGATGGAGGAGACGGGAGAATCCAGATTGCAGAGTCTTGCCCCTGATTCAGCAGGGAATCAGTTATAGTGCCAGAACTAACACTACAACTATCAAAATCGGTTTTGGAGATGTTCACACAAAGATAATGGATGTTAAATAAGCAACGATTTTCTCTGATGAGAACGCTGTAGCCCCCAGCGAGGCACACCATTCATGCACTAGACCAATACACTGAAAAGAAAATGAAATTGCTGTTTACAGTATGTAAGCCCACAATTTCTATTGACAAATTGTCAAGGAGTGACAGTCCTATATTGCCTCACCGCATTTCAATGCACCATAGTGCCTTACAGTGAAGCTCCGCTTTGCTATAATTGGGCTCAACTGTGCTAATCCCCTTGGCATGCAGCAATTAATACTTATTTAGTGATAATTGCTGCATTCCGAGGGGATTAGTCCCTACCCTGCACTTTTGCCAGCACTGCACACAGAGATCTGGAAAGAAGACAGTGGCTAGCTACGGGTCTTGCTTTGCAGCTCCCAACAGGGAGACAAGAGAAGTTAGGCTCACTACATCTGCTCCCCTGTGCGTGTGAAAGTACTGCTTTTCCAAGGAAAAAAAAAATGCTTGACTGTCACTGCTCCTTGCAGCTGCATTGTGCAAATAGAAACCCTGCCACATCTAAAGAGAAAAAATCAAAAGAAAACAGACACCTGTGCAGCATCACAAAGGCAAACACAGATGAGCCTATGTTTCCTATGGGAGATGATAAAGAGGCCATGATACAGCGTAAGAACGAATTTGTATTCATTATTTTATTTCTTGTATCTAGAAGAGCCCTGTTCCTGCTACGGTTTAAAAATGTTCAGTGCAACATTGGTTTTGGAAACCTATAACGGAGATGTTAGTAAAAAGTTGAAGTGCACCCTCTCTGTATACTCATTGAGACTACTGAATATACTATGCCTGATTCTTTCATACTCAGTGAAGTCCTTATGATCTGCTCTGGATTTCTATTCTGTTTTATGCACACAAGTGACCACTGCTTCTGTCTTATCTTCAAAAGGAAGCCCAGTGCCCCTTCTCCTTTGAGCTAGTCAAGCTGCTGTCTCACATCACTAACACTTTCATCTGCAAATTTCAGGTTAATTTCCCTAATGACAGTACAGTAAATATAAAAATAAATAAATTATAAAGCAGCCTCAGTATTTTCTTGCTTGCCTGTGAAGACTGTAATTGATCACTAAGATGATGTCTTCATGAATGTAAAGGTACTATGAAGCTAGATATCGGGACCAGAGATAAGTATCTTTATTCCCTGTGTTTTGTTCAAAGGCTCATCTGGGGGAAAACTTACTTAAATGAACTGAAAATCATTTAAGCATTTAAAAGAAATCAAAAATCCAATTCACACTCATTAGGCAACCTTTTCATAAGTGTCACTGTAAAAGAGCTATGCAAGGTTCTTACAGTCACACCGCATGTTTTGAGCAATTATTTCTCTATGTCTTATCCCTAAACAATTGCTTGATTTCAGTCTAGAAACAGTAATTTGTTAACACTGGCTAATTTTAATAGGTTGAATTGACATAAGATATTCTAGAAACGCAAAGTATCTTCCTTTTTTCCCCCCAATATAAATACGCGGAATTACATATGCAATTAAATACTACCTAGTATCTCTTGAAAGTCTGTATCTTCCATGTTCACACACTAAGCCTCACACAGCTTTGTCAGGTTACCCTGTGTTTATGACTATCACGTAGAAGGTACCAAACGGGCCCTTACGAGTCCCTTCCAGCTTGGGACATTCTATGATTCTACTGAGCTCTTGGTTTTCTGGCTTCAAGTCCGGATCCAATTGGTGGATGTTCCAAGGTGTTCTACACTCACCTCAATTTCCTTTACTAGAGCTTTTAAGTTCAAAAACCTTTAGATTATTTCCACGGATATTATTTTTGAACGCTCCATAGCACAAAATGATTACAAAACAGAAAGATGAAACTTGCTGGTTTTTAGCAGCTAGTAGTCCACTGCATTCATAATGCAAAGCAGTGTAGAAAAGGAGTTTGTTAGTATCATGACCCAGGCACACCCTTTTCCAGGATTTCTGAGTAATGAAGAATTTAATAACTAATTAATTCCAAGCATTAAACATTTAGCAGTCGATGTGATTGATTGTAAGTCTATGGCACCCTCTTGTGTTCAGCAACAATATAACAGTTGACTATATTTAAAATCTTCCTAAATTAAAAAAAACCAAAAAAACAACAAAACAATATCATAACATTGTTATAATTAATACTTTTCGTATTAATGTAATACCCTTATTAATCTTATTTTACTGTGACAATCAGAGATATAGCATTAAATAGCTAAAAATTAATTCCAGATAGAACTAAATAAGGGATTAATCTGCTCTATGATATAGAATCTCACAACAATCACAGTATCAATACGTGAGATCAGTAGACAAAAGAAACACATTACTACATAATTAGAGTGCGTGCTGAGATCATCCTAATTAGGTTCTTGGCTAACAAACATCCCGTGACTTAGTGAGTTACCCAAGGTTGTCCTATGATACTGATTATCAATGAATAGAGATACTTCCTGAATATGCAGAATGAAGTTATTATTATTTAGAATATGTTCAGAAACTTCAAGCATGTCATGGTAGAGACATACGATCAAAAGTCAATTCATTTACAGCTATATTAATTTCTTATACTCAGCCTCATCTATTCTAGGCCACAATGTTATTTCCAGATATTAGGAAAAAAAGGAAATAATATGCTCAAAAGTAAATTTCTTAACGAGTCTAATACAAACATTAGCACACAGAGAAGGAGATGAAAAACAGAGCAAGAAGTTGATGACTTTCTTAAGGTAAAATCTTGCATTACGTTAACATTTACCTGCCTATTACTAAGGAAAAAGAATAACACAGATGTTTAGGATGACTTCTATTCTGCTTTACACTCCACTTCTACATACAAAAGTCTTTTTAGCTAAGTGTTTGATAAGATGCATCAATATAACAACTTCAGACAGTATTTTTCCTATAAATCCTCAAATCCAACTCAAAACACCTAGGTCAACCACTCTGTTGTAGGGCACTTTCCTGAAGTCCAACCTAGCTGAGATCCTCTCAAGTTTCAAATGTAAGGGAAGTTTGGATGATCTAAAATTGTTCCAATAAAATACAATAGCATTACAAAACTATTTCAACCTAGTTGTTACCAAAATTACCCCCTTAATAGGACAAGGGGAATGGTTTTAAACTGAGACAGGGGAGGTTTAGGTTAGATATGAGGAGGAAGTTTTTCACACAGAGGGTGGTGACGCACTGTAGCAGGTTGCCCAAGGAGGTTGTGGATGCCCCATCCCTGGAGGCATTCAAGGCCAGGCTGGATGTGGCTCTGGGCAGCCTGGTCTGGTGGTTGGTGACCCTGCATGTAGCAGGGGGTTTGAAACTAGATGATCATTGTGGTCCTCTTCAACCCAGGCCATTCTATGAAAATAAGCCTCCAATCCAAAATCAGAAAAGAGTGGGGAAGCTTATACAAATGGGAATATCAAATCTGGAAATATAACCAATACAGCAGGGGGGAAGCTTAAATCCATTTAATCAAGGGTGATTAAAAGAAGGATTCTTTTACTAGTGTGACTGGAGTTTTACATTAGACATTCACATTTTATTAACAATTAAAAGAACAGTGAAAAGCCTCATTTGAAAACACTACCTTAGGTTTAGAACCTCGCTAAATAATTACGTACGATACCTTGTACAAATACATAAATTTATGTGTATATTAAGGAGACTTATTAATATTTGCACAAGACAGAACATTTGAGAGTAAGAAAGTATTGGTACTAAAGGTAACTGATGCAGTCATTTATAAAAGTAGAAGCCTCAGCCAAAGACAGCTCCAGTGTTATTGTTTTATGATTTATTTCATATTATTGTAAAAAAAGAAAGCAAAACACAAAGATGCTTATTTCAACCAAAAAAGGAAATAGAATGGTTTCACCATGTATACTTTAGCAAGCATAAATGACTCCTGAGTGACAACAAAACAAGAACACCAAAGCAAGTGCACTTACGTGAAAGTGTGAGGGAGATAAATACTTTCAAATGTGCAATAAATAAAACCAACAACATTTTTCATAAAAATATTTTAATTTTATCAAAAGCCCAGCATCATCAATCTCACACAACAGAAGTTATGGAGTGATAGGTAATACATTCAGGTGTCTCCATTGAAAGGATCAGTCCATACCATAAAATCATTTGAATTTTCAAAATTTTTATGCCTTATATAAAAATATTTCCACAATCACATTTAATTTTAATGTTATCTACTCATCGTAAATTGTTTCCATATCTCAAGTATTTTTTTTTAAATCCCAAGTAGTAGAACACAGCGTGTTTAATACAGTAAAATGCACACATTTTTTTTCCCCCTTCATGTAGAAGGAAAACTTAATAACCTACTTCAAAAGTGCTTTCATAAATCTTTCCCATACAAGATGAGCAGTAGTATAATAATGCAATAACTACATTGATCACTTCCAATTATCTCTATTTCACTATTCTAATATATGGATCTGCCTCTAAGGATTCTAAATTTTCACATCTTCACTATGTTGAGCAGGTAATATTTGCCTGGGGGAAAATCCAATTAATTGTTCATAATCACTTCTGAATATTTGTGAACTTGCACTTAAGAGATGTGACAGGATATAAAAAGATATTCAATTCTTTTCCATGGTAGTGTAGGGCTTGTTTTATAAAACAGAATTAACTTTCAACACTTCATTCTCTACAGCTGACGAATCATCTGTTGCATACTGTGTTAGTTTCTTTCTCACTCTGAGATTACAGACCTAAAATTGCTGTGTTAGGCTTCCAAAACAAAAAAATCTACCAAATTCTACTACCAAAAGTAGTAAAAGCTTCTACGTTGTCATTTGATCAGAATGCAAAGCCAAAGATTTCAAAATTCAAGTCAGTAAACAACTTCTTTTTGCATCAGTCTCATTGGATTTACAAGCCACTATTCTTCATGTACCACAGTCAGTTACTTTCATTACTACTATTACTTCTTTAAAAGAATCAAGGCACATAACCACTACTAGACAAAGACTTACCAAGAACTCATCACGAGCCTGAAGTACACATACAATTTCCATAAATCCAATCATGGTAGCAAAACAGAAAAACAGCTCAACTTGTAAGTGTACAGACATTGAAAGAAAAATTCAGAACTCAATACATCATCTGTCATTGCAATATAAGCAAGGCTTTCCAGTCTACAGTCAGCTGAGCCATCCTGTAGTGCTGAGTCAGATAAAGTGGTATTTTCAATACCACTGTCAAATGAAGTGGTATTAAAAATAAAAAGAATTGGAGAGTGCCTATAAACAAATGATGTAACTAAGGCACTGGAAGTTTAGAACCAGACTAATCCTTTAGTTTCTAGTAAACACAGCATTTCCAAATGTGGACTATTAAGAGAAATAACACTCCAGATTTCTGTCTACTGAACAAGATTTAGTTATGGCTTACGCACAAAAGATTTTGTGTATGGCATGATTCAATCTGTGTTAGATTGTGTGAATTTACATGTGCTTCAGAAGCATTACACAAGCTCATTAACAATGCAAGGTGTAAGAATTTTCTGCATTATTAACTCAGCTCTACTATGCATAGAAAATCTTTCATGGAGCAGTCATCCAAAGTAATCCATTTGTACTATCAGCATCACCAAGGGTCTTCCTCTGCCTACAGGGAATAAAAGTGAAATAGCACAGTCAACAAACACACATACTAAAATGTATCTGACAACATATATAGTACATATATTTTGTATCTATTTATTATTAATATATTATACTTCAGTATCGCAACAAAAGATTCAAAAGCAAATTATTATCGCTACAATCCCATTGATAGAGCTTCATAAATGCTTAATAGTTGATGCTTAACTATTAGACCAAAACCTAACCTGCCCTGCAATTAATCCAAATAAAGGATAGTGACTGCGCTTACTCTGTGGGAGCCCTTCTCCCAAGAAACCTGTTTTAAACTGAAGTGCAGTTATCCATAGAGAGTTAATTATAGACACTACACTTGCTATCTTCCATAGCGGGTCTCCTACTCAGACATATCTTATGATTTGAGATACTGCATCCAGTAGACTACTTAAGGAAATAAGACAAATGTATATTAAAAAAGTAGAGATGAGTAATACACGCTGTTAATAAGAAGCGTTACAGATTCCAAATATAGTGAGTTAAGTATGCAAACTTAAGTACTTACTAAGGCTTGACACTGTAATATTCTTCCGGCGTCACAATTTTCAGTCCACCAAAGTAGTCCAGAACCCAAATATTGGTGATGTTGAATTTGGCAAAGAACCAATTATGATCCTTAGGCCAACTTTCCATCTCAGGGTGCCGAGTGAATAATGCCTTTTTCGCTAAGGCTGCTTCTGAATCATTCACCTGAACAACAGCCAGCAAAATAGTAAGACAGAGTCACAAGGAAGACAAATATTATCTACAACACAATTCTGACTACAGAGTGTTCTTCTTCATTTAGCCATATTTTGCCCCAAAGCGCTCATTACTGTGACACAGTCTACTTATCTTCAGGATGGTGTACAACTGTACATGAGACAGGCAAACACTCCAAGGGAGTTGCTTTCAATACTAAATCAAAAGGGTGCTTTAAAGTAAGCAAGAGCAAGAAAGTATTTCATCGACATGAGATTAAGTCTTTCTTGTGTTCTCTAGGGAAAGATGCAGGCTGACAGCATTGAAAAACATTGATTCCACTCTGATACAAAGACTATAACCAACCTGACACTGATCTTTTTAAAGACAACTGGATAAAACAACACCCTACACTGTGGACAAAGAAGAACTTTATTTTAGAGATGAAAATTATCCGAATCCACAGACATTTATTAAAAGATCCTAAATGGATACTTAAAGCTCTTACCAGAGAGACAGTGAATAAATAGTAGAATAATGAGGTACAAAGCTTTGCTTTTGGTTATTAAAAGACAACTGAATGATTTTGGTATGAATTAAGACATCAGCTTTTACTTTTTAATAGAAAAACAAGCAGTGATATTAACTATCCGTTTACAGAGAATGAAATCCTCATGTGAAATTGTTTGTTGAAGCACTGTCTGCTTTCAGTAGCTTTCAGTATGTAATCCAGAATGATGTTTTTGGAGACAGATTTTTTTTTTTTCCTTCAGATTTTCTCCATGTTCAAGATCTAAAGTGAGCACAACCTGACCGGACAAACAGAAGCCAGGGGGAAAAAATGAAGTGTCTTTGGCATTAGTACTTAAGCAGGAACAGTATTCAATTAAGAATAAAAATTGAATAAGAGCTTAAAACCAAGGGTGTTAAGTGTTTTGTTTTCGATCTTAGTAATGATAGATTTGTAATTATATATATAAATTATCAAATTAGATATGATTCTTCAAATCAGTAAGCAGCAGCAACATCATACGCCATGATCCTGGACGTTATATGGAACAACAACAAATCACAAAACAGAGAAGTATTCCTGCTGCATTATGAGAAGGCAATGTTTCACGTGTAATTTTACCTCCTCTGAACCTGCTCACTCAGGGATACCCACAAACCAAACAGTGTTCAGATGCATTCAAGCACGCACACATACGCACATACCTTGAAATAACAAAGTGTACAAGAGAAGGGAAGCTGAAACGTGTGACTACTTAATGTGCAAATGTTTAAAGCATCAAATCAACAAGAGTTCTGGATACGGTACAAAAGCATTCAGAATAAACAGTACCGGAATTAAAATAGTTCCGGTATTGATGACAAACCTCAGGAAGGCAATTAAAGAATTGCTGGAGTGTAATGTAATCTGAAGTATGAAAACACCAAATACAAATTCAGGCTTTCACATAAAAGACACCAATGATTAGTCCTCATCCTCACCAATCATCCTTAATAATGGGATTAAGATCTTCAGTGAATAACACACACAGTTCTAAATTACTTCTATGGCAGCAACAGCACCAGGTGAGACAGTAAACTTTTTCTATGGCTAGTACTTGTATATTTGTTTACTTCAGCAAAGTTTGGGTCACGCATGTGTCAAAGCGGTTGGGCCACAGAACCTAAGCGAGCAAAAGACATAAGTGAAGCATGAACTTGGACATTTTCATCGTGGACATTTCAGTTTCCAAAGAGATCCAGTGCAAACTTCCCACCGCTTACCTTTACAATGCTCCCACAGAAGATTATGTGGGCACAGAGAGGGTTCTGGGGGTCATATCTGTGCTTCTTGCAGTACGGAGTCTGTGCCAAAGACACAGTTAGGGAGGCATTCGAATTGATCTGAAACACAGACGGTACGATAAGAGGTTTGTGTACCTTCGCGAGAAAAAGTTACACCATGTTTCCAGCTTTTTGAGGAAGTTGCTTAACTGCGAAAAGCTCTGACTCACCATTAGTCAGCACTACCTGCTACCAGCTGCCTCCCTCCACGTGACCGCCCTAGGGCAGCCCGATAAACCTATGTCACGAACCCGGCGAAGGAAACTGCTGGCTAACAGCTTACATACCAGAGAAATCAGGCTATCTGCACCACTGAGACGCACGGTTAAGCTATTTTAACGCATCACAGCAACAGCCGAGCCGCAGACACACGCAGCCGCTCGCTCACCTCCAGGTCCTGCACGGAGATCTCCATGTCGGTCAGGTACAGGTAGGGGACGCCGCTGCCGCCGCCAGGCCCCGGGGCGCCGTCGCTGATGGAGAAGATATTGGCGAACGGGCGGCCGCGCAGCCCTTCCTGCGCGGAAAGCGTGGCCAGCGCGCCCCAGTCGCAGTTGTGCAGTACGAAGCGCGCCATGCGCGCCGCCTCCTCGGGCGGAGGGATGGTCGCGCGGGCCGACACCGCCAGCACGGCCGCCCACAGGAGCGCCAACCGCACCATGACGCACCGCAGCTGCCACCGACGCCACAGTCTATCGCAAGCGCCGCGGCGACAGACTACAACCCGGCGCGGGGTGGGGCGCGTCACTCCGCTCTCCGCCAATCGAAGCCGACCTTCCCGACAATCAGCCAATGGGAGATGACGGGAGGCGGGGCCGAGCGCGTCGGCTGCCCGAGGTGGTAAACAACTCTGACAGGCCTGGCTCGCGGTCGGGAGGAGCGGGGAGGGGGGCGGGGCCACGGTGATCCAGCAGCCAATGAAAGGCCTCGCCGGAACTCCCTGCCAATCGCATTTCACGAGATGCAGAGGGGAGCCTCGCTCCACTTCAATCTTACCGAGTGTGTCGCCACCAGCGTGTGCGTGCGGCTGCGCGTTGTAGAGAAACCTACCCTGACTCAGTGCCACAGTATTGGGGTTTACGGGAGCATAAACTGAGATCAGCAGCAAAAATGACAGGTTTCTATACTTCAAATATTTATTTCGTGCCTGTTCGAGAAATATTCTCCAGCGCTATTTTGCAGCACCTTCAGCATGCCTGGTGCAGATGGAGGAATAGAACAGGAGTGCAACAAAGCACGAAGTGTGCCACAACCAGCCTTCTCGGTTCTTTTCCACATTCAAATCTCTGACAGAACTTGATGGGGTCAGTTGCTAGCTCATGATCCAGCTGTATGCAAAGGTGAACTTCCAGCTAAAATATCCGGGTAACAGTGACAAGAGCAAAATATTCCACGCTGATGGAATCTGCCAAAGAACAGCCTTACAGAAAAGAAAGGGTGAGACTTCCTATGAAGACTGCAAAAGCCTTTTCTCCAAGAGTTCTACTTGCAATAGGATCACCTCAACATTCCAAAGCCCTTCTAGCCAAACCCCAAAAGCCACATTAAAACAGGCAGACTTTCAATCTCCCAGAAGTGAATATGCCAAGAGTTTTCCTTTAACTTCACTCATATTAATGGAAGGTGTTACATTACAAAGATTAGTCCCACGTGCCTGTTCTGGAGTCGTTTTTGTCTGATAAATGCTCAGGTCCAGACCGTAATGGTTTCCAACCCTTCAGCTGGAGCAGGTCACATGCTTACATTTACCCGAGGAAATGGCCACAAGTTGTACCACAGGAGGTTTAGATTAGACATAAGGAAAAACTTTTTCTCTCAGGGAGTGGTCAGGTACTGGATTGGCTGCCCAGGGAGGTGGTGGAGTCACCATCCCTGGCAGTGTTCAAGAGGCGTCTGGATGAGGAGCTAAGAGATCGGATTTAGTGGCTTGTGCTACCAACGGTAATGGGAGGACAGTTGGACTGGATGATGTTGTAGGTCCTTTCCAACCTCATGATTCTATGATTCTTACAAGAGGCCCTTCAGGGCTGCAAGCAAAGCTTCTTTCTCACCATGCATGCTTCTCATGTGACATCTGTCCCCGAGTACCTCTTCATATGGCACGTGTGTATCCAGGCACCAGCTGACGCTGTGGGCATGTGAGAACGATCTGGCTGTGGGCTGCCAGGCCAATGAACTGATAGGCCTGTGGGAGTGACAGTGTATGCCAGAGGAGTCATTCGTTGGGCTGAACTCAGGCAAGCCATCTCATCTCGAAGAAAAATAAACCGCGGATCCATTTATGCACTGTCCTGTAGCTGTGTACAGGCAGAATAAAAGTATTTTTCCTTTAGTATTCCTCTCACTTCCAGGGAGCAGGCAGTGGCATCCCTCTGGAGAATGGGAAACACTGAAACACGGAGCCTTCCGCTGCTGCCCTCTCCTGGCAATGCTCCGAAGAAACTTGGTCTGTTGTAGCACAGCAATAAGAGCACCCGTGCTTCTGATTTGGAGCAAGTTCTATCTCAGGGCAAAGTGCTGAGGAGAAAATACGACAAGAAAAGAAGCTAGTATGAGAGAAAAGAAGGCTGCTTGAAAGGATGCTTTTATATAGATGGGATTATGGGCTACATTTGGAGGAGGTGCAGGTTTGAAATGTGTTGAAAAAGACTGTGACTGTTCTGCAGAAGTGAAAATAGTATGGTAAAGAGGGTCAGAAATGATTTAGAGTTCCTAATCTGCTTAGTTTAGGACTTAAGATGAGGAACGCATACTGCAACAAGCTCTTTTTGTTAGAGATTTTGCTTGCTGAAGTATAGATATTGCTTCCTCTTTTTCCACCAACATATATACATGCAAACACTCTTCTTTTTCACAGCAGTTCTGCCTTCTGAGAACCAGAAGGAAGGGTTCATCTTTTCCCCACTGCAGCTAAAGGGACAAGTGGTCCCTTTGTGACAAATGGTAGGGGAGGGTGGGGGGGGTGAGGATGGGTGCATGGCTGATTTTGCTGGGGCACAGGACAGTGTTGTAGGGAGCAAATGGGAGGTGGTTGGTGGAGTCAATACAGGAAAGAAGGGATGTCACAGAAGTGAAAAAGGATAGAAAGGAAAGGAGATAAAGGATATGATGGAAGGTAGTGGGTTTTTTTTTTCTTTTTTTTTTCTTTCTTTCTTTTTTTTTTTTTTTTTTTCCGGAAAAAGAAAATACATAAAGGTGGAAGCTTATATGTTACAGAATTTACATTTATTAGCAGAACGTATTTGCCAAATGTGGCTATCTGCCCTTCAGCAAAAGAGTGTACATTAACGGAGGTGTTCCCCAGACAGTACCACTGCACATGCAAGTTTTTCCTCTCCTTCCTCTCTTACTGCAGCTCCACAGTGTCCTGCAGCCCTCCCTGTGAGCAGCCACCATGGGGTGCTGCTGCCCAGCTCTGCTCACCGTGCTTGCAGAGGCCAGCAAACACACCTGCTCACAGCCCTCTTAGGGGATTTGGGCTACGTCCAGTGGGCCTTCATCGCTGGACAGCTTTTGTTGACACGAGTTGTGTTGGCTCTCTGTGTTGCAGAGAGCAGTATTTATTAGGCTGAGTACTCTCCACTGTGGGCAATACACACCAGCATATAGACTGCCTTGCACACTGCACTGAATGAAGGGAGCTTGTACTGGCCTCCTTCTTCTTGGATGGCTGTTGGGTGAACCTGTAGGGTGAAGAATGCACCTAACTCCTTTTGCTTGCTCTGAAGCAATGTTATCTGAAGTAAATGTCCAGACCTCTTTCACTTCCTCAGCTAGATTGCAGAAAGGAGAAGGATTCTCTCTGTTGTATTGCAATGTGTCTAGAAGCGTCCAGGATCCTTGCATAACAAATTCAGAAAAGTGTTGCTAGCCACCAGTTCCCCTTTTCAACTTATGTTCTTATTTACATCAGCAAAGCTGCAAAGAAAAGGTAAAATCCTACTGTAATTGAGTCACTTTACTCCCTCCAGGTGTTGGCCAGGTAATAGAAAAACTGTAATTTTAGTGTAGTTTACATACCGTGGGTTGGAGGATGTATTTGCGGGCTGCGTCTCATTTTAGCTAGAAAGTCAGCGAGGTCTCCACCCTGCCCAGTGTTTCATCATGCTCCGGCTGCCCTCTTCATAGCTGCTTTTGCCCTGAGCCAGCTCTGCTGAGATAGCATGGTTGTTTGATGGGCTGGGCAAGTTTTCTCTTCAGATGAAGCCTAGCTGGGAGCTGGGCCAGGCTTCCTGTCTAGATCATGCAGTCTCTCCATGAACAGAAACCTTTCTTTGTGCAGATAACGCTTGCGGGCCGTGCAGTCTGGTCCCGAATAGTGCTTGATTTGTGAGCCAGGCCAGCTCTCTGCATCCAAATGACAGCCAGAGTGATTAAAGTCGCTCGCCGCTGCATTTGACAGAAGGGACTGACCTCTGAGTCAGCTCTGGTGAAGCTGAAGTACTCAGTGCTTTGAAGTGCCAGCACTGGGTGCCACATGAGTCCCACCATGCAAATTGTTTCTAAAAATGTTAGTTAGTTATCAGCCTGAGGAGACACCAGCCCTGCTGGACAGTGCAGTACAGCTACTGTTAAGAAACTTTGCACCATACAGAATTTTACTGGACACAAAAAGGTGTTGTGTGCTTGTGCCTAATATATTTGTTTGTTCTTGACCTCAAAGTTCCCAAATTACATTTAGTTTCTGCCCTTTTTGTCTGTATATATTTCAAAAGAGAGGTGAAGTGAACAGAGCGCTGGCCCAGCATTCAGCAAGAAGTCCTATCTTTTTAACAGCTGCTACACAGAGCATGGCAATGCAAGCTTTCTTTGTGTGTAACCTGCTAAGGAGCAGAAATGTTCTGTTTTCAGTCAGAAAATCTTGCTGTTGAGTCAGAGCTTGGGCTGCTTGCTGAGGAACCTGGTTAGAGGGCAGCTGTGACACTTTCTGCGATGCTGAGATGTGCAGTAGGACTAGCTTGGGAATGATGTAGTAAAAAGCACTGTATCCAGCACAGATACCAGAGACTGTGTTAGCAACACTGTTCTGATTATAACTTTGTGTTTCGATTAGGTCTTGTTGCATATTAGAGCTAGTAATGGGTGGAGAACCCTTCAGCCTAGAAACAATCCAGCAATGGCTGCTGCTGATAATATTTGTCACATCACTGTATTAATAGAATGTGATGCAGCCATGCCAGATAGTACCCCGGTTCAATTTGTTTTCTATAGCCAAGTGGATCAGCAGTGAAAGCAGAGCTCTCTGAAGAAATTTAAGTGGTGCAAAAGGCGATGCTAGCCTCCTGTACACCACTCATCCATCCTAGGTTGCCTGGTGTAAGTGGGAGTGGTGAATCAGTGTGATTCAGAAGATCACACTGATCTTCCTCCTAAGAGCAGAACCACTGCGGCAAGGCATTGCAGGTGAAATTCGCCCTGTATAATACCGTGTTTTTCTAAGTTGGCTCTGTTCAGGGACAGCTTTTGACCAGATCCTGGAACTTATGGAGCCTGGCTAATTTGTACAGAGCCATAATGCTAGCACTCAGGTGCAGCCTGGCAATCAGGAACATTTGAAATGATTCAACCTTTTCTGTTAGTGTCTATCAACTGCTTTTTACGTGATCACTGTGCAACACACACAACCTTACACTCCCTATCCAATGCAGCTCAGTGAGAGTCTCTTATATCCATGCTCCTTCATTTTAATCAAGCATCTTTGGTAACGAAACATGCCCATTCACCTCGGCTCCCAGGGGTGTACAATGTGTGGCACGTGAGTCTGTGTGTATGAGCGCATGGTCACATGTGAGCATGTGTGCGTGTGTTCTCAGATGTGCCTCACTGCAGCTGCAGAATTAGAGCAAAAAATATCGATAGTACAAAGCGTTCCAACTGACTTCATTTCCTGCCGATAACTCCCTGAAGAGGAGGGTGAGGCTGAGCATTTGCAGCATTACTTTAATGCTGAGAGGCGAGGGCAGGGTTAGCAGGAGCAGATACTTCAGAATGCAGCCAGCAGAATGGTGGGTTCAAAAAGCAAGTTTCCCATAGAAAATGCTTTTCACGTTCACTTCCTGTGAGCTTGCCTTTGTCGAAGGAGTTGATGTACAAACCCAGCCCAAAACAGGATGCTGGCTTTTTGAGTTGGTTGCTCTTTGAAATGCAAGTTCTTTTTTTTTTTTTTTTTTTTTTTTTTTTCCTGTGGCCACCCCATCCCTTTTATTTTTCAGTTGAGAATTAAATTGCTTGAGTGGAATCAGGAAAGGTTGAGACCTCCATTTCAGGAGAGTCAAAAACTCAATCTGGTAACAGCTTCTGGTTAATAATATAAATTCTGAAGAATGATGTGGGTATCACCACTCCACTTTGGACACAGAGATGGACAGAACAACCTCAGATAATGGTAGTGACAGGCATGTTCTAATAAACTCTAAACAAACATTTTAACCAAACACAGAGATTCAATCTATCTTGCAGAGACCCACAGCTCCCTCCACCCTCTGCGAATCCACCACCCTCACAAACACACCTTCCTAGATTCAGTGCCCACATTGACACACCCAAACAAACTTGCTATGGGGACACAAATATCTGAGTCAAAATTTCAGTTGCCCTCCAAAGTTTTCCTTCCTGAGAGGCCTCTGAAGAAAGAACTGCCACGTCCCCACATGTCCTTTCTATTGATTTAGTATCACAGAGATGTCCCTTACTCCATAATTCATTGCCAAAAAGCAAGAGGTCAGCAATTATTATATATGGCATTGCTAAGCATGGCAGAACTAGTTATATGACGTCTTTTCCAGGCACGCCAGGATGAGTGATTGCATATAGAAGGAGCACCAGTCGTTTGGTCTGAAGTGAACTTGCTCTTTTGGCCTCACACGTATCAAAGAAAAGCTGCAAAACCCAGGGGTCCTCATGCACAGCATTTTCATTCCCAGTGAAATTTGTATTAATCTGTCTGTTTTAATGTTATTTGTGATGACTGTTGGTTTGTTTTTTTTTTTTTTTTTTTTTTTTTTATCTCCTGAGAAGAACAGATGTAGAAACTTCTTTTGCACGTACCAACAAATGAATCTCACAGACATCCCAGAAGGTCTGTAAACAGAGATACAGAGGGTCACACTCCAGAATATTTCACATTCATGCTTGCATGTACACATCATGTAAAACACTCAGCTCCTCAGTACAACCTCCCTTAATAACATTTTTCAGAAGGTTCTTGCAGTTAAAGCATGTGGATTGTTTGTAATGTATTTTTTGGCACTTTTCAGTCCAGAAAAAAAGAAAGCCTAAAGCAAATCCACACCTCTTGTCTTCCTTTCTGGAGAAAAACATGCACCCTATTTTTGTGCCTTTCTCTCCTTGCTTGTTCGGGAAGGAAGAATAAACATTAATAAACTGAGTACGGTGTACCATGCTCAGAGCAATGGCATTTGGGAATTCTGCCGGCAGAAAAGATTTACTTCATGGCAAGATACTTTGGAGCATAAATAAGTGGAGTGGAGAAGTGTGGGGGGATGTAGCTGCAACTCCCTGTGCTTTATTGGTGCGGGTAAAGTGATACTATCCCTGCCTAGCAGTTTCCTTTTCTATAGGCCCAAGCAGTTTCCTCCACAGAGTAAAACTTCTGAAAGCAGAAAGAAAATACTGAGCACAATGAAGCAACCACGGTATCTAATTGGTATCTAATTTTAGCGGTCTGTTACATGACAGACAGCTTCAAAATGACATTTGTGACCAATGCCCACAGTGAATTCCCTGAGCATGAAATTCTCCTGCTGCTGCTACAGCAGGCGAAGCACAGGCGGCCAAAAGTGTCTTGCCCTCCCCGCCCCAACCTGCTTCTCATCGTTTCAGTTCCTATCCACCCAACTTGTGCAGAACTTTAAGAAATGAACAGGATTTCCAACCAAGAAGGAATTTCAATTTTGTATTCCTTTTAGAATAATAACCTCTATTTTCTTAGAGTTCCTGTTGCAGCAACTGCTGGTTGCTTACACTAGAGAGGATTCAACTAATCCAGTGATTCAGCAACAGAAGATTATTTTGCCCTCTTGCCTAACTTCCAGATTGCAACAACTCAGTGTATCATTCTTTTGGCTAAGGACTGAGAAACACTGTATGTTGAATTTGGGAGATAATGAGACCATGATTTAAATCTACTAATTCCTATCCTTTCTAAAGAACCACAGGAGTTCTGCAGCATTCAGTACTGCAAAAGTTAAGCATGCCATAAAAACAACTATATTGAGACAATTTATTGGTACCAATAATCTGGGATTTGATGATGTTCACATTTAAATCCATTCTGGAGTGTTTTCCTCCACAGGCAACAGAGACTTGTGAAACATTGCAAAGGAAAAGTATGCACCGCCTTCAGAAAAGATGCTTTAACCCTCTTCTGCCCTCAACACAATGACACAAAATTGTGTCACTCGAAAGGCAAGGAAGCCAAGCAGAAGTCAAAGGGGGTGTTTCCAAATTCCTCTGCACCACCCTGCTCTCGGGAGGTGGGGACTGAAATTCTTGAGGAGGAGCATGTGCAAACAGTTGCTAAAACAGGAACAAGATGTATAGTTTACAACACTGCAGTCTGAATGGAAAGGGAAACCATAGCAAAACATTCCTGAGGCTTAGTTTTTCCCATCTGAGTTTTTGCACCTCCACAGAAGCTTCTCATTGCCAGTGTACAAGTCTACCCTTCCCTTCAAAAGGAGGGATGAATGTCCTGCAATTTCTGTCCTAGCAATGTGAGAAATGAATTTGGAATGGAAAGAGCAAGTCCTGCGCTAGAGCTAGCCAGTGACACCTTGCATGGGGACACTGTACTTGTGGCTGCTTTTGTGCAGCACCTTTCTCAGTGAAGCTGTGGTCTCTCTTTGGGGAATCACCCAACAGCATGTTAGTACTGCTGATACTGTGCCTGGGAGTCCCAGCTGTGGACCAAGGTACCAAAGTCATATCTTCTGTGCAAATGCATTGCCACCTGATTTCTGCTCCTTTTCCGCCTCTCAGACTACTCTGAAGAAAGTCCACTGCAAATGAAACTGGAGGAAGAGAAAAGGGACGGCGTAGTTAAAGGAAGAAAAGATCTGACTCAAATACAATGAGGAGACCCTGCAGATTTGGAAAGAGAAGAGGGAACAGGGGAGAGACTGAGGCAGATGTTGGGGAGCAACTGCCAGCAAAAGAGAAATAGAGGCAAAACTGGGCTGGGAAGAGAAACAAATAAATAAATAAATGGATGAACAAGGTGGTAGAAATATGAAGGGGAGATAGAAAGGGAGGGAGAAAGTGCACACACGGTGTCCCCAAGTTTGGGCACAGCAGCAGAGTTTGCTGCTTGTTGTCTCATGAGTCCCGCACTCTGGGAAGGACAGTATCTGTTTAGATTTGTGTCTAAATTTAAACTCTGATTGCCTTGCCTCCCCTCCTCTCCTCTCGTCTCCCCTCCCTCCCTTCCTCTCACCCACCCGCCCTTCTTCCTTGTTCGTAGTGCAGGGCCACTCACTGGGCTCTGTCAGTTTTCAAGCTGAGCGGGAGCGTGGATATTACATACCCTCCACAGCAGCGTGATTTTGCTCTGGCTCAGCTGAAGTTTTCCCACAGATAAGAGGGAAAGGGGTGGGGAAAGAAGATTGCTCTGAGGACACCTCTCGCAGGACATGGAGGTAAAGAAAACTTACATTTCCACTTGCTTATGCCTTGCTCCTAGATCTGCATTAGCTGCACCTTGCAAAGCAATTTCTCACCTCAAAGGCTCAAAATGCCTTGTTGTTGAGGTTCAGATAAATGGCTCTCCCCCACAATTCCAGCCTCAGCCGTGGACCTCAGAATGTTTTACAGGGTTCAGATTTGGAGGTGGGGGGATGGCATGGGGAGAAATTACATCTGTGAAAGGGGAATGAGAAGGACTGCCATTTACTTTAGCAGTTAGTCTCTGAGGTAGGAAAACGAGTTACATTTTAATAGGAATAATTTCGAGACAGGGATTTGAAAATTCAGTAAAATTGTGCATGTGAAGAGAAGCGAACAAACTGTACAGGATTAGTGGACTCCTTGGGGTTGATTCCTAGCCGATACATAGAACAGGAGCTGTGATTTAGACCCACTTGCCCCCTCTGTTCCACGTGGATCTTGCAGTATCACTTTCATTACCAGCAGCATTTTGGTTCAGGAAAGCAAACTTGAGAGCCGTTGCTGCGGCAAGGTGAATGAACAGTGCAGCCACGGGACAATTGCCATGCTTTTCTTCACGCCGTGTGCCTTGTGCTTCTAGGGAATAGGAGCTCTTGTATCTTGGCAGGCACACTGCTGATGGACAGGGGTGTGGAAGTAGGAATAAGAGTCCCCTGCCTTTTTAGTCCAAACCTTCTCTTGTATAGCAGCCTCTTAGGCAAGGTAGTTCATCTCTCTTTGCCTTCTTTCCCATTCATTTGAAATGGGAGTGACAGTGCTTGCTTTGCTCGTGTGAGATTGGATTCACTAGCTTTTCAAACCATTTTCAAGTGGCAGAGGAAAAATTGTGTTTAGGAGGGGCATGGAAGACAGAAATGCGATTACAACATCGGCAAAACCTCAAATGACGAAAGTGGACTTTGGGTATTTCTTTCAGCAAAACACAAATCTTACCAAACACTTTATATTAATCTTCCCAGAAAAGCCTTTTCTTTGTGCATTGGTGTGGCACCAGCAGTGTGGAGCACACAACAAAGCCAGGCAGCACTGTAATTTTTCTTTGAAGATTTCAAGCACATAACTCATCTGGGCAGTTCTGATAACGCCCAGGTGTTAACATCACAGTCCTTGTTATCTGTGCTGGCCTGCCCTGCAGACAGGGGTTAAAGATCAGGCATGTTCATTACAAGATAAGTCCTCAACAGACTATCTAAAAAATTTTGGTGTTGAGCAGAACCAAGCATTGCTGGAACCAGTGCAGCATAGGTGATACGCGGCATGACAAATACAGAGCTCTATGAGGGCTTTTAAGTTTGTCAAAGCCTGGATCAGTAGCTACTAATGCTTGCTTCCTACTTTTTCACCGTGTAGTATCCTGTCACGTCTCAGAGGGGCTGTTGAACTCTTAATTTGTTATCACACACATTATTGTTAGCACAGGAAGTAGCATATGGAGCAAAAAATAATTGAGCGCTGAAACAGATATTCTATCTTGTTGAGGACACTTTGCCCCATCTCCTGTC
This sequence comes from Alectoris magna, assembly GCA_030625065.1. Classification (NCBI taxonomy): domain Eukaryota; kingdom Metazoa; phylum Chordata; class Aves; order Galliformes; family Phasianidae; genus Alectoris; species Alectoris magna. Next base: position 104,930,400 of record CM060560.1, read on the forward strand.
CTCTCCACACACAGGGGACTACACTTCTCAATATTTTCTGCTGTCTGCTACAGGGGTGTTTTAGAACTGCAAGGCACAAACCTTTGTTTCCTTTCGGGAGACGTATCACACTTGCAGTGGGTCTGACTGTCAGAAAGCTTCTCTCAATTGTTTAGCCTATGACTTTCATCCTTTTGATTCTGAGCCTCCACCCCTATTTCCAACTCTTTTCTCATGCTATCTTGTTTTCAGATCAGCTGTCGATTTCTGCATCTATTCTTATTTTTAAAACACCTCAACTCCCCAGGCACATTTTTAATAGTGTGTGGGGGGGTGGGTCTTCCCTCCTTGCTCCCACCCTCCAAAAAGGTGGTTGATGTCCCAAACTTAAGATAGTAGACCAAAACAAAGCAAATTGCAAAGACCTGCTCTTTGCAGGTTCCCACCTGCCAATATTCTACTTCTTCCTGAGAGCTTTTCACAGGCAGCGTGTGCAGGACACGGAGGCTCATCACCATTTTTGCTTTAAAAAACATGTAATGGTCCTGTGTGACAGGAACAAGAAGTTCTGTCATTTCCCTTTTTGCTTCATCGGCAGCGTGCAGAGCTGCTCAGCGTTTTGCTGCTGGCATAACTGGCAAGTGCTTTGCTCTAGTGGGACACGTGAGTATTACCAGCATTAGGGAAAGAAAGGCAGAGGGCTGACCTAGACAGATGATTTCCATCACATCTCTGGCAGGAAGACCCTGTTTTTGAAGAATCTACAGAAGCAAGACAAAAAAAGCAGCGAGTCCCTGTTCTTGCCACTTCATATAATTTTGTAGCCTGCTGATGTTCAAGACTTTGTTTGTTTTGTTTTGTTTTTGCGAAGACCCAGCTCCTTGATGCAAGATAGATTTGAGAACTGGTTTTCATTCTAGTGTTAAAGCTCATCAAATGAGCTTGAAATCATGAATCTACCACAAACAGACTGTTAGCTGCAAGAGTCCATAAAGCAGCCACTAAATCTTTGCACTTACAGTAGAAAAAGGATTGTGTTGGTTTGTTAGTTTACACTTTTGGAATTGGTCCAAGCTGTTTCACTCTCTTAGTTGTATCAAACCTTACTGAAAATGTTGTGATTTAAGGCATCCACTGACAGTGCCTGTGGCTTTCTACAACTCATATTTAACAGCAGTCATGGCATTCCTCTTTCCAGCCTCTCTGTAGGAGCTTGGGAGCATGCAGACATTTGAACTTCACTCACGAAACAAGGATCCAAGCCAGAGTTCCACTTTGGTGGCTCCCCATGGTGCTCTGGGTTCCCTTAGTGGTGAAGATGCTGCAAGTAGCTTTATTTCAGGAAGACTCCTCTCTCCTTTGTGCCTACCAACAGATTTCATGTCTTTCTTTGCTGACATCAATTCCGTGTCTCTTCTACAGTTAATTTCTGCTGGATCTTGATTTTTCCTGTTGTTACATCAGCTAAGCAGAGGAAAGGCTCAGTTCTAAGTAGAGGCTTTGCTCAGTTTTTCACTTTCCTACTGTGCAACTTACTAGACAATTCTCTAGTCCCCAGCACAGTGCTCTCCCTACACCACAATGTCCTCATCTGGGACATCTGGGGAGTGTTGGCTCCACCGTTCTTTTCAGTAGACTTACCTTTGTTGGGTGAAGATACCACGAAGAGGCCCTGGGACTGCTCCAACTCCTCTAGCTAGGAACAGAGCTGCCCAGAGAAAATTTGTCTGACTCTCTTCCCCATCTCACTGGGAGCCCGCAGAAACGTCTCTGGGTTCAAACACATCCCCTAACTGAGCTCCCTCAGACTGGCAAGTCAGAAACCATTTTTGCATTTTGCTGTGGTCAACCTAACATCACAATAGAGCACATTTCCAGGTCTAGTATCCCAACTCCTGCATCCCTCCAGCAGCCATGGGGAACGATGCTCCCTCCCAACATACAAGGGAGCTATCCTTCTGCAGAGCTGCTTACCATGACCTAGAAAAACTGCACAAAGTGCATATCATCTGTCACCCAAGAGGACTGAAGTGGAGGGAATGAAGAATGTGTAGCCAAGAGGGCTGAAATTTGTGTCCCCTATGGTCCCCATAGCAGCAGAACAGTAAGCCATGTAAAGGTAGGCTGAGTTGAGTGAGTTCCACCCTTGCAGCCATGGATTCAAGATAAGTACAGGCAGTATGCCATGGCTAGCTTTGCCAGGAAACAATTTCCCTTTCTCAGGAAGCTGTTCTGTTTGGTTTTCAATGCAAAAGTTAAAATCTTCCTTTTCCATTACTCTTTATTTTCTTTTTGCTTAACAGCAAATGCACTTATCTCCAATGTTTTCCACCAATCTCATAAAAATAACACATTAATGCAGAGAGTCTGCATCAATAATGGGAAGAGTGTTTAAATATATTAAGAGAGGTACCATATGACCCCAATTTACTCCTTAGGTCTGGACAAGTTTAATTTTGCCTGACAGTAAATAGCATGTCTGTAGCAGAGCTGGAGAGGATCAAGTTTGCCAGACATCTACAGTGCAGTGACTAGATGAAGCACCCTCTTGACAGACAGGAAAGAAAAAAATCAGAGCCCATGGGGATGCTGTGACCCTGATTTTTACCTGGAGGGGACCCAGGATGAATAGCATGCAGAATCTAATCTTTTCTTGTGCCAGTAGAGAATTAATCTTCTGAATGAATCTTCTAAATCCTTCCTGTCCCTTATTCCCCATTTTGACTTTTGTGTGTGTGAGTTTGTGTGTGTGAGTTTCATCAGTCATGGTGAAAGCTTTTTGGAAAAGCCTTCTTTCCTGTACTCCACAGTCTAATTGGCAGGACATATTACCACTGAGCAGCACATTATGCATACCTTCTCTACCACATTCCCAGGACCTGCTAATCTGAAGAACAGGGAAAACATCAGAACTGCTTTACAGATAGCTGCCATAGGTATTGCTAGGAAGCTCTGCTGGCTTTCAACTAGGAATTGACCAAGCCCATACAAACTAGGGGAGATTTTCTCCTCTGTTTCCAAGCAGTTGGTTAATAGCTCTATAGGGGTGGATGCTCTTTTTCCTAGACACAAACTCTATAACCTCATTTTGGGATCTGAGATAACAGCTGTAATAGCAGCAAAAATAAAAGCTGTTTGGAGAACTTGTCTCTTGTTACCTGTAGGTGGTATAATACTGCAAAGACACAGCCTATTTCGATGTCTTATGGACAATTATATGCCATCAGCATCTTGAAACACAGCATGGATGAGGATGAATTTGGTCTATAGACAGGAGATCTGTTGTGTAAGAAGTTACTTTACAGATTCACTGCACAGTTGCTTCACACCTAGGTCCTGTAAAAGGCCTGGGGCTCTTTGTTCTAATGGTGTTTCATGTAGGTGTTTCACTTCATCCAAGCCACTTAAGTATCCAGCTATATTCTCATGCCAGAAATGCTTTTACATTTGCATCAAGTCTGAGGCATACCTCTGTGGTATCTTCTCCTCAGTATATGGGTGTTGGTAATGTACTGATGGAGACGAAGCTTATCTGCCCCATTGGCACAGAAAGACGTTTTCACCTGTGAGAGAGAAGAGATTAGACTAAATTCCTGTCAGATAGGAATGCATCGCTTGCTAAAAGGAGCTTCTTCAAGTTGTCTTCAAAGACTCAAACCTCACTTGCTGAATTGACACCTCATACAGATGCATGTCATTTTCCTTCTGTTCTTTGCATCAAATTTTAATAGAACTCAAACCCCATACAACAGCCAACAAGGTGGTAAGCTCTTTTTCATAACCTAGTGTGCTTGTGCAAATAAACCTGTTCACCCTTTGTAATGAGATGCACACTGTTTTGGTCAGCATGGATGACTAGTGGCCAGTCTGCAAAGGATATTGATTTACCAGTGCCAGCTTCAACAAAGTCTCTGTTCATCTCAAGTATCTGAAACTCATGCTCTTAATACCACGCACGATTGGACCGCAGCTCAGATTGTGCTGTTGTGCAGTTTGGTAGCTATGGCACGCAATGGTGCTTTTCTGGGCATACTGAAGCATTTCACAAAATTTAATACCTCTGCCATATGCTCTAGCATGAAACCAAGCTACGTACTTCTTCCTGAGGCAAGAAATTTAGTACTCACGTAGACCACAGCTTTTCAAGGACAACAAATAATGCGTGCAGTTTTGAAAGCCTCAGTATCTAGTGGACACAGACCAATTATTTGTTCAGAGTTTTGTGTTTTTACACAAAAATGCAAATGAGAGGACAAGCTAACTCAGAAGAATGGAGGCAGACAAGTCAGGGTGGCTATACAGTCAGATGGGACAGGAATCTAAACCTTTTAACAGGAGAAATGATCATTTAGTGCTTTGGAAAAGCAGTACGCCTAGCAATAATGAGATCAAAATGACGATGTATATCTCACCAAATAGCAGGAAGATCTAGCAGTGAGATCGAGCAGTATTTGGAATAGTTATTTAAAGGTAAAGGACACCTCTTTTCTGTGAGTAATTTACCTGGAGAGAGCATTAAAAAGCCAATGTCGGGAGCTATCTTCTGTTGAATTCAAGCAATAGTATTGATGGGGCCACCAGAGGGGCAGGACAGTGCTGTTTCAGCAGTCTTTCTGTGTGCAGCTGCTGGCAGGAGTCAGTGGCAACTCAGCATCAGGACCAAAAAGCATTTACGATTCCTTCCTGCTACATCACATTGTTCAAGCCCTGCAAACTTTTGCCTTCTGGAAATTTAGGTCAAAATAAACTGACATAATACCTAAAAGACTCCGGGAGCTGTCATGTGTAAAACACAAAAATGATGTTACTCTTTCTTCCTGTTTTAAGAATGGATTTCTTTATCCTGTAAAACTGTGAACTGCAACAGCAATAATTGTTGTTTCCAGTCAACCCTCTTGAAATACCTTACTGCTGAGTACCATTTTCCACTGATGGGTGAAAAAGGTCCACTTTGTTTCTCCGCTCTTTCCACATACACACACTTGAACTCGTGTTCCAGGTTTCCAAGGATTTTCAACCCGTGGGCCATGCAGCTTGTGTGTATTTAACTTGTGATATGTGCATACTTTAATTTGGTTTCCTTGCTAGTATTTATAATGAGCATGGAGTTGTCAACACCATCCCTCCATGCAAACCTGGTATTTTCATTGCCAGTTTCAGTTTCAAGCTAGTTGTTCCGTTAGAGGCACAGGGGCTGTCAGTGCAAACAAGTACACACATGCACACCAGTCCCATAGATAGTAGGTGTCTGTAAACAGAGCATAGAGGAAGATTGCTAAATACTCCGGACTATGAGGTAACAGGGCACAGAAATGAAACAAGTCAGGCAGGTCACTCATGCAGAAAGGAAACAATTTTAGCACTGTCACTTTCATCTCTATTCTTGACACAACTGTCTTTTTCACTGATGCCAGGACTATTAACCTTATGTAATCTTGAGTTCTGCTCTGCATAGCTCTTTCATCTCCTAGATCAATGTCTTTTCCACTAATATCAGGACTTTTAATCTCATGTAACTTCAAGTCCTACTCTGTATAACTCAAGAAATCTTTGCCCACAGGCTGGACCATATGATTTCTTGGCCCTTGTCCCCCTGCTCCTTTGTATGCACTGAGCATGGAACTCGCTGTATTTGACTGCCCTCCCACACATCTCCTGCCCTCAGCAGTGGCGTCTCACACTCACACTGCTCCAGTTCTGATGTCACATGACTGCTGTGGGTCACCCACCAGCCACTTTCCCATGCCAGACCCTTCAAGGCATTGCTCAAAGTGTGGAGCTCAAGGTCCAGTCCTACAGGGTCCATCCCATAGCAGTTTCACACTCAGACCCAGCAAAGTGAGGTCTGCATCATCCACAGCAGCTCTTCAAGCCTTTGTAGGCTAAGCCATCAGTTGAGGCTGTAGATTCTCAAAGGCCAAAGCTAGAAGTCTTACCTTTTTGTTACATATGGGAAAGAAACCTGTCAAGTAATGCAGCTGTCATGTGGTATTTATTCTCCATCTGCTCTACAAATTAAAAATTCCTGGATTATTCTCTTGTAAATTGAATATAATTTTTTTTCTCCATACCTTTCATTTTAAGGTCTGTGAACTCAGGGTCATGCTGCCCAGAGCTCTCTAGTGTTGATTTACTCACTGGGTAATATGCACACACTGAGTCTGTGCTTCCTGTACACCTGGTGCCAATGCCCCAGCTGCAGAAACTGTGTCTGAGGCTGAAGGAACTCAGTCCCTCTTCTTGTCACAGAAAGAACACGTAAGAGTTTCAGACAGCTGGTGGAAGAAAGAAATAGAACCTTGGTGTGGGTAGGGTATTTCAAAGCTCCTACAAACACTCAATTTCTCTTTTATGGGGTTGTCAGGAGAACTTTATAAGCTGGTTAACTCAGAAACTGTAGCAACTGTCCTTCTCGGATCACAGAAAAATCCATATCAAAGGCTAAGCTGTAGCTTGGGGATTGCTTATGTGCATTCTCCTAAGGATATAGGATATATATTAGAATCAATCACCAGTGGAAATCACTAAATTCCTAATGTCATTACAGCTGATCCAGACTCAGCTTGAAAATTTGTGTAGACATTTTCAAACATAACTGCAAACTGCAGCTGCTTGAATTTGTTCGCCCAGCATAGGCCCAGCTCTTCAGGAGCTCCAGAGCCACAGGGAGGGCAGCTGCTGAGAAAGAAGTCATGCAAATCGGGTTCCTAAGTGCAGCAGGTGCTGCTGAGCTTTCCAGGGTCCCACTGAAAAGACATCTCTGTGGATATAGCTTAGCATTCACACCTCAAGTTGGTTACTAGTTGCATGCTTACTATCACTTTCCTCCTTTCCATATCTGCATATCTTTTTAGACTAAATTCCTGGCCCAGATAAATATGAACTTCCTTCTCTACCCTGCTTGTATCCAGTGTAGACCTAATTTAATAGCAATGTGTTACAAAGATAGTACAGTCCTAACTGATGTGTCCTGGAACCCACAGCAGTTGGGAGCCCTGTGCAGGCTCATTTACCCTTCTGACTTTCTGTTCCCAGCATGATAAATTGAGAAGAGATGAAACCCTGTGCTGCTATAACCAGGCTGTATCTAGTATCAAGTTTAAATTCGGAGGGATCACAATCTACTTAAAATATTTTAACCAAAGCATTTTGAGTGGTCACTGCTTCTTCACATTCTCTGTGTCTTTTCATTGACAGTTCAGTTACTTTGATTACTAATTTGACCTTCTGAATAGCTTCAGATTAGGCAATTAATTCAGACTGAATATGTAACTGCATCTTTTACTGCTCTACCAGTTCAAGAGCTGTCCTTCCTCATCTCACCTGAAGCATCTTGTGCCTGAGTCTCCTCCTGTTGAAGTTCATCTTCAGACCTCTGCTAAAAGCTGGCCTTTTCCTTGCCCCACATGAAACAAGCAAAGGAGAAGCCAAACTGGAGAGCAGTTGAAAGCTAATTCACAGAGCTGAGCTGCTTCCTACAGCTGTTCCATTGTCAGCTCATTTCCTTCAGAGCAGCTACCCAAGTGTGTCCCACCTACACAAATGTAGGTGGGAGCAGAGTGTGGCCTTGCATTGTGTCTACAGCTGCAGTGCTATGAAAGTTACTTAAAGCCACACTATGTTTCAGCTGGTTTAAAATAATGATTTTCTGCAAGGCACATTTTAATCAACTGAAAGCTGTTTCAGGAGTCTCTATCAGATAACCATGGCTCATGCACTGCATACTCTGCTCTCAAATACTACGCACATATCCCCCATTTACCAAGCTCTCTCTCTCCCCCGTGCTTCAGGTGAGGAGAGATTAAGCTCATGTAGGCTGGATGTACCTGCGCTCTCTGCAGGCAGCCTGGGAGATTCTGATGGTTGTTCTTCCATTAGCTCCCCCCTTATCCTTCTAGAGCAGCAAGAGCTCCCTTAGATAAGACCCAGAAGTACACATGGAGAGGCACCACCAATTAGCTTGGGGCAACTAACAGGCTTGTACAGTCCCCAGACCAGCAGGAACAACAGTCAGAAGCCAAGAGGGAAAGATCTAGAAGCTGAGAATGATCCTGGGGATAAACCCAGGCCAGGAGTATACATTGTGCAAGCATCTGATGCAGATGGTGTGCTGGGTAAGTGGATGATGTCTTACAATAGCTATTAATGCTCTTCTTCAGTACTAATATCTCACCCCTCAACCATGGAGACATTTACTAGTAGCATGAATATCTCAAGGACAAATCCCAGATACTGGTTGTACAAGCTGCTAAAGGACACATGGGAAGACATGCACTTCAGTTCAGCCAGACTGCAGTCTTGATCACAGCTGTTGTCAGCTGTAGATTAGGACATCAGCATCACTATACTAGGGATAGAGACCAGCCCTTGGCTCTGAAGGAGCTCTTTCAGATCTGGTGTGTCTCTAAATTCCTAAACCACACAACTTCAGTGACTCACCCATTCAAAGAATAATTTCTGAGAAATAACCCTTTTAGTCCCCCCAAAAGCCTTTCATTTGCATTTTAGTTATGTGCAGTAGCTTACGTCTGGTTGTATCAACCAAGTTTTCAGGCAACAAATGTTGCTAGAGGGCTCCCATCAGACAGAGAAGGTGTTTCTGACAGGACTGTATATCCTGCTTGACACACACGAAAAAACAGAGCTCCTCCTGAACTAAGCTGAAAGCTATGTAGGTATTCATTTTGTTAAGATTAAGTTTGGAGAAATCAGCAGTGGTGGTGTTTGAAAGAGATCAGGGTTCTTCAGTTATTTAGGAAAGTGGTGCAATGGCTCTGAGATGATGCTGAAATCTTACTGCCAAAGTACTGCCCATTAGCTTCCTTCAATGTGACTTTCCTTAAGGCAGTTAAGGGACCTGGTTTTCATCATCCCAATTCACATTTTTGTAATCTCAGCGAATAGAAATGCTCAGTATTATCTGCTGCAAGATTCTGGCTCACTGTCAGTACTCATGTTTTAGAGAGACAAAGTATTTCCCCAAAAACACTTTGCGCTCAGTGGAACAAGACTACAGATGTGTCACTGGTTTTCACTTGGAGCAAGAGAAGAAGTCTACAGTATTAAAACTGTTCTTTTAAGGCCAAATTCTCATTTATGATGACCAGAAATTTCTTGAAACTGTTTGTTCCAGATAAATATGGCCAGTATTTTTAAACAGACATATTAACTCAAAAGAAATTGAAGGACACTGAGTTCCCAGCCTTTCATAAAAGGAGGACACTTTCAATAAGTCTTTTAGCAAAGTTAGACTTAGTAAGTGCAGAGATCTTTGTTAAATTAGTGGCATGGTTGTATGTCATTGCTGAGGGCCACTGGTGGCTCAACTCCAGTATGCAGTGCAGAGCTTTGCTGGGTCGCGGTTAGATGGTTTGAAATACATTACCATTTACTCTAGCGTTATACTAAGTTACTGATTTGCAAATTTTGCTGTATTTTTTTTTTTTCTTGAAGCTGTAGCACCTGGAAAATCTCAGCCTCTCCTAAAGAGCATGTCTTGCCCTCATCACAACAGAGTAAGTCTGGAATAGAGACACTAGTGCACTCCAAAGACTCAGAAAGGAGAACCTTGCGTAGTGTGTCTGGGCTTAAAACAGCACTGATGATTTTTTGAAGTTGGTGCTGTTTTACGTTACAGGAAAGCTCCTCCTGCGTAGAGCTGCTCCATAGAAAGGCTGCTATACTGCATGTATGGACAGAGGCTCCGTGCTTTTCAGTGTTACCCACCTCATTTAGCATAGTATGGCTGGATTCAGCCAGATAGCAACTTTATCCACAAACCTTTTCCTGCTGTCTGAAATTATTTCCAAGCCAGCTGCTTGGCCTGTCTGCAGGCGGTTGTGTCAGGTTTGTAATGTGGCAATTACATAAGCACAATCCTTCTACAGGAAAGGCTGAAAACATTTCTCCTTGAATTGACTGAATGTGTTAATAACATTTATCTGCTTGCCCTGCTTTCTGAGTTACCTTGTCTGTAGGTATCTGGCCCTGTAGTTATCTGGCCAATGTAGATTTTTTGCCCTCCAGTGAGTCCTTCTACTCTTTCCTGTTCATTGACCACAAGCAAACGTTATTAATCTTAAAAATCTAGTGATCTTAATGATCATGATCTCTTCTTACTGTACATGGCACTGCTTCTCCCCTCCACAGTGTTAGGGTCATAGACACTTAACAGCCTTTTATTACAGCTCCCTACCTCTCCTGTGGGCTTCCTGTGTGCTCACTGCAGTAGGAGTCCTCTCGCCCTCCTAGTCTCTTCTGAGCCTTTTTTGCATATTCTCTCTTCTGAATCTTACTTCAGTGTTTCATTTTTACTACTTTCATCATCTTTGAGCTTCTCCTTCCTCTCATATTGTTGACTTAGAGGGCTAGGGAAATCACACTCTGACTCTACTTGCTAAGCCTATGTATGCTATTGTGCATGCAGACAATTGTAGAGTACAGCTGTGCAGCTACAGACAGGAAGAGTAAGCTGAACAAACAGGCCAAGAAAAACAAGGGATGCACGTGACCAAGACATGAAATCTGTTGTCTAGCAAAGTGTCCTTAAGACACCCTTATAACCGTACTGCATATTATCTTTTTCTTTTCTTTTTCTTTTTTTTTTTTTTTTCTCCTAAAAAAATCGGGTTCTGTTAGAAACCAGGCTGAAATTCCATCAAAAAGATCAGCCCTTTGTAGGTGCTGGAAGTTCTCAGGACATACTTAGGAAGAGTTTCATAGAAAGAGAGCTTCTCAATTAGTATGTGCCCTAAGTATTCTGTATTGCACAGAATCCAGATGGCTACATTCCACGGACATAGATGTGAAATGCAGATACCTGGTCTGCATGCATGTTCACACAGTACTGTGTCTGAGCTGATGGTTCCTTTGGGTGTGAGCACAGCGTCAGATGGATGTGTCCCATTTGACACTATCATGAGCAGCTTTGCAACACTGTGACTATAGGAACCTGATCCCTTTCAACAGGAAATGTTAATACACAGTGTAGTCATCTTCAGACATGAGTCTTGTGGAGAACTAGCTGGCCATGGAGGACAAGGTCAAAGTGGAACTTGTGTAGCCCAGACTAAAATTCTGCCCTGGATTTTGAGTAGCTGAGGGCAAGTCATTCTGTGCAGGATAACTGTACTGTTTATGCAGAACTGAAACACTGTAATCCATTCTTTGGCCTGGAAAAAACCCTGCAATCATCGCCTGACTGCTGCCTCTTTCTCTTCACAAGGCGTCTGTCTGCTTGGTGTTAAAACTTGACCAGTGCCTGGAGTTCTGCTGCTGTACAAGCCTGGAGTTGCCCCCTCTGACCTGTTCATGACCAGCCTACAGCCCAGACCAAACCAGTGTTAGAAATGAGGCATTTCCCCATTACATTCCCCCTGCCCCACATCCTCATCTCTATTGCCTTCTCCTTTCCCCAGGAGAATACTCTCAGCCCTGTGAACACCAACAGAATTAGGCAGCTCATGACACGCACTGCTCACAGGAAAGGAAATGGCAGTGCTCCTGCATTGCTGCAGGTTTCTGCAGTTGCCTCAGCCAAGGACTCCCAAAACACTATATGTACAGAGAAAATAAACAATTTTTAAATGGCCTACCACCTCCTTCCCTGAGCAGTAAGTCTCGGATGATTGGCTAGATGCCTCATTTTGTACACTGCAGAGCCAAAAGCTGCTCCTGTCTCCAAAGGTGACAGGCTGAACTTATGTACACGCTGGCCCCACGCAGGCCCACGGCCCAACAGAGACCAGGCGCTGCGGTTCACTGCCTCTTTGGGTAAGGGCGGCACTTGATCAACCCCTTCCTGGCAGCCTTTGATAGATATGATAAGATAGTTGCTCAAGAGGTGGATGGCCTGGGCTCAGTTCTGTTGTCAAGGGGTGTGGCCTTGAGACTCTCTGGTCTGTTTAACAAGAGACGATTTTTAATCTGTTGCTGAGGTCAGGGCCAGGGCAAGCACTCACCAGCCTTCCTGCTAAAGCCCTGCTAGGGCGTAGCAAAGAATCTGCAGTTCTCTAGGGCAGAGGGAAGTGTGCACCTGTGTCCCAATGGGCTGAGTTCTCTCCCAATAGCTATCTCCTACTCTGTCTCCTGATAGATTTCCCTCAGAACTGTCTCCGTGTTGTATGCAGCAATTGCTACTGCACATAAAAATGCACAAAGTAGTACATTGCTCTCTCAGTCAAGGCTCCTAACCGTGAAGGTTTTGAAGGTTTGGAGCAATGTTCAGGTAATACAACTTACAGGCACTATGCAATTGCTAAATACTCTCATTACTAAGTAGGACAGTCAAGGTTTAATGTGTATAATTTGCAGTGATACTGGTTTTACTAATCTCACCAGGCACTGTTTAGAAAACACAGACCAGGCACTCCTGAGAATTACATACCATGGCATAAAGAAAAGAACAACTTGTCATAAATCGAACCCCAGAAATCTGCAACACCAGCCAAAGACTAGTACAGGGTGGCTGGCATTCTCTTCCTATATAAGGGCCTTTCCAGACCAGATAGATAGAATAAGTTACTAATAAAATCCACACAGGCATACAGGAGTCTGCTTTCTTCACTTTGGGGTCCAGGAGGCTGTGAGGAGACCAGCAGAAGTCCCACCTGATTAAGTTAAACTGAGACTTCATGCGGTTACGCTGAGGAGAAGAAATACCTTTCAGAAAATGTTATGAAAGCTGGCATTGTTACCAACCTTCCGTCAGACATGAAAAACAACACTACAAAACGTTGGCATTGTACCTATTTTGCAAGGAGAAGTGCATCAAAAAAGGAAGGTGGGCAAGAATGCCAGGAGATCTCCATGGATCAACAAGGAGCTCCCGGACTTAAGTGCAAAAAATTCTGTACGGCATGGAAACAGGAATGGGTTACCTGGGAGGACTACAAAGAAGTTGTCCAAGCAGCCAGGGATCAGGTTAAGAAAGCTGAAACCCAGATAGAATTAAATCTAGTCAGAGACATAAAGGGGAACAAGGAGAGTTTCTACAGATATGCCAGTGATAAAAGGAAGGCCAGGGAAGATGTGGGCCCAGTCCAGAAGGAAACTGGAGACCTGATTATGAGGGATATGGAGAAAGCTCAGGTGCTCAATGGCTTCTTTGCCTCAGTCTTCACTGTCAAGGGCTCTAGCCACACCATCCAAGCTGCAGAAAGCAAAGGTAAGAACTGGGAGAAGGAAGATCTGCTTGCTATAAGTGAAGATTAGGTTCTAGACCATCTAAAGAACCTGAAGTCTGTGGGACCTGACGAGCTCCATCCATGGGTTCTGAGGGAACTAGCACATGATGCTGCCAAGCTGCTATCCACCATATTTGAAATGTCATGGCAGTCTAGTGAAGTTCCCACTGATTAGAAAAGGGGAAAATTAAACCCCATTTTGAAGAAAGGAAAAAAAAGAGGATGCAGGGAACTAAAACCTAGTCAGTCTCACTTCTGTGCCTGGCAATGTCATGGAACAGATCCTCCTGAAAGCCCTACTAAGGCACATGGAAAATAAAGATGATGTGATTGGTGGTAACCAACATGGCTTCACCAAGGGCAAGTCATGCTTGACAAACTTGGTGGCTTTTTATTATGGAGTTACAGTGTCAGTAGATAAAGGAGGAGTAACTGATGTTGTCTACCTGGACTTGTGCAAAACGTTTGACACTGTCCCGCATTATATCCTTGTCACTAAATTGGAGAAAAAAAATGAATTTGATGGATGGACCACTCGCTGAGTGGTGCAGTTGACATTCCAGAGGGAAGAGATGCTATCCAGAGGGACCTGGACAGGCTTGAGATGTGGACCCATGTCAGCCTCATGAAGTTCAGCAAGGTCAAGTGCAAGGTCCTGCACCTGGGTCAGAGCAATCCCAAGCACAGATACAGGCTGGGTGGCAAATGTCTTAAGAGAAGCCATGAGGAGAAGGATTTGGGGGTGTCAGTTGATGGAATATTCAGCATGAGCTGGCAGTGTGCACTTCCAGCCCAGAAGGCCAACTGTATCCTGGGCTGTATCAAGAGAAGCATGACCAGCAGGTTAAGGGAGGTGATTCTGCCCCTCTACTCTTCTCTCGTGAGGCCCCACCTGGTGTACTGTGTCCATTTCTGGGGCTTCCAACGTAAGAAGGACTTGGAGCTGTTGGAGCAGGTCCAGAAGAGGGCCATGAAGATGATCAGAGGGCTGGATCACTGCCTCTGTGAGGACAAGCTGAGAGCTGGGGCTCTTCAGCCTGGAAAAGAGAAGGCTCCAGGAGGATCCTATAGCAGCCTTCCAGTAAGCGGAGGGGCCTACAGGAAAGCTGGGGAGGGACATTTTATAAGGGCATGTAGCAACAGGACAAGGGGAAATGGTTTCAAACTGGAAGACGGTAGATTGAAACTAGATATTAGGAAGAAATTCTTTGCTGTGAGGGTAGTGAGACACTGGAACAGGTTGGCCAGCAAGGTTGTGGATGTCCTCTCCCTGGAAGCATTCAAGGCCAGGCTGGATGAGCAAACTGGTCTAGAGGGAGGTGTCCCTGCCTATTAGTAGGGGGCTTGGAACTAGGTGACCCTAAAGGTCCCTTCCAACCCAAATTATTCTGTGATTCTATGATCAACAGCAAAGGGGGAACTTCTTAGAGGGTAGTTTAAAATAACCCTTATCTCATTTTATTTGCATTCTAGTCACTCTCTGAAGTGGAAAGCAGATAGATAGTATATTTGCCACTTCTAATTTCCTGGGGTCTACAGTTGTTTCTTCTGGCACTGGCTTCTCTCTTTTTCCCAGCTCCCCCTAGACTGGCTGGCTCTGCTCATAGCAGCAGGCACAGCATTGCTGGGGATAACATATCTGTACCTGTACTTGAATACCCTCAAGACACATCATCTAGCTCCAGCCACCTACTTAGTGATGTCTGTAGCCCAATGCAGTTAGGGTGCTTTTTTATTTACAATAACCATTGGCTTAAATCTTCAGAAACTCTAGACAATCCCAGGTTACTTGAGAGAAATACCAGAGAAGGACCCTGAGCAAGTTTCTCATCCAAAGAAACAGCAAAGCTTTCTGGGGGAAAAGTCACACTCCAACCACTGTGCTACTTAACCAGGCCCTTTTACATGTAGGCATGGGTAGTACAAGCCGCTGAAAGAAGGATAGCCAGCAGAAATTTCCCTTCTATTTTTAGTAGGTAAGGTAGAAATATGTTACCACTTTGCCACAGCATAGCAGACAAGATCAACACGGAGTCCCTTCCTTTGAAAAGCATTTGCCCCTTTACTAATTTCTACCAGATATCTCCCACCCTAGCCTAGTTCACTAGTCTTCCTTACATGAGCCTTTAAATCTGGCAGATCTGAGTCCCTGTAGTTTTGAAACAACTGCACTGTATTTGGGAGCTGCTTGCTGTCTTCTAGAGGAAGGCTGCTCATCATTACTGAGATGAAATATCCTCCTGTTACCCTTTGTGCAGCACTTGACCCTGAGTGCCAAGATGGCAGCAGTTCACAAGGGAACCCTTAGAGGAGAAAATTAAGCCCAGACCATTGCAAGTCTAAAAAAAAATGTTTCCCTAAAGTAAACTCTTCCCAAACATGGAAAAATTTTACATATTTTTACATATTTCATGTAAAGTAAGATTTTCCTGCCCTTTCTCCTAAAAACCAACATGCAAGATTCCTTTGAAGTCCCTGTTTCTCATACTATTCAGCTTTGTGTTATGGTCAAAACTTCTTTCTCATCATTATTGTGGCTATGTAACAGCCTTGCTGTTGAGTTCAGACACACACTCATCCTATGTTCAGTCATCTGTGGTGGGATAAGTGTTGACCTGGGTACCATTTGAGGAGGGATGTTGTATGTCTCAGAGTTAGTCTTGCGGCTAACTTACTTGCAGACTTAAGAGATAGGTTGCAGTGATTTGCTCTCAGGCAAGAAGCTTGCTCTCCACTGTAAAATTTACCAAAAGGAAGGATTTAAGAAGATACCTGACATTTTGCAAAATTGAGGTGTTTAGCTTCTGATAAAGGCTTATCAAAGAAAACGTGACAGAAAGAAAAGTAGAAAATTACTATTTCTTGTCCAGCACAGAGGATGCCCTTGACAGAACTGCAAGGTATTTGGGACCTATCTTTACCTGGAAAATAACTGCAATAAAGCCATGGCAGGTTTGCAGAGATGTGGCTCACACAGTACTACTCATCACAGCTTTTGCTGTGGTGGACCACAGCACAGTTGCTGTTGCTCCTGTTCTGTAATGAATGGTAGGAAACGCAAGTAGGAGCCTTGGACCTGAATCGCAGAGAGCTACACCGACACAATGACAGACAGGACTGGCTATAAGGTATCACAGCAGTCACAGCTGCAGCCACTTCTATCTGGGGCTTCTGCCAATAGTTAAAATTTACCATGAGCAGATGAGGAGCAGCAGCATTGCCAGATAAGAGGCCAAGTGAATAAATAAACCACATAAATCCCTCCTGAAACAGGGAGTTGGACAGTCTCCAATGAGAATGATTTGTGAAGAAGGGTAGAGAAAGAGATGGGAAGAAAGATGCTTTGCTGGGGTGAAGAGGGGTCAGTGTAGCAAGAAGAGGTTTGTTTATTCAAGGCTTACATCTTGGGATGTGTTGCTTCTTGAGCCAGGGGCCCGGCGTACTGCTGAGCTCCAGTCGGAACCATCACTGTGAGATTTCCTTCTAGGGATGTAAAAATGGGCTACACAAGTGTGAGCCCTCCCACTTCCTGGGTAATCTACGTTCAGCCCTCAATGATACTTTCATGGATCACCAGAAGAATTAATAGGTTCAGACTGTGTCTGGATTCTAGCAATTTTTGCAGCCTGGTTCCTCATGCTGTGACTCAGTTATTTTCCCATCCTCTTGCCTTTCAGTTTACTCCTTTGGGGGAGTTTGTATTCTAAACCTGCCCTTCTCACTTATTTCTCTTTTTGCAGTCCTAACAATGTTCCCCTTTCAAAATAATCTTGATGCCACTGCAGTGCTCACATGGATATAGATAAACAGTTTAAATTATGTTGGCATGAGGATGTAAACAGGGATTTGTCTAAGTGGAAAATGCAGAGAGATGGCTTTGAATGAAACTAAAGACTATATATTAGATTTATCCATGGGTAATTTGGGTTCAGTTGTAATTAAAACCTCTTCTTGAGCTTTTTAAAGTTCATTTAAAGTGGTGTTTCTTACAAGCTGTCTAATCTTACCTGCAGTGAACACAAGAGTTGAAATAACTGGTGCCTGTTAGGAGAGGTTGAAAACAAAAGTTCAGTTACCTAGTTCCTGCCATTGAACAAGACTAAAAGAGAGGCGGATTTGCCAGGATGAACCAAAACTTGTCTATTCTGCATTATTTTCTGCTTTAAAGCTAAGACTTACACTCAGGGATCCATTCAAGTTTCTTTAGATTCTCTTCTTTGATCAGTAAATGAACCTAAGGGTAGAAAATAATGGTTTGATATGTTGGCCTCTTTGGACACTTACCCTCAGAACAGGTAGTCCAGGGATCTTTCTAACTGAAGGTTTTATCAATTCACTTAATACAGACATGGTATTATTATGTTTTGTATCAATATTGAATATTACTGTGGCTTTTAACCACCTAGGACTGGTCACACACACCTTTGGCTGGTAGTGAGGAGCATTCATGATGTGTTCTCCAGTGCAGAATCATAGAATCCCCAAGGTTGGAAAAGACCTACAAGATCATCCAGTCCAACTGTCCACCTATCTCCAATAGTTCTTACTAAACCATGTCCCTCAACGTAATGCCTGAATGTTCCTTGAACACCTCCAGGGTCAATGACTCTACCATCTCCCTGGGCAGCCCATTCCAGAGCCCAACCACTCTTTCAGAAAAGCAGCATTTCCAAATGTCCAGCCTGAATCTCCCCTGGCACAGCTTGAGGGCATTCCCTCTAGTCCTAGTCACACAAGAGAAGAGGCCGACTCCCAGCTCACTACAGCCTCCCTTCAGGAAGCTCATATTCTCTCCAGATAGACTGGAACAGTACCTTATACATTGTACTTTGTGAATATGCAGTGACTTATATGAAATACAACATTTGCCACAAGTCCAATAAAAGATTGTCCAAGGAGAAGAGATTAGCTCATACTTGAAGATATGGACACCCCATATCTTCATGGGGCATCATGGGAAGAGATGATGCTGTCAACGCTTCTCCGCTGCTTGATGTGCAAGAAAGTAGGATGTCTCCAATTCACCAAACTCCATCTACACACGGGGAGTCCTTTCCAGAGGGAAGTCGCATAACCTCACCATGGGGACAAGAGATGTCCACCCCCAGGGGAGCACCGCCAGAGGGCACATGCCTTGCTACAGCATAACACATCACTCTCAAAATGTTGTCTTCTGTGTCAGAAACAGGTACCTGAGACATTTGAGAATGGCTGTCTTGCTCTCTTAAGGCAGCAGATTGTGAAGCAGTTCAGTTACACTGAGAAAAAAAAAAAGGCACTTCTATCAGATGAAGGTTGTATTGCTCCCTGTGCAAGCTGAGATAGTGACCCCAGGGTATGTGGTGTAAGCTTCCCCCTGCAGACAAGGTCTCTGAATGGTTCGCTCTTTAAATCCTGCAGCTACCTTACTGAAAATTGAGACGGGTACATGTGGTGTCTGGGAAAGCTGTGAGCAGAAGGCACAAGTCTGCCTTGAGACTGCTGCTTTGCAGGGTCAGGTGGGGAAGGGGAGCCTGTGCAAGGCTCTGGTTTCTCCTGCATTCACTTTAATTTCAAAGGAAACTACAGCATTGTTTCGTGGTATTTCTTACTGAACCCTGGCAGAGTGTAGTGATGTTTATTTTGGCAGGAGCTTTGACCTAAGCAGATTCCTGCCCCCAGACACCTCCCCCATCCTCTCCTTGGCTGTGTAGGTGCTACTGGTGCGGAGCTGCTCTTCCTGTGCCACACTGTAGGCCTCAGCACTCCCTGTGCCCACACCGACCCTCTGCTATGCCAACGTTCTTTTCTGTTGGGTGGCACGGTGAACCTGAATTAAAAACAATCTTCGTTTTTTTTATTGGGTTATTTGCAGTCAGAATTCCATCCATGACCTGGTTTACAGCACAGTCCTGCAGGCAATTTCATCAGCAGAGCTGAGGAAGGGTAAGAACAGGAGCTGCTCAAAACGGCACTGTGGGTAGAGAGGGAAGTTTAAAATATGCCCTCACTGCTGTACTAACAGAAGTGTGCCTCTTAGAGCCAGGTACCTGGGTTAGCAGTGGGTGGGAGGGCTGTGAAGAAAATCATATCACCCTCTGAGCAGGAGGACACATCAAGAAGGCCCTTCCTCAGACTCTGGGCAAATGAGCAGTGGTGAGGTCTGGCCACTCGGCTGCAGTCTGCTCCCTTGTTGGGCTGTGCCACCAATGCTGTTACTGAAATGATTGGGGTTAAAAATAACCTGGTAAAGAGTTAAGGGAAGTATTTTTAGCCCAGATCATTTCAGTGATCCAGTTTACAGCACATCCCTACAAACACACTGGCATGAGGGAGGGGGAAGTAAAGGTCAAGGGATGAAAGAGCAGTTGGAAACATGAGCTCTTTGTCCAAACCAGGATTTCATGAAATGGCACCCCGAAAGCGCTGACACTCTCTGCTTTTCACCTAGCTTACTGACAACTGGGTTTCTCATGGTGAAGCGCACTGAGAGCTGTCTGCTGAAGATCTCTGATTTCTGGATCCTGTTTCTGAGAGCAAGATACTGGCCCTGGGCCTCTTATGCTATTTTGCGTCTGCCTCTATGTTTATCATTGTTTTTGCCACATTTGCTTTTGCTTCAGTAGATAGTGCAGCAGTGAAAAACTCCACAAGAGTCAGCGGGGAGCTGTGCAGAGCTTGTGCAAGTGCAGGGTATAAGAAGGCAGCAGGCATGATGGCCTGGTGTGAGGACTGCCTGTGGGGAATAGCTCCTGTGAAGCTCTTCAGAGCAGGGGAGGCATGCAGAGCTGGCCTCAAAACCAAGTCTAGATGCAGCTGCATGAGGACAAGAGTGGGAAAGTACACAGGACTGGTGCAAAGTCATGTAAGCAGTAGCTGGGTTCATAACCACAAAACACTCCAGTCTTGCAAGGTGCTGCAAAGTCACCCACCCTTGCAGTTAAAAAGTGTTCCATGCAGCCAAAGTATTGTAACTACAAAAGCAGGCACTTCAGAGGGCTCCTGCCACAGTGGAGGACACATCTCTGCTGTTACTCACCCAGTATGTAGGTGCTGCTTAAGCCCAAACACTTCACTGTATGGTAACTAATACACATTTGCTCTTTTCACCACCCAAAGCAGATGCACAAATCCAAACTGGAGCTTCTCCCTCAGTGTCCGCTTCCAATACCTACTGGTCCCACTTCTGACTAGCACTGCAGTCACCTATGACAGCCAGTGCACAAACTTGTAGGGTACAAATCCCATGACATGGGGTCAGGCCAGCTTTTAGTTGCAGAAGCCTGGGAGGGGGGGAGCCAGTTTTGAACCAATCCGTTTGAATTCATCCCCAAAACTAACTCTTCCAGTTTTTCCCCGGGACTCTTTATAATTTTGATTTCATAAGAAACTCATGATCTGTAGTGATACTCCCCACCTGTAGCTTACATCCATGACCTTTAAGAAAAGTTCTTCGTGACAACACAAATGGTACAGACAGGAAACTGTGGCCCCTAGACCTCTTTTGTTCTTAGCACCTTCTTTAACCCTAGGACCTTCTGCCGTTTTAGCCTGCCAGTACAGTCAGGACCGCACCTCGAAAGACACAGCAGGGATGGCATGGGATACTGCTACAGGACCTGATAGTGCGTCTACCAGACAGCCTGTGAGAGAACTAGGGGCACACATCTCTGCTAAAAATGGTGGTGCCTCTTCAAGCCACCTGCAGAATCGAGGAAGGGCAGGCAGCGCATTTTGCTCTCACATCAGAGGCAATGACTCCAAAGGAAAAGGACTCTTCCAAAGGAAGGAGAGGCTTTGTTGGGAAGCTTGAGTTGCTGAGATTGTACCTACCCCATGAGTTATGGCAGAACTTTCTTCTGTAGCACTGCTAGAGGGACTGGGTTCAGTCTCAAAAGCAAAGAGATGGGATTGGGGGAAAAAAAAATAAATTCAGATTTACTGGAATTTATAAACTTATTTGGAAGAGGAAAGTGAGACCCTTTACAGAGAACTTGTTGGTTGCGCTTCCTCTTTTTCAGACAGTGTCATGCTCACATTGATGGTGCAATTTAATTCCTGTTTTGCCTCTCAATCTGAAATCTTTCAGAATATGTGACGCTTAGATACTTATTTTTATGGAAGAATGAAGGACCTCAGAATAGCAGCCACCAAATGGCTGATGGAATAAGTCTTGTACCCTGGCTCACTGCTTTTAGTCCATACAGGCAGACCACATTTCTGACAGGTGCAAAATTCAAGTCTGAATAATTCTGCTGTTTTTGCAAAAGAAGAGCAGAACTGCTCCTCATCATCATTCAGAAAGTTGGTGGACTGTGTCACTGAGTGGAGAAAAACACTAAGCGTGGGACAGAATGCACTAATACCCCGGGTCAGGGGAAAGCCAGCACCAAACAGCCATGTCTCAGTAGTGTAGGAGGCCGAGGGCTGGTGCCAGCTCTGCAGGGAGGGTCAGAGTAAGAGGCTTCCCCCTTCCTTGCAGTGCACAGGCAGCCCCTGGAAGTCTGCGGGAGAGCACTTTCCTTCCCATTTGAGGGAGGGCATTTTCTGCATCCAAGTGTCCCAGTATGGTGAACCTCCTTGACTAGGAGGCATACAGCCTGGAACACCAGCTGGGAAAAAAAAACAAAACAAACAAACAAAAAAAGCCACAAAAAAACCCAGCCCTGTAGAAAAATCTGGACAGAGGACAGCAGTTCAGTTGCCAGAAACAATCTGAGAAAGGACTTTTCCTGTTGCAAACAGCATAGCGTAATTGGAGAGCCTGCAGCTGGCTTTTTTTCGGGAGGACACAGCCCGTGGGCTACTTGTTCTAATCTTAGAATGGCATGCTCAGTGCTTCCTGTACGCCGGACTCAGGCTCCATGTGCTGGAGAGCTGTGCTGCAATGCTACCAGCAAAACAAGAAATGCACAGAATCTCTCCAGCTGTACAGCTCCAATCAAATCTAGAGAAAAGGAGCTGTGTTTTCAGACTGGAAAGCAACAAGTTTAACAAAAACAGCCACACAACAACCTCAACATAAGAGGTCAACGAGGCCAACAGGAAATGCACTGCCTTTTCTGGGTGAAGGCAGAGGACTGTGAAGGAAGCACAAGTACGAGAAGAAAATAGACTATAGGGGAGGCAACCCTCCCACACAAACTTCTGGCACCTGCATCTCCTCAGCCTTAGCTGAGTCCCTGGTTCAGGCTGAGTCAAGCACCTGGATTCTTTCTCCTTTCCCCAGCTTCATCCTTCTTCCCCTCCTGTTTCCAGGCAGCCCCTCCTGAACAGCATGGAGCTCTGGAAATGGCTCTGCCTCCCCACTGAGCCCAGCCATCCTTGTTTTGTGCTGCACATTGTCCTTCTCATCTGCTTACTTCATGGGTCCTTCTTTTTCCCTTCTCTGCCACTTCCCCTGCCTCTAATGACTCTTATGAATGCAGAGAAGATGGAGGGAAGAGGTTCCAGAGGCTCACTGAGAAGACCGAGCTTGAATTTGTGGGCGGATGCAAGAAAGCTGGTCAGAAGCATACGGGAAGATTTTAAGCAAAAAGATATAGTGAGGATCCTGGAAACAGAATAGCAGCATCTAATGGGGGCATGTGGGACTGGGAGAAGTAGGACAGCATTTATTGGGAGCTACCACTCTCTGAGAAGGGGAGAGGTCCTTTCGCCAGAAGAAACAGCCCATGCATGGGCCAGCTTGGTGTTCTGGGGGCCTTTTACCTCCATCAGTACTGAAGGAGTGGTTATATTAACTAGTCAGCCAGTTCCTTCCAGGCAGAGCAGCATGAAGGGAGAAGGAAGAACACCTTTGGAGAAACAGAAATGTATTCCTCACACAACAACCTTTGGTGTACTTTCTGACTGAGAAATAAAAATGTGTAGAGCGTGAAGGACAAGAAGCACTGTGCTGGTCATGCATTAATAGTGGTGGTATAGAAAGTGGAGGCTCCTTTCCGATGGTTCATAGCCTGGTTTGTAGTCCTGAGGTCTCAGTTGCCAACAAAACACGGATTGTTGGCTAGATATTCACAGTTCCTCTGGTTTGGTTTTCACTGCATCAGATATTGAAGACAAAGAACAAAAGTTTCCTTTCATGAGCTTTGATTTCAAGGTTTACTCCTGCCCTTTCATGAAACACACATAGCAAAGAAAACAAGGTAACTGTGGGATGAGCAGGGCTGTTTGCTGTGGGAAGAGCTGCACCATCCAGTCTCCAGCAATCCTCCCACTTCTTAGCCTGCTCTGGCCCGGGAGAGGGGAAGCTTCCCTCAGCACTGGTATTTCCTCTCTCCTGCCCAGACACCTGATTCTTTCATTGCCATTGAAGCCAGAACAGCACAGGGACATCTCCAGGGAGATGCTAGGTTGCTGCAGGGGCAGAGAACAGCTTCTCATAGCAGAACCATTGGAAAAGGAAGGGCACTTGTCACTAGGGCAGCAAAAATGGGTGGGAGGGATGAGAAGAGAATGGGGATGTCATTTATCACTCAATTCCATCAGTTCACTGCTAGGAAAAGAAAGGGAACGTGAAAAATACCGAGTATAGAACCTTCAGCTAGGGATGTAAAGTGTATGAATTACTAATTTTATGTGATACTACTGACTACCTTGGATATTTGAATGCACTGCTATGTCCTGTATTCCAAAAACAACTGCTCTCAGAATGGATGATCAGTGCCAGATGTGAGAAACTCTGCTTAATGTTGTTGCTTACTCTTGAACTTTGTAACACACAAGCAGGCTCCTCTCTAGCCTGCTTGTTTTTCCCAGCCTTTGCTCATAGCATACTGTTTCTGATTTGTCAGAACAGGCCAACGGAGACCAATTCAGAGGTGGAAAAGTCAGGATCGCCCTCAGTGGCTCAGCTAGCAGGGAAATTCAAAGAGCAAGCAGCCAGTATCACTGGAAAAGAGGTAAGGAGTTTTGCAGCCACAAGCAGGTCATGAAGTGGGAAATGAGGCACTTGCTTCTGCCTGTAGAAGTTAGAGCCTCAGTGAATAAATCCACCTTGATTTTGAATCTCCTAAAAGGCTTTGTCTCATAAGGGCAATGCAAGCTATGACACTATCTTTGGTGCACTGCTGATTTGTGCATGGTTTTTTTGGCAGAGCCACGTGTTCACGCTGTAACTGAGATGCTCTAAAGCCGGGTGGGATGTGCACGTATCCCTAACAGTAGCAGGCAGCAATGTATGTACTGTGTAGGCTGGCTTTTGTAGGCTGAGGGTAGCAATGAATAATAAAGAAGCTAATTTTGAACCATGGGAGAAAGTGGCAAACAATAGGTTATATAGAGCAGAAGCCAGTGGCAGGTCACTAGCACCTTGTTCACAAAAGGAGAAAGTCTCCTTCAGGTGCTTCCTTCTATACATTTCTGAGACAGAAAGTTATCTCCTTAATTGCCCTAGTTACCTCTTTGCAGTAACAACATTTCAGACTCTGTGCCTATCTCTGTCATTCGGAGGCTTTATTTTACTCAAAGCCCACTGTGCCAAGCATTCAGCTCACACTTTGTCTTTCACCAGGTAAGCAGAACACTTGAATACCTCTCTTAGGAAGAAAGGAAAATCAAAGTGTTTATGAATGGATTCTGACATTTTAGGAGAGCCCCCTGTATCACTACACACTTTTTTAGAAGTGAAAATGCCTACTGACAAGCCCTCTCCAATCAGTAGGTTTAAAACTCCTTTAAAACTGAACTGTTTGCTTTTCTTGCTCAGCTGATCTCAGTTCTGTCCCAGGCTGGACCTAAGGGCATCCTCCCTGTAACACATCATGTCTTTGGCGTGATGCACTGGTGACCTCTGTTGTGCGGGGCTGGAGTACCACTGTTTATCAGAGGTTAACACTCACATAGCTGGGCCCCAGGCTAGGAATAGCCAATTCCTCCCCAACCATTATTTTTTTTTTCTTCCAGTCACCAGTACACTACTCCATCCATCCCATTATATTCATTTCCTCTTTTTAAGGTATGGGATTTAATTGCACCAAGTTCCTCACCCTTAGGAAGCCAGAAAGTTCCCAGACCTTCCGTATGTTATCTGCAGACCTCTGCTGTTCCCAAGCCCAGGCAGGGTAGAGGGGCCTCACAGTGAGGGAAAAACTCATTTTCTCCAGGGACTGAGGAGGACAAAGTTTCCTGTCTTTTCTCACCAAGCTGCCTGTCACTTCCCCACAGCTTTCTCAGGCTGGCCTCAGATTAATGGCTGCCTGGATGGTCCTTAACCCTTGCTTGACCCATGCCAGCAATGAGGAACCTATCAGCCAGTGAACCTCTGACCATCACTGTGGCACAACACAGCATTGTTTGGTTGCAGAATGGTAGGGTTTCAATAAAACTGGGTATTACTGCTGCCCAGCATGATGCAAGCAGAAGGGCAGGACTGCTTTTGTCTGCTTAGAGGGGCAGCATTACCGTGGCTGGGTGTAATACCACCAGTAGTTAATTGAAATCAAGTCCACTTGTCCTCCAAGACATCCAATTCCATAAAGAGCATGTGCCATAATCCATTTTTTTCACATGCCTGCCTGTTAGGAAGTAGCAAAATTATCCCCATGTTATACTGTGGATATTAAGGAGTATCCACTAAGTTGTCCAAAAATTAGTAAGATCATGAGCCAGGTAGGAAGCTGAATTTCTTTAAGAAGAAGTCCTGGTAATAAGACAGGAAAGAGAACAATGCCAAGCTATTCCATTGTGTGTGTGGGGGGGAGGGGTTGTCCAGCAGTGTGCTTTGAAGATGAAGCTTCTAGGAAGGCTTCTCCACCCTTCACAGCTTAGAAGAGTATCCTTTGCGCAAAACTAACAGTCTCATGGTTCATGCTGTGAAAAGAGATAAAGCCTACTTTTCCAGTACTAGGATTGGGCTTGAGATGCTGTGAGCCTAGCGTGCTGGTGACGTATCCATACATTAATGTCACGTGGTACCTTTGGAAATTTCCTTTAGGTAAGCTGGGCCCTGCCATCCAAGCAGGTCACTTACAAAGCACACTGTTTTATGCTTGAATTTCACTTAACCAAACAACAACAGACTAATGTTCCTTCTGCTGAATTGGTTGCTTTCTTCTCTCAGGTGCCACCACATAAGCCAACTCGGAGGAAACCACCATGCTCTCTTCCACTGTATTCCAACAAAACTGAGACAAGCCAGAACAATGGGCAAGTGAGTTATCAATTTAACCCAGGGACAAAGGATTTCTTATCTGCAGTCTGTTTTCTCATGAGACATGAGCTTGCAGGTAGCACAGCGATCAAGCTGTGCAGCAGAAGACACTGGTCATGCACCGTCAAACCTTCCCATGCTTCCACACAGGCACTGACTCAGCAGCACACTGCTTCCAACTCTGGTAACACACAGACACATCCCATTTCTATTGCTTTTGCTTTTAATCTTACTGCACTGACAGATCCACACAGTTACCACCTTTGAATTGTTTTAAAGCAGGAACTGCTAGCATTTATTACATTTGAACACCATTTAGCACAGGGGATATCTATTTTATTTTATTTTTTTTAGCTTCATATGAACACTAAAGGTTCAAATATAGTGGCATAACAGTTCAGATCTTCAGAAAAAGGGAATAATTAATCTAGAGTGAAGAGGGTTTCTTTCAGCAATGCCTGCAGAATATTGATTGTCTCGAGGTGTCCTCCATACAGCACCCTTGAATGAGCAGATCCCAATAAGGTCCAAAGAAGCTGGCTGCTACTCACCCAAGTTTATATTCAAGCCTTTTCCAGTCACTTCTGTCTTTCTGTAATATCAAAGTATGAGGTTTATCCACCAAATTTCACATCATCGCCTGCCTTTAAGGAAATGGTTCTTGAAACGTTCTTTTCTGATAGCTACAGGCTTTTGTTGCCTCCATGCTAGAGAAACACAAACTTTAAAGTCTCACATTCCTTCCTTTTCCTCTGGATTTGAAAACAGTAATACATTCCTTCTCAAAGAAATACTCTCAGTTTTGAGATTTTCATAGCTCAACTGTTATGGCCGCTTCTCCTTTCCAAACTAATTGGGTACCCTGTAACTGTTAGTTGAGTGGTGGCCGAAAGTTTTTACCATTACGAAAAGTTTGTAATCTTTTACCCACATTAAGGCGCTGTACCCTTTGAGAGGTAGAATTTTAATCTGTCCAATCCTCGTATAGGGGAAACTGTATCATAGGTTAGATACTCAACTGAAAGCCACCTAGCAGCACCCAACTCAGACACTTCAGCCAAAGGATGATCACCTTTTCTCCCAAAAGAAGGATACATGCATGTAGAGCCCTAAGATGTCTAAAAAGCAAAAGGGAAGTGTGGTTAGGAAAGAAGGCAAACTTTTGTGTGAATGCCTTATATGAGGCTTCATTTGCTTCCCTACAAGCACTTTCATCTCTTCTAAGTTTTGGACCTTTTCTGCATTTCCTTTTTCTCACCTACTTCAATGTGATCTTTTCATGTTTTCATTCTGTTTTGCAGAAGCCATCTCCAAATGCTTGTCCCATTCCCAAGGTCAAGGTGAAAAGCTCCCCCATGATTGAAAAGCTTCAGGTAGGTCCTGGAAGAGCCCACACGGCTGCCCCAGCAAATTAATACTTCTTGGCATTTGTCAGAGCCACTTCCCTTGCAGAGGAGCCACAAAGAGAGAGGATCCAGGAGCCGAGAGTGACAGCTAGATCAGAAGGGCAGTGGCCTCACCAACAAGGGCCCAGTCCCACAATGCATAATCAAGGAGGGCAGAGCCAATCTGCTAATGGGTAACCACTGTCAGTAACACTGTCCTTGGGCGTGAGCATTGGTAGGTCAGTGTGGGGCACAGGATCACTGTACTGGACCTGTGGCATATACAGCATCACTTTAAAAGCAGCTCATAAAAAAGGGGAGGAAAGCTATGGCTGAGATTTCCTCCAGCTCTTTCTCCACAGCAGTTTAACCCACTTGCATGTCTCAGGGAGTAGATCTGGAGCAAAGACAGGAAAAGTCCTGTGAGTGGGCAGTGCCCCTGGGTCTCTGGCACTCCCCTAAGACTGCCTAGAAGTTCTGTTCTTTCCTTGCCTTAATTCCCTGAATTACACACAAGCAGACTGTGCTTCCTGTCTGTTTTGTCTCTCGGTGGCACCTGGTTCATGCCGCTGAGGGCAGCTCAACACTCAATAGCCCATAGACATGGTGTCCTACCATTGCCAGCTGCCATTCCTGGCAGCATGCGTGACTTCTGGACATAATGCCTCCTGAGTGCCCCGACACAACGCAGGCCTATTCATAGCAGTGTCCCTGTTAATGCACCCAAGGACATTTGCCTGGAGAACTTCTTAATGGCAGGCTTGCACAAGGTGCTTTGCCACGGTTAATCACAACCTTGTTTCTTTCTATGGCCTTCTCTCTCCTCATGGCTGCACAGATCATTCAGAAGACCTGCAGACCAACCTTGAAAATGTGAGGTCTGCTTGGGCACAAACAGGGATGGTTTAAATCTCAATGTGATTGCTGACTGCTTGTTGATACCTTGGCTCAGCCACTGTACACTGTGCTGGCTTGGCTGGGTCACTGGAAAATCCCCAAAGTCCTTAGGATGACAAAAGAACTCATCTTGAGATCCAGCTGTTGGGGAAGGGCAAATGTCCAGTCATAACTCCTCTGCCCGGACTTGTTTGTTGACAGTGTCACCAGGAGAGACCCATAACCACAAGGTATGTGGGCTATGACAGCTGAGACGCGGTGGCCCTGTGGTGTGAGCAAGGGTTCCTCCACGTGGTTAATGCATGTATTACACAACGGTGTCACCCACAGCACTGACGGGGATTTTTCTTTGCAGGCCAATCTGGCTTTTGCGCCAGCAGCTCTGCTGCCGGGAGCATCTCCCAAAAGCCCTGGTCTGAAAGTCATGGTTTCTCCGTTCAGCACCCCTCCCTCAACGCCCAGCAGCCCAGGGATCCAGCCGCAATCCAGTGAAGCAAGTGAGACACCGGTCAGCTTTGATAAACCCCCAGAAGGCACTCAGCTCCAATTCTATAACAAGGTAGGGTGTGCTCTAGGTCTCCACCGCAGCAGGACAAAGCTCGTCTGTTGCTTGCAGCTGAGGAGGAAGGGGACGCTATAGCCCTCAGTCCTGCCATAACAGCGTGCCTTTGTAGCCAAGTCGGGAGATCTAAGTGCTGAGTTTGAAACAGCTTTTGGTGTATTTCTGTGGGTCTTCTCTCTACCTACCAGTCCATAGAGTTCTGTGGGCCAGTGGCTCCAGCAGCTTTCATGGCCCCACGGCTATAGGGAAGGGGTAAGGTGGAATGATTCCATGATTTCAGCTCAGCAGTAACTGGGTGGCTGATAGCTGGGCGGGGAGGTGGCTAAGGTGCTGTTTGTGGAGCCCTGACAGTCTGCCCAGGTGTTTCACAGAGTGTACAGCACTTAAATGAGGAACTGTAACCTGCATTCACCAGCTTCCTCTGGAGCACAGACCCCTTCCTCAGCCACCAAACTGCCAAAAGCTGAAGAAGCCGAAACAACAACTGTCAGCAACATCTGCACCATGAAATCAGCTTCTTTGATTTAGAGTCTAGCTTGGATGGACTCACAGTTAACACTGAGACAGTGATCTTCAGCATCAGCTCTATAGAGAGAAAGAAGGTTGTATTTTGGGGAGCTGCTTATCCTATAAAGTACTCTTTCAGCAACAGGTAGTCCTTCCACCCTACCTCTCCAGTAACAGAGCAGGAAAACCAGCGCAGCAATCGAGTTTCCCCCAGCATTTTCCTCTACTGTGCTTTCCTGCTTTCCAGTACTGTTCTTTGACTGCTTCAATGTCTTTTTTTTTCCTGCCTTCAAGGTGCGGACGCGGGGATCAATAAAGCGTAGGCCTCCCTCCAGAAAGTTCCGAAGATCTCTGTCTGACTATGGGGATGGGGAAGATTTAGGGAACATCATTCCCTCTCCAGAAAATGGTACTAAGGAAGATGGGGATGAGGTATTCGGGCATCAGGGCAAGACAGAGGAAGCAGAAACAGGGAACAAAGAAATAAAGAAAAAGGCGGTGTCTGATGAGAAGCCCCCATCGAGGAGAGGATCCAGCAGATCAGACAAGGAAGAAAAAGAGGAAAAGCAGACGGAAGAAGTGACTCCTTGCAAGAGTAATGCAGGAGATGCAGAAAAGGAGGAGGAGGAGGTGTGTTGTGGTGCTCCAGGAGAGGAGAATTCACCCCAGTCACCCTCTGAAGACAAGGAAGATAAGGTGTGTGAGGCTTCTCAGGAAAAAGAGGAGGAAGGTGGTGCCTGTGAACAGAAGGGAGATGAAGAGAAGGAAGAAGCAGAAGAAAAGGAGACCAGTGAGAGCACAGTCACACAAAGAACGTCAGACGCTGAGGAAACACCACTGGCACCTCAACCTCTGCAAGAGGCAGTCAGTTTAGAGACTGCCAGTGAGCCTTTAACATCACCCATGCAGGACCAGGGCACAGAGTAGCCGTGAGGCACATTAGGTAAGTACTGTCAGAATGAAAATAGCTCCTAAAATACCAGAAGATTTTGCTTACTAATAAAAATGCCAAGTGTGACAGAACGTGCCAATATTTATGCTGCTTCCCATACCTCAAGAGTATCAAATCTCTGCAGAGTCTTCAAGGCAGTACATTTAAAACAACCAGTCCTCCAGGCTGGTGCTACAGAAAGAAGGGATAAAGAGGCAAAGAAGGAACAAACAATTCTGGCTGCAGTACAGTGGAAAAGGCTCTCTGATGCCAGGCACCCTACCCAACTGCTGCTTTGAAAGCAGTTTGAAAGTAGAAACCATGCATATAATGACTCTACCTTGTGTGTACTATTTCTGTATACCTCCCTACATGAATGTATTTTTATTGTTGTGTGCACACATTGTATAGATACATGCATACATATACATACACCGTATTTACAGATAAATACCTCGTTAGCCTGTTAGCTTGTTAGCCTGTTACACAAAAATTGTATATACACTCACACCAATTTCATGATCAGCCCTGCGAGCAGCCTCTGTGACCCTCCACCACTCGAAATAGAAGAGTATTTCTACTGACTAAAGCAGAGCTTGTTCCATATAGCTTCTTTCTTGTTCTTCAGCCACTGACTACATAGTCACAGAGATCTTAGGAAACATCTCCTTTCACTTCAGCCTGTCCCCTTTTTAAGTGTATCCTTGGTTGGGCAAGGACCAACTGAAAGAGGCAGTCTGGCATGGAAACCACCAAAGTACCCCAAGTCACAGATTCCCCACTCATGTATTTACTTAGACCTGTCATTATTTTTCATCATTTTCTTACTTTTTCCTTCTCCAAAGGACGTACCCACCCAGGACACAGGAGATGATGTGTGAATAGGAGCCATCTAACTTAATCAAGGTGGAAGCTACTGGAAAACCTTCAGTGGCAGGAGAGGAGCAGAGTACAGATATCCCCTGAGGACCAGACTGATCCCAGAGCCGAGCGGCTGCTCACCGGCTCTCTGCTTTGCACCATCATATTTTGTGACAGTCAGAACAAGAGACCGCCTTACAATCACTTGGGAGTACAAAACTGAGGTGTTGGCTGACATCCCAAGGTGGTAACTGGAGACTGAGAGACCTGCTTGCTACATGCTGTCCTGGACCTGGCAGCCACCGCCACTCCTGGGCCCTCTGCTCCTTACTCCTGCTGAGCTCCAGAATGTCATTTTCTTCTCCCCTGCGTTGGTCTTAGGTGAAGTTCATCAGTTACATACATATGTCTATGGTGCCTTTTCAGTAGCTTCTTTTGAAATATCTCGGGTTTTCAAATTTCAGTAAATAATGTTTTAATAGTAGGAAAAAAAGAGTGTATTTTCTCCATATATGTTAATGCAGACAATGTGAATCCTGAATATGGGAAAATTTCTTAGGAAATTGTTCATAAGGCATAAAATGCCTTTGAAGTGGGGGCTGAGTTGGCTGATCTGTGAAACATCCAGTCGTGGTTGGTGGGCAGTTTTTGTGTAATTCAACTTTGGAGTGATTTTAGTGCTGGTGGAAAGTAACAACAAACGGACCTGAGGCACAGAAAAGATGTGCTGTGTAGGTCAACAGGGCAAGTTCTCTTACCCAACGCTGTGGTCCAGTCCTGATTTAGAAGGGCCACCTGTCCATCAGTCCTTTTAACTTCCAGACTCTGCTTTTTGATTCTCTTTTGAAACCACTCAGTAACACTTTTGACAGAAAGCGTCCTGACTTACTAGAAACTGCCTATTAATTTTCTGTGAGTCAAATATGAGGTCTTAGATGGCTGAGTCATTTCAAATCGTGTGGCCTGACTGCATATGATTTGGTGCAGGACAGACAGCCAGTCCCTTGGAAGTATGTGGGATTGGCATTTTACTAGATTCCCACTTTGGGTGTAATAGCTAAGATATGGGACTAACATTTGTTAAGTTAAAAAAGCTTTTACATCTACATCTAGAGAGCATGAAATAAGTTATGCAGGGAAAGAATACAGGCCCATACCTGACTGGTTTCTTGTCAGTAGTGCTTGAAGCTGTGATCGTATTACTGAATAAAATGCTGCTGTGGCTCAGGGCCATTGGGCTCATGTCTGCTTAGGTGCAGCCCCTTTACAGCAGGCTGCCGTGGGAACAACTGGCCAGGGCTGCCCAAAGCTGAGCTGCACCATGAGGTGTCTGTCAGTGCCATGAGCGGTGCGGTGCCAGTGCTTGCACCTGCAGCAGTCACCTGGGGTTCAGCAATATGAAAACAGCAACAGAGCCCAAAGGCAGAGCCAGGCAGCTCCTCTTCATCCGTCACAAAGCACCTCCCGGTAAATATTAAGCTGAGCAGAGTCAGAGGTTCATGCTGTCCCTGTCCTACGGGCAGGCACAAGGATTTAACACAACACAGCCCACATCCTTCCTGCACTGGGCTCTGAAACGTAGCACTGTTACAAAACCCAGGGCTTGAAGGGATGTCCCTTTTCTGTTCGTCAACTCTAAAATCACAAAGGAAGAAATGCCTCTATGCCCTGCCTCAAGTGAGAGCACTGAGGGGTTATCAGTTGAGAGCCAGCCGCGTTGGCCCTGGTACACAGAAGGGGCTTGTTGGCAAACATGACCCCCACATCCTTTTGAGCCACCTTGCAGAGTTTGTGGCCTTTGGACCTATTTGAACGCGTTTGTTAAAGCTTGTATTCCAGGGCAGGCTGCAATCATTCGCTGTATCCTGTTTCCTCTCTCAGCAGCGTCCCACCTGTGAGTGTCTGTGCCTGACTGTATATATCAATTCAAGTGTGCCTGTTTAGAGAATGAGCATGTGTGTCCCGAGCAAGGGAGTGGAAATCTGAGGGAGAAACAGAAGAAATAAACGGTGGAATAAAACCAAAACAAAGCGTGTGTGTTTCCTCATGGGTCAATGTAGGAGCCTGAAGCAGCAGGCAACATTACCACAGATTGCACACAAACCTCACACTCAGCCCTTCTACAGGCTGAGCGAGAGCAATACTGGAAAAAAACAAAACTTTGGCCAGTACCACGACACTGCAAAAGCAGACTGCGGGTAGGTACGTATCCCTGCTGCGTCCACGCTGCCAGGACACGCCAGCTCGGTCCCACAAGTGGCGGCGTTGTCTTCCGTCCCCCAGGTGTAGGCCGAAAGCGTCTTGATGAAACGCAGGCTTGGGGCTGCGCGTTGAGTGGAGCCTCTCGCACCCGCAGAGATATGGCAGATCACCGAGGAAGGCGTGCACAGAGGCAAAGGTAAGGACAATAGGCAAACAGCAGTAAGTGGCGGCAGCGGAAAGCCTCGTCTGCCGGTCATTCAGTCCGCCGCTCTGCCCGCCCGTGAGAGGAAATACCAACACCCTGGCAGCTGGCCGGCAGGGTTAAACCACGGCTTTCTGGGGGGAGGAGCTATCCCCCTTCGCTGAGAATGAGCTCGCTCGGCTTCAAGCCCCGATTCGGCCTGGTTCGGAGTGAGGGGGGAGAAGCCGTAGCAGGTGCCGCAGCAGGGCGGAGAAGCGGCGTGGGAGAAGGGGGGGCGGAATCATAGGCAGTCTGAGGAGAGAGCAGGACAGGGCACGAGAGCACTCGCAGGGGGGTTGGCTGCGGGCGGGAGGAGGAGGAAATGAGTCAAGTGTTCAGCTGGGGAAAACTTAGCAGTGAGCGGCTCGTTGGTCTAGGGGTATGATTCTCGCTTCGGGTGCGAGAGGTCCCGGGTTCAAATCCCGGACGAGCCCTCAATGAAGGGAGGCGAGAATTCCTCCTATTTTTGCCGGCTTCGGAGTGCTTTTGTTGTCTTGACCGTCCCGCGCCGGACTGGCAGAGCGGAGCGACGTTGCGGGGCACAGAGGGGTGCGGACGGGGCAATGGCGGCGGTGAGGGGAGGCACTGCGGAACGAAGGGGCGGTGCCGGCGAACCGGGCTTAGCGTGGAGGGAGAGAGGGCAAGGGGAAGAAGGGGTACTTTTCTTCGAGACTTGCTTACGTTAATCCTGCTCTTAGAACGCAACAGCGCGTCGCTTGTCCCGCTGCTTTGCGCGGCGGCGACCGCTGTTTGTGCGATGCGCGCAGGACTCAGCCTGTGCAGCAGCCGTGAAGTGAGTGGCTGTGGGACGGCAAGGAGACGAAGATACACAGAAAGGAAAAAAAAAAAAAAAAAGAAAAAAGAAAAAACCGGGCTCGTCCGGGATTTGAACCCGGGACCTCTCGCACCCTAAGCGAGAATCATACCCCTAGACCAACGAGCCGCCACGAGCAAGGTTTTTCTGCCGTCGCACACGAAGGGCTAACCGAAGGCGCCCCGACTGCACAGCTTGGCTCGTTGCGGCTTGTGGCTGTTAGGAGTGGTGCCAAGTCTTCTGAAAGCAGCAGAGGACACTTAATTCAGTCCTCGTGGTCTGAAAAAGGTTTATGGTAAACAGACCTGGTGCTCTCCCAGGTGCTCTCTGTGCCGACCAGCAGTGCTGCTGCTTGGTAAGCTGGGCCATCGCATGGCTTCACGTGGCCAAGGCAGGCTATGTAGGTTGCTCTGGAAGTAATGCCTCCTATTTATTTCCATGGAAACTATGCCAAATACGAAGAGCACAATAACACTAATTAATAGAACAAATTCTCAGCTACAAAACACTATTTCTCAACGTAGTCACAGCCATTAGCTGTGCATGTTTGCCAGCAATGCACAAGAGCCTGCATGCCGTGCTTATAAAAATCTGCTCCAGCAAAAGTGACCCACTGTTTCACAGCTGCTATGCTGGCATTGTTGTTAGGAAAACGTTGCCCAGGCACTCCATCTTTTGTTGTGCTCACATCCACTGTTTTATCTCCGGAAACATTCAGCAAATATCACCAATGTCAACAGGTGTCATTTTTTCCTTATGGAGGAATTCAGTGACACCCCTTTGCTTCTTCCATACGCACTTCTATGACAGACTCCATTCTGTCAGACTGCCCCTCTGTTGCCATCTGTCACACGGCAACAACATGTAATGGGATATTGGTGGGCAGGTTCTACCTTTACTGCCGTACCACCAACATCCGCTTCTGATGTTGTGGGACAACAGCATAAAATAGGAGGCACTGCTTTTGAAGCAGTCCTCGCGTATAGAGAACTCATGAACTCCACGGAGGAGAGTAAACTAGAAAAGGAAGAGGGTATGATTTTTAAACGCTTCGGGTTAGCTACCTTGGAAAAATGCCTAGAAAGACAAAGGTTGGGCCACTCAGGGGGTCTGAAGGTAAAGCAGTGGGTATTAATGTGGTACTTCCTGTGGCAGCGAGTACCTTCGGCCATGGAGCAGAGCTATAACCTGTCCTGGCTTCCGCAACTTCCGCAACTGTTAGCTGAGGAACGCACTCCAGAGCTCTCCCCGGGGCATGTATTATGAAGGCACACGCTATGACGTTTGAAATCCCAGGAACGCTGTGGGCCTGCTGCCAGCACCGTGCTGCAGCCTCCTCCCTGAGCGCCTGCAGGAAGGTGTACACGGGCACAGTGCAGAGCAGGAGCCCCGCGCCTGTGTTTTAGGCCAGGGAAGTCTCACGTGTGCGGTGAGCAATAGTCTTGTGATCTGGGTTGGAGCGCGCGCAACTTCATTAAAATACAACTGGAATTTTCAGGCTAAAGGCAAACGCGGTTATCCTGCTGGCGGCCAGGAGGGCCGCGGAAGCAGCCCGCGTTGCGGAGAACGCGTGCCAAGTCGGCTCTCCCAGCCGGCAGGGTCTCATCCCGACCACCCTCCTCCAGCGGACCGGGAAGCAGCGCCCAGACGCCGCCGCGCTGCCATCAAACGGAGCGCTGCTGCGTGCAGCCCGGCTCCTTTCACGGGCTTTCGCCGCTGGGCGCTCAGCTGCCCGGGATGCCACCCGGCACGCACCCGAGAGCCCCTAGCAGACCCAGCCCCGCGACACCTGGGCGCGGCCTCGCCCGCACCGCGCCGGGAGCGACGCCGTCGCGGCGCCGCCCGGCGGGGCGGGGAGAACAAGTCACGTGCCCGGCTCGGGAGGCGGGACTGCGCGCTTCCATCCTGGATTGGGCCCCGACGTTTGACAGATCGGCATCTTGGCCAATTATTGACAAGGAGCGGGGCGGGGACGAGCAGGCCGCGGGAGGTGAGTACGAGTGACAGCGTCAGGGCCCTATCCCGGCCAGGGAAGAGGGCCGCGAGGCGCGAGGGGGCGGGTCGGCGGCCGGGGGCGGACAATGGGGGCGCGGGGAGGTGGCAGCAGGAAAATGGCAGCGGCCGGAGGCACCGTGGGGCGTTCGGCGGCTGTTGTAGCCGCGCGGCTGCCGCTCTCGGCCTGCCTGCTGGCCGCCGCTGCCTCGTTGGCTGCCGGTGAGTTGGGGGTGGCCGTCGTTTGTCCCCCTGGGGCTGCACCCGTGGCCCGGGCGGGTTTGCGGGGGAGCTGTCCTCGCGGACGAAGCGAGGCGAGGGAGTCGGCGGCGGCGGCGGCTGCGGGCGCCGATCCATGGTCCTTGGCGCTGGCGAACGGGGCGGCTCGGCCCCGTGGCGTGGCCGATTCCTCGCCGCCGCGGGCAGGGAGCGGAGGGTGGTGGGGAGAGGGACCGGCCGCGCCCGTCGGGAAGGCCCTGGAGCGGGCAGAGCTCCACCCGGGGTACCGCGCTGCCCTGCAGCTGGGTAGAGGCGCTCCCCCTCTTTAAACGTCTCTCCTGCTTGTCGGTGGTGGGCTCCTAACGCGGAGGGCCGTCCTGAGAGCTCCATGCCATTCGGCTGTTCCCCAGCCCGCCGAGAAAGCTGCTCGGTTTAAAATCCACCTCCTCTGGTTTAGCTGCTGTTTCTCAAATTGGTGACGTGTGTTTTCTGCACGAATGCAGGAATTTGCTCCTTCTCCTTCCAGATCAAAAGCAAAACGTCCAGCGTGCATTGGACAATGTGGCATTCAAGTGTGTTGTGTACTTGCAAAAGGCGAAGAGTCGATCATTGCTCTGCAGGTGCACCTATAGCGTCTCGGAGCAGCACTGTGCTGCTCCCATAGGTGTCAGGTCTGCCAGGGCCCAGCAATGTGTCGTGTGGTAACTATGATGCACGTCAACCTCTCTGGTTCATGTCTTTGGCTGCACAGTCATGGGACACCAGTCCTCTTTGTTGAGGGAAGACGCAGTGAGCGGGGAGGTGAGCAGCAGCTGGGCAGCTAGAGTTGTAGGAAACAACTTAGAAAGCACCTTTTGTGTTTGGTCAACGGTGAAATATTTGGGTGGAGCAGTAATGACATCAGCCAAAATCAAGTGTTTGTGACTCGCGTGAATGGAGAGTAAGTACGCAGCTAATACTGGAGTGCTAGTAATGGCAAGGATAAAGCTTAACTTTGCTGTGGCATACGTGCTGATGGGATCAATTGTTCCGTGTTTGCCATTTAATTTTGAAATGAAAACAAGGAACTTTCCTGAAGCAGCTCTGCATGTTTATAGAAGGGAGGCACCAGTGTTTGTGTGCCCCCTGAAAGCGGCCTTGCTTGGTAATACTTGCTAAGTGGTTGAAACTGTGCAAAGGAAGTTAGTAGCAGTCTCTAAAGAAGCCTGTTGTCTATTCGTATCTGGAAACTTCTGGAAAAAAAACCTGTAAGTCTGAGGATCCGTGCCCAGCGGTGAGGAACTTCCTTCTAAATGGCATTGTTCTTTAGCTTTTGTTCACCTAAACTTCTGCATTTTGCAGTAAGTGTAAGTAGAGATTGCTGAGGCTTGCTGTACGCCTTCAGAGGCAGTGTAATACTTGGAATGAAGCTGAATATATAGCTTAGAGTAAAACTTGGTTCTTTGAAAATAAATGTGGAGACAAAAGAAAGAAGGGCACGTACTTCCCCTGACCACAACAAAAGGTAGAACTGCAGTAATGCTATGGGAAGCTCAGAGAAAGAGATCGCTGCAGTGCATGAAGTATGTAACCAAATGCAGTATCTTAAAGGCAAGCAAAGCTACAAGATACTCTTTGGAAGGAGGACTTCCCTAGGGTGTGTAATGCAAAATTACAATTTAAAGGATTAAATGGATGCTAAAGCAGCAATTTTATCTGCATTGGACAGTGATTCTGTGCCTATTATATATGTTCAGTATAACTATTGAATGTTTCTTGTTTCAAATCCAGAAATTACTCCTGTGTTGGCTTGTCCTCCACACACTTATACCACACACAGTTAATCCTTCTGTTTTCTTTGGAAATATTTTTTTTCCTCTGCTCCCCCCCCCCCCCCCCCCCCCCCCCCCCCACTTCTGAAGTGTGGAGTTGACACAAGGTTTATGTCCTTGCATGGGGATAACAGCTATGGTGCAACCTGTTCCGTCCACTTGGATCTACAAGATAACTAGCTGCTGATAGGTACTAAGTAGATGACCTTCTCTAGGGTTTAAGGGTGTAAGCAGTCATGTGTGGCAGTCTGCCTTTCAGCTCCCATGTGTTGCTTCACTTCCTGCAGTTTAGCAAGGATTCTTTTTCCTTCCTTTTTCCTTGTGCTGAATTTTCATCTAAAGAGGAACTGAGAAGTGAGACGCCAGCAAGCAAGTGGAAGGGCAGAAGTAACTTTCTGTTCTGTGTTGTTGCCTCTTGGTTGCCCAGATGTGATATGTGGCTGGGGAGCAGGCTGCACAGTTAGCTACTGTGGTTTGTGGCTCTTTTCCCTCTTGATGTGTTTGGTGACCAATAACCTGCAGTGAGACAGAAATGTTACTAAGTGGGATGTGTTGTACAGGCTGACTTTAACATCATGGTCTGTTTTGTGAGGCCAAGCATGTAATTGTTGCTTCATGGCTAAGTCCAGACAACAAGCGTTAGGCTTATTTACTTGTGTACAGCTACATGTGTACGTTGGAGTTTGTCTTATTTGTTTATGCTCACTCATCTGAAAACTTGGTTGCTTCCTTTTCTTGTAAAAATGAAGGATTGTTCCCAAATGTTTTGTGATTCTGTGGACGTTTGTGGCATGAGTAGTTAATCTCTCGTATGGTGGGTGAGCCTTGAGCAGCTAGCCAAAGCATCAGGGAAACAGATTATCTTGGAATCCTGAATTTGTAAGCCATATAAGTAATCACTTAAAGTGAGATCGCATCTGTCTTTAACACAAGGGTGGTGCCTGATTACTTCCGAAAGTCTTGAAGAATGTCTAGACATTACAGGAAAGAGTGCAAGTATTTCTACCATTCTTTCTCATGCTGGCAAAGTCTGATTTTTTGCTCCGTCTCTTACTGCTCCTTGTAACCACTCACATGTGCACACATGCACATACACACAGGTCAGTGTAACAAGCACAGGAGTACTGGGATGTTAAATACTTCTGGTGTCTATTATTGCTTTGAGTTACCTGAATCTTTCAGTTGCTCCTTGAAATGTTTCATGAAAATAACAGTGCAAGTCAGGGTTGCAATGCTCTCTTCATGTTTGTGCCAGGTTTAGTCAGGATTCTTGTGTTCACGCAGTCAGAAGTAGTTAGCTCTTTCAAACAGAGCCCGCTGATACTGTAGGTAGGAAGATTTCCTTGCCTGAAGCGCTTGGCTTCTGCAAGGGGAAGAGGTGCTAAGGTGGGTAAACTCTTTGCTAGCTAGGTTGAAGGTGGGACTACTGCTCAGTTTACCTTGCTTGTAGCAGCAGTAAGTTTTTGAAAGAGCTGAAAATATAGCTTAATGTTTTGGTGATAGAATGTAGCTTGTAAGATGCCTAGGTTTCCCTTGACCCCAGCCTCCCAGTCCTTTACCTCCATGTAATGATATGTACAACGTTTTCACTTGCTGTCTGAATTGTAGTGGATTAATGAATGTGTTAATCAGCTATTGCACTGTCAGGGGCCTTGTCTTATCCTGACTGGGAACAGTAGGCTGTGAGTGCCCTGTGTACTGTACAGGGTACCATCTGTCTTGGTTTTACGAGACAGGCATTCTGTCGGGTTCAAATTGAAAGACTGTTGAATGCTTGCTCATGATATCCCAGGAATGAATCAAAAAGCACAGGAAGCTCTGAGTGTGGAAACATTTTACATTCTTACAGTGTTGGCTGTTGTCTTTTTTTTTCTTCTTTTTTCTTTTTTGAACTTTGCTTATCTTCATTAGTGGGCTGGTCTAGATTAAAATTACACTGCCTATAGTGACTAGCGCAATAGAAAGGATACTGAATTCTTGTGTAAGCAGAAGCTGTGACAGGAAAGGACAAGAAGGTCTGAACTGATAGGGAAATCAAATTGCAGTGATTTAAGCTTATCTTAGAACAACAGCTATTTAGCAGAGCAAGTATTTACTTGGTATGGTGTCTCACAGTATGCTGTACCCATACCCATAGCGCAGGTGCTACGGATATGCACTTTGATGTACGGTCAACATCAGTATTGTTTTCTGAACTAGTTGAATGATTAGGTTACCCTGCAGTCAGGCACTCTCCCAATTCTAGTGATTCCCTCCCACCTCCATCACTTTAAAGTGATCAGATCAGTCTGCTGGTTGTCCTAAAAAAGCCTGTTTTATAGATGATTACATCAAGTCACATGTATGTTGTTCCCTTTTGCTGCTGTGTCTTTCAGCTTCTGCATTTTTGTCTTTACTGTTGGGTTAGCAGTTTCCAGTTTGTGCTGCTCTACCTTTTGCCTTGAAATGCATGAGGAAAGCAAGAAAGCTGATTGTCATATGAATTTCTCCTTCCAATCTGGCAAAAGAAGATACTTTGCAGTACATTTGCTGGTGCTTAATACACATAATGTTAAGTAGGGTTAAGGAAGCTTGCTGGATGTACTTGAGGTGAGTCAAATCAGGGCAGGTGTACCTTCATTTAGGTGAAATAGCCGGTGTAGGAGATAATCTTCAATTGTCCATTTGCCATCAGTTACAATTTTTGCTAACTTGTTTTTGTAAGGTCTTGAAGCGAAATATGGTGAACAAGGCTCTCTCGGTAATAAATTCTATAAAGCTGTATGTGCAACAGGGCTTCTAAGATCTAATTGGTTAATGCATCTTGGAATTTTCCATTTCCTTCACTCTTCCAGTGTGAAAGGTGAAGAGCTGGT
Source organism: Alectoris magna (assembly GCA_030625065.1). NCBI lineage: Eukaryota > Metazoa > Chordata > Aves > Galliformes > Phasianidae > Alectoris > Alectoris magna. The sequence continues at coordinate 104,971,972 of CM060560.1, forward strand.
GGCTGTGTGATGATGCTGCATACCCTAAAGCTTGACGAAGTCAACACAGGCACGGGTGAAAGTGCTGCCTTAATTGGAAGGGTTGTCTCTAGGAGTGCTCTGGTGTAAACTGAGAAAGTGCTATAGGCAGAGAGAGAAGGAAAGCCATCAACGCTTCCAGAAAGAGAAGCCTTCCAGAGGCAAGCTGTCTGAAGCAGCTGCTAGTCACTTCTTCCTAATCTTGCACAGTCATTGTTGTGCAAACATGGTGCACAGTGAACTGGGTTAGGGTGTTAGTCTGGTTTAAAAGAAAACAATAGAAGAAATGCTCTTTTGAACATGAGCTAGTTCCTGGTCAGATTCGTCACGTTATGTCATAAGTGGGCATGGGAGCTATTTAAATTGGCACCATCACTGACAAATTCTTGTGAAGCAAGAATTACTTGAAAATAATGTAGCATGGGTTTTTTCTTATGTTTTTTTAGTCACGCTGACACAGGTTATAAGTAATTATTAGCTTACTGAATTTGCTACCAAGTTTGGTTAGCAAGTAGTGAAAGATTAGGGTGAGCAAGCATCAGTGGAAGTGCTAAGGGATAGAGTCTGCAAAGAGCTTTAAGTTTGCTCGAGCTATTGAAAGTAAGTCTCCAGTCATACCAGAACAGACTGGCCTTGTGACCCTGCTGGCTGAGTATCCTGCTAGCTGGGGGGTAATCAGTTGGGTGACTTAGTTTCTGTGCTGCTGGTGCTAGATTTTCTCAGGGTATCAGCAGTTCACAACATGGTTGTGTTTTTATTTTTAATACTACCTGAATACCATTTCATTTCAACTTGTACCAGTACCTAGTGCTGACCTAGAATGGAGGCAGTTGTTCCAGCCAATGACATATACTTTTGCAGTCTGTGCCTTGAATTCTTTTTGTTTCCAACTTCTGATCCTTAAGACTCTAATTTCTTTAGTAGACACTGCAACAGTTTTAGGGGATTGCTGTAATAATTCTAGGAAATGTTTGTGATTATGGGATCCTTTCTTCAATATTTCTGTCATACGTTGAGCATATGTATTCAGTTTCTCTCAGTTCTGTAGTTAAACAAACTTAAGGATGTCCTTTTATGTGAAAGAAGACCACTGGGTTTCAAGGAGACTCTTTTAAGGTATATTGTTTATCTTGTTCCCTGTTGCTCTTCTTTAATCTCAGTTCCTATTTCCATGAATCCTTCCCTGTGCCCAGGGATAATCTGCTGCATTTGCTAGCAGCTGTGTTAGCGTTGCATGATTAGAGGTAAAATAGTTGTTATCAGCTGTTCCAGATACCCTTTGCACTTTAAGTAAATTTATTTGTCTCCTTGGGTCTTTAATTGTTTCAGTTTGACTTGGTCAACAAGAACTGTTTACTTGAACTTGAACTCTTGTAAACTGAATTGGTAACGGAAGGAAAACCACTTAAGGTTGGAAAGTGCCTGAGCTGCTGATTGGTGTCCCAGTCTCTGGCATAGGCAGGGAAGTATATTGCCTTCTGATCCATGGGGAAAAATTAATAGAATGGGGCTAGATGTTATCGCCTTCTACGCTAAATATGCATCTGCCCAAACCTGACGTATGACTCTGGTTGCGTAACTGTGGAACATGAAGCAGCACAGCAGTAATACTTGTTTGTGGAACTCTGGGCCTTCACAAGCATCCACATTCTTATGCTTTCCAGGTTGAGGGAGTGGTACAGCTGATAAGTGACTTCCACAGGATAGAGCCAGAAATCTGTGGCCTAGCTTACAAGGGAGCTTAGGCACTCTCTGCTGTTTCTCATGCTTGTCCATAGTTTCTTGTTAAAAGCATAGAGTGGAGATGTAAATCTGGCATGAGTTCTTCTGCTGCCCCTTGGCAGAATAATGAACAGCTCTGCATAATATGGAGAAAACTACCTGAAAAACCGAGCTTGTAGAAGCTGGTACCGAAGTGACTGTAAGACTTGTCTGTAAGTTCTGTCAGATAGGCACGCAGAGATATGCAGGGCTAAGTGACACTGTTATTGACAGCTTTGACAGTGTTACCCAGCCTGCTCAAGGCTTTCAGTGAAACCTTATTTCTTCCACTTAAGGAGATAAAATACAGTGGTTTTTCACTTTTTTTCTTATCTCTGAGTCAGGAAGAGCTCAACTGACTGTACAAAGAGGCCAACAGAAAGCAAATGTGTTAGCAGCTGTTCTTCTGGGCTCATATCTGCTTGGGGGATGATCATTCATTCCCAGCAGCAAGTCAGTGGTAGGTGTTCATGGGCGAGGTGTCAGCAGCATTTCTGCTGCTCAGAGCTGGTAGGGTGCTGCAGGACTGGCTGTACTACCAAAGGCAGGAAGCTCTCTTTCTTCAAGGGACTGAAGTACTTGGTGAGATAGGAAACCGGAGGAGCTGCTGCAGCAGTGAAATGCTTTTCTGGTGATTGATGGAATAGAGCTAGATTGTTCTCCCCTCCTTTGGGGCAGCAGAACTTAGTTTTTGTTGCTTTCAAACGTGGGTGTTAGGAGTTCTTTATATGATTTTTGTCTGGTCATTCTTTCTGTAGCTGATTTTGCTTTGTGTTCTGTATGAATATGTTGGGTATTCTGTCAAGATTTGGGCTAGGGGCTACCATGCTGCTGTGTGAGGTGAGGCCTGGCCCAGCAGCCAACATGGCAACGCTTTGGGTGCAGCTTGGGGAAGAGAAGGCAAACACCACGCAGCAGGCAGGGGACAGGGGAGCAGTGTGGGAAACTGCCCTGCAGGCATCCAGGGAAGAGAGGGCAGAGAAGGTGCCACAGACCCTGGAGCAGAGATACCCCTGCTGCAGAAATTTTGGAAGAAAATATGGTGGAGCTGGTATTTCCTTACACCCTGTGAAGGAGACCATGGAGGAGGAAATATCCACACTGTGGCCCATAAACGAGCGTGTGCAGAAGCAGCTTCTGAAGAATCACAGCCCATGGGAAGGACCTGCACTTTTGCTGGGGGAAAAGTGTAAGGAGGAAAGAGTGGCACAGAGGAGCCATTATGGGTTGATTGTAACCATCTATCTGCTACAGGCTGCCTGGGGAGGGAGAAGAATTGGGAATAAATGAGTGAAGGTGAGCTTGATTTTTGTCTCTTTCTCACAATCTGTTTTTTTAATACAATTTAATGCAAATTAAAGTAACTTTCCCCAGGTCAAATGTGTTTTGCCTGTGATAGTAAGTGGTAAGCGATCACCTTGTCTTCATGTCCACCCATGAGCTTTTTCATCTTATTTTCTCTCTCCATCCTCTTTGGTAAGCAGGAGTGAGAGGGTGGGTGTCTGGGAGCCAGGTAGGTTCAACCCACCAAAGTGATATACAATAATATGTATATAGGATTATGCATGCATATATGCATTTTTATATCTATACACTCAATGAGACTGCAGATAACACGATGATGGCTTTCTGGTGTGGAGGTGATTGGGCAGTCTGTTCTTTCTTAGGTCGAAGTATATGGCTCCTTAATACTTGTGTGTTGTTCTTATGAAATACGTGTTTTATTGTTGGCTGGAATGGCTTGCATGTATTTTTCTTCTGTGTTAAGGCTGAACTGTGTCAGTGAATTCTTCATGCGGAAATTTGGTCCCGCATCTGAATACTTCAACAGATCTTAGTGGAGTTTCAGAGGAATGATTTGTGCTTGTCTGCTCTTAGATGTTGAAACCATCAAATATAGGATTGCTCCACCACACGTTTTATTGAAAATGAGGTGGCCTGTGGAGAAGTAGGTGCCTGTAATTGTAATAGGGAAGTATAACTTTGTGCTACCTTTCTAAAATGTGTTGTAGGGAGCTGACTGCTTTTGTTTCTTGCTGGTTGTACGTGAAGACCTTTCAGTATGAGAAATAACTAAATGTCATGAAACTGTAGTTTGAGAGAGATGTCAACAGTGGGCTATGTTTCACAATGATGATGTTTCTTAATGAAAACACTCTTTAGCAAGTGTATATCGTTTTTGTGACCTATGATCTCCCAATCGCTAGAAAATCTCACATCCTCTTTTCCTCCTGGAAAATTACAGCTGCTAAGGAAGCCGTTGTAAACATAGATATGTTTACTTACTGTGGTTTTGTCAAAGCCTTTAAATGTGAGCTGTTGAGTCTGTTGTATTAATGCTTCTATTTCTGTTTTCCTGGTCCACAGCTCTGTTGTCAACTTGTTACCTGTTACAGATTGCCTGAATTTTTTAAAATCCTTCTTTCATCGGGCTTTTTGATTATTTCCTGATCTTTAATCCATAAGAGACTCTATTTATAAGTGATATGAATGAATGTGTTACCAGACATCTTTAGGCTAAATGAAGCAATTTGTTTGTATTAATTAGTAAACTGGTGACTAGTCATTTCAGAAGGAGGAGAAAGTAGTTCGGAAACTGTAGCATCTGTTGGAGGTCTGATAAAAGTTTCCACTTAGACTTTGTTAGTACTTGTGGAATAAAATGCCTATGATTACAGCTTTAGTTTGTGTTCTCATTTTGTTGCCGCTCCTAGTGATCAAGCTCAGTTGGATCCAGGGGAAACAAGTTTATTTTGGTGTGTTCATAGCCTTAATTGACAGAACCTTTTCATTGGGTTGGTGATCTCAGTGCAGACTGGTCTCTAGAAGATTTCCAACTATGTGTTAATTAGTGTAAACTTTCGGTGTCAAGAAAAGCTTTCCTTGCGAAGTGCTACCAGGCTCCATTGGCAGAAGCCTAGCACAGCGGGTGCCCTATATATTTGTATACAGAATTGTAGAAGAAAACCAAATCTTGCCCTAACCTTTTTTTTTTTTTTTTTTTTTTTTTTCCTTCCTTAACCACCACAAAAAAAAAAAGTGTGAGCAATCAGGATACAATACGAAGCAAAAGGGGGAAACAACAACAACAAAGCAGCTTAGGTGAACATTTATCTCTAAGCACTGCCGGCTTAGGCACTGTTGGGTTTATGCAGGTACTGTTGCCAAGTATTTTGGAGGAGTTTTAAGAGAGCCTGAAGGAAGTGAAATAAGCTTGCACTGTTTGAGCAGATCCTCTGAAGTGTTAGGGACATTGGCTAGCAGAAGGAATAAAAAAACAGTTTTGAATGTAAAGAGCAGTATTGGACAAGGGGAGGTATCCAGACTTTGACCTGTTAGGTAGCTAGTCACACACATAGTGCCTCTTGTACAGATGAAGTTCCCATCATGTGTGACTTAGTCTTGGCAGACCTGGATGAAGATCCCCCTGAGGGAATGCCTGCAGGGAGATCACCCTCAGTGTGCTGTAGAGAGTAGTTAGCCACCTTCTCCAACAGTTTTTCCATTGAAGTGTACCCCATTTGAAAGGTATCGGTGAAGCTCAATTGGAAGTGTCATGCTGCAATCTTTTATGTTACTCTGATGAATACTGTGCACTTGATGGCTCTTAGTCTCACTGGAAGTTGAATAGTTAACCATAATTTGTTTAACTAACTAGATGCAAACTCTTGTGGTTAAGAATATTTGTCTGCTATCCGTTCTCAATGACTTCATCTTCATATACTTTGCTGCTGGGTAAGTGCAAAGGATTCCTTCACGTGGGTGGTTTCAGAACAACGCATCGCTCCACTCATAAGAATATCAGTGCAGACATATGCATGCCAGGGGTTTGTGTTCTGAATCAGGGCTGAACTAGCTGAAAACATGCAACTCTTTCCCTAGTTTCGTACATCCTGGCAAACATGCTGTGGTGTTATTAAAAAGGAACCGAGAAGCTCTAAGTCTTTGGATCTGCTTTAGCTGCTATAGAGCTGCACCTTCAGAGTTAGGAAGGTCTTGTTCATTCACAGCAGGTAAAGTGAAACAATCCCTAGTCAGTAAAGTTGGTTAGGTGGAGATGCTGTATAATGGTGTCATGCTTTTTCTGATATGTGTATGGCAAGTTCTGCATCTTCTGTCATCAATTCATGGAAGAAAATGGTGATCTTGCATATCTGATATCTTCCCAATGCTACCCTTGCGGCAATTAGTATTCAGTTCCCAGTAATTATATTAGTGCTTTTCTTTTTCAGTAGAACAAAATAGCATTTGGGATGTTGTGCTTGGTAATGTGACTCTACGGCTGTCCTTGCCATGTATTGACTGATTCAGGTCTGCCAGGTGCCATGCTTTAGTCACTAGATAGAGACAATGCCTTAGGCTTTCTTGTTGCCTGGATGTCAGCCAGTTGGTGCTGAGGGCAGTGTTTGGGGAACATGAGCAATGATTGCTCCTTACTGTAACCTCAGCTCATGTTCAAAGCACCATACATCAGTAGTAACATCCTGCTGTGGTAGCTGAGTGTTCAGCTTTTAAGCTCTGATAAACAGTAAACGTATCCATTCTGTGGAGAAGAAGCCAGTCAGGACAAAAAGGAAGGAAGGATGCTTCTGGGGATTCAGTGGCCAGAGGCAAAAGCTGCCCACTAATTAGCTGATGCAGATGTTGTTGATCCTACCTTAAAGAATAACTGCTAGGAAACAGGCCATGAGACACTTCCTGTGAGAAGCAGATGGTTAATATTTTTGTAAAAATGTAAAGGGGCAAAGATGTAGATAAGCTTGCAACTGAAATAACTTAGAAAAGAATCACTGTATCTATTGACAGAAGCCCAGAAGTACTCCTCAAATCCAGAGTAAAATGTATCTTGCTCTTCATTATTGTACAAAGTGGAGTTCTTGGACTACTGTCAGCCATGCAGGTGGCTGGAAGCTCTGAAAGACTCGGGAAGTTTCAGCTATATCCTCTAACTGAGGAAAAGGTGAAAAAACACTGTTCAGGTTGAGTCAGAGAGGCATGTGGCAGTGGTCCATGGTGATAAAACATGGTGATAAATGCAGTCGTGGAAGGCTCTGGGGGAAGAAATGAGCTGTGCTTTAGCTCCATGTAGCGTGAACTGACAACACTGACAGAGATGTTGGACTGAGACTATTCTTTGTAGAGAAGAATACAGACCTTGAGCAGAGAAGGTCTGAGTAGTCAGTGCATTGATGGCAGTTGAACATGTTCTGCAGTGAGATCCAGAGGCAAGCTACCAAGGGAAGAGATGTGAAAAGAGAGCCTTGGTGGAGGATGAAGATCCAGTTTGGTAACAGTAAGAAAGGGTAGGATGGAGGAAAAGGATCTTATCCTATTTGAGGAATAGAAGAGTTGCCTGGGAAAAAAGATGAAGATCGGTCACAAGGCTTGGCAGGGGATGAGCCATTGGACTTTGGATTTGAAGTATTTTCACTGGAGTGTGGTGTCTGAGAGTTTGATTTTTGAGAGTTGATGTAATCAAAATAAAACAACTCCAGCAACACTGACAATAAGTGATGGAAGAGGAGGTGCATTTAGAGGATTGGTGAGAAAAATAAAAGTACATTTCTGTTGAGAAGAATTGAAGGTTAGATGAGATGTTCAGATGGAAATACTGGGACTTAGGGCATTTGGAAAAGATAGTAGGATAAATGAGGTTTGGTGGGAGAAAAGCAAATAATGCATGTTTATCATTGCCCTACTTGTCTTGTGGACCTTCCATTCCTCAGGCTCTGCTCTTTCTGATGGCGTCCTGATCATTTTTTTTCTTCTTGAATAGAATTAAGGCTCAGAAGGCTTGAGGAGTGGACCAGTAGATAAATGTGATTGGAATATGACTCCAAATTCAACTCTCTCCAACTGAAGTATTTTAAATAGATAGAAGATGTGGAAGAGGGATGTCAGTGTGGTCAAAGTGGAAAGAGAAGGTGAGGATCTAGGGATGGAGATTATCCGTGTGGTTTTATGGTCAGGCAGACTAAGGAGTTCAAGGTAGTGGGAACTGCTGTATACTAGCAGTAGTTACTGCTGTAACTACTGTTACAGTAGTATATACCCAAACTGCTGCTGTATATCCAAAAGTATGAGCAGAGGGCTAAGGGTGAACAAAGATCAAACACCGTGGCCTCTCTACTACTTCCAAGTCATCATGTCTCCTGTTATAAGACAGCAGAGGGGAAGGAAAAAAAATGTTGTAGTGGTGCATGCCAAATGAGCAAATAATGAGTGACCATTTTATGTATTCACTTTTGGACATCTCTGTACAGAAAGGACATTAAGGTGCTGGAGCAGGTCCAAAGAAGGGCAACAAGGCTTGTGAAGGGCTTGGGAAATATGCCCTACGAGGAGCAACTGGAGGAACTGGGGTTGTTTATTCTGGGGAAGAGGAGACTGAAGGGGGACCTTATTGCTCTCTTCCAATATCTGAAAGGTGCTTACTGCAAGAGCAGGGTTGGTCTCTTCTCACTGGTGACAGGACGAAGGGAAATGGCCTCAAGTTGCACCAGGGTAAGTTTAGGTTGGATATCAGGAAAAACTTCTTTACAGAAAGGGTTGTTAAGCACTGGAATAGGCTCCCCAGAGAGGTGGTTGAGTCACCATCCTTGGATGTGTTTAAAAAACCATTTGGATGTGGTGCTCAGGGACATGATTTAGCGGAGGGTTGTTAGAATTAGGGTAGTTTGGTTAGGTTGTGGTTGGACTTGATAATCTTTAAGGTCTTTTCCAACCTGAGTGATTCTATGAGTCCAATGCTGGGGTAAGGGAGAGAATGAGCAAAGAAAGTTGTGAAGTTGAGACAAAAGTAGAAAGTGAAAACTAAACTGTCTGTAAAATGCCTGTACGAGTTATTACATAGCTCCTGCCTTTCTGAATGTAGGAAGAAGTTGGATTTCTTTACTACATTTCTTTCACGTGTTGTTACTAAGTTAGAACAGGACTTCTTTAGAAGCTGATCTGTGCTTCCCACTCCCTGTTTGTGGCAAGGAGTTCTCTGTACCACGTACAAGCAGACAATGTCTGTGCAGGCTATTTGTCCTCCTACATAAATACTGAGGGCATCTTGCTTGTTTTACGCTTGAAAGGAAGACTTGTTCTGTGGCTTGGACTCAAAACAATGGATTATTTTTTTTCTTCTCCACTCCATTAGCTGGAAAAAATACATAAAGCATAGCAGCTCTGAGTTCATTTAATTGAATTGCTAGAAGCCTTTGTATGTTCCAAACAAATATTTGGTAATTATTTTACAAAAGAATATTTTTTGGCTCACAGAATATGTGCAAGAGAAGAAGAAGCTCTGATACAAGCTCTTGATGAAATTTCCCCTCCCTTAGTGTGCTGTTTCTCTTTCACTCTTTGAAATGAGAGCAGTGGTGACAGGGTAGTCAGAAGAATCAGGGATAACCTGATAGGACTGAAGAGAGTGAATCTGAGGGGTGGACAGTGTGGCCTTTTAATGGCAAAGTAAATGAAGGATGGCTTCTTCTGTTTTTGGTTACTGTAATTAAACTGGAATGCTTAATTCTTCCACCCTCGCAGTGCTTACATGCTCATTCCATGTCCCCTGGGCACGTGCTGTGCCTTGTCTCTCACTGGGTTGGTTTTAATCAGGGTTTAAAACTAAGCTAAGCTTATACCCCAAATATATAAAATATATATAAAATATATAAACCAACCCAGTTTATGACAAATAGGTACCTCCTTAGGATGATTGTATTTCTTGAAAGAAGCTTTCTATCAAACTCCCAAAGGTTGCTGAGCTGGTAGCTGTCATTGACTAAAAGCATAAAACCCATCATCTAAGGACTAACGTGGGTGTCCTGGTTTTTGTTTTTAAAAACTGTCTTCAACTGTGGTCTTTATTTTCAGTTGGCTACTTTGAGAACAAATTTATTCAAAGTTAAGGAATAAATCAAGATGCTAAGCAGACAGGAAGGCATGCTTTCCATCTATAGTAAGAGAGTAAGGCTCTGGAGTGTGGGATGTTGCAGCCTTTTAGGCTGTTCTTAGCATAAGAACCTCATGATCAGAAGAAGCTTGCTTGTACTGTCTCTCTGCTTAAATCTGAATAGTGTTTTTGCAGTTTAAACTATGCCAGATAAAGAGTTAACCAAGTGTTTCCAAATCCTGAAGAATTTCACATACCATGCAGAGGAATACCACTGGTACAATCACAAAGTTAACCTTGTTTACTTTAAACCTGTGGTGTGATTGTAGTCCGTTTGCTGCTTTGACTATGCATAAGCTTCATGGTGGAAAAAATTAAGCTATGCTTCTGAAGTGTACATGGATAATTTATTTTTTTTTTTTCATGAGGTCTTGGATGTGTAGGCCTTGAGGCATGCCAGAGAGTAGAATCAGGCAGCATAGCTGGGAGCCAGAGAAGTTTACTGCTCAGCTTGGTGGAGGTGAGCTTTTGTTCCACCTACAGCTGAGAGAAGCTGAAGAGATAGATAGGAAACAAGATGTGAGCTGGGGAGGAAACTGAATAATAGCTGGGATCAAGATATTAGTTCTTTCAGTGGGTCTTATTTGTTACAGTCTTTGCTGACAGCCAGTAGGGAAGAGAGCAAACACATCCTTTGCACTATACAAATGATTTCCATAAACTATTGTAGAGGAAACATCTGTGGATGGAAAACATCCTGTAACAGATAATACACGGAAAGAGTAGTGAACTGACCTGCTGTATACTTGCTTGTATTGTAAGTATAATGTACTGTCTGTGCACACACTTGCAGAGTTCTTGCTGTCTCTTTGCAGTTTTCCCCTAAAAAGCAATGTGATACAAACAGTTACCACTGCAACTTCTTGACTCTCAAAACAGTACTGATGCCTCTTGTTTTACTTCCTTCTTCTCTTTACTTTTTCCTATACAGTCAAAGTATCGGCAGTAGAAGTCACCACACCTGAAGAGATGTTTGTGGAGAATGAAACAGACGTAAAGCTTCCATGCACATTTACATCTGTGGAGGTGATCAGCAGTGCAGCATCTGTTTCTTGGAGTTTTCAACCAGAGGGAGCAGCAACTCGTATCTCAGTAAGGAATGGCTGTAGGGAACCTGGCAAGGGTGGGAGGCTGTGAAACTGTGCAGAGATCTTCTACTTGGTTTTAAAGGCAGTAAATATGGATTGGACCCTTCTTTCATGTGTCTCGTCTCCATCACTTTGATTTCACTGTGGCTTTATTTTGTTGTTCAAGGGCTGCTTAAGAGTATTGCAGTGTGGTAGATCTTGGCACAGCTGGGCCATGCAGCAGCTCTAGAATGTACTAGTAGTTTTTTCAGTCAGAGGAGCAGTGTGTTTAAGTGGTAGCTGTATAGAGGAAGTAGATGAGCATCTGGGAATCTTAGAAATTCTGTATCCTCTTGTAACTGGAAATGAACTGTGAAACTGCTCATGTAATCTGAATTACCACTATTACAGCATTATGTATTGTACATGTTGCTTATTTTTTGCATTTGTACTGCTAAATTTCCCTTTAAAAGGGTTTGTAATATCAGTCTCCCTAGTTTCAGAATGTACAACCTTCAGATCAACGTAGGAACAGGTAAAGAGATGGAAGATGGCTTGGATGAAAAGAGGACTGGCTTGTAACCAGTTTCTTCTGTGAAACAGGAAATCCTTTACAAAGAGGGCCGTAGAAAGGAAGTTGGAATGTAGTCCTAGATTTCTTTAACCATGCTCCAGAAGCTGAAGAGAACTCAGATTGAGTTTTAGTTGAGCTGAGATTGTTTCATTCTCTTTCAGAATGTGAAATAAAGAATGAATGTGCTCCTGTAAGACAGCCTTGATCACTCTCTAAGGTTATGTACAGTGCTTAAACATCCTATATGTCTGAAAGCAGACCTGTCCTGTAGCACTCTTCTACTGCTGTAACTTATAAATTTGGACAGGTATAATGAGAAAAAGGTGCAGTTTCTCTTTAAAGGATCTTTTATTCAGCTTTAAGGACTTAAAAGTCACCTAAAAATCAGGAAACAGCTATATTTAATCACCTTAAAGGTTTCTGGAACACAATTAGATGCACTCTGAATTGCTAGTGGAGTATTTTGGGAAGTGGAGGGGAGGAAGGTGTTGTCCGTTAATTAAGCTGTGCTGTGGTTGTGAGTCACACACAGCAACACACGAGATAGGAAACTTGGTATCCTTTTCCTGCTAGGCTAACCAAGGTTTCCTTTGCCTGAAAGACAGATGGCTGTGATCAAGAGCAGTTCTGTCCTTTAATTACCCGCAGTTTACTAATATTTTTCTCATCCCCTCAGCTTTTTGTCTGCCAAATCCTAAATCCTCAAAAATGGGAGAAAAGAAAAACAGCAGAAAACCAAACCTTGCAGTATATTCTGATAGTATAAGAGGTATAAGCCATAGCATTTGTTATGTGGTTAAGATGAAACAAGCCAAATTAACGTAGGTGAGGCAGGAGGCAAAACAAAAGAGAAACATAAAATCTGTAATACTAGCTGAGTATTACATAGTGAATTCTAGGATAATGTTGTAATAGCAAGAGAAGTATAGTGTCTTCATAGTATCTAATTGAATTGTTCTTATATCCTCTTTTCCTTTACTACAGTTTTTCTATTACTCTAATGGAAAGCCGTACACTGGAAAGGACATACCATTTAAAGACAGGGTCACTTGGGCTGGAGATCTTAACAAGAAAGATGCTTCTATCAGTATATCAAACATGCAGTTCCAGGACAATGGCACTTATATTTGTGATGTCAAGAACCCACCTGATATTGTTGTCAAACCAGGAGAAATCCGGCTTAGAGTTGTGGAGAAAGGTATTCATCCTCTGTGATTTTCTTTTATCAATATTTTTTCCCTCTTCTGTATCTGTTTCACTTTTCTTGGGGATGGGGTAGTGATCTGGAGAGAAGAACCATCTTTTTAATTCTCTCCTTCTAAGTCCTAATACTTGAACTGATAGTTTGTCAACTGTTTTAAAAAAAAAAAACACCCTTAATGTCATGCACTTTTTTTCTATTATTTCCATTAATTTCTAAACTTTTAACACGTATCAGCAAAAGCTGATGGAAATCTTGAGGAAAATCCATCTTCTCATTTCAAAGTCCCATGAGTATTGTTTTCTGTATAATGCTACGTTAATGTTTAGGGTGACTTATGAAATCTGGGAAGCAAGGAGAGAAAGTGACAAAATCTTGGGTTTGGAACCCATGCAGTATGTGTACTAAAGAATGTGGGGAGAGGGGGAGGGGGAAATCTGCCAAGAGCATCTACTGATAGACAATGAGATGCTACTGTCTTCCATGCAAAGGTGTTCATGTTGGATATGCACTTAGTCTCTTTCACACAGATATTCTTTTATTATCCGTACTGGCTCTAACAAACTGTGAGGCATTTCAGTCATTTAAAGCTTCTGATTATTATTCAGTAACAGTTATCGCAGTTCAAGAGCACTTAAATTCCGTATGTCAATTTGGCTCTTTATTTCCCCTGGCCACCCGAAACATATGGTTGTTCTAGATAAGCTGGAGGTCAGCCAAGGTATGACAGTTCCTGCAAAGAAATGGTTCTCACAGCGATCAGATTTCCAAGTTTATATTTAATAAGACAAGAACAAATGTTGAATTCATAAATGACAGTGCTGATACAGTTATTCCACTAGATTTGAAGATGTTAGAGGAGATAATCTTGTATATTCCCTAGTTAGAATGATCATGTTGCTATAAAAAGTATATTTACTCCATATACTGTAGGCAAGGTCTACATCCACCTCTTTTACAGAGGTATCTCGAGTTGGATGGGACCTTTGGAGCTCATTTAGTGCTTTGTTTCTTAGAAGTTTGAAATGTGTATAGGTCAGTTTATTTTCTTATATGTACTGATGGTCTATGGAGAAGCAGTAAAGCAGTGACTGGTTTGTCAAAGACATGCTGTCTTGGCAAAAACTATTCATTTGTTTAATGTGAGTTAAAATCTGAAGACACTTCAGTACATTAATTCAGCTGATATTTTTTGTCAGGCTTGCATGCTGGCTTCAATGAGATAAGAACTCAAAAAATGAATCACGAATTGGAAAAATGAAGCCTGAGGATCATCTGTGGACAATCAAATGGAGTTTAGTATGCATGGATGACTCCGCGTTTCATAGAATCATAGAATATCCCAAGTTGGGAGGAGCCCACAAGGATCATCAACTCCAACTCCTGACTCCACAGTGGACCACCTAAAAATCAGACCCTATATCTGACAGCGTTGTCCAGACACTTATTGAAGTCTGGCAAGCTTGGTGCCATGACCACTGCCCTGGAGAGCCTATTCCAGTACCTGATCACCCTCTCAGTGAAGAACCTTATCCTAATATCTGACTTGACCCTCCCCTGGCACAGCTCCATGCCATTCCCTCAGGCCCTGTCGCTGTCACAGAGAGCAGTGCTCAGTGCTGCCCCTCCACTCCCTGTGGGAGGCTGCAGCTCCATGAGGCCTCCCCTCAGCTCCTCTGCTCTGTGCTGAACAAACCAGGGGACGTCAGCTGCTCCTCATGTGTCTTGCACTCTGAACCTTTCACCATCTTTGTTACCCTCTTTTGGACACTCTCAACAGTTTTACCTCCCTTTTTGTATTGCAGTGCCCAAAACAGCAGTCAAAAAAAGTGCCCAAAAAGTGCTCAAGTTGATGACATAATACTCTGTATCACATGAAGCAGCCTGCTTCAGTTCAGAATTTTTTGAACACCTGCAACACCTTGTGAACAGATTTTCAAACTATAGGCCAGTAGCTGTAGCTATAATGCTATTTTGCTTTCTGACTGTACGTGAAAGTACTACTTATGTAATAGGTTGTAGCACATCCAGATCTGAGCTCATTTCTACTTTTGTACTTTTTTTCCTTTGTATAAATTTACTTGTTCTGAATCATCTATCTGGTGTTATAAATTATTCAAAGGCATGGTTGTGGTTTAATCTGAGTAAGCAGTTTAGCACTACACAGCTGCTTGGTTCCCTCCTCTCCCTGCAGTGGGAAAGGGGAAAGGAAATTAGGAGGGCAAAAGTTAGAAAGTTTGTGGTTTGAGATTAAGACAGTTTCGTAAGGAGGAAGGAAAGAAAAATAAAAGGGGTGGAAAAAACAACAACCTGCAACTAAACAAATAAACTCAAGCAAAGCACTGCGCTGTGCAATTGTTCACCACCAGCTGACCAATGCCATGCCAGTCCTTGAGCACCAACAGTTCCCCTAGCCAAGTTCCCCCTGGTTTTGTTTTTGATGATAACATTGTATGGAACAAAATATTTTAGCTGGTGGTGTCCTCTTCCAGCTTCTTATGCACCCCCAGTAGGACAGTGAGAGAAACTGTTACAAAACCCATGAGTCTGTGTAAGTACTGCTCAGCAACAACTGAAACATCATTGTGTTATCAGTACTGTTTTCATTACAAATGTAAAGCATTGCACCATACCAGCTAATATGAAGAAACTGTACTCCAACCAAAATTAGAACAGTATCCACCCTTTATTCCATGCCATTTGTGTCATGCCTCGGTACTGTGCTTTCCAATGCATCCCCCTGATGGCCATTGGACTCTAATTAATACACAGTAAGGCAAGCAAGCCCCATACAAGCATGGAGGCCTACATATTGGCAGCTAAGCAGCTCTAGTATCTATTTGTCTCCACAATCCAATAAAATCTGTCATCATCTCAAAGGATTTAACTTGACTAAGCAGCAAAGTACCACACAGCTGGTCGCTCTTCCTTGCCCAGTGGATGGAGAAAGAGAATTGGGAATCATGAGGGCAAAAGGTAGAAAGACAGCTTAATAAGAAAGGAAAACAACAGCAGCTAAAAAAACAAAACAAAAAACCAACCCCACAAGTGATGCACCACAAAATTGCTGAGCACCAGTCAACTGCTGCCCAGCCAGTCCACAAGCAATGACAGCACACCCAGCCATCTACCCAGTTTTATTGTTGAGTATAGCACTGTGTTGTACAGAATATTCCTTTGATCCTTTTGGGTCAGCTGTCCTGTAAATGTTCTACACAGTCATGCATACCTCACATATTTAAATGATCTTAGACCATAAGTGCTTGGCTGGCCTTACATTTTGGTTTAGTCATCTGACATATTGCTGCTGTTGGCTCAACTGTTCAGAATTGCCAAGCTAACTCAGCTGATTTTCACTGCAGTGCCTCCACAGCATTTGCTTAAACAACTCCTTCAACTATATTGGAGAAATCCTGTTGGTGAGGAGAGAAGGAAGGCTGTTGTTACATTAGCATATGTGAATATGGGAAGCACTACTATTCAAAGCCTAAATTATATGAATTTGTAGGCAATTCCAAGTCCACTACATCTGATTGCCCCCTGCCTGTAATAGGAAGCTACTTAAAACAGTGCTCAACACAACGTGTGTTACCTGGAGGCAGTCCATCTTTGATCTGAACTCTCATGAGAGGAAAACTAGAATTGTTTTATGGAAATTGTTACACTTACCTCCATTTGAAAACAGTTTTATGAAGTAGGGAAGAAACTAATTTAGCACATTTTCAGATAAAATAGATGATGCTTTGAATTAAGGTAATTTTCAGTGAAAGTTTCCCTTTTAAGACTGGCTTTTTGATTTATGTTAAACCACGAATTTATACATCAGCTTTGGAAGCTAACGCTTAGGTATGTAGCTGGGACTTTTACAATGAACTCATTGACTGCTCTGCAAATATTTATGGGGAATTCATGTAAGTGCAGTACTGAGGAACATCAGAAAAGAAGGGGTAGGAGGCATTGTTCTCCAAGTAAGCTACATGGTCATAAAATTGCGTAGTCTGTAGGATTGTTTTCTGAGGGGCAGTAAAGCCTCTAGTTTCATGTGCAAACAGTTGCATTTTTTCAAGCTTTTAAAAACTCTGTCAACACAACATAACTTCTGTCTTTGTTCCAAATCCAACCAACAGAAAACCTCATCTGAATCAAAAAAGCAACAAATCTGTCAGGTTAGACGTTGTCATCTTTTTTAATATCACTTTTTTTAGCAGATAACACTATAGCTTTAGATCGCTACTTTCTTGTTCTGAAAGCAGTTTGTTTTTCCCTTGAGTACATGACAGGAGGTCTGCTAACAGAAACACATGTCTCTTTTGATACTTCTGCAAAAAAAAAAAAAAAAATTATCCCCTGGAAAGGGGAAGAAAAACTATGAACTCCTACTTCTTAAATGCCTCAAAATGAATCTGTTTATCTTTGCACGAGGCTCAAATGCAATCTGTTTTCTGTTGGAAAGCATTATTTGTCAGATTCTTCTCCTTCATGGCAGACAGATCTTTGGGTTACCAGAAGGTTTGTAAAAGAAAAGATGTCTTCCTTTAAGTTGTGGCACTTATGTCTTTATCTTTAATTTCTTTCTAAGACTTGTTGCTACAAACTGGCATCAAACACTGGAGAAAGCTAGGAAAGCTGCTGATAGGGATATTCAGTCAAATGGGGGTGTGTAGCAATTGGACCAATCAATACAATGAGAAAGGCATTACAACAAAGGTGTGATCACAAATGGACTGACACAATAGAGGCGTTATAAAGGAAGGGAAGAAGATTGCTCACCCATATCAGAAGATTCTGGATTTGCAGACGAAAACTCCCCCCTAGAAAAGATCCTTCCCTACTGGCAGTCAGCCTTTAAATGAGGTCTAAAAGAGGTGCAGCCAGGCTTCATCCCTTCTGGTCACACAGCTGAATTGCTTTCACCTGTGATCCCAGGGTTGACCCAGTCCTTTCCCCAGGTGCTCAGTCAGTGGTTCAGGCCGACTAGAGATCATGTAGCCCTTTTCTTGGAAGTCATTAAAGTCAAAATGAACAATACTAAATGTTGTGTGATGCCCTTGCATCATCAGGGTACTGTATTGTGCTATTCCCTTCTGTACAGGTGTGTCAAAACAGGATAGGTCTACATACTACAAACTTCTTGGGAATGCTTTGTGTAAGCATGATATGATATGGAACAAATCCAGCAAGGAGGGACTGGCCCACCTTTTGTATGGATTGTTTTGCTTGCAAAAAAGATGAAAGACTCAGGGAGATCTTACCAATGATTATAAAAATCTCGTGAGAGAGAGCATCTAAAGAAGACCCTTCTAGTATCTAAAGGCGACCCTTTTGATCGCCGAAGTCGCCTGACTAGGAGCCGTCCCGCCCGATCAGCAGCGACTGACCGCGTGGTTCAAGGGGGATCTCGGGCGGTTCCTTCAAGCAGGGAACCCCCGGGCTGCAGGAGCAGCCCGGCAGCTCTCGCGGGAGCCGCTGACGCAGCGCGTGGGCGTTGCCTGGCAACGGCGGGAGATTTAAACCGGCACAAGGAGGGCAGCGACGCGTCGCTGCCCGCCAGAGGCAGAAGGGGGGGGGGGGGTTAGGGTCCTTGCACCTCGTGACTTCCTGTTTCAGTGCTGGTAAGTAAGTATTCTGCTTAGCCATGGTTGTGCCCCGGCGGAAGGCTGCAACCAGAAATACTGAAGAGGCTCAGGCAAGGGTCCCATGCTATCAGAAAAGGGAGGCAGCAACCAAGAAGACTGCGGAGACCCAGACTGAGGTCCTGCACATGCCCAATAGGTAGGCTGCTACCAAGAAGTCTGAGGATACTCAGACTGAGCCCCCAACCCGTGATGCTGGTGTGCAGGTCTCTGGCTGTACTGAGTGCCAAAGCCTGGCCCTTGCAGTGCTGGGTGAGGGAGGCAGTGATTGTGTACACTGTGAACAGGTTAACTACTTGCTCAGCCTCGTAGTTGACCTGAAGGAAGAGGTGGAGAGGCTGAGAAGCATTAGGGATTCTGAGAGGGAGATTGACTGCTGGCACCAAGCCCTATCAGCTCCTAGATCCAGGCAGCCGGATGAAGCTCTGCATGGAGAATGCCACCCCCTGCTGCCTTGCAAACAGGTAATGGAGGGGAACCTACATGCAGATGGCGTTCCTGCTACAGTGAACCCACTGTCCTCCCACCCTCCTGGGAACAAAGGCAAGGAATTGGAGGATGTAGGTCAGTGGCATAAGGTTCCTTCTCAACGATGCAGGCGTGCCCCCCCGGTGAGTCCCCAGCCCCCCCAGCTGCCCCTGCGAAATAGGTACAGTGCTCTGCAGGGACAACTGGATAATGGTGGTGATGATGGATCTCATCGGTCGGTGCTTTCCAAGTCTAACCAGCCTTCTAAAATTAATACATCATCAAATAGGAAAACACGACGGGTCACTGTCATTGGTGACTCTCTGCTGAAGGGAGCAGAAGGGCCAATATGTAGGCCAGACCCTCTGCATAGGGAGGTCTGCTGCCTCCCGGGTGCCCAAGTAAAGGATATAAAGAAAAAACTTCCTTCCCTTGTCCGGCCCACTGATTACTATCCTTTGTTGCTGTTTCAGGTTGGTAGTGATAAATTACACAGGACTTCCCTAAGGACTCTGAAAAAGGATTTCAGAGCCCTGGGGAGACAGGTGAAGGGTTCCGGAGCACAAGTTGTGTTCTCCTCTATCCCTCCAGCTATAGGGAATAATGAGGGACTTAATATAATGTGCCAGCGGATTGATACCTGGTTCCAAGCTTGGTGTGCTCGGCAGGCATTTGGCTTCTTTGACTTGGCCTCTGTCTGCAGGAGACTGGACCGGCTAGAAACATAGGAGTGGCTTCTCCCAGCGTTCAAAAAGGATCTTAGGCCGAGAGTTAGGCAGATTCATTCAGAGGGCTTTAAACTAGGTATGAAGGGGGATGGGTGTGTAACTGGGGTCACTAACACAAAGTCAGTGCGTAGCGACCTGCTGCTTGCAGGAGAAGGACGTGCTTGTACGAACCCATGGTCTTGTGCCTTCGTGACAGAGGAGGATGACTCTGTGAAGGGGGAAGGGGGTAAAGGCAGGTCTTCTGGGGATAAGCCTGATGAAGTGGTATTGGGATTAGGAGCGAGGCAAGGGGCTCGGCTGAGGTGCACCTATACCAATGCACGCAGCATGGGCAACAAACAAGAAGAGTTGGAAGCCATTGTGAGGCAGGCAAACTATGACCTAGTTGCCATAACGGAAACATGGTGGGATTGCTCCCATGGCTGGAGTGCTGCAATGGATGGCTACAGACTCTTCAGGAAGGATAGGCAAGGAAGGAGGGGTGGCGGCATGGCTCTCTATGTCAGGGAATACTTTCATGCTGCAGAGCTTGCGACTGGGGATGATGTGGTTGAATCCCTATGGGTGAAGATCAGGGGAAGGGCTGATAAGGCAGACATCCTGGTGGGCGTCTGTTATAGACCGCCAAACCAGGATGAAGAGGCAGATGAGCTGTTCTATAAGCAGCTGGCAGGAGCTGCGCGGTCACCAGCCCTTGTTCTCATGGGTGATTTTAACTTCCCTGACATATGCTGGGAGTATGGCATGGCGGAGAAGAAGCAGTCTAGGAGGTTCGTGGAATGCATAGAGGATAACTTCCTAATGCAGCTGGTGAGAGAGCCCACGAGAGGAGCTGCCCCGCTAGACCTGCTGTTCACAAACAGGGAAGGTCTGGTGGGAGATGTGGAGGTTGGGGGCTGTCTTGGACAGAGTGACCACGAAATAGCAGAGTTCTCGATTCTAGGTGGAGCCTGGAGGGAGAATAGCAAAACTGCCACCTTAGACTTCTGGAGGGCAGACTTTGATTTGTTCAGAAGACTAGTAGGGGCAGTCCCCTGGCGTTCAGTCTTAGCGAACAAAGGGGTCCAAGATGGCTGGTCGCTCTTGAAGAAGGAAGTCTTAAAGGCGCAGGAGCGGGCGGTCCCCCTGAGCCGCAAAATGAGCCCGCGGGGAAGAAGACCGGCGTGGGTGAACAGGGAGCTGTTCTTAAGGTTGCGGGAGAAAAAGAGAATCTATCGTCTGTGGAAGGAGGGAAGAGCAACTCAGAATGACTACAAAGAGGCTGTTAAGACGTGTAGAAGGAAAATCAGAGAGGCAAAAGCCCAGCTTGAATCTAAGCTGGCCGCTGGGGTAAAAACAAACAAGAAACTCTTTTATAAATACATCAACTGTAAGAGGAGGGCAAAGGGGAATCTCCAGTCTTTACTGGACGAGGCTGGGAATGTGATCACAGAGGATAAGGAAAAGGCAGAGGTTCTGAATGCCTTCTTTACGTCTGCCTTTAAAAGTCATCTCGGTTATTCCCAGGGCTCCCCACGCTCTGGCTTGGTAGTCTCGGCTGGGGAGCAGACTGAACCCCCTGTGATTCTTGAAGAAGTGGTCAGGGAATTACTACTCCAACTGGACTGCCACAAGTCCATGGGTCTGGATGAGATTCACCTGAGAGTGCTGAAGGAACTGGCGGAGGTGATCGCTGAGCCGCTTTCCGTTATCTTTCAGCGCTCCTTGTTAACGGGTGAGGTCCCAGAAGACTGGAGGCTTGCCAACGTGACTCCCATTTACAAGAAAGGTTGTAAGGAGGATCCGGGGAACTACAGGCCTGTTAGCCTGACCTCGGTGCCAGGGAAGGTAATGGAACGGATTGTCTTGAGGGAGATCATGCGGCAGGTGTGGGATGACCAGGAGATCGGACCTAGCCAGCATGGGTTCATGAAGGGCAGGTCCTGCTTGACCAATCTGATCTCCTTCTACGATCCTGTGACCCGTCTGATGGATGAAGGAAAGGCGGTTGATGTGGTCTACTTAGACTTCAGCAAAGCCTTTGACACTGTCTCCTATGCTATTCTCCTGCAGAAGCTGGCTTGGATGGGTACACTCTCGGCTGGGTAAGGAGCTGGCTGGAAGGCTGGGCCCAGAGAGTGGTGGTAAATGGAGTCAAATCCAGTTGGAGACCAGTCATGAGTGGTGTTCCCCAGGGGTCGGTGCTGGGGCCTGTCCTCTTCAACATCTTTATTGATGACTTGGATGAGGGCATTGAGTGCGCCCTCAGTGAGTTCGCGGATGACACCAAATTGGCAGGGAGTGTCGATCTGCCTGAGGGTAGCGAGGCCCTGCAGAGGGATCTGGATAGACTGGTGAGCTGGGTCGAAGCCAATGGGATGAGGTTCAACAGAACCAAATGCCGGGTCCTGCACTTTGGCCACAACAACCCCAGGCAGCGCTATAGGCTTGGGGTGGAGTGGCTGGAGGACTGTGTTGAGGAAACAGACCTGGGGGTACTGATTGATGCTTGGCTGAACATGAGCCGACAGTGTGCCCGGGTGGCCAAGAAGGCCAACGGCATCCTGGCTTGCATCAAAAACAGTGTTACTAGCAGGAACAGGGAGGTAATTGTCCCCCTGTACTTGGCATTGGTGCAGCTGCACCTTGAGTACTTGAGAGTGTTCAGTTTTGGGCCCCTCACTGCAAGAAAGACATTGAGGCCCTGGAACATGTTCAGAGGAGGGCTATGAAGCTGGTGAGGGGTCTGGAGCACAGGCCTTATGAGGAGCGGTTGAGGGAGCTGGGATTGTTCAGCCTGGAGAAGAGGAGGCTCAGGGGAGACCTTATAGCTCTCTATAACTTCCTGAAAGGAGGTTGTGGTGAGCTGGGGGTCGGCCTCTTCTCTCGTGTAATCAGTGATAGAACTAGAGGGAATGGTTTCAAGCTGCGCCAGGGGAGGTTCAGGCTGGACATTAGGAAGTATTACTACTCGGAAAGGGTAGTCAGGCATTGGAATGCACTGCCCAGGGAGGTGGTGGAGTCACCGACCATGGGAGTGTTCAAGAAACGTTTGGATGTTGCGTTGAGGGGTATGATTTAGCTGGGAAGTATTGGTAATGGTTGGACTGGATGATCTTCTAGGTCTTTTCCAACCTTGATGATTCTGTGATTCTGTGAAGACTGAACCAAGATCTTTAGTGGTGTCCAGTGACAGGAGAAACAGCAATGAACATAGTTTCCAACACAATAAATTCTATCTCAACGTAGGAAAACACATTTTTTTCTGTAAACATGGTTGAGCACTGGAATGGATTGATAGAGAGTTTGTGAAGCCTCCATCTTTGGAGATAGTAAAAATCCAACTGGACAGAGTACAGAGAAGGCTACATAAGCTGACCCTTTTTGGACGGGGGGTAGCCTAGATGATCTTGAGACATCTGTTCCAACCTCAGTGATTCTGTGCAAGTGTCTGGGAAGGATTTTCTATGTAGTGTGTCATACCTGTTACGTCTTACGCCAGTTTACTGGTATTTGGGGCAGGTAGCTAGCATAGAATGGATTTGTGTAAGAAAGCTTCCAATCAAAGATGTTCATTGCATTAAACAAGATGAGAGGGAGAATGTTGTTTGCAAATGAAAAGAGATATAATGGTGTTTTGTGTATTCTTTCTCTTGTAAATCTTCTGTACTCATTTTCTGATTGGCTTTTATTTCTGGCTGCTCTTTCTTGGCCTCCCCTTCCCCCAAATTGTACTGGGGAAAACGTGAGTAAAGCAATACTGTGTTCCTGTAAGCATATTGCTAATAACTTTCAATGAACCTGACTTAAGAAGGGGAAGAATGACTCTATAAAAAATGTATAGAGATGTATTTGAGACACCAGAAGCATGTATATATGCTCTTAGAGTGATCGTGGGTAGTAATTGGGCTGTCTGCTGCATGCTACCCAGAGAACACCCAGCATTCAGCACTCTTAGTTGATTACTGAGCGATGTGCGAAGTGCTTTCAAGTATGCCTGCCTTTTCCTGTTGACCTCACTGGGAGTTACCAGATGAACATAATTTTTTTTCTCAAGTACAAAATAAGATAGGATTATTGTCATTTTCACTTGTGTTCCTTCACATGTAAAAAATTCTTGATATAAAGTCTCTTCTGAAGGATGGTAACTTAAAGAATGCTCTTGGTGTCTGACCTGTTCATACATTATTCTGCTAGCTGCCTGCTATTGCTACCATTTAGGCCGCATGTTTTAATTCCTGGGTATGACATTAGTGCTTCTGCTATAAAAGAATCCAAGGTCAAGAACATGTGTCATTTGCACTTTTGTTATTCAGGGAATGCAGAAGAGTTGAATGTTTTCTCCCTTCTCTCCCCAGACAGCCTGCCTGCGTTCCCCATTGCCATGGTGGCAGGGATAGTCATCGGTACGGTTACAGGTCTCACACTGCTCATCTCTATTGTCGTGTGTCTTGTTATGAGAAAGAACAACTCTAAAAAACGTTACTCTGGGTAAGAGATCTCCCTCCTCACCTGTGAATGATGTGAGGAACAGCAGTAGGATCAGAGGGAGGGCTTAGAGGGGGGTAGGAGTTGGGTCAGCCAGGTCTTGGCAACCATGGCTATAGATAGGGTAAGGCCACGTGTTAGACTGGTCATCTGTCTATAATGGTTATCTTTTTTGCTGTGCTTGAAAAGACCTACTGACCATGAGTTACACTTGAAAATCACTAAATGTTACCATTGATCCCCTGCCACAAACCTTCATGCCCTGTGAACACTTAATCGAAGATCCCCTAGCTGTTTTGTTCCCCTTCCCTTCCCTAGCCCCTCATCCCTCTACCCTCCCCCTTCCCAAAGGAAAAGTGCCACACATGCAATTTTAAGAAACAATCTGTTGAGACTGAGACTGAATTTTTCAGTTTCCAGTGTTTTACTCCTGAGCCTGGAGTTCACTTGCCAAAAATGCATTCATCACCACTCTAATAAGTAAGGAAGGAGTAGCCACTTCAAATCCATTCTCCTTCACTGTTTCTAGTTAACTGTTGCTATCCCTGAAAAGTTTTTTTGTGTTGGAATATCTCCAAAATGAAGCACAGATCTTTTGAGGTGGGCATAAGAGAAAGCAGCACCTGATAAAAGAAGACTTGAGTCCTGTGGTGATGGAGCTTGGTGGTGGGGGGGGAAACCTTTTCTCCTTTCTCCTCCTCTCTAACTAGCTGATTATTTCTCTAAGAAAGGATTAAAATTATGTCTTTAATTTTAGAAATGAAATCACAATTAATAACTTTTTTCTGTTCTTTCCCCAACAAATATTCCTGCTTCCTGCAGGTTCTTTTGGTTGCCTGTAGGGTGGAAGAAAACAGCTCAAAAAATAAACTCATGGAGATTTCTAAATTGAGCTTTACCTTGTCCTTCTCTCCATTGGAGAGCTTAGAGAAAGTGAGTTGGCTTTTCCCAATGGTAAAGCCGAGTGCAGTGAAGGCAGTGGTATGTGCTCAAAATTGTGTGGGAAGTCTGCTTTCCACTTTCTGCATGTGTCCTTCCCCTGAAAACTGAGAAGGAGTGTCATGCACCAAAAGTGCACATGAGATGGTCCATATGCTTTGCTTCTGAGTGACCTGCTGATCAGTGTCCTCCTGCTGAAGGATATGTGCTGGAGCTGAGCCTGGAGAAGTAGCTTATGTGCTGTAATTTCCTGTAGTAGATTTAACTACTCTCCCGGGAAAGTAATCTCTGAAGATTAAATACTGCTTTTGGTGACCATGCCAGCTCTGCATGACATGCTAAGAGAAATCAAATGCTCTGTGACCCCATTCAGACTTACAGACTTTCTTCTCCATGACACTAACCTAGTGAGTGGTGGCACTTACTCTTAGATAACAACTCTGCCTTGAACTGAGGTGGGCTGGGGCACTGCATGGCCACAGTTTCCGTTCATGATCTGACTTTGGTGTTTTTTTGTGTTTTGTTTTTATTTTTCCTTTCTGCCTTGGTGTGCTGGGATCGGATCCTGCTTATCTTCCTCTCCTTACAGAGATCCTGATATAGACGCCAGATTGGGAATGTAACAGGGCTGGGTCTTCTCTTCCAGTCCCACTAGACACCATGGTAACTAATCAAGTTGGTGGTTGCTGTTAATACCTGTGTGTATGTGTACACATTTACTCTTCTTTTGCTGACTAACCAGCTAGCTCTATGCTCACATAACTTCACTGTAATTTGTGCTGGAATCTGTTGGCAAAGGGATGATGCATTTCACTGGATGCTTGGGTTTCATTGTCTCATGTCTAGCTGGGGTGGGATTGCTTCTTCTCTCAAATGGTGTCCCTCCATCTCTTCCCACAGTGAACTTGCTGGTGCACTGACCAAAGCTAAAAGTCTTTTCTGTGTCAGGAGAAAAACAAATTCCCTGTTAAGTGTCCGTGTGGCTCAGAGTTCTGCCACTTGAAAAATTACAGGTGCAGTGACCTATATGCATGAGCTGCTTAAAAAGAAATTGTAAGTTTTAGATAGTGTGGATCTTAGGAATTTTGTGAATAAAGCAAACAATTCATGGTTATGTCATCTTGGTCACAGAAGAGCTGCTCTGTAGAATAGAGTAGAAGCCCCTTGCTCTGGTGGCTGAGGTTGCAGTCCTCTCCTCTCCTCTCCTCTCCTCTCCTCTCCTCTCCTCTCCTCTCCTCTCCTCTCCTCTCCTCTCCTCTCCTCTCCTCTCCTCTCCTCTCCTCTCCTCTCCTCTCCTCTCCTCTCCTCTCCTCTCCTCTCCTCTCCTCTCCTCTCCTCAGCAGAGACAAATCTTCTATAGTTAGATTTACCAAAGTGGTCTGCTTAATGTCACGGTCCTCATCTGTTTGTTTCTGTACTTGCTTTGTACACTGTCTTCCTACAAAGATTGTGAGGAAAGGATACCAAGAGGGTTGTGGTAGCAAAGGGAGCTCATGTGTTTGCAATCAGGGAGGCAGACAGTTTTCTTTCTTGAGTGGATGGGTAACAGAAGATAGACCTAGCATTAGAAACGCAGTACTGCGTTACCCAGAAGCTACTGAGGTTAACTTTGAAGGCTCATATACTTATTTCTGTGGTATTCATTTCTCTGTCTGTCATCGGCTTGTTTTCTTTTCAGTCCTGCTCTAAGTGAATGAGAAGAAGCGAGAACCAAGTGAAAACTAGCAACCTTGTTTTAGAGGTGTTAGTTCTTACCAAAAGACAGTTTTCTGAGTTTTCAAACAAGATTTGCCAGTTTAGATATTCAAGTAGCCGTATCTGGGCACATAGCATACATGTGACTTGTAACTTAAAGTAATTACTCCAGGGACTACTGTCTCTTGTGAGTGGGCAGAATTATTTCGGAACCACTGCCCAAAGAAAAGCAAGGGAACTAATGTGGAGTTTGGTAGGAAGTACCTTGGGTGGAATGGAGAGCTGGTGGCTCTTGCAAGTGTTCACTTTTACTGTGGCAATGGTAATCATGCTTGCTTCAGTAACTGGGGCTATTTAGCTAATAGTTAGAAGACAGCTGTTGTTTATCACTGCTGAGTCTGAAACCTATGTGAAGAAAACATATAGGTATGTGGGGCGTAAAGTTTTAGACTGGCTGGCTTGGACGAGAATATCTAGGGAGCAAGAGTTTTGGAGGAGCTGTTGTCCAGTGTTAGCAGCTGTCTCTTCATGTTGCTCACCAGTGAGACTAGGTGAAAGGACAGAAAAATGACTAGGGAGAGATGGAGAATTGTATGTATTTATTACAGAATCCATGATGTTCACTTTTACTTTGGCATAGTCTGCCATTTTCATCTTGCCATCACTCGTTTTTTGTTTTTGTTCTTTCTTTTATTTGTTTGTGCCTCTTGAACATTGTCGTGCAAACTCTGCTCTGCCACCTCGTCAGCTGCGGTACATCTGAGAGCTTGATGTCACCAGTTAAGCAGGCTCCGCAGAAGTCGCCCTCCAACACAGAGGGTCTGGTAAACAGCGTACCCGCCAGATCACACCAGGTAAACTGCTTCCTGCTGCTTCCTGAAGCAGGATCCTCCTGGAGTGTGGGGGAGACGGTATGGGAAAGCTGAAGGCGGGGTGGGATATATGAGTTAGGCTCTGTCCTTTAAGGTGAGGAGGGTGGGGGGGGTATTTGATCTGGGTGAGAGATGGGCAGTAAGCTGGGACCAGTGAACTCTTCTCTTGAAGACGTGCATTGAAAAGGGTAGCATTTTGATATTAGTTGAGGTAGTTTTTTTGGCCTTTGTGTACTAATGTATGAAAAAGACGGTTCTTATTTTCTGTGTTAGCATACACAGCTGGTAAGTGCAACTGTGAGATCCTGAAGAAGATAAGGAGTTGGTAGCAGGTAGCCATTTAGCGTAGAGATAACATTGTCTACTAGATACGTAATACCCATCAGAACTGCCTAATCTGCTCTAGGATTGTGCTGGGAAGGAGTTTTACTTAGTCTCTCATTGCTATGAAGTGCTCTAAGTGGCATGTACTTCCTTTACATGAAAATGAACCAAACGCTCACCAGAGTTGATCAGTCTGAAGTTGGCTCTTGCTGCTGAGACTTCTTCTCGGCTGAGCCACCTGCCTTTTGTGGGCTTGAAATTATGAAACTTTGTCTTGTTCTTGCTGGTGTTGGTGAATGCTGATTTTTCTGTGTTCCCACTGATTTTTAAGGAAAGAAGGTGGTTTTTACTCAGACTAAGCATTCCATGAGAAAGCAGTCAGAAAGGAGAGGGCATGCATCAAACAGGAATTCATTGCAATATATGATTATCTCTTTACAGGATTATCTTATTTGCAAGCTGTTTCTTAGCTCTTGTGTATGTTCAGCAGTTTTCCCATAAGAAATGGATCCTGAGTGATTTTAAGTCCATAAGGGACTTTTTCTTAATGTCATCTTGCAGCAAGTGTCTACAGAGTAGTGTAGAGTGTGGACTTTGAGAAGTTTTAAAATCGGTGTTGACACCTAATTTCTTGACAAAGTAATGGAGATGTGTGTTAGTACTACAGGGGAAAAAATACAGTGTTAAGTGAGCTGGATAAGGTGAAGATCTCCACTCTGTTGGCCTTACAGACTGTTTGTGAAGTGCATCTTATTCTTGACAGGTGCAGTACTTCCAGAACACGGAGTTTTGTTATGCAGACATAGTGACTTTAGAGAACAGTTAATCTCTGAACCTGAAGGCGATATAATCAAGCAATAAGGTTTAAAAATTGTTCAGATTTTGACTGGAGTGGACTGGAGTGGTTAATAAGAGCCTGCCTGTAAAATCTAGATAAAACTTGTCTTGTTCTGTTAATGTTCATTTGATTGACTCAATTCCTCTTGTTTTCACCATTTCTTCCTTCTCAGTAGGTATGTTCTGTCCTGTCAAATTTGTGTATAGTGTTTCTTTGCCATACCATCTTCTGCAGTGACTCATACTCTAACATGACCGTTATTTGGATGAGGTAGAAGAGCATTTCTGGTGAGGACAGGAACTAAATGTATTTGGACGGATGTCCTTGTTGAGCTAGTAATCTGGGTTGCAGCAAGCAAACTCAAAAGCAGATGTATGTTGTCTGAAGATATGCTAACTCCAAGGTGGTTCCCATAGATTTTCCTGCATACTTAGTGTCCTTTGTTAGTGATCATCAGCCCTTGCATTTTCCTAGCAAGGATTGCCCATTTTTGTAACTGATCTTTTTTTTTTCTTCTCTCTCTTTATGTTAGGGAGGCGTTTTC
Source organism: Alectoris magna (assembly GCA_030625065.1). NCBI lineage: Eukaryota > Metazoa > Chordata > Aves > Galliformes > Phasianidae > Alectoris > Alectoris magna. The sequence goes on from CM060560.1 coordinate 105,001,043, forward strand.
TAGTGGAATGAAAGGTGAAAGCATCATGTTAGCTTCTCCCTGATGGAGCTCCAGAACTATGTTGCAATAGTTTCTGAAGTATGCTAGTAAAACTGGTTGCTTTTCAGCTGCAGTGAGGTGGTACTGAGTAGACATGGGAGAGACACTGGATTAGAGGAGAAAATCAGCAGGCAACAAATCAAATAGGTGGAGCATTGTAATAAATCCTTGATCCTTCTTTTCTGTTTTAGTTAATATTCCATTTATTTAGGTGATGCTAAATATATCTAGACAATAGCTTGATTTGGATCATGTGACCACACCAGTCAGCCTCTTCATCATCATCTGACATTCTGGTTGCAGCAAAATAATTGTATTTAACCTGGCATAAAATAATAGCGGTGATAAGATAACTGATCCAAAGTGAACTCCTGTAGTAGAAAACTGACCCATCTGGATTTTTTGAGCAAACTTGGGATGTCATACTGAGTACTTTATGCAGTTGTAAATTTTTTTGAACTCGTACAAGGTGCCATAGAGTGTAATTTACCGTTTCCTTTAACTATGGCTTCAGGCAGGTGAGAATTCCTAAACTGCTTACAAATAAACTGTAGGCTCATTTTGCCTTAACATTTTTATAGACACCAAGCTTTAATTGGAGTTAATAACATAATCCAAATATAGCTTCAGAGAGAACAACGTGAGAGCCAAGAGAGCTGAAAAAAATCCACGTTGTTCTAACCAAAATCTAAATTTCATCTTTCCTAAGACATCCATATCTTTTTAAAATATCATTTATTTAATCTTTTATTTATATTCAGCATTTTGTATCTGCTTACAAATGTTCTTCCTTCTTTCCTCCCCTCCCTCTAATATTTTTCTTTGTAACTTGGGAAGTGCTTTACGTAGAAGGAAGACAGTTTGGCTTTATGTTGCTTCTGAAGGAGAACAAGGCATTTAGCAAGTGCATGCTTTACCATTGTGTTGGAAGGAAAACAGCTGTGCAAAAGCATACCTATGGTCCTTCAGGGATTTTGTTTTCTGAATAGAAGGTATCTTCTCATCTTTGACCCCTAATAGCTTTGGAAGATGAATAGAATTGGAGAGTGGTGAGTGGGAGAAATATGTGTGAAAGCTTCTTCTCTCTTGAAACTAAGGGCAACAGAAATGGAGTTAAATTAATGAAATCATTTTGAGGCAAAAATAGCTAGAAGACCCTTAATCAAACAGAAAGAACAATCCTTGTAATTATTATTCTCTTCCCTCTGCCCAACAGAACAGTCCCTTTCTTTCCTGTGTGGGTAGTGTTTGTGTGTGATCTCTCCACTTAGATCACCTGGTAGGTGGTCACAGCCTTCTGCTTTGTATTTGTTTCAGTTGTCGCATGCAGAATGGGAGCTGCAGGTCAGAGCTTTCCATAAAGCTCCCATCGTTACCTTGTCAGGCATTCCAGGCCACAGTCCTGTCTTTGGCTCCTCTGGAATAGCTACAGCTTGCTTTCCTGTGGCTGTGTTTTGAGGGATGTGGAAATTTAGGAATGGGCTGGTGTATTTGCATGCTCTGCTGAAAGATAGTAATTTCATGTCTCACTCCAGCAAATAGAACAAAGGTGTGTGGCTGTGTTGCAGTCTTTTGTAGGGAAAGCCTGGCAATAACTGTCAGTGCTGGGTCATACTGAACAGACTTGCACAAGAAGGTACCACGCATACCTGTTGTGTATGTGTGAAACTGTAGGATCACTGAATATCCAAAGCTGGAAGGGACCCACAAGGATCATCATCTCCAGCTCCGGACTCCACACAGCACCACCCAAAATTCAAACCCTGTGTCCAAAAATGTTATCCTGATGCTTCCTGAACTCTGGCACTTGGGGCCATGCCCACTGTCCTGGGCAGCTGTTCCATGCCCACCGCCCTCTGGTGCAGCCCCTGTCCCTGACCCCCAGCTGCCCCTCCCCTGACACAGCTCCATGCCGCTCCCTCGGGCCCTGTCGCTGTCACAGAGAGCAGAGCTCAGCGCTGCCCCTCTGCTCCCTGTGAGGAGCTGCAGCCGCCATCAGGCCTCCCCTCAGCTCCTCTGCTCTGCGCTGGACCAACCAGGGGCTTGCCCTGCAGATCCTGCCCCATCTTCAGAGCCCTCCTTTGGATGCTTTCTAATATTTTATGCCCTTCTGGAATGATAGTCTCAAGTAGATCTCTTCTTTGTGGCTCTGCGCCATGCCTTGGGTTGGTTTGTAGCAAAGGGGAACCTTGATGGCCTGACTGACCAAGGATTCAATTCTTTTTTTAAAACTCTGAGCTGGGTTGGTTTGAAAGTGAGGTAAGAATTTTGCATTACTGAACCATTTTAGTGTTTTCTGGCTCGCTGCTGTGTAAACCTTGATCCCATCATTTGCTTGGCCAGTGACTGTGGTGTCCTGATGTGGCTGCAGGTTTGTTCTCTCCTTAGTTATCTGAGTGGTACAGCTGTGCTGAGATTTACAGGACATGGCAGGACATTAAGTACGCTCGGTTGTCTACTGGTAAATCTGTAGCATAGTTTCTCCTGTAAAATATTAAATCTGGTGTGTATCTGACTAAGTCAAGTATATTTCTTCTCTCTACAACATCTCAAAATTGCTGCTTTTCAGAACAAATGATTCTAGGTTTAGCTTTTTGTGAGTAAGCAAGCAGCCTTAACAGTATTAAAGGGAGGAAATGTTTGGCACACTCCTGGTATGAGCAAGGTGGCAGACTGGAGACTCATTTATAGGCGAGGGCTCATTCCACTTGCTTCAAAGTGTCGCTAACAGTCATAAAAGCTGTGTGGTCTTGCTGTGGCCCCTGCAGAAGAGAGGGACAATATGACCTATTCCGAACAATACTGATTGTGGTTTTTATTCTCTTTGCAGGGCCCAGTCATTTACGCGCAGCTAGATCACTCCGGAGGACAGCACAGCGACAAGATTAACAAGTCAGAGTCTGTGGTCTATGCTGATATTCGGAAGAACTGAGATGTGATCCTAACCAATAGCAAAACACTCATTCAGACTGGAATTACTTAAAATTTGACCCAGAGAACTCACGTGTGGCCTTTGATGCCTAGACTAGGACCAATGCATGTGCATACAGAGGGAAAGATATATATGTATTGTGTGTAAATAGTCTTATTTAATCGTAGAGAAGTGAGACCAATGTTGCATGTTGAAATGCGCTAAGAATTCTGCTTATAAATTGCCAATATTCTTTTTGTATCTTGTACGATAAGAAAGTGCAAACTCACATCACAATTTAAGAATATTTTTATTGTATCAATGGAGAAACTGGAAGGTGCCTGAAGATTCTAGATTGACCTGGAGATTTTTTTTTGTTTATAGGGCCTAATTTCCTTCATTGTTATTAAGGTGAATACAAAAAAAGGTAACTTTCACAGGGTATTCATATTTTCTTGGTCAGGTTTTCAGTACAAAAGCTGCCTTCTCCTGTGAGGTAGACATTCTCATTTGGTCTTGTAAGCAGAATTGTGACTCCTAGCTATCAGAAATAGATGTCTTACCTCTGTAAGTGAAGGAAATGTTTAGACCTACCTGACTTGTCTAACACAGTTCGCAGAATTGTTTACTTCTGTATCGAGCCTGTATATTCAAGCTTAGTCCTTTAAGGTGCAGGGATAGTACTGATCTAATGACTTCTGTGAAATTGTAGTTTACCTGTGAAAACTGAAGAGTTAGTGAGTGAAAGGGATAAGAAGCTGTAGCTCTAGGTGGCTGAAAAGTTCACTGAAAGAGTCTGAGGCAATGAAGTGTTTCTTTCTCAAAAATGACACTTCATATAAGCACAAAAAAGGGCTCCAAGGGATCTGGAAGTTCTGGTATTCCCTCACCTCTCCCTCATGGCTCCACTATACTTCTGCCGTTTCTGAAGAGATACTTTCTCTGTTCTCAAAAGCCTTTATTGAAGGCTGAACGACCTCTGGAAGAAATCTAGAGCTTCACTTTTTGGTTTGTTTGTTTGTTTGTTTGTTTTTTAATTCGGTGTGGGTTTTTTTTCTTCTTTTTTTTTTTTTTTCTTTTTTTTTCTGTTATAATCTTTATTTGCACAGAGAGATGTGGAGGGCAGTTTATTTCCTTCTTCCCTACAAGTCTACTGCTTGATTCATATAATTTCCCAGCTTCTTGTTTGTAGAGTATACTCCTCATAAATTGTTAGGGATCCCTGATGGTTCTTTTCTGCTGAAGAGGATCTTTCTTTAGCTGTCCCATCTGTACCCAGAAATCTGGTGTTCTGAACTAGAAGTGGCACTCCAGCTGAGGTCTTTTCAGAGTAGCATATAGTAAGTAGGATTTCTGTTCTGTTCATCCTTCTGTGGTGTTAACTTTTCTCTAACAGCAATTGATTTTCAGTTTGCCATGACATTATTTCACAGAATCATTCACAGAATGGTTGAGGTTAGAAAGAATCTCTGGAAATTATCTACTTAAACCCAGGTTGGGTTTAGCTAGAGTAGGTTGGCCAGGACTGTGTCCAGTTGCATTTTTAGTATCTCCACAGATGGAAACTCTTCTGTCTCTTTGGGCAACCTATCCCACTGTTTGGACACTTAGAGTAAATGTATGTTTCCACGTGTTCAGGTAAAATTTCCTGATTTTTAACTTTTGTCTGTTGCCTCTTGTTCTATCTGTGAGTACTACTGAGAAGAGTCTGGCTTCTTCATTTTTTTTCTCAACAAACCTGGGTGCGCAAACTTTATATTCTTTCATCAGGATCATGCTTGACTGGTCGCTTAACAACACTTGCTTTTGTTAGAAGTGTTGCTAAAGTTGCAGTGAATCCTGCTGCTGCTTTCCCTATCAACTGGGCTGTTTCTTCCAAATATTTGTTTTATGCTTGGCAAGAAACAGAAGCTCAGTTGATGGAGAGCCTTTGTTTTAATCTGCCTGTGCTCATCGCTGTGCATTACCACCTTTCTCCCTAGACATTTTCGAGTAAAAGGGAGAAATGTGATGAATTTAACTATCAAACACTTGGTGCTACAAGAAAATAGGACCATCTGTCCTTTGCTCTGAAGTCACTATTTGTTTCTGTGGGGCTTTTTGTTGTTGTTGTTGTTTTTCTGAAACAAAGTGTTTCAGATTGTTTTTCTGATTGTTTTTCTGCTGGGATCTACTGAAGAATCTGAGCACAATCCTGCTACTTCTGGTGCTAACTATAGGAAATGTGTAATTTCATTGGTTTTCTTTAGGTACAGTTCATATAGTTCGTATAGCCTATATAGAGAAGTGTCATTGCAAGGATTCAGGCAGCCTTGTGTGTAAAGGCATACTGAAGTTTTGTTTCGTTTTGTTGTGGTTTTTAATGCTGAACTATTTTTTAGGAAAGAAACAAACTCTCTTCCCCATAGGAATAGTAGAAATCAGTCTCAAGTGTGATGGACAGCTTCTTTGGGCTGCCTGTTCCAGTGCATTACCACCCTCTGAGCAAAGATTTTCCTCTTAATATCTAATCGATATCTCCCCTCTTTTAGTTTAAAACCATTCCTCCTTGTCCTGTCATCATCAGACCATGTAAAAAGTCAATCTATATCCTGGTTATAAGCTCCTTTTAAGTACTGGAAGCTCCTTTCGAGTCCTGTAAGTTCTGGAGACTTTCCAGAGAGAGGGGAAATTTAGGTTAGATGCTAGGAGGAAATTCTTCACTCAGAGGGCAGTGAGGCATTGGCACCGGCTGCCCAGAGAAGCTGTGGATGCCCCATCTCTGGAGGAGCTCAAGGCTGGGTTGGATGGGCCTTGGGCAGCCTGAGCTGGCAGGAGGCAGCCCTGCCCATGGCAAGCAGTTGGAACTGGGTGGTTTTTAAGCCCCCTTCTAACCCAAGCCATTCTGTGATACTATGAACTTGAGGCAGCATGAGACAAAACTAATGTGAACTTTTGGTCACTCAGGTTGTGTTAGCTTGTTTATTTGGATATGATAGCCTGTGCTGATGAGAGGGACTGACGTTTAGTTGGTTTGCTTAGTAAAGTCTCAAGTGACAGATGACTTCTAATTTCCTTGATGGGTAGCAAGCAGAGATTGAAGTCATCAGATTGTGATGTTATGGTGACCAGAAGTTCAATTAGGTGTCTTCTACTGCTATTTTCTTAATTCTTTGATGCTGTTTTGCAGGTGGAAAAGAACAGCATGTACTTTTAGGAAAATGAAATGTATTGTCCTTTAACCAGTGCCAGTACTGCTGCTAGCTCTTTTTAGGTCTGTCTGTTTTGAAAAGGCTTGCTGCTTGCTGCAGCCCAGCTGAAGAACTGAAAAGATTCTCGAGGCAGTAGCGAATGACAGTTAGGTGAGCAAGCACTCGTAGGTGATGGGTCTGGGGAAGGTCTGTGTGATGTAAAAGATTTACGATGAATTCTCAGCTGTGAGGGGGAAAAAATAGGCTTTTACATGTAAAAGTGACCTTATACACATTATAGGAACGCAGTTTGGGAGTGCCAGCTTGGGCTCGGGCTGCTGAGCGTGCTTGCGTCCCCTAGAGACAAGAATATGAATGGCATCACTCATCTTTGTTATCCTCTCTCCTGAACTGAACTGCAAAATGAAGAGTTTTGCCTCTACTAACAGTGGATATATTCTTCTTTATTACTGATTAGCAGAAATAGATTTTGAAGAGTATTAGGTGTAATTATATTGACTTAAGTAAATCGGCAGCTATACTCAGTACATCAAATCTCCATTGCCTTTTTTGTCTTCAGTAGTTGTTCTGTGAGGGAGATCATCAGCGTGTTCATTGGATGGCAGTAAATTAAATTCAGTTACATTTTAATCAGCACATTAAACGTGTTCACTGAAGAACCACTACAAGTTGGCAAACATGTCCCTATATTTAACTACATGATGATAACTGGAGACCTGTATGGTTTTGGTTGGGTTTTTTTGTTTGTTTGTTTGTTTGTTTTTTGTTTGTTTTTTAAGCTTTGGTGCTGTTTCAGCTTGTGAGAAAATGAGCTAGAAATAAGTTTTCAGCTTTTTTAAACCCGTGAGAACTGCTTAGGTAACCATCTGTCTGGTAACTGCAGTAAATGTATATATGCGGCTTATAAGCTGCGTTGCTGTAGAATGGATTCATTGAGGTAAAATGCAGGCCATTTGATTTATGACCAAAATACTTTCAGTCTGTTTTAAAATTGTGTCTTGGATTTTTACATTAATAATGTATCTACCAAGGACTTCAAATACAAACTCTTCTTACTGTACAGTAGGTGATGGAATTATTTTCTTTTTAAAACTGTCAAACCTAAGAAGGTGGGTAAGACTTCTGGGCTGTGGCCATAGCCCTGTGGTGCTAATATTTAGGTAACAAACTACAAAATCATATAATGATGCTCAGTACTTGTACTCTTCCGGGGCTTCTCTTTCCCTGCTCTTCACTGCCCTAAAGCTACTAAACCCTTTCACTTAAAGGTGTTTTTGCACTCTAAAATGCAAGTTCAATGCCTCTTGAGATCAGTGTGCTGTGCAATCTTTTCTGTCTCCCTACAATGGCAGCTCTTTTTATGTGGTAAATATAATAGGGAATATAGACTGGATACTTTTCATAAACTTCCATCTCGGAGGTATGTGGGAGAACAAACACCTGTAAGACAGGTGTATAATCTGTGTGAGGGAGCTAGATATGCATTGCATGGCCTGACTATGAGAAGATCCTATATATCGACGGTTAGTGCTTTTGCTTTTAAAGACTCATCTGGAAAGTTATCCTGGATATTTTTTTCTTGAATGGACATTCATGTTTTCTGTTGTAATCTTGTGAATATTTTAATACACTTATTTCCCCCCCCCATTTCTGGTTTGTTGGATGAGTCTCATCTTGTTGTGAACTGGGAAGGGAGCGGGGCTGAAATATACCACCTCTCTTCCTGGCAATATTTTTCAGTCATCCCACTCTGTCAGCTCAGCAAACACACACAGCTGGAGAGTTCACTGTTTGAGGTGATACCCTACATGAATTCAGCTAGAAGAACTAAGATATGCACACATCTCCAGCAGAATCCAACTGGAAGAGAAAAAGCTTTCAGAGGCAGGACAGCCTCTGGAGAAGGGTATCTGATGCAGTATCAGGCGCATGTCTTGTAGAGAGAAAATGCTGTCCTGCACTAATACTCTGTGCTAGATAGTTTATACATAGGGTGAGAAACGCAAAGATTTCAGCAAGGTGTTGCAGCTATTGTTAAATACAGACAGTTTCCTCCTGTCTGTCTCCACCCTTGCCATGTGGGAGTGGTACCTCAACTTGGATTGGGCAAAGTACGGCAGAGGGGAGAATAAGAAGCCATTGTGAACTTCAGCTTCATCATTCAAGGCATTCATGTTACTGAGAGCTGAATACAGAAGGAGCTGCTCTGACTTAGTTCTCTTTTTTACCCCTGGCTACAGACTCCTAGCTTTGGAGGAAGAGGTCTTTGACAGCATGACAGGGGTAGCTGATGGACGCCATGCTCTGAACACAATTGCCTGAGACAGATGGACTTCTGCAATGTAACATATAGCTTATGCTCTGAAGCTGTTTCACAGTGTTACTTTTTTCTCTTTACAGGAAATTAAGTAGGGAGAGAGGTTGGCTTTCAAAAGTTTCATTCATAAACATATCACAGATGGCAGCAGTCCACCTCCTCCAAAGCTTGGAGAACTGACATACGTATGTCAGTTCCCTGAGTGCACAGCTTCACAGAAGATCTGTACGTACTTAAGGAGGGTATGAAAAGTGAGTAACAGATGTTTTGGCTGTTTATTTTTCACATTTCCAAGAACCAGGTACTTAAATGTGCCCATCTTCGGCCTGAGTTGTAAAGGATGGCAGAAACTGGAAAGTAAGAAAAAAAAGGGAGAAAAAAGGAACTATTTTAAAGTAGGGTAAAAGCCCCACACAGGTGTCGCCGTGACATGGAATTATGCTCCTGTCTGGGACTCTTGCTAACAGTCCCAGTACCGTGTCACACCAGGCTCTGTTCAGCAGTCAGGTAAGGTGAGCCCCAACAAGTAATTGAAGGCACAATCCACAATCAGTTTTTTTTTTAAAGAGACAATGTAAGTTCTCTGACACATGACATTCGATTTTACTTAAGTTTAAAAGGTCACATTTTATTTAAACGTATGTAGATACTTTGTTATTTGCACTTAGAAAACGCATGTTCTCTAGATTTTCAGATTTCCTCTTAAAGTTTCTAAGAGGACAAAAATATTAAAATTAGTGAAGCTGGGTCCCGTGGGGAGGGGTTTGTGCGTTGCTGGATTTGACCTGTGGAGTTAGGCATCTTTTTGCAGTAGCTGCTCTTGTTGTTTTGCTTTCAGCTCCTGATTGTACCTATTGGAAAGAAAAGCAGAGACTAAGGCTAGAGCTCCAGTTACAGTGTCTTTGTAGCAATCTGTTCTGTAAAGAAGGTTTAAAATTACAAAGAATTCAGGTAGAAACTCGGGATAGGGTAGTTTAGTTTATGTAAGAAGCTCCCAGTTAGTTGCTAAGTTTGCATTATTTCTGTCCAGTACTTAATAAGGGAGAGAATGTCAACCGATCCCCTCAAGAAATAACCAAATTAAAAAAAAAAACAACCAAAAACAAAAATTGCTTTGCTGTGTTTTAGGATCCTTTGATCCAACTGGAACTGATCGGATTCAGCAATGAAAGCTGACAAAAGCGCAAAGCTTATGAAACGGCATAGGCTTTTTGTCAGACAGACCTACAGCTTTTGAAGAATGCCTTAAATTCAGAAACTACAGCTTACATGGATCATTCCTTAAAAAATGCTCTAGCTGTAAGGAAAACATGTAGAAGCTTCCCTGCTATCCATCTGGAAAACTAAAAATGTAGCAAAATGTAATGTTTAATTGTTGATTTCATCTTGCCCGTTGTACTGACAGTGAAAGCTGGTGGAATTTCTAATTCCATGATTAAGATTAGGTGGTGTGAGTGCTTAATTACAGCATGCAGATAGCCCTTCTTAATACGTACCTCCATATTCGGAAGAGTTGGGAGCCACCAGCACAGCCAACAAAGAAGTTCACCGCAAACAGGCTCCAGTTTTTAGGAATAATAACTAGAGAGTACCTTGACCAAATAAGGCCTGTTGAATGAAAAGGCAAGTTAGGAGACATTACATCTTCATCATTAAAATATTCAGACATCCCCTTAGTCTGGGGACAGAATCGTGGGCTAGTTTAAGTACACCAGCCTTACAACTTCATGTTGGACAACTGTTTTTCTTATAATCATCTGTTTCTCAGAAGCATAGCAAATGCCAGCAAGAGATACAGGTATGCACTTCATTTTTCCACGATGACATAACCAGACAATAATATTAATCATAGTCCTAGTATCAAATACAGATTCTCTGTACTCTACAGCAGCCTAAACGTTAATACCCTGGCACGGTTGCAGGGTAGTGGCATTTTGCTGCAGTATACCCAGTTTGCTGCACCCATTTGGAGATCACAGAACGTATCACGCAAAGTACATAGCACTAAGCCAGGTATCAAAATTAAGTCCATAGAAGGAAGAAGGTGGCAGCTGTAGGTTTGGTTCTCAGCTTTAGCTGCCACAAGATCTTCTACCAGATTTTGTCAAGGGCAACGCTTGAGTATGGAATATTGGTTTTGGCAGTGTGAAAACTCATGGCAGACAGCAGTGCAGTGGTCTGTGTACCACTGCTTCCAAGCTCTTGTAGCACATGGAAATTCTTTCCATCTAGCATTGTTTAATCCTTTCAAATCCACTCTAAAAAAGGCACCACATTCTGGACTGATTTCAAAATTTCTTTACCTGAACGAAGCAGAAGAGTTTTATTTCCTGGAATGAAGGGTATCATTTGTAACTGAAGGGACGAAATTCATATCCTAACTCAAAACAATTTGCTCTGGACAATTCCAAATTAAGACACTTGTATAAAACTATTACGTAATCGCAGAACTCTCATAGATTGAATACCAAGTATAAGCATGTCCTAGAATGTTACACTATGTAACAGTGACAGTGAGAACTAACATACTGAACCTTTTCTATGGAAGTGACTTAGTGTCGACAGAATACAAAAAAGAGTGGATACAGTTGTAAAGAGGGTGTTGCATACAAACACAGAGTACCACTGGCTTTACCTGTGGCCATTAACACTGCAGACTGTGCTGTGCTGAGCTTTTCTGCCGGTCTGGTCATATCAGCCATTCCAGCACATACCAAACCCTGCAAAAAGAAATTCATTGAGCCAATCCAGTACCAAGACCTAACAGATCAAGTAGTTCAGAAGGGGAAGATGCCATATAGCTCAGTGTTTATTCTTTGTGCGCTATGCAGGAGATGTATGAGCTGAGTAATTACTCTTGGAGACCCCGTATACTTCTAGTCCTTTGTGGAGGAAATAACGCAGTTATGGGGGTTGTGATTAGCTTGCAATGAAATCCCAGGCAACTTTTCATTATGTTAAGTACAAGGTTAATTCAAGCACAGCTGCTCTTAAAACAAATCGGTTTTCATGCAGCAAGTAGAATCTTGTCTAAATAGAAAGGGCCTTCTTCCTAAAGCTCAGTTAGTAAAGATGCACATGTGCAGTCTTCTCTCAGCTCCGTCCAAGGAGGAAAAAGTGATTTTATTATTATTTTTTTGTAATATAATTTCAGTAAAAGCAGAACATTTCCCACTGCAGTGACAAATAGCTTGACTGACTTCCTTGAGAATGTTACAAGCAAATACGCTGCTTGATTTATTTTGTTGCGTTATTGCCCTCTACTGGAAACACAATTTGTTGTTCTACTACAGAAGTTAACCAAAATAACTGAACAAAATGCCTTAACGCTTTTAACTAGATGCCTGCCACTAAGGGCTACTTTGGGCTCCACTCAAGAGATCAGTTTTTAAGGGTAGAGACTCCTGCATGCTGCCTCATTTATGGGACCGGTTTTGCTGCAATGGTGTCACAGTGTACAGATTTTCAGTCCATTTGGGTACTTGCAAGTCAACTTGCCCTTGCTGTGTAGTAGAAAAGCCATTTTAATTTCTCAGTGAAGAACTTCACTGGGAGCACAGATAGGCCTTCCTGCATCTTCACAAAACAAACAAACAAACAACTATCCATGTATTAGCTCTTAGGATAGAGCAGCAGAGGGTAACCTGCTCAGAAGAGTTGCTGTATGCTGAGGCTCAGGGGCACACTGCTTGGGAGACCTTCAGCAAAAGGCAGAGGTGAACCACAGATAGTGCAACACCCATCTAGACTGACAGAGAAGGCAACCTACAGTCTACAGCATCATGTGTTCCCTGTGGCCTGTAAGATGCGCTGTTCACAACAGCAGGTTTATGAACCATTTGGCAACAGGAAGAGGAGATTGTATCATTGCTTGTTATCAAACAGGTATTTCAAGCTATTTTACGATTTACTTAATTTGTACAAAGAAGGATGAGGCAGTCACTTCATGTGCACAGACACAGGCCAAACAGTGTAATGAACTGAGAAGCAGTACAAGGAACACAGCTACTGATAGCCAGGATACATGCTTTCAGAGTTTTGAATTATGACAGTTCATGCCTACCTTAAGCAACAGTGAGTGTTCAATAAAAGAAAGCTTTTACGAAACTTTCTAAGTGGAGCATATTGCTTTTCCAGAAAGCTTATTTACCCCCCTGTATCCCTGGAGTGTTGCACTACACATTTTTTCAGTCTAATATTTTTCCTCCCCATCTACTAAAAATCAGAGCTTTGGCATCAAACCTTCCTGAAGGCTCATTTACCTGCTGGGAACTATTGCTTGCCCAATGAGTTGCTGCAGATCACCCTCTAATGAACAGACATGAGTTGGCATCTTAGACTTACCCATTTCATAATAGGTGCCCAGAAGAAGACTGTCTTGGGACCTGAAGGAAGAATGGGGAGAGAAGTTCAATTACTCAGTAAGATGTGGATGTTTTAATGCTCATAGTAAGTTTTGAGTTATTGACGATTTTTTTGTTGTTGTTGTTTGTAGTGGTTTTGTTTGTTTTTGTGTGTAATTTACTTTTTTTTTTTAGTACAGGGAATTGCAGTGATATTGTGTAACTGTGCATATATTGTGCTTTATCACCTAATGCTCATATTTCATTAACTCTGTGCATCAACTTTTATTGCATAATCAGCCCACCCATTTTTGCAACAGATGAGGAAGAAAGATTGGTATTCCTACTTTCAAGCAAACAAGTGTACTGCAAGATGTATTTATAATGAAAATACTGAGATCAGGCCAGGAAGAATGAAAACAGTTTCTGTATGAAGATTAAAACTTACACCATTACTGAAAGAACAGAATGAGAGTTTGAAATCTTTGTAAACTGAATCTAAAACTGAAAACTAATTTCCTTCCAATACTTGAAAGGAGCACATAAACAGGAGGAGGAACGGCTGTTTACAAGGGTGGATAGCGATAGGAAAAGGGAGAATGGTTTTAAACAGAGACAGGAGAGGTTTAGGTTAGATATTAGGAGGAAGTTTTTCACACAGAGGGTGGTGACGCACTGGAACAGGTTGCCCAAGGAGGCTGTGGATGCCCCATCCCTGAAGGCATTCAAGGCCAGGCTGGATGTGGCTCTGGGCAGCCTGGTCTGGTGGTTGGTGACCCCGCACATAGCAGGGGGGTTGAAACTGGATGATCTTTGTGGTCCTTTTCAACCCAGGCCATTCTATGACTCTATGAATTTTGTAAACTATAACCATGAAACATTTTGTTATTGGCACTGTAACAAGTCAGACGCTGCTCCCTTTCCAAATCAGAACCCATTTCTTCATGCTACAAAAGACATCCTACACAGCAGCATTAGATGCTTAAAGAGAGAGTGCAAATTGCAAACCAGTAGCAGCATGTTCTCATGGACCTCTAATGCACATCTCTGAGTAGGCAGGTCTTTAACCTCCCACCTCAATATTTTGCCAATAGTCGAACTAGGATTACGAGGATACAGAAAGGAGAAAAATCAATGGAGTGGGACCTGGAAAAACATCTCTCCCATAACTACATATATCCTACAGTGGTGCAAAAATAGCGGTTGGTTAAAACAAAGTACTGTAATGCTACACCTGCAATATGCAGACTGTCAGCTGTGCCAGACATCGTTAATCTAGGAATACTGCTCCAAGTCTTTAAAGAAAGACCAGGAATGTCCACCCACCATACAAGGGTACAGACAGGGCACTGCGTCCAATTTTGTCAAAACACATGAAGTTTGAGGCATTGCAAGGCGGATAACGTGAGATGAAGCCAACCTTCTGCTATAATATGTTACATATTATGAGTCAAAGTTTTAAAATATAAACAATAAACACCGGGACATTGGCTGGTTGCTTTTTATGTGTGCTAATATTTAACTAACAATGCAGCCTTACAGTAACTATTTATACAGCCTGTTTTAAGCACCCTCATGTTTAAAGCCATGACTTGAAACAACTAGCCACCAGGTTTCTGCAGCAGGCACATGTGAAGTAACTTTTAACACGGGGGATAACACTGTTACAAATATCAGTTGTTCAGTCACCTTAAACCCAACTAAACCCTATAAAAGGCATGACTGCAACACAGAATGCAGCAAAAACTAGCTAGGCAGCTTTGCATAAAGCTCTAAGACCCACACTGCTTGTGACAGTGATCAAGTTTCAGGCAGCAGCTAGTAACTTCTAACAGATTACTTTTCACCTTAAGAACAGAATGTTTCTCCCTATAACAATTTTTTTTTTTTTCCTCCATGATGCAAATTTGGTAACAATTTGGTAATTTAAAACTACTGACTAAGAAAGTAAGAAACAGCTGAGGACAAAGTACAAAGCCGAGCTGGCTATAAGAGAGGGCTGTTAAATCCTGCAAGCGGAACACCCAGAGATGTTCCAGCAAGGAGGACTCCCCAGCCAGGGCAGGTTCTTCCCAGTTTCTGTCACCCAGAATTTTTCAAGGACAGATTAGACAGCAGCCCCTCAGAACCAGGACATGCTAATTTGAACACTGTATGCGCAAACAGAAGTTTACTTTATACTAAGTGTAAGAAGTGTTTGTCCTGGGGAGCCGTTTAGTCAGGCCAAAGGAACCCAGGAGGCGAAAGGAGGCGGAGTACAAGCCCAGCCCAGGCCTGTGTGGCTAAGAGCCACGCTCCCTGCACTACAGCAGTTGACATGCCATGTCCCAAGCCCTTCGCTGCCCTCCAGCAGCTGAGCTGTGCAGTGCCAGCCAAACACACAGCTCTTCAGAGCTGGCATTTTCTTGGAAGCTTTCTTTGTGCCAGGAAAGAAGCAAGCATTGTTCGTTCTTCCCTTGCTGCAAGCCATTTATAATTTCAAGATAGCAACACTTGATGTCGTTCCCAAATTAGATCAGCAACTCCGTTATCTCCAGGAGATACAATGTCAGCCTTTCTTTTGTAACCTACTTGTTTGCAGTCACAGTGACATCTATTGCTCAGGTTCCTGAGACCAATCTGCACAGCATTCAGGGCTGAAACTGAGCAGCAGAGGCTTGGGTTTGATACCTGGTTGTTTTGTGGTATTTCTCACCAGTGCCACCGATATGTGGGGCTGCTGGCTATTTATGGGTTACGGCTGTGATGTATACATACACTCATGGTCCACCAACATGAGCATTAACACGTTTATGTCGCCCTAATGAATTTGGTATGCAGCTCTGGAAGGCGGCAGTTTTCCCTCTGTGGTTAGAAGCCACAGTACGAATTCCAGGAGGGCACCGCTATGGGATGGAGAAACCGCCCGAACACCAAAGTCCGTTCTTACCGCACACATCCCAGCTAGGTGAAGAGTCAAGGATGCGGCGCACGGGAACCAAGCACCGTCCTATGGGACGCTGCGGCTTTATCGCGCGTTCCGCGGCCGCCCCGCGCGGCCTGTTTGCATGGCAAACAGCGCTGCCAGAGGTCTCTCCCCAGCGACACGCTTCCCTGAAGCGAAGCTCAGTGCCAGCTGAGGGCACCCCCCGCCACACATCACCGGCCCCTCGCTGAGTGGAACCCGCCCCAGGCAGCTTCTCCCCGCGTTCAAGTCCCCCCTCCCCCCCCGCCCCCCGCCGTTACCGGCCGGGTGGTTGTAGAAGGGCCGGAACCGCGGCGGCAGCATCAGCTCGATGCGGTCGAGCAGGCGGTGATAGGAGGCGCGCAGCCCCGTGACGGCGGCCGCCATGTCGGCACAACGAAAAAGCCCCCTGCGACCGGCGTGTCAGCGTGCCCCTCGGTCACACTGCCAGCGGCTCCGTCCCCCCGCGACCCGCCGTCCTTCCGCCACGCCCCGCCCTCGCCACCCTCGCACCGGAGGGAGGAGTGTAGAAATCCCGCGCGCTCATTGGTGGCTTGGATAGGGGGAGGGGCAGGGCGGAAGAGTCCTCGAGCCGTGATTGGCTGGGGCCGCCTCGCGAGGCGAGCAGTGCCGGCGCTCTGGGCAGAGCGCTACCGGCCTTCTTTGGGAAGGGCACGAGAACCCACCCTGTGCCCGGCTCAAAGATGGCCGCGAGGACGGCTTCACGCTCCCAATCAATATGGCCGTCGCGGGAAACCCTCGCCCGCGGCCGCACGCCCAGACCTAAGATGGCCTCCTCGTGGCTTCGCCGCTCAGTTCATCTGCGTCACCCGTCACCTCCGCGGCGCCCCCGCTCCAGCGAGGAGGCAGTGCTCCCAGCTTGCGCGAGAGGCGGGGCGTGTCGGAGCACCGCCCCTCACGCCGCTTCTCCTCCCCCCCGCTCCCGGAGGTGGGGCTCCGCGGGGGCGGGGCGCCTTGGGGGCGGGGCGCGGAGCCTCCGCCGGCCCCGCCGCTGTTGCTCGCTCGGTCGCTTCGCCGTTCTCTCGGTCGCTGCCCGTCGGTGCCGTGGCGCGAGGCGGGCGCCGGTTTCCATGGTGATCGCGCGGCGCGGCCGGCAGCAGCGGAGCTCCCGGCCCCGCGCGGGGCCATGTCCCGGGGCCGCTGCCCCCACCTGCTGTGGGACGTGAGGAAGCGGAGCCTGGGGCTGGAGGAGCCCGGCCTGCTGCGGCGGCACTACCTGGGTAAGGGCGCGGCGGCGAGCTGGCCGGGGAGCGGCGGTTCCCCCCCCCCCCCACCCCGCGGCGGCTGGGCCCGGCCGCCAAGTTTCCCCGCCCGCGTGTGCCGCCCCTCCCGCCGCTGCCGGGGCCCCGCGAGGGGGGAGCGGGGAGAACTGTTGCTCGGGGCCGCCCCGAGAGCCCCTCACGGCCGTCGGCGGCCGTTGTTGGTCGGCAGGAGGGCGGTGGGGCTGCCGCGTTCGCCGCCCACGTGAGGAAACGGCACCGGTGGTGTTCTTTGGTAATGGCGGAGGGTGCGTGCGTGCCTCGACCCCCCTGCCCGCAGCGCTGGGCAGGGTGCTGGCTGCGCGTCTGGCTGTTACTCGCGTCGTCGCAGAGATCTCGCCCTTGGTGGGCTCGCTGGCAGCGAATCCCCGGCTTTGTGCCCCGGGGGTGGAGCGATGCCCGCTCCCGAGGCGAACCGTGGGGTGCTTGCAGCGCTGGCGGTGTCCCCCTGGCTGCTGTTGGAGCTCCCTCGATTCCCGGTGGAACGGGAGCGGTGTGCGAGTGATGTTCCGGGGACCCCGAACGCTCGGCAGGGTGGGAAGGGTGAAGGAGAAAGCAGAGCCCCTCCTGGGGCTTCCACCCTCTATACAAGGGTTGTGTGCACGTAAACGCTGTGTGAAAAATTGTGAGGTTGAAAACTGTTGATCCTGCTGACTTCGGCTTGGTAGCATCTATCTGGATGGCAGCGTGTGGCAGCCTTAACTGGGGCTTGTCCCAACTTCGAGTCACAGAATAGCCCGGGTTGGACGGGACCCACAGGGTTCACTGAGTCCAGCTCCCGGTCCCACACAACACCACCCAGAATCCAAACCCTGTGTCAGAGTGATGTCCAAACATTCCCTGAACTCCAGCACTTGGGGCCGTGCCCACAGCCCTGGGCAGCCGTTCCGTGCCCACCGCCCTCTGGTGCAGACCCTGTCCCTGACCCCCAGCTGCCCCTCCCTTGACACAGCTCCATGCCGTTCCCTCGGGCCCTGTCACTGTCACACAGAGCAGAGCTCAGCGCTGCCCCTCCCCTCCCATGAGGCTTCCCCTAATTCTAGTGGTCAGATGTTGGGCACATGAGGAATGTTCCTTCTGCTTGCTCCTGTTAGAGTAGAAAAGCCTCGTGTTAAAATTGGGGCTGTGGAGTGTAGGTTTTGAAGGGACACTGTGAGACTTTTTGCTCTGACGTTACGCTGGCTCTGATAGTTGACGTGTGAAATTTCATCAGTAGAAATCAGTCCTAATTAATGATCTATGCAGAGCACTGCTCCCGTACAGTATACATAACCAATTAAAAACATCACTCTGGTGACTGGAGTAAAATCTTACTGGTAGGGATGTTCACTGAACCTGAACGTGTTCCATAGCATTGTAGCATTTGAGGACATTTTCCCTGGAATAGGCGGGACATCCAGCTGGATTCATGCTAAGATAGTTTACTGGTGGTGGCAAGTATTATTCAATCCTTGAAGTTTGTGCCTTAAGCTGCAGCTAGGAGTTGGAATCACATTCTGGGCTTAGCAGGTAGTGTGCTTGTCTTGTAGAACTATCACGCTTGTACTCAAAATGGCATTTACTGCCCTAATACACCCACCAGTGGGATTGCTTGTCAGAGTGGTCTGCTTGTGTCTAGGTTTAACTCATGGGTTTAACCCTGTTGTGCTTTTCTTGTACTGTTCTGGCATGTATTATGGGTCGTCTTTTCACGTATCAGCAGCTCTATGTGGGACTGTTGCTGTTTGGGTGGAGGCTGTGTTGAATTCAGGTGGGTGGTGGTGGTTGTTGGTCCTCCTGGAGCTCATCTTAACTGGGAGTGAAACTCGTACCTGTCGGGCTTCCTCAGCAGCCTGAGGGCTGAGACAAAGGCAGGATAGGCATCTTGGTTTGGCTTAGCAGGAGTGTTAGGAAACCAATGCATCATCCATGCTTGTCCATGCTTTTTTTTTTATTACTTTTTCCTCACTGTTTTGGTATATTTGTCAAAACAATTATACAGAATAAAATAGATTGTTTGTCTTTTTGCTGCTGGCCACCCTTTTCAGCCAGCAAAGCAGAAGAGAGGTGTCACAGCAAGAACCTGACAATGCGGTTAATAATGCATTGGAAGACACGTTGTGCTTACCAATGATAACTGTACAGAGAGCCATTGACTTGGATAGTATAATTATGCTACCAAATAAAATACAGGCAGTACTTAGGTGCCTGTGTATTGGAGGGACACATCTAAGAGGGAACTGCTGTTTCTTATTTACTCTGCGTTTTGGTTTCATGTGAACTGGCAATCAAGTGGCACTCTATTTATAGCCCCTTTCAGCTCTCAAAAACAGCTGCTCCGAGAGGGATCTGCACATCATATTGTGCCTCCCCATGCAGATGGCTCGCTCTGGGAATTTATGTCCTTGCAAAACTCTGCCTGATTTTGCAAGATCTTCTAGTAACTGCCCTGAAACATGGTCAATTTAGGACAAAGTTGCAAAGGAAAGTCTAGTGGAGGTGGGCTAATGTGTACGTGCTTGGTATGTGCCCTCCAGACATCATCATCCATTAAGAATTCTCTCTGTGTGCTAGAGGGAAAATATGGGTCTTATGTCTATCCGTGGTAGCTACATTTTCTTCAACATTTGTAGGCTAATTAGTCTCCATTTCAAACAGTGCTTGCATCTGAAGTCTCCAGAGAAAGCCAGACTGCTCTAGGAGGCTGGCAGAAGCACTCTCTGTGCCCTGGTGCACTTTGGTCGTCGTCGTAGTCTGATAAAGGTGGGTAGAATCCTGCTGCTGCGTCATGGTGGAAACTGAGCTTCGCACTCCTTTCAATTGTTTGAAGCATCACAGGGCTTGTACATCGAAAAACAGTGTTAGTAAGCTGTAGTATCCTACTTAAGTTCTGCTTTGAAACTGGCAAATGAATTTAGGAGGACAAATTCAGAGACATGCTACTTTCCTAAGAAGTCCTGAGTCAGTTCTGATAGCAGCTGAAGTGTTGGGTGTTGTCAACATGAGAGCCTACGTGTAGGTTAACTATAGCATGTAATTATCTGTCTAGAGCAGTAACGGCCTGGGATTCTTGTAAGACGGAAGTGGATCCATAATTCCTCTAAAGTATTTAACGTGACAGCTTTATTTGCTTTCTGTGAGGGCCGTGCTGCTGAGGATGGCTCCGAGTGGCTGTGAAGAGGACTGAAGACTGTTTTCTCTCTCTCTCTCTCTCTCTCTCTCTCTATATATATATATACACACATACACACATACATATATATATATATATATAAAATTAACTGGCAGAGTGGGCTATCTGTAGAAACTTTATTAGTCTGAAATAATTTGCAGAGATGAATCGTTTGCATGGTTTTGCTCACAGTGATTGTCAGGAGTTGTGCTTGAGACAGAGCGAGTTTCAGAATAAGTGCGTTCTCCCTGGCCTCTGATACTCTTGTTGGCATCTGGTTTTCTACCATCTTCCCTTGTAAAAGGAATTTTTAGAGCTTTCAACATTTGTTAGAGAGAGTGCTGTGGTGCCATCTGCTGAGCTTCCCTCCACCTTTTCAAAGAAAGCTTTCATATGCTTGGGTTCTGCTGCTGTTTTGTAAGAATTAAGAAAGGTTTGAGATCTACAAGTTAACTGTAAGCAAACCGGTAGTGTGGTTAATTGTGGTCAAATTTTGTAAAGCTGCAGCAGCTTTTGCTACAGGGAGAACTGGAAATATATCGTTATGCAGATAGTTGAGCAAGTTCTCCCATTTCCTAATCAGGCGTCATTAGCTTCCCCTCTTTACCAGGGTGAACCATGGTAAAACTGAAACTACTGACAGATTGGAAGCACGTCTGTTTGTAGGTAGGGCTGAAGAACAGGGTGGGTAGGGCCAGCAGTTTCAATATTGAACTGTGTTGCAGTTGGTGACATTATTGGTTTATACAACCAGCAGTGGCTTACTGAAGGTGGGTAGGATTGGGTGTTGCTTTAAAGTCGGACAGCTTTCAAAGTAAGAGCTTTGTAAGCTGGTGCTGCTGCAGACTTGGAGATAGTTCCAGGACATTTAATCGGCCCTCCCTTAATTCTTTGCATAATACTTGTGATGTTTCGGTATTTTCAGGTGCTCTGTTACATTTCACATCCTAAACCTCTTGCATTAATTTTCTTCTCCAGCATAAATTGAAGAGACTGCATCTGTCACAGCTAAAAAAAGCCATAATTGGGAGAGGTGTTTTATGCCATTCTTCGTCTTATAAGTCTGGTGTATTCACTGTTGCTTGAAAAAAGGAACTCTATAACTTAACCCGTTTCTTTGATTGCTATTTTAATATATATGGCTTAACTTTCTGGTGTACTACATCTTCTACTGCACTTTGTTCTGTGCCCAGAAAACCAGCTCTGTAGTAGTTTGTGAAGTGAGGCTGACTGAAGGCTTCAGAAGGGGACAGGTGGGCTTTATTAGTGGCATTTTCTGAGTAATAGAAACTGTTGCAATCAGAATTGAAATTTACAGTATAAAGAATGAATGAGAGTAAAATGCATCTTTGAAACAAACCCAAATACCTTTAATACGCTCCATCTATTATACGTCTGTCAAGGAAATTTGGTGTGGCCATTGGATTTTCAGTGGTTGTACAGGAGAAGACATACCAGAACACTGCAGGAAAAGAATGCTACTTTTTTAGTTCTTATAACATTGGAGAGTGATTGGGTACTGCCTTAAACATGCTGCTATGTTTTGTTGTTCGTTTTTTGTCAGTAAAAACACTATGCTTAGTGAGTCTCATCCTCTCAAAAATACAAATGGGCAATTGAGAAAGCAGTGTGTCATTGAGACGCGTTGATAACAAATTGGCTTTGGAGGATTTTAACGAAGGAAATATGTCTGAAGCGAATTCTGTGGTACGATCTCATTGAAGCTGTTACCAGATAGCAGAAAGGCAGAGTGCATGTCTGTATCAAGTCACTCTTGAAAAATGTTTGGGGTGATCCTGATACATAAAGAGTAAGGGGTTTTATTGTTTTAAGTTCCAAATAAATCAACTGAGATAATCAAGACAGCCGTTTAAAAGGTTTTAATGCAGTGGTTTGTTGGAAGTAACACGCTATCTATAAAACAGAATGAAAATGTAGTGTAGCAGAATCATCTGGACAAGGTAGTAAATGAGGAAAACTGGTTAACTATGATTTGGTACATAGGGGGAGCTCAGTACGGAAATAGCTATAAACCAGTGTAACCTAAATAAAGAGGGTTTCACATAATTGCTTTCTGCATTGGTGAAGTTATTCTGCATTATTCCACCTGTAGCTTAATTGAACTATGCAACTGGAGACACAAAAGCCAGTTGTGCTTGAAAGCCTTAAAGAAGAGCACAGCACAGTGCCACATGGCTGTACATTTGCTAGCTTGTTTCGCTGCTGTCTCGGTGATCTTTGCTCATAGTTAATGGTACCATTGGCTTGACCTCAGTTACCTTTTCCTTTTATATTCCTGTGGTTTAATTGTTTTCTGTTACTGTTTGTGTCTCCTTATTTTTGCCCCATCTTGCTCCTCAAAGCAGGAATCGCAGTGTTGGCAGTCACTTCAGTTTGTTTTCTGTTAAACAGAAAATTGATACACAGAATATAGGATTACTTGGTGCTTTGGTCAGTCTGTTCTGAAATAGGAGAGCAAGATAGATAGGAATGCAGCTTCTGTTTATGTGTATTAATTTGTGAAAAAAATGATTTTCGGTCCTTTGGAAGTGTGAGATTCCTTTTAAGCTGTCTTCAGTTTTGTCACCCCTGCTTGACATGAGCTTTCTACTTCATTTTATTTTTAAGGGATTACCCTTTTCTGTAATACCTGTGCACTGAACATTAATCATGCACGTTCACGGTTGCCAAGGACATATAATAATATATATAGTGTGTAATACCTAAATGTATATAATAGTGTGCTGCAGTCCCAAAGCTTTGCATATTTGATCAGACTATTTGAATTACATTCAGTCTTAGGATGCAAATATTGTTTGCTTCATATACTTTGGAGTCTTAATCTTCCCATACAGACAGCTGGAGTCGATGGATCCGCGTGTGCTTTATGTACCTTTTCATTTTTTGATTGCAGTACTTTCATTAAATTGATACTGTATGCTTTTAAGGATGCTCAGTACGAAATAAATGTTTTTGCTTTGTAAATGACTGCCAGTTTCTTGATACAGAGTATTGCAGACAGCTTCATCGTTCTGTTGCACCTTGATCTTGTAATAATGAGTCTGGGATACATGAAAGCTGTCTCTTTCTGCAAAAACAAATCGTGTGCCGCAGTTGTGCAAAGGTTGCTCTGAAAGTAATGCCTCCTTTTATTTCCATGGAAACTACAGCAGATAAAAAGAGCACAATAATACTTTTTGATAGAGTATGTGCTCAGCTACAAAGCACTATTTTTCAACAGTCACCACCATTAACCAGTTTGCACAGATGAGCTGATCAAGACACTCTTCCTTTTGTGGTGTAGCAGCTGTGCACAGCTATCCAGAACGTGGCTGGTCTTGCACTTTGGTAAAACACACCACCCACTGCCTCAGTGTGCTCACATCCACTGATCCATTGGTCTCCATCAGTGCTCACACAGAGGAATTCAGTGACGCCTCTCCGCTCTGTACACACCTCCATGTCAGATGCCATTTTGTCAGACTGCCCCTCTGCTGCCGTCTGCTGCACAGCAACAACATGTAACAGAATAATGGCGGGAAGGTTCAGCCTCTGCTGCCACACCACCAACATCCACCTCTGGTGTCATGGCCAGCATTATAACATAGGAGGCAATACTTTCGGAGCAGTCCTCACGTGTTTCAGAATGGGGCAGTGATGTGGCAGATCTCTTTAGTTATCCTTTTTTTTTTTTTCTTTTCTTTTTTTTTTCTTTTTTTCCTTCCCTGTAATCTTCCAGTTGGGTTGTTTCCTTTAATTGCATGAGGGCAGACCTTTGTGCATAGATGTGTAGTCACTGTTAAAATGTTGCACTGCAATATGATGAGTTGTTATGACTTTGCTTGTGATTCCTGATCTTCTTTGGTTTAAATGTCCCCGAAATAGCCCAGTGGGATATAGCTGATCATGTATCAAGAACTTGTTGATACTTGAAACTAGTCCTATCCTGGCAATGAGGAATGAGATCAGTCCATTATTGGGTATGCCAGCCTTCAAAGTAAGCTGGAGCTTTCACTAATGAAGTGCATGTCTCAGCTTTTCTTGTCCATCTTTGAGATTCAGTGAGTTACTGATTCAGATATATCACAAATGCTTTAGTGTAGTTTGATTCAATAAATACTGAATATAAACACGACAAAATGCAATCAGATAAACATCAGTGACTTTTAATGTATTTCTTGAATGGAGTGTAGGCTTTCCTTGTGTGACTAAACACATGGGTGCTGCTGCTCTCTATTTGACAGGTATCTTGGGGAAGATGAGGTTCCTGCTTCATTGCCCTGTAAACTGAACGTGATATGAACATGGTGATCTTTGTCTAGCTCTGTTCAACTACTGAAATGTCACCAGTGTAGAATGCTATCAGGCAAAGCCTTCTTTATTTAGGATATATTGGTTTGTAGCTATTTCTGTAGCGAGTTCCCATTATTCACTTTTCCTAAGAAAGGAAGGAAAATGAGATTCTGTTTGTTTTTATTTTATACGCCTTGAAAATGCTCTTGAGTGAAAAAGGGTGAACGCATGCAATGTAATGCACCCAACAACTTTCAAAAGTAAGACTTGTTTTGTTCCCTCTGTTTTTGATGCCCGCTTATAATTCAGTTTATATCACCGGTATTGCTTGATAATCATCTACTAGTAAGACTCAGATTTCTGCTTTGACGTCACCTATTTTTAAACTCTAATCCTGGGCAATTTCTGAGTGTTTACACATGTAATCTCACAGGGATACTTATCTGTATCTGTTGTGCTGCGTGTCTCTACTTTGCTTCTTGCTCCAAAACAGATGGCTTGCAATTCCCATGCTGCCTAGGATTAAACAGTATTTTAAATGAGGTAAGTGTGCAGAATGGCAAAAGCTTCACTTCAGTTCTACCCTGTCCAAATTCCTAGTTCTACCAGGATGTCTTTGCAGGAAAAGCAGAAGGCTTTATTTTTGCTGGAAGGCATGTCTCCTTAGATATGCTGGTAAGCTTCTGTCTAATCACTTCCTAATCTATTTAAAAATGTGGATTGGGTTAGCTTAGGCAACTTTAAATAGTAGACTTTCTTTATTCTTCTATTTATTTATTTATTTATTTATTTTACCCCAGCACCTTTGCCAAAAGCAGCCAGGGAATAATCGCGTGGTGACTTGTGCCAGCTGGTGGGGAGAGGCAGCAGCCACTGGTGAGCACCAAGAGGCAAACTGGGGTCTGGCAGTGTGCTAAAGAGCTGATTCCAGTAGCTTTTTCTGTGCATCCGTTTTCCATGCTATGGGAGTTGTCTGTCTGAATGTGTGGAGGTGACAGAAGATCATAGTTCGGTTGCCAGCGGTCATCACTTTTGCACTGGGGCGGTCATATCCTTGTTTCTGCTTCATAGACGTCCTCAGCTCTTGCTGAAGCATGGAACCTTCTAATTAGCCTCAGGTGTCGTAAGGAGCGCTTTAAAGAACCAAATGAATAACCAACCGGCCGAAGACAGTGTGTTTTCCTTTCTCCTGTCACAAAACCATACTGATTTATCTTCTGCTCAGCTGTAATGTGTGGCAAATACTACACAGAAGACTTTCTGTGGGCAGCCAGAGTGGGGACAGGATAGCTGTCAGAATGCGGTGTAGTTGTCAATGAAATCCACTTAGTACTTGCCACTGTGGCATGGTTGGTCTCTCACAAGTTGTTATTTAGAATTTGCAGATAAAATGCTGTCTCTGGGATTTACGCCACGCTTATGCTATGTGAGCAATTTAAGAATTGATATTAATGTAGTTGATTTTTATTTATTAAGTATACTTCAAGCATAAAATGTGGTAGACACTAAACAACAATTGAGCAAGTTATCCATGATTATTCACTTTAAAGCACCAATGCTTGTGGTCTTGTCAATGATGGGGCCCTTTTGCAATCTTATATTCAGGAGTGGGTGCATTTAGAATCTGAAATATATTTGAAAGTTAATTACAGACGCTTCTGCTAATACGAACACATCTTTTCTGTGTTAAATTACCTGCAGTAATTTACTCTTGCAGCTTTGGTAGAAGAAAACAGAAATTGAAATATTTTCCGGGATGGTTACTAATTATCCTAATATGTATTACATCCCAGGGCCAACTTTTTATTTTATTTTATTTTAATTTCAGCATATCTTGTTTTGTTTTTTCTTATGAGACTGTATTTTCTATCAGTGTACTCACCAGGAGACCTGCTGGGTTGGAATTCTGGGCACCGTGTTGTACCTTCTGTAGTTTCTGTCTTAATATGTGAAAGTTTTGTGCTTCTAAATACGTGAAGCTTATTCTGAAGTGTCTTAGGATTTAAGTGCAAGCTTGATTAACACTAAGTCATCTGGTGCTGAGTGTGTAGTAACAAAGCTCTTGGAGATTAAAATGGCAAGTAGGTCTCTTCACAGAAATTAAAACAGTGTTTCTGTGCAGTGTTCAGACCTTTAATCTAGATGAATTATCATTAAAAGTAGGGAAGAATTTGGGTTATCTGTTCTGAACTTAAATCATAAAGAAGCAGTTGTCCACAGCAACTTGAAAGGTAGACTTTCAAACACTGATAAAAGCAAGCATTGCTATTTTGGGGGGCATTTATACAGAACTATTAGGAAATCTAACAGAGGGCATTGAACAAAGGACTGGAGGGTCACGCTAATGGATTTGGTTTCTAGCACTACTGCTGATTCACTCTCTCATATGATAAATTGCTTTGGTTTCTTGTGTCACAAATTCAGTGTCTATAAAATGGGGCCGCTCTGAGTCTGTCAGCTAATACGTGTTTTTCAAGACTTCAGTCTGTGTTCAGGGATTTTAGCATTTCTTGATGAAATGTAATGCATTGCTTATTTTCTGTAGTCCTGTTAACTGTGTGATGTACGGAGACTTCTTTTTGCTGTATGGTATATTTAAATGTATTTGTTAAGGAGAAACAGTGAGACAGAACAAAAGACATGAGGACTGCTCCAAAAGTAATGCCTCCAGTGTTATTATGTTGGCCCATGATCTCAGAGGCAGAATTTGGTGGTATGGCAGTGGAGACTGAACCTTTCTGCTGATATTTCGTTGCATTTTGTTGCTGCGTGACAGATGGCAGCAGAGGGGCAGTCTGACAGAATGGTGTCTGATGTGGGAACGCATGTGGATCAAAGTGGTGTCACTGAACTCCTCCATATGGAAGACATGGCACCCAGTGTCATTCAGCAAGCACTGATGAACATTTCTGGACACCAGTCAGTGGATGTGAGCACAGTGAGGCGGTAGATGGTGCATTTCAGCAGTGGTGAGAGTGACACTGGGTCACCTCCACTGGTACAGATTTTTACGAGTGCAGCGTGCAGGCTCATGTTTATCGCTGGCAAAAATGCACAGCTGATGGTGATGGCTATGTTGAGAAACTGTTTTGTAGGTGAGAATTTGCTCTGTCAAATAGTGTTACTGTGGTCTTCGTAGTAATTTCCGTGGAAATAAATAGGAGGCATTACTTTTGGAGCTACCTATGTCTACTTAGTCATTGTGTGGAGTTTGACACAGTCCAACCAAATAAACCATTTACAAATTATCTGGACTGGTCGTCATCTCATGTGGCAGCTTCACAAATGTATAAACTCAGTGCCGGAGGTCCAAGAGAAATTTTGCAATGCTCTTAGAGCGAGATACTCTGTGCCCTGCAGTGGGAACAGGCTCTGGCTCTGTTTCAGTTTTAAACTAGGGCATTTCAAATGTCACAGCAAGCAAGCACTGAGGGACTTGGCCTCGGGAAGAGTCAGCTTGACTTAAATGAGCATTTGTTTGACAAACAGGATCTATTAGTGTTTTTCAGAATAATGGATACCTTTCAGTTTCACGTGCTGTGATGGTGCAGATTTGGAACAAAATTTGGTTTTATTTCTGTATGGCACAAACACACTTTCAAGTCTAGACCTTCTTCATGAAATGATCTCTACTTTTTCAGTGGAAAAATCTGGAGTGATATAAAGGTCTCACGTACTTGAAGCATTGAGCTTTTCTGCTGTCACATGTTCTGAAGTACCGTCATGAGGTGGTTCTCTGGAGAGGCACGTTGGCAAGATCTTGTTGGTTTGACATTATGTGCAGGGTAGCATATTGAAGAGATAACGTACAAGTAAGCATCTATGTCTACTTTTTTTGCCTGCTTGCTCATGTTGCAGCTGGTATGATGAGTGCATCAGGTGGTGTTTCTTCCATACATAAAATGTGGGCTTGGGAATGGTCCTATAGTCTAGTTTAATAAAAAGTATTTTAAAAATATGTTTTGAGATATATGTTTCTGTTTTTATTTTTCATGTTTTGTACTGAGAATGTCACTGTACCTTGAGTCTGCAGTAGTGCACAGTCTTTGCTGAAAGTGGGTGGATGGACAAAACATGAAAATGGCACTGATTATTATACTGAGAATGGCAGTATCCCCAGAGGTTTCAGAAGTGCATGGTGTTGAGTGAAAATGGGTGGGTAGAGTGCTGGTTTGATAGCTCTCCAGATTTCAAATACACAAACACTTCACGAGGAATTTCGCGGTGCTTGTTTGCTGTTTTGTTTTCTCGTAGATAGTTTGACCTCAAGAGTTTCAAAACAAGCCTCACATATGTTCAGTGAGCTAATGTGTGTCATGACAGCTTGGTCACTTGACCCACTCATAAACAGACCTTACTTGAACAGAAATAATTATGTATTAAGACATCCTCTCACTAATTCTCTGACGGCATGTATTTAAGAAAAAAAAAAAAAAAAAAAAGCCAGTTTTTGGCTTTTACAGAGCCTGTCTACACTGTTAGCAGAAAAAAAGAGTCTACTGAGGTCTTGAGGCCAGAAAGAATTATTCTGAGCTTTTGTCAAAAGTCTGCATCTCCTCCACTGTCTTAGGTGAAAGGAGATCCTGGAGGGCCACCTTTGCTGGAAGACAGAGGGATCGGGTAGCCTCTGCAGTAGGTGAATGAGAATTCAGGATTTGTCAGGATACTTGTCACCCGGGAGAGCAGAGTCATTGAAGACGAGAATTTGTCTTTTAGGAAGTCGTGATAAGAGTTGTGACATGGAATCTTAAGAATGAAGTAGGTACGTAGCCTACTAGTTAGCAAGATAAAGCATTGAAAACAATACCATTTAATGTGGTAAGAATATGAACATTACAAAAAACATTCAGATGACTTAAATATTATAGTTGTCTGTTATTTATTTACTGCTGAGCTTTTTCACCAAACCAGTGAACTTATTGAAGTCATTGCTGCAATACAAGGAACAAAGAGTTTGTGGACCGTTAAGTCAGCTTTTAAAAACAGTGAATGCAGAAACAGTATTTTCTTCAGATCAGATGGCAGATCAGATTTTGTTCAGGTAGTTTTGTTTTTATTTTAGGAGGAAAAAACACATTCGGGATCTGCTGACTCCAGTTTTGCATTATAAGATAAGAAGAAAACTGAATGGATTGCTTCTAGCTTGTTTTAGTACTTTATCAAGTATCACAGGTTGCTCAGAAAGTAAGGACTCCTGCTACAACAGCTATAAAGAGCATAATAATGCTATTTGGTAGAGCAAATTCTCAGCTACAAATTACAGTTTTTCAGCCTAGTCACCACCATTAGCTGTGCATTTTTGCCAGCGATGAGCCTGCATGCTGTGCTTGCAAAAATCTGCACTAGTGGAAGTGAACTGCTGTTTCACAGCTGCTACGATGCCCATGCAGTCCATCTTTCAAACAGCTGGATGTCAGGAGGCACCAAATCCAGATTGTACAGTGGGTGTGGTGGGACAGCCCAGCCAAGATTAACAATGAAGTCCATGGTCCCCCATCTCATATGGAGCCTGCTGTTATGTTGCAAGAGAAAGGTTGTCCTGGCCTGACTTAAACAGCATCACAATGTAGGGGGCAGAGTGGATGGTTTGTCTGAGTTCCAGGAAATCCAGAAGGATCACCTCTTTCCTATCCTGAAAGACAGTGTACCTCAGTATACCCACTGAAAGCTACATCTTGAACTTTGGTGGGGAATTCCCATGTTGCCACTCCATGGACTGCTGTTTTGACTCCAGCTCATAGTATTGACACCATGTATCAATAAGGATGTGTTCCAGGAAACTGTCACCTTCAGCCTCTTATCTGTTCTGTAGGTCATGACAAGACTTACACATGGTGTTCTTTCTATTCCTGCGTGAGCATTCGTGAGAAGCACCTAGTGCAAACTGTGATATTTCAACATTGCCATTTTTGTATCCAAAGTGTTGAAGCTGATATTCAGCTCTGCAGAGTTCCCTGGTTGTGCTCTGACGATTCATGCAGATGAGCTGTTTGAGACACTTCTCATTTTGCGGTGTGACAGCTGTGCATGGCTGTCCAGAATATGGCTTGTCTTTGATGTTTCTGTTGCCACTGCTGAAATGCACCGCCCACCGCATCACTGAGCCCACATCCACTGTTTGGTCTCCAGAAATGTTCAGCAAGCCTCATAGAATCATAGAACAGCCTGTGTTGAAAACGACCACAATGATGATTGAGTTTCAATCCCCTGCTCTGTGCAGGGTCGCCAGCCACCAGACCAGGCTGCCCACATCCAGAGCCACATCCAGCCTGGCCTTGAATGCCTCCAGGGATGGGGCATTCACAACCTCCTTGGGCAACCTGCTACGATTCGTTGCCACCCTCTGTGTGAAAAACTTCAACCTAATAGCCAACCTAAACCTCCCCTGTCTCTGTTTAAAACCATTTCCCTTCGTCTTATCACTATTCACCCTTGTAAACAGCCTTTCCTCCTCCTGTTCATAAGCTCCCTTTGAGTACTGGAAAGCCACAATGAGGTCTCCCTGGAGCCTTCTCTTCTCCAAGCTAAACAAGCCCAGTTACCTCAGCCTTTCTTTATAGGAGATGTTGATGAATATCAGTGGGTGCCATTTCTTCTGCATGGAGAAATTTGTCATGTTTGCTTCATATGCACTTCCATGTCAGACTCCATTCTGTCAGACTGCCCCTCTGCTGCCATCTGTCATATGGCAACAGCTTGTATTGGGATATTGGCGGGCTGGTTCTTCCTCTACTGCCGTACCAGCAACATCTGTCTCTGATATTGTGGGCTGACATAATAAAATTGAGGCACTGTTTTTAAAGCAACCCTTGAAGAAAGGAAGGTTTTTGGACGCCAAACGTTTTGACCTTTCTACAGTGTCTCTTACTCATCTTTAGACCCTGAGCTATCTCTGAATTTTCTGAGATCAGCCTGATTTTGGGTAGGATACAGCCCACCAGCAGTGTAGGGAGGGTATTGGAAAGAAGTTTAACTCTACGCTGCGATTCTAAATGTATGCTGTTAGAATTCTTGCTCTGTCTACAGCTAGGGCGGTCAAACAAAACTAAAAAGACTAATGCTGAATACTGCACCACTTAATTAGTAAGGTAGTATGTTTTTAATTTGTTTTTTTTTTTTTTAAAGCTGCTTTAGATGTGCTTAGAAACAACTGCTGTATAATCATCTCACCCAGTCATACATCCTCTTAACAACAAAAAATCCTTTGTAAAAGAGTATTCTTCAGTCTGCTGCAGTACTTGAGCTTTAGTAGTGGAAGTCAGGCTGCCAAAGCATGCCTTTTCATGAAGGGAAGGCTGGATACATATTTACTGAGGTGCAGTTATAGCTGCTGGAGCTTGTAATGCTTGAAGAGCCCCCGTGTCTTTGAGGGTGCGTGGCGCTGATGTTCTGTGCCTGCTTCTCAGTCAGGTGTGGCAGCCTGGTTTGTGGGGGGTCAGCTGAGGATACCGGGTGATTTTTTTGTTGTTGTTCAGGAGAGTGTACAGGACAAGTGAAGACTCAGAGGAAACAGAGAGTAAAAACTATGGTTCCATATTTGTACTGAAATGCCAGAGGCAGCAAGGCTGGGTGCCTAAATGGGGCCTCCCATTTCATCTGAACCAAAACAAGCCATGAAGTGTAGAGCTTTCTGATGTGGGGAGGGTTCTCTTCTGTTGCAGTTTTTCTCTCTGTGGCTCCTTAGTTTCCTTGAGGGAAAATTAATTTGGAATGAATGCAGTAGCTGTATTATTCAGAAACAATACAGCCTAATACCTTACCTAGAGTTTTGTTCTGAGAGTTCTAGAAATAGAGGATAGAAAAGATAATATTCTTGGAGTCTACAGGCTTTTAGGATTTAAGTAAAAAGGTCAGGCTTGCCAATATTTATCTTTTTTGAAAATACCTTCCGGGGATTATTGCATTCATTTTAACCTGTTTTCCTGACACAAAGGCACTCTAACCAAATACTTCCAGCTTTCTTTTAAGAACTTCAAGAAGTGGTGATGTTGTTTTCAATGTGCCTTTTTTTGCTCTTCAGTTGTGTAGTGTAGCAGTGTTATAAAGGCAGTTGGATGTCAGGTAGCATGCAGATAAGAGCATAAACCTCATGGGACCTTGCTGTAGTCAATATACATTTATAGGTTTCTTTTTTTCTCCCTTATCTCTACTTTTTGTATCACCTTTCCAAAACTTTTTTTTTTTTTTTAAATCTTTCATGTATATATCAAGTGCAGTAGACTGGACTTCACTTTAATGCAGCATTAATAACAAATTGAAGTTGAGTTTTCTCTTGCTTACGAACAAGTGTAGAGTTGTAGATAATACTTTAAAGATCTTCCGATTTTTTGCTGAAATTGAGATTGTATTTTACTCGAGACCTAAACACATTCTCCTTTGTATACCTTCTACAAGATGTCTTAGTTCTGAAGCTATGTTGTACTTGCTGTCTTCAGCAAAGTTGACCAAAAAAACCACAGGATTATTCTTGATATTTCAGCAATTCGTTTCGGGGCAGCCTTCAACCTGTGAGCTGCGCATATTGCCATTTGTACACTGTTGAAAGCGGTGGAAGAACTAGCAAATGTGATGCTTATCTTAACATTTGCAAGATGAAAACCACATGAATTGTTTCGAGACTGACACTTGTATTCTGGTTCTTTGTTGTTTAGGTTTGTACCTGCTAGTGTCCATTAGTAGGATCTAAATTAGTTCTTCTTGTTACCATTTTAGAAAGGTGTTGTAATTAGTATTTTTCTTCACAGGGAGAAGAGAATTTATCCAAAGATTAAAACTTGAAGCAACCTTGAATGTGCATGATGGATGTGTAAGTGACTTGTTGCTTTTTTGTTTGTTTGTTAAATGTTGTTAAATAGTGATTATATTGCCACAGTAATAGTTCCTTGACTTAAAAATGCAAATACCACGTCTTAAATCTGAGCTGGAAACCTCTGCTTGTTGAGACCTACATCTGAATTCTCTAGGTATTTGTTTCTTCTTAAGCATTCAACAGCTTATCTTTGAAGAAGGACAGAATCCCACTTCTCTCCTTCAGTACCACGTCCTGCGCTTGAATGAGTTACACTCACGTGCCAGGAAAGCACATGCTTGTCTTTTCAGTTGGAACCAATCTTTAAGTGGAATCATTTTGTGCTATGTCGATATGCTTTTTTGACTTAAAGCAGTATTAGTATTTTAAGTGATTTGTTTTTCATGCTTAAAAAGCAAATGGTTAAGTGCTGCATCCTTATTTAAGGTGATAATAAAGACAAAAAAAAAAAAAAAAAAGCTTGAAATATCGATTATTAAATAATTAATTTTTGGAAGTGCTCCAAATGTTACAAGGCATATTCTTTTAAATACTTAAAGTAAATACAGAACGAAGAAATTTGTTTTAACATTGAATGGCTTCATGCTTTAATGTAATGCTGATTCACCAGAAAACAAGTTAAAATACCAGTTGGGTTTACTTGCCTGTGCATGGAATTATTGAAGTGGTGAATAAATACTCATTATTCTATCCTCTGAATGAAGAAATTATGGCTGTTGGAATAAGATTTTTTGCTATATTACTTTCGTAAATGCAGAAGTAAAGTAAGGATTGCATTGTCCTTCCTCTTTAAAATGCCTATGCCATCAGTGGTAAATTATATTAGTCTCTTCCCTCCCACCCCCTCCTACTGTAACTGCTCAATGAGTGTACATTTCAAACATAAGGAATGAATGTCATGGACATCTTACTAAGAGTGTTTCTAGTTTTGCTATTTTGTTACAGGCATTTGTATTTTTCTGGGGAATAAGTTTTGACTTGTATGTTCTATGTAAAGTAGACTGTGTTACCAAAAAAGATGAACAACATACTTAAAGCACAAATTTACTTTTCTAATGGAGGATAAAAGTCTAACTTTCTACCTACCATTTGATTTATATATTACACAAGAGAGAGATCTTGTCAAAAATTAGGCCTGTGTGTGTAATCACACTCAGACGCACCATCTTTGAGGCAGGATGGCAGTTCTGTGAATTACTTGGAGTATGCATATCTTTATAGTGTTAATATTACCATAGCACCTTCATGTTTGGGATGTGAGTATTGCTGTCTCAGAGTTTAGCCCAGAAGTTGCTGTTTCCCATGTTGACTCTCAGGGGAGCTTAAGAGGGTGTGAAGCTCTGTTGTAGATGTATAAAATTAGATGAGATGCTTTCTTTTGAAGTTGGCTGCATTGGACTGGTAGCAACTAAGGGTGAGGTAAGTAGAGAAGAAGGCAACTCTAAAACATACTGATTGAATCCTGTGAAAACCGATAAGATAGAATTACAGAATATGTAGGTAGATGGATCATTTGGTATGAGGAAATAATATGTTCTAAATCAGAAGGGGGAGGATCACCTGAAGGAATAACTGCTTGTTTCTATGTATAGATTTTCAGTTCAAGATCAAGTGTTTGGTGTAACACACATCTCATTCGGCAGAGCATTTGTGAGCAAGTCACATTTTAGACATAGTCCTCAAAGTTATGTTTAAATTACTATAAGTAGTATGTTCAGCATACTGTTAGAACATGTTGTTTGTACTTCTTCCTCCATAGGTAACAAGTTTTCACTCCTTTTCACTCCCTTCTGTGTTTGGGAGATCTTTCTGTCTCTGAAGACATTTTTATTTCATTTCTTCTGTTTTTATACACTGTTAACATACTGTTTGCAAAATAGTTAATTTTACTGGTACATTACAAAGGAGTGAGTGAAAATTTAGAATTTTCAGCCCCAAGGCCTGGCTGCCTCCTATATTCTCTTTGAGGAAATCACAGAGGTGATGTATGGACTGGACACTGAAGAATGCAGTTTAGTGACGGAACTCAGTAGGTCAGGTTGGCGGTTGGACCTGATGATTTTTGAGGTCCTTTTCAACCTAGATGATTCTGTGTTTCTATGATAAATTTGTTTTTACCTATTTGAGAGACAAAAGTGCTTACTGCTTCCTTTTAAGGCTAGTTGAGAAGGAAACAAAATTTTTGACAGATGATAAAGTGTGGAATACCTAATAGAAAAAAAAAGCTAATTACATACTCTGTCTTTTTCATCTTAATTTTCTGTCACTTCAGTCTGTCAGCTCTCTTACTCTGACCCTAACATGAAGAATTTCAAACCCTTGTGTAGAAGCTGTTAAGCTGTGCTTTCAGCTGGGCATTGAGTGGCTGTGAAGGTAATAGATGTATAACTTTTCCAAACAGCGCTGCAGTATGAACCAGTTTTCTGGGTAGTCCTCATTTGATAATGTATTTTAAGAGTGTGTGTTCTACATTGGAACAGGGTGAGGATTTTTTTTAATCTGCTGTCATTGGCCATCTGTTTTCAGTTTTGCGTGTGTACCTATTGGGGTAATACAGTGTTGGTCAGTAAAGTCTACTAAGCACTGAGAAGTGTAGTGTATTAACTGATCGCTTGCATAAAATAGTTGTTTTCTGGGGAAATAAAAGTCAAGCTTATTCCACTGAAAGGCTTGCTTTTTTTTTGTTTGTTTGTTTTTGTCAGTAGTGTTGGGAAGGTGATCCAATACAGAATTAAAAGGTTGTTTAGTTGTAGACTTCCAGCACACTGTGGGCTTTGTTCTTGCTTCACAGTTTTTCTGAACCAAATTTGGCTTGAGCAGGGTATGCTGAAATTGCTCAAACCTGGATGAAATCAGAACTGAAAAGGATGATGTTTGATGCCTTGTGTAGGCTTGTGACACTGCAATTCATATAACTGTTATCTCTCTCTCCTTTATTTCTTCCTATATGTTTCTTCCTATACTGTGTTTGGTTTCAGGCTTTTCAGACATCCTTTCTAGCCCTATCTTGTTAAATTTTTGTGCAAGTTCTTTCTCACATCGCTTTTTTTCCCCCTTCCATCTCTACTTTTTACAGCTTCTTGTGGTTTCCACAGTTTTGTTCTTGTAACCTTGTGTTAGCATTTTGATTTCTTTAAGGACAGTCATGGTGTTTAGCTGCCTGAAAGGAAACATAGATGAAAACTAACATTCTAGTGCTGGTACTAACTGTAATACTGCACTGTGCTTGACTATGTTAAGTACTGTAGTTATCAGAACAGTTTACTTCCATGTTGAATGGATCCAGGGGCTAGTTGAATGTGTAGTTCTTGGTGACTGACAGCCAGGGCTGCAGGAGTAGCCAAGCTACATCACACCACTGTTCAGTCAAGCCTGCTAACTTGGCTGTGATGGTGGCCAGTACTGATTTTTTTGAAGAGAGCAGAGACGTGGCCAGTGTATTGTAGGGAGAACACATCAGACTTGAACAGACAAATGGAAGTGAAATTTGCATCTTTGTTTTGGATCATTTTTGTTTGGCAAATATTCTTTTGGTGTTTAGGACATTCCATGACAATGAATTACAGTTTTATTAAAATGGCATAGGAGAATCACCCTTTATTTTGGATGTGTTGCGAGATGCTTTCATTGAAGGCCCTCCGTTTCCTGTATTGTAAAGAACTATGGAAAATTATTTCTTACTTTTGCCATGCTGCGAATGATTTCATAAACTTCTGTCATATTCTCTTTCTTTCTTCCCCGGACTAGCAGAAATTTGCAATAAAAAGCTTTAAGTACTTTCAGTCACCCTAGCCATTCTTTCTCATAACTTTGCATTTCAAGTAGGTATTAATAGAAATTGAGAATATGAGGGTGGAATATGAACCAAAGCTGCAGTATGGAAGGTGCAGATCTGCTATACATGGATACACTGACAGAATGACATTTGCATTTCTGTTCATTTTCTAGTGTGTTTTTGAGTGCCTGTAGTTAATCTGAAGATCGTCAACGAATATATAACATTCTGATAATTAATCCACTTGCCCACGTGATCCATCCATGTAAACAGCTGATACTCGTTTTGCAACTTTGCCTGAAGAAGGACTCCAACTGAGCTATGTTTAAAATAGTTACTGAGTATTCTTATTTTAAACAAAAAGGTTTTTGCCTTTCAGGCTTACACAAATGAGACATTTGAATCAAAAGAAAGCATAAGAAAATAATGTTAAAAAATGGAGTTTTGACTGATGATATAGTCTGCTCATATCAAATCACAGCAGTTATCCTGCCCACAGAAAATAGCCATTGGAAAATATTGATGGCTGCAGTTTGACAGCCAAAGCTATGTCAGAGACAATTTGAAATAATAATGGTCATGCATACAGTCTTTGCTGCTTGTGCATGAGCTATTGCTAGAAGAAAACGCTTGCTCTAAGGATACGTTCTGAATCTCCTGGATTTTGAGTTTACAGCTTTATGTCATTAACACAGTGCTGAACACAGTATTGTGGAAAGAAAGATTGGTGAAGAAATGTATCGTAAAATTCTCCCAATGTGACTTTGCACCTCACTGTAGGATTTGGCTTTCCCAGCATGCATGCATTCCTCAGATGGCGATCTGGGATGGATTCTACATTGCTATTCATAGGATCCTGGAGAAGATGTGATGTCTGAGAAGTCTGTAAAGCAATGGATGTTCGGAATTTGGATAATGTGAAGATACAGTGATGTGGTGCTAGTTCAAGTTCAGAGAACTCTGTAGAGTATATTTGCTACATTAAACCACTTGAATGTATAAAATTGAGGGATTTGAGATCTTTGTGGGAAGGCTTAACTTACCTAATGGACTCTTCAGGAGCAAAGGAAACAGCTGAGTTGCAAATAGAGAGGCCATAGGTGAAGCAGGTGATTCCCATATCAGTTTATTTTTAAAATAATTTTTGGGGTGTGTGTGTGCTAGCTGGTGAAAAGTGGCATTATTTCAGTTTTATTTGTTAACTCCTTTTTTTTTTTTTTTTTTTTTTGTAGTGTTGGCTAAGTCTAGTATGTTGATTAATTTAATAGTCTGAAAATTCAAATGCAAGTCTAATTTATTTGTTAATTAATTCATGCAGGTGAATACAATTTGCTGGAATGATACAGGAGAGTATATTTTATCTGGTTCTGATGACACCAATCTGGTTATTACCAATCCTTACAGCAGAAAGGTAGGTTTGTTTCTGAATACTTAATATTTTTCAAGTGAGATTTAAGTTGTTATTTTT
Organism: Alectoris magna; assembly: GCA_030625065.1. Taxonomy (NCBI): domain Eukaryota; kingdom Metazoa; phylum Chordata; class Aves; order Galliformes; family Phasianidae; genus Alectoris; species Alectoris magna. Next base: position 105,039,564 of record CM060560.1, read on the forward strand.
TTAAGAGAAACTAATTATTATCTGACAAAGATAATATCAGGCACTTTGTAGTGTTCTGTAAATGAGAATAAAACTTCACAGTGTTTTAAAACCTTAGTATTCTAATCCCTTGTAACAGAGGCATTATCCCATTTTACGGTAAATGGTCTGGCACAAAAGGAATGTAGTCTCACAACAGATTAGTGTCAGAATTAGCAAAAGCATTCAGGAATTGTGAAATTTTATAGTCAGATACGCTGTCTTCATTTTAGCTTCAAAATATTGTACTAGCTTCTGCTGTATACAATGTACTGAGCTATCATCTGTGTAACGTAATGTTGATGAAATGAAGTGTCAATGTGTATTAAAAAAATTGATTACCGTTTAAAATGGCATTGTCTTGTGTGCGTGTGGATGGAGAAAGATTTGTACTGAGAAGGAGGAAGCAGGTTTGTGAAGGTAAGTGTTGTAAAAAGCTTGGCTTTTCCATTTCTGCACTTACGCAGGTTAAGACCTTGTAATATCAGTTAGCGTGCATCATGTTGTAGCATTGTTCCGTAATTTACTCTTCGAGCATCTGCTGTCAGTTTTCCTATACAGATGCTCTGAGCTGTGTCCTTCAGTGCTGGGGATCCTTTGCAGCAATGTTCAAAGTCCACTCTTCCATACTCTCTCTGAGGTAGACACCTAAACCTAGAAGAGGTTCTGAAAAATTAAATGTAGAAGGAGAAACAAAATGTGTGGTTGGTATGGTGGAAGGGAGTTTAAATTGGAGTTTATTGAGGCAGAATGTATGTAACTCCAGTTTGTGCTGTGTGTCCTTAAATGGAAATATTGTTAGCGTGTGCCTCAGAAGGAAAAATTTTTGGAAAATGTTGAATTTGATTAGTTTGGGTGTTTGTGTTAGTGTATCTGAGGAGGAAAGTACTACTGTGATTTCTAATAGTCACTGTAAGCCTAAAATAAAGAGTAAGCACTTGGTTATATTTTGAGATGGCTGAGAATTAATTCCTTTTGTGGATCGTTCCTCTCTTACTCTGTTTCACTCAACCCATTGTAGACTAATAACCTCCATCAAAATAAATGTTTCAGGAATCTTAGTAACAAAATAAGTAAATATTTTAACTGCCTGGAGCTAAAACACTTTGTGCTACAAGTACATCAGGTTGAGCGCTCGTATTTCAGAACCTTTAAATGTAACTCAGGATTTCTGTTAGCTAAAACCTGTGTGAACACAGAATCATTGCTGGTAGTTACGCTTAAGATTTTTGAATCTGTAGCCTGGTTTGCCTTCAGAGAGGAAAAGCGTTGAGCTCGTGAGAGAGGCTTTGGAGTGTGTTTAGTGCAGCTGAGAGATTACATCTTCTCCCAGAGTTGAGATTGCTGTTTTTAACATTAGGAAGAGGTTCCATTAGGTTTGCTTCCTTTTTACTTCTAAAGGGGCTGTGGCTGCTTCAAAGAAATGCTGTTCATATGGCTGGATTACAAATGATTCTGTGCTAGATGTCTTAAATGGGATCTCTAACCATATCCTGAAAGGCTTAGTAACCCTCTGATATTTGGCTTTCATTTGTTTAAACAAGCTTCTTTACAAAAAATAAGTTAAGTGGAAAATAAATGAAACCACTTCTTTGAGTATTTTTTTTAACTGTTTTTAGTGCGGCTTAAAAGTGACTGTTTTGTTTGTTATGGTAAATAATAATAATAACAAAGTCACCATAAAACACTTCAGGTTTTGAGATGACAGCCTAGTAGCTGCCGTAGGATCTAAAATGAAATGGACAGTTTCACAGCATGTAGCTTTTATAAGCAGAAGGTCAAACAGTGATGTGGCCAAAAAAAAAAAAATCTTCACATAAAATAGTTTTTTACCTCTTTGTTTTCCTTTTCTACGGTGTGTGTGCTTAGTTTGTGCACTGTTTCCTGGAGGACAATATATATCGTTAGAGATGGAGAAAGGTTCTCTGGGATTGCTGTGTGAATAAGTAATCCTGTCCCAAAAATATTGTCTGAGCTCTTAAGAACTGCAATTTGAAATCTTTAATTTTTTGCCTCTTTAATTGACTTTCTGTGTGATGTGTTACTTAAGGAGCTGCAGAAGTTGTGAAAATATGTGAGTCATTGTAGCTAATCAAACATTTTTCCAACTACTTGAAATCGTCTCTTCCCTCTGTTTTTACTCAGTTATTAAGTGTCTATAGCCTGCTGTATGATGGTAATGTTCAGATGGAGTAAGGTGGTAGTGTTGTTTTACTCAGTGTGGCTGATGATAGGTTTTTAGAGGTTGTCCATGTGTGTTAAATTTCTGTTTTGTTTGTTGTGTGAGAAGGGATGTACAGAGCAAGTCCAGAAGGGCATGGAAAATCTTCTGCAGATAATAAATGCTGTAATACTTTAATGCTCTTTATTGCTACGCCGTGTAGTATAGCCAGGGAACTGAGGGACAGAGGAGCGTGCAAAGTGAGCCATTTTATTCTTGTCTGGGTGCACCAGGGTGCAGCACTCTATTGAAACAAACATGGTGGCCATCCACCACAACAGTTGGGCTGAGGTAGAAAGTCAGATGGGGGGGGCTACAACCTTTCTGGACTGACATGCACACCCAGACAGGCTTGCCAATGAGTGACAGAGCTGCCTAGACCTACAGTTGAAGGAAACTTCAGAATCTGGAAGTCCACGAAGGGCCTGAGGGAGGTAAAGTGGGGGGGAGGTGGGAGGGAGGGAGGTGTCATGTGCCCAGATTGATGAACATTTTGAGTAGGTGGCTAGGTTGTGGGAGAAAATCACCAGTCTGGGAAGTATCCAGCTATCAGTGGTATCATGCAGTGACATGGGCAAACCGACAGTCCTGTCCTAAGTTCCTACAAGAGGAAGAAGCTAAGCAAGCTCCCAACCCTGAGTTGACAGATTGCAAAAATACGCAAAATGAGACGGGCTGGACCCTCATCTCTGATCAGAGAAGAAGGAGAAGCCTCCCTGTTCCTCCCGAAGTCCTACTAACCAACGGGAAGCTCTGGAGATGGAAATAAGAGGATGTGGATAGTGGTTCAGAACTGGAAAAGGTCAACCCCATTAAGATGGTCCAATCAAGTTCTCAAGTCAGAAGTAGTGCCGCTCAAAAAGGGCAAACGGTCTTAATGTTTGGGGACTCCATACTGAGAGGCACAGAGGCACCCATTTGCTTCCCAAATAATCTCTCTGGAGAAATTTGCTGCCTGCTGGGGGCTGGCAGGCAGGAGCTGGGGGAGGAAAATCCCTCGCACTGTAATAGAAGAGCAAGTGAGAGACTACCTCATGAGGCTGAATGTGTACAAATCTGTGGGGCCGGATGGCATCACATCGCAGGATCATGAGTGAATTGGTTGATGTGATTGCCAAGCCACTCTCCGTCGTATTTGTGAAGTTGTGGCTATCAGGCAAAGTCCTCAGCAACTGGAAAAATGGAAGCATTGCTTCCATTTTCAAGAAAGGGAGACCCTAAGAACTACAGGCCATCAAGCCTCACATTTGTGCCTGGAAGCTTGTGGAGCAAATCCTCTTGGAAGAGATGTTAAAGGCACTTGCAAGATGAGGAGGTGATCTGAGACAAGCCAGCAGAGCTTCATCGAGGGTAGGTTGTGCCTGACACATTTGGTAGCATTCTATGATGGAGTGGTGGCTTGGTGGACAAAGGAAGGGAGATTGATGTTGTCTGCCTGGGTTTGTGCAAGGCCTTTGACATGATCTTGTACCATATCTTTGTTTCTAGATTGGAGAGAGATGGATTTGAAGAGTGGTTTATTTGGTGATAAAGAATGGCTGTAGTAGGGGGTTTGGACTAAATGATCTCCAGAGGTCCCTTCCAACCACTGTGATTCTGTGATTTGTTGGGTGATCACAGCCAGAGGATTGTGGTCAATGATTCTATGTCCAGGTAGAGATTGGTGACAGGTCGTGTTCCCCTAGCGGTCTGTCTTGGAACCAGTGGCCTTCAACATCTACATCAGCAATATAGACAGTGGAATCAGCAAGCTGAGTGGTGCAGTTGGCATGACAGAAGGGAGGGGTGCCATCCAGAAGGACCTGGACACACTTGAAAAGTGGGCACACGAGAATTTAATGATGTTTAACAAGGCCAAGTGCAGGGTGTTGCACTTAGGCCGAGCCAGTCTCGAGTACAGACTGGGAAAAGAACTCATTGAGAGCAGCCCTAAGGAAAACGACTTTTCCTGGTGGGAAAAAAAGCTGGACATGAGCCAGCAGTGTGCTCATGCAGCCCAGGCCAACAGTATCACAGGCTGCAGCAGAAGAGGGGTGGCTAACAGAGCAAGGGGGGTGATTGTCTCCTGCTCTGCCCTTGTGAGGCTCTACCTAACCTGCCCTAACCCTACTGCATCCAGGCCTGGGGCCTCCAGCACAAGAAAGACGTGGAGCTATTGGAGCAGGTCCGGAGGAGAGCCACAAAGGTGATCAGAAGAGTGGACCACCTCTTACGAAGAGAGGCTGAGGAAGCTGGGCTTGTTTAGCTTGGAGAAGGCTCCAGGGACTCCTCATTGTGGCCCTCCGCTAATTGAAGGAAGCTTATAAGCAGGAAGGGGACCAACTTTTTACACTTTTATGACAGGACAAGGGGGAATTTGTTTAAACTTAAACAAGGGAGATTTAGATTAGTTGTTAGAAGGAAACTTTTCACTCAGAGGGTGGTGAGGCACTGCTATAGGCTGCCCAGAGAAGCTGTGGGTGCCCCATCCCTGGTGGTGCGGAGGGTTGGATTGAATGGGGCCCCAGGCAGCCTGAGCTGGTGGGTGGCAGCTCTGCTCATGGCAGAGGATTGAAGCTGGATGATCTTTACGGTCCTTTCAGTTCCAAGCCATTCAGTGATTTAATACATAGTAACAATAGATAAAATCAGAGATGCATTTTTTTGATAACACGTTTTTAACTGCTAGCTGAACTAGGATACCCTGTGGACTTCTGAGTTCTTCCTTTGAAATGAGTTTTTCATTTCATTGAATATCTGGGTTTTGAAGATTTGAAAATGTGAACAAGTCTAAATTAATAGACAGATTTATTGAAATAAAATGAATGTGTTGTCCTCTGGTTAATTATTATTATTTTTCTTCCAGTATTAGGCTTTGAATACCCTTTAAAATTTCAGTGTAAACTGTTTGAAAGATATGAAATGTTGTAAATATACTATGCATCAGTTACTGCTGACAGAGCAGCTTAATTTACATAATGCTTTATTTGATTAAGTTAATTGAGTGGAAATTTTGAAGGCATTTTAATACTGTAAACAACTTCGTATATATATATAGTTTTCCCATAGGTAGTGGTGAAAATGCATTTAATTTACAGGCAGGAAAAAGGACTGAAGTGTAGAATTTTCACCAGTGCACAGGAAAGGTATATGGAGGATTTTTGTTTTCAGTTTTAATAGACTAATCAAAAGTATGTTAGTAAATAAAAAAGAGTCGTCACAAAGTGTTTAAAAGCGGTTGTGATGGCAGAATAAATTATATGCTTCTCTGCTGTACTATAAATGATAGGCATTTGTTGGGACTGAATTCAACTCCTGAACTCCTAGTTTACTGCCCAGTGATCGTGTTCTTAAACTTTCATTTGAATGGCTTCAGAATATCCTTTTTTATAAACTTCAGCTCTTCTTTTAAAGTGTGTTTATTGTACAGGTAGCATTATTTTGTTTAAAGTGTGTAAAGCTGGCTTGGATTGGAACGATGCTCTCTCCTTGACCCACAGTGTTCTGTATCTTTGAAATCTCTCACTGGCATGCAGGCTGGCTGTATTACCATCCCAGACTGATGGTTTCCTTTGAGAAACCCGATGTGATATGTGCCTAGCGTTTTAAAAACAAAAGGTGTCAGCTGCATTTCATAACTTTCATTTTGCAAACTACTTTAGGCAAGTACATAGGTCACTGTGGAACCAATTAGTTCTTAGAAGAAATGTGGTGTAATGGCAGCTTCTCTTTTCTGTTAGGATTAAACTATGCATTGCTGGCAGCCTATACACGAGTGTTCTTTTGTAGTACTTGAGTCTGTATTATTTTCCCATTCTTTATTTCCTTTGAAAATATTAACCTGATAAAGGCTTTCTTTTTCTCTTGTAGGTTTTAACAACCATTCGCTCAGGACACCGGGCTAATATTTTTAGTGCAAAATTCCTACCTTGCACCAATGACAAACAGATTGTATCTTGTTCCGGTGATGGGGTCATCTTTTATACTAATGTTGAACAGGATGCGGAGACCAACAGACAATGCCAGTATACGTGCCACTACGGAACCACCTATGAGGTAACACACAAAAGCATATGATGATTTTAAGATAGAATACATATCTTCATGTATTGTTGTGCAAGATATTAACTAGATGACGAAAGTGAGAATAAAAGAATCTTCCTTCTGTAATTTCTGATTGTTTTTCTTACAGAGTAGGCTTTGGAAGAGAAATAAATTGTCTGAAAAGTTTTCCAGAAGTGAATGTCGTTAAGACCACTTCCTTTGAAAACAAAATAGCTACATAAACCTTCATTAAAATAATAATCTGCAGCAAAAATGGTTTAAGCTGTGCTGTGAATTTCCTTCTGAACTGGCAGAGGAGGAGTCGGTGGCTGTGCTGTACCGCTTGAGTTTTGTTTGGGGGGGGTTGGGGTGGGTGGAGGAATAAAAATATTTTCGATGGTTTAGTACTTTTTCACAATTTAAATCCTAAGAAATTCTTACTTAAGCAGTTGTGAATAATTTTATCTGAAAAATGTGTTTGAAATTTTAGGTGATTTCTCTGTTTTGTATCATGGTTAACTGATTACGTGTAAATTTAGATCCAGCGATTCAGTCCTCTCTTGAAAGTCTGTCTTGTTCATACAAATAGGCAAGCGGAGAAGGGAAGTGCTGCTTAGTTTAGGAAGATGATCAGAATTTACATATTTATTTTAATGGCTGCAAAATCTGTTACTCGTAAAGCTTAACTATTTTTAAAATGAGAGAAATAATACTATTTTCTTCTTAGGTTAAAAGTATGACATGCGAAAGAAAAAGCCTCAAATCCATTGCTTTACAATTAGCTGAGATTTCATAACAAATTTCTAAGTCTTTTTCTTTGCATTTAAAATGAACGAAATATTGAATAATCTGTTAAGACTGACTGAATTCTCGAGGTGTGTGGGAAGGTTGTGTGAGAATTCATTTTCGATCACACGGTATAAGTGTCCTTACAGCTGATATCACACATGTCCAGTTAAAGGATTTGTCAAAAACGTTTTGTCTGCTGGTAGCCTTGTAGGTCAGACAGTCAAGCAAACCTGGCGTTATTGACTCTAGACGTTTATGGGACTGAGGTTTGTTTATCTGTCATATTTTGCTATATGGTTGTTTTTGCCAGGGTTTAACTCTGTAGGCTGTAGTCTATGTACTAATTTTCAGCTCTGCAGAATGTTATTCTGGCTCCCAGACTTGCATTTCCTGCTTTTAGTTTTGAGATTGCTTTTACTGAGAAACTACTGTTCCCTTTGAAAAGCAGCAGTCCTGTGGCCCTCAGCCAGAAGCTTAAACTGCCTCAGTTGCCACCGGAGCTTACTATATATAGTAGTCTGTGTGTTGGTCTGAGAATTCTGCAGCTTGATTGGATGTTCTCTGTACCTCAGATAAACCCTGCCTTTTGGTAAGAACATCTGGAGGCAGGGATGCTGTTTCTTAAAGATGAAATGTCCTCGGTTGAGGATGGGGTCTGTCAGGTCAGCATTCTGACCTCTTGGGGAAATAAGTTCCTGCTTGATGGCTGGCCACAGACTTAAGGAGCAGCCAGTTAGTGGCTTGGCTGGTTTGTGTTTGTGTGCATGAGAATAGGAGAATGATTATGGACACTGGGCTGAGGAGACACGAAGGTAGTGTCTGTCGTTAGAGCAGCGAGTTTGTGTGCCTGAAGTTTAGGGTCTTGGGGTCAGCTGCTATGAGTTCAGTAAATGGAAGTTTTGGTGACAGTACAATCACTGGAAGGCGCAGTTGCAATCCTGAGTTTTGATTCGCTTGAACTCGGGTAGACCAACAATTTGGTTGATTACATTGAAATGACTGTCAACAGGTGTTGCTGCTAACAAATGGTCAAACTGGAAGAGTTCAGTGAAAGCAGTTGCCAGCCGACCTTGTGGGTCAGAAGGGCCAACGGGGGCTAAAACATAGCGCTTAGAATTTTTACTGTGAGATGCTGATCAACACTTGGAAGTTGTTGTTTGTCATCAGTAGCAATGGCACGTGTTGTTCCAACTATTAGACCAGATGGGAAAGGCAAATATTAGTAGGAAAAAAAATTAAACTCCACAAAACAGGCAAAAAAAAAAAAAAAAGATTTAAAAACAGTTTAGAAGAAATAAGGACTGCCCAACAGACCAGCATATCAAAATGAAAGATTTACTATTTACCACGTAGTCTTCTTACGTTTAAATAATATCTATTTGTATGGAATACAGCTCAAAATCGTTAGTTGAAGAGAGCATGGCCATTTGACTGCTGTATTGCACATGCAAAATGGTAGTATTGGGGATTAGTTATATTCAGCAAATAATGTCTAAAAGAGGGCATTACTGTTGTTTTGAACGATGAGATCCAATACTATTTTTGTTATTCTAAAATATCATTAATAGAAGCTATTTCCCAGTCCCCATTACAAAATTGGCTGTTTTAAAAATGCCTTTTCTTGAAACAAATTTTCGTAGCCCGTTTTGCACTGAGGTTTTGCATATCAAGAAGTTGATAACTCTCTTCAAAAAGTCTTTGATACGTAGGTTTATAAAATATTTTTTTCAGGCTTTAAATTCTGTTACTTTCTGAAATCTGTTTGATATTTGAACATTAAAAGCCCATTTGGGCATAGCAGACCTTTTTTTGTTCAAGCCTTGATGTGTGGGAAGTATAATGGAGTAAATACCAGTTCTTTTGAAGCAAATGACTGAGATGTAGCCTCAGCTTCTGGTGTAACACAACTTAATCACTGAGAGTTTTCTGGAGTGGGAAAGTCATGTAAAATTTTGTGATATTACTACCCAACTGTGTACAACCACGTCATTGTATTAAATATAGAACTTCGACTCATCGGATTCTCTAGATAACAACAGCTAACGTGATTTGGCCTGGAGGTACTAATTATAAATTTGAATGCATTTTGGATTTATACTGCCCTTTAAAGTTGAAATTTGTGACTTTTTCAGGCAATAGTAAAACACTGAAAAAGAATAATGTAGAAATTTGTTTAGATCATTGTGAACTGCAAGATAACTGGATGATATTTTTAAGTCTGAGGAGAACAGAGTAAGTAGATATCAGGAGAGAAGTTCTTGAAACATGTTTTTGAAGAATTTGTTTGTACAATACTATTGTGAGTTTATTTTTATTCAGAGAAATGCTTTATTACTGCTCATGTTAATTGCATAGGAGGAGAATGTACAGCTCTTCCATAGAATCGCAGAATGACTCATAGAATGGCGTGAGTTGGAAGGGATTTTAAGGATCAAGTTCTAACTTTTCCTTTCTTATCTTGATATTTTTAAAATAGTAAAATTATCATATCACTGTGTATTTTTTTTTTTTTTTTGAATGCATGGAATTGACAGGACAAAATGCTTTTATGTAATGTTTGAACTCAAAATACGTTGTTTGAGCTTAAATCTATTATCAACAACTGTCTATTATTGGGGCCTGTACCTCTTTGTTTCTTTATTTTTACATTTATAAATTTGTTGTATGTTCATAAGCACCACACATAAAAATTGGCGTATCCAAAAATTGGCATAAAATTGCTTTTACATTTATACTGTGAAATGGTATCATTAGGAACAAACATAAAACATGACTAGAAATAAGAGGTTAATGTGTTATACTTTATTCAACATCGTTCTTGAGACAAAGTGGATGTTCTCAATGCAAGTTTTCCATCACAGCACAGGTAAATGCTGAAAAGATTTAATGGATTGAAGAGCAATTCCTGGCTTAAACAACTACACTAATAAAATTATTAATCTGAGTAAATGTATAGTGAAAAATGCTCTTTTCAGTATACAAGAATCATAGTCATAGCTTGGAATTTTGTCGTTCCATTGGTATTAAAACCTTGACTTTGTTCTCCTTATTTAATTTCTCATTTGTCGTCAGTGAAAATAGGCAGAGCATACATTGTTTTAGTTAGTATGCTGAGTGTTATGTGAAGAGCTGTTGAATCCTGCAGAGATTACCTTTGCGATCTCACTTCAGGTAGTTAGATTTACAGATATCCACAGGCTACTTTCATTGAGAGTTTGAAAAAAAGACATTGCATGGAAAGTGTTAAAGAATCAATCTTTTGCTCATGTTCAATTAGTATATTACACAATTACTGATTTTGTTGCTCTGCAAATTTCTGTTAAGTTACTGATAGCAGTATTGTAAGTAAGTAAAGATGCCACCAATTTCTACAATGTCCTCCATTTCCTATTTAGGGGATGGCGTGTAGAATCATGTCACTGCTCGTGTGTTCATCAACGTGTGGAATTCAGCTTTAACGTTATGTTTTTATTTTGTCTTACGGAGGGCTTCCCGAATGAAACCATACATAAGATGCCATCTGAGTCTTTCCTAGTTTGAGTGGGTCTGAGATCAATATAATAGTGCAGTACAGCGCTCTCTTAGAAAGTAGAACAATAAAGTGAGAATAGGTTAGTAACAGCTTTCTACTCATAGTTTCTTTGGGGGGCTGTTTTGAGTACAAATGAACAATGCAGTGGGAATAAAAGCTATTAGCAGATTCGTGTCGCTCGGACTTGGAGGATTTTGGTTTTTATTGCTTTCTACTGCTTCATAGAAAACAAACTGAGCTTCCATTGAATTACTGTAGCAAGTTGATATATGTTGCTTATTACAAAATAGTAAGCCAGATCTTATAATTATTTCTGTGTTTTCTGCTTGTCCCGCACCACGCAGTTTGTTTTGATTTCTGTAGTTCAGACTTCTGATGTTTCTTCATTTCCAATAAATATTTATGCAGTTTTCTTCTTTGTCTCTGTAGAAGGCTCGATGTGAGTCGCTACTGGATCAGTCTTGACTGTTGCTCAAAACGTTGGTGCTTTTATTTTCAAATGAATGGTATTTCCTTAATTATTAATGCTTTTTTTGTTTTTTCTTCTTTCTCCACTGGGCAGATTATGACAGTACCAAATGATCCCTATACTTTCCTCTCTTGTGGTGAAGATGGCACTGTACGATGGTTTGATACTCGAATCAAAACAAGTTGCACAAAGGAAGATTGTAAAGATGTAAGAGTGAAATCTTTTAATAAAGATGACCTAAATGTAGAGCTGTACATCATACAAACATAGGATTTGAATTCTGGTAAGGCTTTTAGAAATAATAGATTTCAGGGTCGTTGGTGGAGATGACAACATGTTTCCCAAGAAACATTAAAACAGAAAGTTTGAAGTTTGAGCATTCCTTTTTTTTCTTTTCCTTCTTTTTTTTTTTTTTTTTTTTTTCTTTCTTTCTTTTTTCCCCTTCTTCTAAATTTTAATATCACTTTAGGAGCTTCCTTGGTGTGATGATTCAGATGCTGTAGAAAAGGTTCTGCCTTGAAACTGAATCTGTTTGCTTGGTTTACATTAGTTACTGTGGAGTGTGCAGTTGGAGGCAAATATTATTGATGAAAATCACCTGCACTTTTGTGTTTTTGGCAATCTTTTGTCCCTCCATAAGAAAAGATTTCATAATGACTTTATACTAGATCAAATTGGTCACTGGTATTGCTCCCCAGAAGGTAAGATACTAGTTGTTTCCACTGTTTGGAATTCAGAAACAGTATTGAGTTGAAGAAAAAAACTGACACCAGATTACTGCTCTTGATTAATTCTGTTGCACGTCTGAGTTTTAGGAATTTCATTGGCCCCTTGTCATATTAAAATCTACCCAATTATCTGCCTGTAGATGAAATCCACTCTAATTATGTTTTGACATATTTGGTACTCTTCCAACTAAACGCAGTTATCTGTGTTTGCATAGGAATGTGCAAGATAGTTTATAAGTCTGTATTTGTTACGCTCATCTTTTCTCAAATGTTTGTTGCTGTGGTTTGTCCTTTGTTAATTTGTTTTGTTTACATTGTTTTCTCTTTCATTTAATCTCATATCTATTTCTGTGATAGCTTTCCTTCTCTGCAGTGGGTTTTCTGTTGGGCATATTTTCAGGCTGTCTTCACAGGACCAGACCTGACTTCCTTAATTACTCCATGATGAATGGGCCTTCGTCCTAAAGTAAAAAATAAAATTATACTTCAGGTGATCAGAGCTCTTGTTTGAATGTTGGGTTTGTTTTCTTTTGTTCCAGGATATTTTAATAAACTGTCGTCGTGCTGCCACTTCTGTTGCTATCTGTCCACCAATCCCGTACTATCTTGCTGTGGGTTGTTCTGATAGCTCAGTAAGAATATATGATCGGCGAATGCTTGGAACAAGAGCAACAGGTGAGAACCGTGCCTTTTTAGTATGCTTCTCTATGTGCAATTCTGTTCTTTTTTTTTTTCCAAAATAAATGGTGAATGACTGAAATGTAATACCGAATGAAGCGGAACTTTCTTCTCTTAAAACTATGCTTTTCAATGATGGAGTCATTTCACTTTAATATTTGCTAAGATAGAAATCCTCAAATAAGGAAGCTCCTTTTGGAAGGGATCTTATGCACTCTACAATGTCACGCAATCTGTTTAGCTTTGGAGAAGTTGTTGCTCTATCTAACATAATTGTTCTGAAAAGTTACAAATTGTACAGTTAGAAGTTAGCAGTCTTCAGATGCTTATCAAAGGATTTCATTAAAAAAGTTCAAGTGACAAGTTACAGTGAGTGTGAAGTACTGTCATATCTCTTACTTGTAGTGTGTTATCACTGTATGTTCCAACTTATGTAGAAATTAATACATGTAGCTGTGTGTGCACATTCATAAAGGTAATCAGCGTCACGGTGTCATTTTTGCAGCATTTCCTTTTGATTGTTTTAATGGAGGAGAAAGAAAACAGTAAAGATCACTTAATGGACATTAATAAACAATCTTTTCATCAGGCTAATGCTTTCATAAGATTTCTCCCTCGTATTATAGTTGTAAGCAATGTTCTTGAGAACTGCCTGAGGAACAGATTTTGGGAACGCTGATTGAAAGGTACAGTGTAAAAGTTAGATTCTGCTTTTCCCCTGAAGTTCTCTTGAAAAGCAAAACAATACCCAACTGAAACAATACAAAAACAACACAGCTTTTTCAATTTTACACCTACCCCTATTGCAGCACAACAGGAGATGAATTCAGGTATGCAAGCCTAGGGCGAAAAGCAGGAAGAAGACGAACTTTTGAAGACTGTAGTTTTTCTGGACTTATTGGTATAGTGTTTTGCTATTGTATTTTTTTTAATTTGTTTCAAAGAATGAGGTATTCCGTGATAGCTGCTAGTGAGCAAACTGGTGTTTTTCACTCTAAACTTTTAGCTTTAGTCCTTATGCAATGAGATGGCAAACTCTGAGTTTGTCAAGGACATGATTTTCCATGTGCTAACTCAAAGCAGATATGCCTTGCAGGAAAGCTATGTGGCAGATGATAGATTTTTGGAAGAGTCTGTTTTTCTCTGTTAAGTCATCTTGTAGGTAATTTTTGTCTGCTCACAAGTTTGTAATACTGGAATTGAAGGTTGTTTTAGCATGTAGAATGGAGGTTGGTTGTCATGTAAACCCAATGTATTGAGTAGTTCTGCAGTCTCAAATTGACAGTATCATGTCTCAAAGAAGGAAAAACTGGCGTTTTTTTTAGTTCGCGTAGAAAGTAAAGAGAAGATGTCCTTAAATTATCAAAGTTCTATAGAATGACTTCCTTGTAAATTTGTGTGGTGATACATAATTGCATTATTATACAAGTTCTTCAGTTCCTAAATATCCATCTGTACTAAACTTTACAGATGGTATCCGTACCCCATCATGTGATTGGTGTGTGACATATAAGTATGTTTGTCTATATGCTTTCACCTTTTTCTATAATGTTCATATCAGTATTTTTTTATTTTTGTTTGCACACTGCAAGATCTGACTTGTCGTTATTCAGAACCAATTTAATACAAAAGCTGCAGGTTGCTTAGCTATTCTCTAATCATCTTTGGATGTTAACAAAGGAGTTTATTGAAACTGCTTATAGAAAATTTGCAATAGTGAATGTATTCTTTCTCGTTCTCACACAGGGAATTATGCTGGTAGGGGCACTATTGGAATGGTGGCACGTTTTGTTCCTCCTCATCTCAATAACAAATCTTGCCGAGTAACGTCTCTATGTTATAGTGAAGATGGTCAAGAGATCCTTGTTAGCTACTCTTCAGATTACATATACTTGTTTGATCCCAAGGATGATACAGCACGAGAACTTAAAGTTCCTTCCTCTGAGGAAAGACGAGAAGAGGCAAGTGATTAAGATGACCTGTTTTCTTGTTTTGCTTTCCCCACCCACAGGGCAATCCTACCAATTTGTATTTCCCTTGAAATGAATCTTGAGCCATCATTTGATTCTCAAACACTGTTTTTAAAATAGTTTTAGAGTATCTACAGTATTGGTGTTGGGGGTATGGGATTTTTTTGGTTTTTAGGTTTTTTGTGTCTTGTAGGTTTCGATAAGGAAACTTGAGGAAGAAGCAGGTCTTGGTTTTGCTGGAGATAGGCAAATATTCTGTTTCCCTTATACGGGAAGCCCAGCAGGGACTATTAATGGATATTAATGGAACTTGATACCCTGACCATTCGTAAAATAAACTGTTTCTAGAAGGAAGCATGTAAAATCATCATCTTTCTATTCTTCCCAGTTTGACATTTTTTGGGAATCAGCCAGTGCCACAGAGATTCACAGTTAGCCATAACCTTTCTGTAACTAAATCCAGACATAGAAGATGGGAGGTACATTCAGAGAAATTCATCTTGTGGATTCTGATTGTCTGGCAATGTTTTTTGCACCTAAAACTTTGGAGTGTTTTGCTTTCATAAAAAAAAAATTGTTGCTTGTTCTCAGGGCTGATGAGAATTTGGAGTACCTGTGTTGAAATGATAACTGCAGATCGTTTCTTACCTTTATTTTGGTGATAATTCAGCATTTTCACCATGATTACTGTGCACCTGTGGATTCCCGTAATGGAGGAAATTGGAGAAATTTTGAAGGAAACTTTGCTGTTCCTAGCTCATAGAGAAGTTTAAACTCTGGCAGTTACTGGAAGAGTTATAGGGTCCTTGACCCACAACTCTTCAACTTAATACCCGTGGATGAGGATCTCGATCTCAGTTACTGTTGTACCCATATCATTCAATCGTATTAAACAGCAGAAGTTTATAGAATTATATAAAATTCAAGATATATTCGGCAATTTGAAAAATTTAGCCAAAATGCCTTTTGAAATATCAGTGACATTATGAAATGCAATTGTTTGAACAGATTTTTATGAAACCAGTTGAAGTATTTTTATAATAGGATGTAGAGTTGAGGACTAAAGTAGAAAGGGACTAATAGTTGAAAGTAGACTGTACCATTTGCCATATGTGTGAAATGGAAAAGAAACTTCTTCCCTCTCTTTTCTGTAGTAGGCTGAAGTTGAAGATAGATGTTGCTCCTAGATTGCAATGTGACTGTTAAATTGTGTGACAAAGTTTGTACACTCTGTCGACAGAGGCACAAATTTAGTCTTTTATTTCCCTCATCTGTCTTATGAAGCTGACCGTATGCTACCTGTGACTTTTATTTTGAGAATGGTATTCTTAAAATATTTTATCACTCTTGATTTTCATTCTTGACTTATTTCCCTATTCTAAAGATGAGAAGGCATTTGTGTGACATCAGGATATAAAACCAGCAATGTTGGCAAGTAATTGAGGTGTATCCTCTGTTATTTTCCTCACCACCAAAAGCAAATTCCTTGATATCAAGTTTAAACACTTGGATAGAAGCTATCATTTAAGGACAGAAATAAGGGGATACAGAGTGTGTAGAGCAGAGAGGTGATCCACCACTGCAACAGAGAAGGGTTAAAGGACTCTGCAGTGTAACCAAAACACAATTGTTTATTATCTATTCACTTACGGTGATGCTGACCCTCCTAGTTTAACTTTTCTGATCAATTTAAAACAAATCTCTTTAACTACCATTAATTATATCTCTCTCCCCCTCCTGCTGCACCCAACCCCAACCATCCACTCCATTTTTCTGGCTTTACATTCACCCTCATAAAATCCTTGGGGTCCAGAGGTCTTTATCTTAAGCCTGAGACAGGGCTCTTAAGGGAATTTGCTATGAGTTGTCAGCCCCCTGATGTCTTTACTGACAGGAGAATTATTTGTCTGTCAATATGACATGCCATTTGCTTCCACATGTTTGTTCTTAGTCCTTGTAGTTACCCTCGTAGTTAAGGCCCAACCTTTGTAGGGTAGTGAAGTACCACTGGTGAGCCGCTGAGGGGATGTCCTCCTATGTCCGTACCTACAAGATGTCTGCCCTCACACCATGCCCGTGCTACTGAATGTTCTATCTAAGCCTGTTCCCTCTGGGTGATTGGTTATTTTTTGCAAAGATTGTTTTGGATGGAGATTTGTAGGATCGAGGAAGAATGTCCAGCTGAGTTAAACTGTTACCTGATTGAGACAGAGGGAAGCAAAGAGGAACTCAGAAAAACGATGCCACAAATAAATGGTTTCTCATCTTTCTTTTTCTTGTGTAATTGCAACCTAATGTAAAGTAATTCAGTGGAGAATTGATTGCCTGCTTTTCTGCAGAGAGGGAAGATTGTGACTACTTATTAATAGCAGATCCTGAGTATTCTTCTGTATGCACGGAATATGTTCTGTAATTTCATTTTGTCAGATAATTTCACTTAAATGGTATTTTTATTTCAGTCTTGCTTTAAGTTCTACAGAGCAGAAAGGATGTGAAGCTTTCTTCCTGAATCTGCTGGCTCCTAAATGTTAACACTTCAATTTTTCTTTCAGGGGTTTTGCATTTAATCTCAAATTGACAGCACAGCTGGTCATTATTGTTGTTACTTGTTGTTGCGTGGTTTTGTTTTTGTAAACCATAAATGGCCAGCCAACACGCTTAATTTCCAAGTCTGAACAGCCTTTTTGAATGTACAAATCTCCGGCTGTTTCTTTTCAGGTTAGCAGGAATAGCACTAACTGTATAGTACTCTTCTTGCACTACTTGTCACAAAAAAAATTAATTAAAAAAATTAAAAATGATAGGATAGCTCAGTGTTGCTTAGTGTTTGTTCATAACATTTCTTTGACAGTGTCTGAATGTTGTGGTTTTTTTTTTTCCCCTTTGCTTGAATACAAATTACATTTCGTCAGGATGAGGCTGCCATATAGTAGTTAACACAAAGGGGTAAATATTTCTGTGGAATTCAGGCTGAGTTTATCGTTCAGTATGGAATGCCTCAATTAATACAGTAAAGTTAATATTGAGTATAATAGAAGCTGTAATAGTTTTAAGAGCCATTGATTTAAGCTGATGAAATTCTGTATAGCTAAAACTATTGCTGCCTTTTTGTAGTGTTGCGCTTATTCGTAGCTGATCTGAGCATTTGGCTGATACAATTTTTTTTGTGCGTGACAAATTTTTGTATCTTAAGAAAATGGGAATATAGCATTTCTTTTTAAACTTGAAATTTTGTACTGCTCAATGTAAATGACTATATGATAGCTTTCTTTTTTTTTTACTTCCTAGTTACGGCAACCTCCTGTTAAACGTTTGCGGCTAAGAGGAGATTGGTCAGATACTGGCCCAAGAGCAAGGCCTGAGAGTGAACGGGAGAGAGATGGTAACCTGTTTGCTCTTGTGGGGTAGGGATTGTCTGGAGGGTGAAGGATTATTTGTTTCTTTTGTTTTTCTCAGTTTTTGTTAAGCACTCCTGAAATATGGCAGTGCTCCAACTAACTGTCTGTGTGTTTTAAGAGACAGTCAGGTCTTAAGTGTGTTTATTTTTAACTTAATAGAAAACTGCTGTTCTGTACTGGTTTTAGAAGCTGTCTCAATTGCAAATACTCTCACACGAGAAGTTTCTTCAGTCAGGCTGATGGAGGGCAGCAGTCTGCTCACGTAGTGCTTTCATAATTCCACAGACTTGTTTGTATATCTCTTCATATTAGGTGTTTCCCTTCAAAATTAGTTACTGCTTTGCTTTTTGCTCAGAGATACTTTCTATCTGAGTTCGGGGTTTTTTTCATCAGTTAATGTTCTGCAGCATTCTTCTCGCTGTCATTTCCCTGTTGTATGAAGCAAATCTTCCAGGGGGAAAGTAAAACTTGAAAAGAAAGGACTCCTCCAGCGTAGATACTGGTTAGATTTTTCTTTTGTCACAGCAAACCTTCTGTACCTTTACTGTGTGTTATTTGATAGAATAGTGACCGATGTGCTCAAGAGAATAGTTGAACTGAGTTAGTCAGGCACCTGGTGACCTGTGGCTTATTTTTCTGTTAACTGTTCATTATCGCCCTCTTCACCTCACTGTCCACCTCCTGCGTGTTTTTATCAGCTGTTGCATTCCATCTTGCGTTTTAAACATTTGAGGCCAGAACTTTTCTGCTAGAGATGCAGAAAGGGAACAGGGGAATCCCAGGGAAAGGTCAGAGACCCACACTGTGGAGATGAGGATAGGTGTGAACATTGGTGTAAGATTGAGGGGCATTGCTTTTTACATATAGATAGATTTTTATTTATTTATCTATTTATTTTTTCCATTCTCCATTCCCAACACTATCTCTTAAACTCAACTGTGAAGCAAATAACACAAAAGTGAGGTCTAATGATGTTTTCAAGGTATACCCGAGCAGTGAAAATTATATGCAACCCTGACAGATAACTCATTGCTTCAGGTATTTGGTCAGTCTTTCAGCTTTCGTAACATCTGTGCAGATAGCAGAACTGATCTTTGAAAGAGGCGCATTCTCAATGTACATGTTTTTGCTGAGTATATTCCAGATTCTTTGAATGTTGGCTTTGTCTGCAGGCTATTAAAATGTTTTTTGTGTATGCATCTTGATAAGTAATTGCACTTCTCAGTGATACCACTTCCAGTGATCTTTGATTACAAAACTTTTGCATGTTGCCAAAGAGGCTAAGGAGCAAACAGTAGCTATTGCATCACTATGTGTGGAACGGTCCATCCAGTGAGCTGGTTTTCTGTTGGGAGATGTCAGTATACTCAAGAAAATAAATAGATTACAAACACTTCACAGAAGGCGGTACACAAAGATTCAAGAACTCCATTTCAGCCATTGACAAATGGAGTCTTCTCCCTTGAAACAAATTTTGTTTCTTATGTAATGAAATGAGAAATTAAATGAGAAGAAAATGCTTTGGATTACGTTAAAGAGAACATGTGCAAAGATTTTGCTGCGTTAGTGTCTTTGTGATCCTAAATCTTGATCCAAAACGTAGAAGTAAAAAACCTTAAAAGAACTCTGCTGTGTTACTTAGCTATGCTCGTGAGGTAGATCTACATCATGAAAGAGCCTCCTGGAAATGTTTAAAGTGTGTCGGTTTTTTTTTTTCCCCCTTTGCTATAAAATTGCTTGTTTTGTAATTAGCTGGTAAAACATAAAAATCTGGGCTTTCTTTTTTAACCAACGTCTGAAGCTGAGTGACATATAGTTCACAATGTCACGTTTACAAAAGATAATTGTAAAGCAGGGAATATTAGAGAACTTTGAGAGGAAGGAGATATGTTAATTTTTTTGTAATGCCGCGTTCAGCTGACTGTGCTGTTCTGTGATGCTGAGAAGTGGCATTGGTTCAGGGAATTACCAGTTATGTAATTTGTTATGCTTTATTTTGTTTTTTTAAGTGAAGAAGTAATGGGGGGAGGAATAAATGAATGCTTTTGCAAAATGTTAATCATCACTGTTTTTACAGGTGAACAGAGTCCGAATGTCTCTCTAATGCAGAGGATGTCAGACATGCTGTCAAGATGGTTTGAAGAAGCTAGTGAAGTTGCACAGAGTAACCGAGGACGAGGGAGATCCCGGTCCAGAGGTGATTTCCTTTTTCCCCAAGAATAGTAATTACAATAGAGAGTGTGCTTATACTGGATATAAAGGCCTCGATGATCAGTCTTTCTGAGGTATAAGCTAAGAATTTTCAGTGCGCACTAAAGAACTAAGCGTGTGGATGCTATATGAGTAATAATGGAAAAGATTCTGTAGAAACAGAGGAAGTTTACCCTTGAGACTTTGTTTCTCTTGCCTTTTTTTTTCTTCCATCAAAGGTGGGACTAATCGGACAGATGCTTCTGCTACTAATAATGTGCCACCTAGTACAGAATCAGAAACTGCGATGGAAGTAGATGGTTCTGAACAACTTCCATCGTCTTCATCTTCTACGATGTCAGCCCAAGCTCCTTCGACATCATCTTCAACAGGAAGTCCCCCTTCAACTTCATTATTGTCCTCTCCTGATAATGAACAAAGGCCTTCTTTGGGGGCCTCGTCTCAACCTGTGCTCCATCAGTCTGGTGAGAAGAAATCCATCTTGTCACAATTCGTTAAGTGATTTTATTTTAGGATATTTTGGGTAATTGATTTCTATCTTCACATACTTAACCATAAAATAGATAATCTTATTACCAAGTGACTGGTAAGCTTTCAGTTTAAATAAAGAGTAAAAACATCAACTGTATACATTTGTCCAAAGAGGGAAATGTAAAAAAGGAATAAGCGTTAGTGTCATTTAAAATGAAAATAAGAAAATACTGCTTTTAATCCACCCCTCCCTCCACCAAACTTACTGTTCTTTTCATGGAATGTAAGTAACATAATGCCTTATTCAACTGTGGTTTGGCTGTAGCAGTGTCAGTGCACCAGAACCTATGCCTGTTTTTATTTGGAAGAAGTGGACGCGTCAGTCAGCAACGTTAATTTTTGCTTTTTAAAAGTATTTAGATAGGGCTTATTTTGCATGAGATTCCATTATCATTTAATAAATTGTGCTACGTATTGCTTTCTAAGATTGTGTATCTTGGAACTTGTGCGTTTTAAATAGTCTTATATCTTTATCGTGGTGAAGGAATAAAATATATTTCACAGTCAGTGTCAAAAATTTCTTTGGGCAGAAGTGAAAAAGCACCTTTTGCTTTGACCTGCCTTTTTGCATGCAGGAAAAGGTGCCACAGCCCTTGGAGTTGCACAAGAATTTGATTTTTATTTTTTTAAAGTGGAATAAAGAAACGGGAATTTCCCAGGAAAAAAAAAACCACGTCATTCAATGTACTGTGGCTGCTGCTACCAAAATCTCTGGCACATCTGAGAAGTGATGAAGCATTTGCTGTCTGAAAGATAGAGAAGCTAAAGTCATAGATTGAAATTCATTAAATACATTGAGCAGTTGAACCTTGCAATTATTCTAATACGTTACTTAAAGAAAATAAACTGTGAGGATAGGAACATGACCAAAACGTGCAATCGGGATACTATTTCAATGAGTGAATGCTGGAAAATTTGGTCAGTAGCAGAGGCTTTTAGTCCCCAGTGGTAACTTTGTGGTTTGCATAATGAGAACACTTCTGGAATTACACGTTTTCTATCTTACCTTTTAAAGAATGCACCTTCAACAAGTGATTTCCTCTTTGTCTCTGAACATGTCTGAATTTCTAAGTAAAAGTTTATGATGCTAGCATGAAGCTGAAGTTGTTGTTATCCAGTGCAGCTCTTTAAGAGCATTTCCTCTTTCCCATTGTTAATTTGGACTCTGTACTCAGATTTGAAAGGGGTAATGGTGGTGGTTGTAGTGGTTTTGTTTTGTTGACTGACGCTGGATACTTTCTAGCTGTCTATAATGTTTGGTAGGTGCTTTGACTACACCTAAATGGAGTGTCAGTGGGCTGCTGCTGCTGCTTCAAAAAAGTCCCCGTATCTGGTATTCTTTTCACCATGTGCAGATTTTAGTTAGGGCTGAGTGTCCTCTTCAAATAGGTTGCGGGAGTAGTTTCAACTAAGCACACCTAGTAAGTATCTTGGCTAGTCTGTAACCATTTCTAAAAACAGTTAAGTTGCAAAAGAAGTCTTTGGACAGAGAAATTCAGTACTGGGCAGAGGTCATGACAGAGTGGTAGGAATGGAGTTCAGAATGGGTGGGCTTGATTGCAAATTTTCTTTTTGCAATGTTTATCTTCTTACAGTAACCCATGGATGGTGCTCCATCACGGTGGTTTATTTACTCGCAGCCTCTAGTTTATGAATATGAAAGCAGTGCACACTGTATCAAGAACAGAATTCCCTGGGTATGGGCAGCTGCATTTAGACGTGAATAAAACCTGCTGCTTTTTTGGGGCGACAAGATAGGTTGAAGTGATGTTAGACAAAGTAGTTGAAATATAATGAGAGTTGAGTTGGGAGGTTGGGTGGAGACATCTTGTAAAAGTTGGATGACTGAGGAGGCAGCTTGAAAAATGGAAGAGGAGAAATGAGAGGCTCTCAGGCATCACTTTGCTTAAAGCTGTGGCAGATCGAAGCTTGAGTGTTAATGCAGAAGTGTTAGCAGGGTAGTGACTTATTTAGAACTAGAGGGTACCATGAAACAGGCTTATAAGCAGCTTCTCGTTTCTGCAGATTTCTATACTGAATGCAGATTATGGTAGTAAGCCTATTCGTGAAGTCACACCTTTATGTATATATGGGTATATACACTATAATTCAAATATGTTGTTGGTATGGTGTGCCAGAAAATATGCTCAACACGTGGCATTTCAGCTTCGAGGTGTCACTTCATCTCTTAATGTTTGGGGGGGGGGGAAATAAAAGTACTAATTTAAAAAGGAGTTGGTGCAAAAACAGCTTGGTGCTGGGTTTTGTTGGGATAACTCTCTGCGTGAGAATGCATGTTGTAGAATGCAACTGAAGTGTTTGAATAAGGTGCAAATCTACAAGGTCTGTGAGACACGTCTCAGTAACCTGCTCTTTCAGTTCATCTGGAAAGTACTTTACTATAACACGATAGGATAATTGCTGGAAACTTTTGTGCTTGTCATTAAGGAGAAAGAGATAATGTATTGATGATATAAGGTGGCTTTGTCTTTAAATTTTGAATGGGAAAGGGACGATAACTTATTGTGTTGGTTTTTTTTCTATTCAGCTTTTCTTTCCTTACTCCGCTTGCTGGCAATATAAACATTTGCTTAGAGATTCTGAGATGTCTTAAAAGGTGTTGTAATTCCATATATTCCACACAGTAGGTATCTCTTTAACATAGTAGTTATCTCTTTACATTTTGACTTTGAATTCATATTATGTCTTAAATTGGAACTGTCTCTGAAGTGCGTGGAGGTGAATCAGCAGCAAGTACTGAAAACTGCAATGTTAGACACTACTGATATTTGCTGTTTTCTCAAAAACATTTCCTAGTATTTATGGATTTTTAATTTCCATAAATGTTCACTGCACGTGAAAATTATTCCTAGAAAATCTCCTTAATTCCACATTCCTCTGAAGAACTCTATCTTTGTTTCTTTCAACCTTATCGACCTAAAGTGGTAAGGTGCACTTTCCAGAAGTGGTGTCAGGACGTTCTACCTTCAGACTTGTTATTAACTGATGTCTGCTGCTAATGTGCTGAATGGTTGGATTAGAACTTTGGGTTTATTTGTTCTTATGAAACAGAAGTTATAATTTGCTTGCTTCACTGAGTGAATGAGGGTTACAAAATGTTTCTGAAGCTTTCGCTTTATTGAAAGGCGATGTACCGATGTAATTCTCTAGTATTTTAAGATTTCACGGCGCTTTTTTTTTTTTTTCATTGCAGATTTCCTCATGTCTTCAAAGTGCTGCAGGGTGTCCTTGATAAAAAGGCTTTCAGAATAGATCTAGGATAACGGTTTATAGCAGAACTAGCCATAGAATTTGTTGTGAATGCATGAGTCTGAATTAGCTTCTTAACACTACTGTATTTACAGGTGAGAGTAGTAAGCAGATCAGTGTTGTGCTTTCAGCTGTCGCTAATAAACACACAATCTGTATAGTGTAAAGAGAAGTGTTTGTTACGCAGCACTTGTTTAAGCGGAAGTCTGCAAAGAGTGTATAAGGAATGAAAAATGACTCAGTACACTTAATTTTATAGTAGTTTTCAAAAAAAAGTACCGTTAAGCCAGACAGTGGCCTGGTACACAGCAAAATGCTGTGGCTTACAAATGAGTAAAGACAAAATGATGAAAAGAATGAAGTCTCTAAGGAGAGATCTGCAAGCGTAGATTGTTAAGAGAATGATGCTAAGAAATGTTTCTGATCCGGTAAATTGTTTTCTCCGTAGGACCAATTAACAATGTTTACAAACTTTGAATCCGCACCGATTGGGAATGTGAGATAAATATGGAGTTTGTGATAAAATCTATTTTTTCATTAGGTGCTGTTCTGTCACCTCTCTCAATGATCCACACTTTGCTTTTTTTACAGGTTTGTTTTGACTAAAACTGTGTTAAAATGTGTTGTGTATTTTTGATGCCAGAAAGCCATGACATTGATTTTGAAAATTGACACCGTGAATGTTCTCATTTGTTGAATGCTTTTGTAATTTCCCTTGTTTTGAATCAGTCGGGATCTATTCGTTTTTCATCTTTAGTAATCCTTTGACAGACGTTTTAAGTGTTGCAGATGGGGAGGGGAACGTATGACGCGAGCTCTGAACTTCTGAGTCCGATGATTTGTGCATTTAAGATGACAAAAGCAATTTAAAGACTTTATTTTGCAATTTCTGGATGTCGGTAGATTGATTTGTAAAGCTTTTATCCCTTTAATCACACATAATATCCATTGCTTCTCCCTTCAGTCAGTCCCCTACTCCACCCCTATTTCTGTATATTGTATGTTTGATGCTTCTTTTTTACATACCTTTTTTTTTTTTTTTTCCCTTTTTTCTCCTTCCATTTGTCAGGGTTAATGGGACCCGAGTTAGCTATAATCCGTAGGGGTCTACAGCGGCTGAGGCTTAAGAAGGCAGAGCAACAGAGACAGCGAGAGCTAGCTGAGGGTTCTGCGCCACAGTCCTCCTCTGATCAGTCATCCTCTAAGGGCTCCTCACAGGACCCTCAGACATCAGGTTGTCATTTGTCAAGGTTTCTTAAGCAGCTAACGTAGTTATAGTTTGTGCTACTATTGTTTGCTGAGACCGCTTCACTTCCAGAACAAGACAGTTAATGCATTTGCTGCTTTTCTTACCTTGCATGTGGTGGTGTTGATCATCACATGGTTAGGGAAAGAGTCGTAATGACAGATTTCGTTTGTCTGACATGTTTGGATTATGTACTGCAACACCACTGTACAGAGAAAGTTTCCTAGGCGCCCATTATCAAGTATTTGCAATGTTCGTTAGAGAAATTGCCGTGTTCTGAGTAGAGCAGTCCGCTTCCATACTTGTTATTGAACTGCTGTTAATTGTTATCGGATAGTAAGATGGCTTTGGTTTAGCATATGTTCTAAATCATTGTAACAATATAGTAGAACAGAAACAGCACTCCTAAATGCTGTGTTTTTACAGTAAACGCAGTGCAAATACTTCTAGCAAGCCGAAGTCCCCAGATGTTCTCTTTTTTGAAACAGAATGACACTTCCTTTCACCATCATCTTTTCCATCTCACTGAGATTACAAATAAATGTAAGAAAGCTCTGTTTATATTTATAATAAAAAGAGACATTTCTGAGAAAGTCGTAAGTTAGGGTAGCATCATGCATACGAATGTATGGATACAGAGTTAAAGCCGACGGCATATAAACTTGAAGCAGACTTTGTCATGGCATCGTGTAGAAATGTATGAGCTGCATGCTGCGTGAACGATGAGCTTACTTTGTGTTGAAGTAAATATAAAGGTGACGTGTCTGGCAGTGTTTCTTTTCTAGCAGTGTGCGATCTCTTACCTTTTTTTTTATGTCCTGCAAAGTTGCGCTCAATGCTGTGTGCTGTGGCAGATGTTGAGTCTTCAGGCACATACTAGTTTGTAAGTTAAAAAACAAACAAGCAAACAAAATTTGTCTGCTACTATCTGAAATGAAGTCATAGGCTTTGCTTGGCCCAGAGCTGCAAGTTCTCAGTCCCTACATGGGTGTCATTTAAACTTGCAGTTTTCTTCTGAAGTCGGTGTAACACTAACATTTTCTTCTGCCCCATATCCTCAGTTCTTGTCTTTGCAATTACGGAAGCTCAGTTATAGCTGTAGACACAGAGGGGGAAAAGTAGTTGAGTCACGTAAAATTTCCGGTAGAAAATGTCATGAGCTGAGGGCTCTCAGTGGTTTAATAGAAAAGGTTGTCATGCTATTGGACTGTATGGTAATTATCCTAGCCTAAGGTTTTGTAGTAGTTACATGAAGATTTGTAAGCTTTAACCGTAGCAATTAGCCCTCACATTTAGAGAAGTGTGGCCAGAAGCTTAGGATGCAGTTGGATGCAGAAGTGAGTTAACTAAGCTGTGATTCACAGTGGCTGATCTGACCTTGGGAAAATACATCATCCTCAGATGGCGTAGGAACTTTGTTTCAGTGGGTGCCTGGCATGAAATATTGCATAAACTTGGCAGAGCTGCAGAAGCAGAATGTGCTGTTTTGTCTTCGAGTTTTTTACATTGAACAGGGAGAGATTTTTTTTGATAGCCGCTCTAAGAGGGAACTGTGATGGATTCTTACGTGCTGTCTCCAGTAAGGACTAGCTCACCTTTTTGAGGTGTGTGTTAACTTTTAGGTCCTCCATAGCATTTAAACAAGTATAACTATGCTATGTGCAAACTACAAAGAAATTAAACCTTTATAACCTGTTGCTAGTGCCACCCTGCCCAGAGCAGATGTGCTGTGCGTACATCACCATAAATCAGCGATGGGTTACAAACTGGAGCAAGGCTTTGAAGAGACCTTTACTTTTCTTTTTTAGAACTTTTAAGCGAATGCAATGCGTTATGAGAAGCTGAAGAAATATGAGCCCTCTGATTGTGAGAGAAAAATTGGTGTTATAGGTCAGTGTTCATCAGAGATTCCCGTAGCTGTCAGTATGCATGTATCTTAGGTAATCCGAGTGAGAAAAACAGCATTTTTATTCTTTGACGTTTTGTTTTAAATGTGCAGATATAGAAATGTCTGTTTGAAGTCCAAAATATTTAACAGAGAGCTTAATCGTTGCACAAAGCAATTATTCGTAGTCATTAATACGAGTGTTTATCTTCTTGGATTAATGTCCGCTTTATCTACAACGTTTGGGACTCCAAAGACAGGTCTCGCTGCTTCAGGCCTGGCTTTCTTACTGGTGTTGGAGTTCATGCTATAAAGAGAAATTTTATTTTTAACCAAAAGAACAGCGGCAACACGCTGATATTTTGAAGAAGTCAGGTGCTGACTGTCCAAAGTATAGGAAGATCCTTCAGCATGCAATTGATTTAAAAATTATCTTCTATTTTCTGTTTGAGGTTTCCCATATTTATGACTCTTCAGTTCCCTCTTTAAGTGGTGTTCCAGTTTAGAATGTACTGGTGACATTACAACCAGTGGTGAACTGCACTGGGATGTAGACCCAGCCTGTGAAGGCTCAGGTAAGAGTTTGGATTTTTGTTTGTTTTTTTAACTATATGGCACAGTTTTGGTAATGCTTTGTTTTTCAAAAGCTTTATCAGAAATGATGAAAGTCCGTTTTCAGAATTTGTACAAAACCAAGCCATATATTAAAAAAAGAGGCATTTACCTGAACTTCTCTAGGCTGGTCCTATTGATTTCCCTGCCTGAGCTGTAAGGTTCTAGGCTGCAGTGCCACTTCAAGGAGGGCTGGTGATCTGTGCTTTGAGAGACTTGAGGGAGGAAGGGAAAAATGAATTGGGGAGTTGGGAATTGCTACGTATCGAGCTCTTACCTGTGTTAATTGGATTATTTAGGATGCTTCCTCTATTTCGCTTATGTTTCTCAAAGGTCATATTCCAAGTGAAATGCATTCGCAGAGCTGTAAGAAGTTATCAGAATAGTAGTGAAATGTTTGAGGTTTAAGTCTATGTTAACAGAGACTGTTATCTAGAATTTTTTTTTTGTTTCTACTTACTGTGATTGAATGATATGTATGGTAAAATGTGCTACTATTTACTTACTTTTTAATGACTGGAGAAATTATTAAAAGTCAGAAGTGCTGGGAAGGGTATTAAATATATGAGGGCTGCTCTGCAAGCAATGCCTCCTATTTTATTATGTTGACACACAGCATCAGAGACGGTTGTTGGTGGTCTGGCTGTAGAGACTGAACCTTCCTGACGGTGTTCTGTTACATGTTGTTGCCATGTGACTGACAGATGGCAGTAGAGGGGCTGTCTGACACCACGGTGTCTGATGTGGAGGTGTATACGAAGCAAAGGTGTGTCGTTGAATTGCTCCTTGTAGTAGAAATGGAGCCCATTGACATTCATTGGCGGTTGCTGAATGGTGTTGGAGACCAGAGCACGGTGAGGCAGAGGTGGTGGTGCGTTTCAGCAGTGGCGACAGCAGCAATGGGTCAACTTCTGTGGTGCAGGTTTTTACAAGTGTAGCATGCAGGCTGTTGTTCATCACTGGTAAAAATACATACCTAATGGCAGTGACTGTTGAAAAATAGTGTTTTGCAGCTGAAATTTTATCCATCGAACAGTGTTACTGTGCTTTTTGTTCTAGTTTCCATGGAAATAAATAGGAGGCATTACTTCTGGAGCAACCTGTGTTATTTCTTACGCTAATAATTAAAGTATGTTTGTTTAGTAGTATTTCTTCTATTCATCTAAAGAGCTGATGAGATTGGCTTTTTCAGCAAAGTAAAATGTTTGGCAGCATGGCGTGCCCCTTAAAAAGATCATAGGGCGTAGAAGCATGTAGAAACAATCAGACTGCGAGGACAGAGCTTGTCTGAGAATCACTGTCTTCTGTGATTTAGTCGTCTTAGCATGCTAGACAAGAAATCCCTTGCCTTTAGCACTTTGGTAGAAGTTAATCCCAGCCGTAGGCTCATAGCTATGAATATGCTCAAAGCCAGCCTGCCCTTGAGAGATGCATACCATTTCATGTGCTGAGTCAGCTGGTCATCTTATGACATGGTGTATCTTTACACCAGCTTTTTCCCTCACGTTTGCATTTTAAAAATTGGGTTATGATTCTGCTGAAAATACTCTACTATAAACACTTACCTTCTTAATTAGAAATTATATTTAAAGTACACTTCAGTTTTGGAAAGTGAGATACATTAATATTACAGGTCTCGCACTTAAGAGCTAAGCCCTATCTGAATCTACAGGACAAATTCTGTGGTCTGGCTTTGGTGTTTACGATGCAAGGTATGAGCGTGGTTGAATAAAGGTGAAGACAGAGTTAGAATTATTTATATTCCATTCCCCAGTGAATGTGTCCAAGCCCGATTACTGAGACAAGCCGGCCTCCAAAGCACACTGAGCTTGCATTACACTTCCCCTGGTTGTCGTCATTCCTTCTCCCCTTCCACACAGTGCTAGGTGTCAGTGTAACCAAGGAACTGGTGATTCTTGCACCAGTAACTGAGAATCAAGTATCATTTTGAGGATGTATCTTTAAAGCAGCTCAGTCGGTTTAGCAGGTCTTACAGCTGTTCTACAAAACTGGTCATGCTGCTAATCTGGCGCAAACCTCAGAGTGAGTCACCTGTTAGAGGAGATCTCCTATTCGATTGCTTTCCCGTATCGGATTTAAATTCATGCTGAAGTTCTTCTAGCATGCTGTGAAGTTTGCAGACTTCAGTTTGTTATACAGGATATTAAATCCATTTAGCTTAGCATGAATTTGTTTATAACGAAAGATTAACACATGGAACCAACACGTGGTAGCCCAGCCAATATTCTGTTTGAAATACTGCACTCATTTGTGTACATCCGTGCATTTTGCAGTAACACGGAAGTAAGATCTGGTTTTTGGAGACCACGAGGGAAATGGACTTCAGAGAAGATGTAGAACTTATCGTCTACTGCTGTTGTTTTTATTCTTTCTGTGATCACATAAGAGTTTTTGTTAGACTGATCGGTGTGGTGCAGTGTCAAAAACTCATGAAGATATTTTCAGTCGTCTGATGTCGCAGATGTTTATAGCATCTAAGAATGCAGGACTATAGAACTATTTTCTGAGTGGGATCTGTTTGGGTGCCTTGATGTTATGCAAACAATCTGTACGCTGCTATATTTGTAAATCCTCTTTATCTTTTACAATTTATGTCCATAGATACGAGTATTGAAGGTACTGGTATGCCATGAGCATTACATGTTGATGCATAAATACTCTGAAATTTACGTGTAGCACATGGTTTGAAGTACTAATGTCATTTGATAGTTTCAGCGAAGGCTTTAGAAGTCATAACTCTTCAGTGTTCTACGAAACATTTTAGAAATGAAGAACAAGGCAAAGTCCTTGGTATTGGGCAGGCGTTTTAGAAATCAATGTCAGGGAGCTTCAGGCTGTTCGGTGACTACCTAAAGAAATACGTAATGATTTGAAACAAGTGGCTTTGCTTCTTTCATGCCTAGAATAATGCAGTATGGCTGGCTGCTCATAAAACAACCCCAAAGCTTCCTTGTGTTGCCGCTTTCCATTTTTTTTTTATTTTAAACTAACGTATGATCGTGACATTGCTGTGCAGTTCTCTGCTGCTTATGTTTTAAGTTGAAATCTCATTTTTGTTTCAGATTCTCCTTCTTCTGTGGTTAACAAACAGCTTGGATCCATGTCACTTGATGAGCAACAGGGTGCGTGACAGGAAATGCGCTATACCCAGCCATAGCTGATTGCAATGCTTCCTTTTTAAAATTGCCTTTCGTGACGATAAACAGTCTAAAATGCTGTTCATTTGCATAAAGTAGAATTCTGTAAGCAGATCTGCTGGAAACTCGTTAATTATTTGATTCTCAATACCAGGATCAGAGTAAGGTTAATTGTTTTTGAAAGCCATCCTATGCTCAATTCATAATGCGTTCAATGTAGGTACAGCAAATGTCTTATGTACTCTATAGTAATTTCGTATGGTTTTTTTTCTAAATATGAAATTAATTCTTTAAATGGTTGTTCTGCTTTTCTGGATGGTTGTTCTTGAATCAGGATGCAGCTGTCAACTTGAAATAACTTGCAATCATGTAATGCTAAAGTAGTTTATTTTATGCAAAAGATATATGCAGCTTTGTTGTACTTGCACAGTTGAGTAACTCGAGCGTCTATTGCATTGAAGTGCATCCTACCTCTGTAATCTTTTGTCCTCTACTCCTACTAAGCAAATACCAGTGTTTCTTTGTAGATGCCTCAAGCTAACTAATGATAGAAAGAATGCTTCCGAGCTTTCTCGACACCCATTGTTCATCAAAGTCTTTATATTGTGAGCAGTGAACTTGGCCAGAGGTGACCCCATTCTAGCTGAACCAATGTCATCTGCAGTGAATTTTTGTGCCTGGATAATTAACAAATGATGGAGGGTGATTTTAAAATAGATTTCCATACGCTCTGCATTAAGCTTACTTCCGCATCAAGGCCTCAATAGAGCTTAAGTAGCTCAAATGCCAAAAAAGAGCTGTCTGTTTCATGTCTCGCATTGAAAGCTAGAATGCTATTTTGATGTTCCATTTCTGAAAGAGAGTATTTGGCAACTGTTGAGACCTGATTTATGTTAGGATCCAAGAATGCTGGGGAAAAAAAAAGTCGAGCTGTGTTTGATTTATTGATATAATGAATTCATGTTGTAGAACTACCTTTTGTGAGGAAATAGCCTTAAATCTTACCATGTACATTTACTAATTATTCATGGTTTAATAGTGTACGCCACTGCACTCTTCGGGTTAGGCTGGAAGACTTGCTTATTATTAGTGACCAAGTTACGCCCTCTTCTATGAACTCAGGATAGAGCATTCTTTAGTGGTAGTAGAATAATGTAGAATTAAGAAGGCTGTATGCTTATTGGAATTCGTACAACAGAAGAGTTTTGGAAAGTTGATCAAATAGTTTATTCAATAAAGCTGACAAATTAAACCCATGTAACAACAACAACGAAAGCAGAAGTTTTCATCCCAGTAGTCAGTTCCCAAATTTATTGTCAAGCAGGAGAGCTGGTTTGTATATTACTGTTGTTAACTGCATAACTGTACTAGTCTGGAATGTTGTAAGGTAACATTTTTCTTTTGTGGTGATGAGGATGACCTGAAGAGACACAGTTGATTTCCTGAAGTTTTGTATCCTAAGAACTTGGAAAAGGAAGTAATTTGTTAGGAACTTTACCTTATCTGAATGGAAACCAGAAGAAACAATTTGCTGAGATTCAGAGGAGAATTTTGGAGTTAAACTCAGTTAGTTTTACTTGATATTTGAATAGAAACCTCAGAAACATGTAAGTAGCTACTGGAAGAAATTGTATCAGTTCTTATGTAGAAATACTTGGTAGTTCTTACTCTTTTAATTCAGTACTGAATTATCTGGCTTACTTTTGGACCAGTCTGTGTTAATGACATCGAAGTTTTAACACATTTTCTGGGTTTAAAGACCTTTTGATACTTATACCTATATAAACACATATTTCTAATGCCATTTTTTTCTGACATTCCAGCAGAAGCTTCACATCCATCCATTCTTTACAAAATAGCTTCCAAATAGATGGTAATAATGAACACGGAATGTTTTGTTTGACTGTGATTTTAATGATAAAGGATATCTGTAATATTTCTTGTAGTATAAAGGCAATATTATGACTTTAAGGAACTGTCTGAATTGGTATGATAAGTGAGAGAACCTAAGCCAGAGCATTAGCTTGGTAACTTTGAGGTGTAAATGGATGCATGTATCCCATACCATCTTACTGCTTCTTCCTTCATGCACAGAAGCCATACCGAGTACTGACATTTCTAGATATTTGCAAGTTAGTGTGCGCATTTTTGGAGCATCACTGCTATGGTGATGTCCGTGCCTGACTGTTCAGTGCCACACTACAGATATGCGAGCTGGCTTGGAGCTAGTTGGTTTGTCAAACCGTGGCAGTTCTCAGTTAGTGCCCTCTTTGGATATGCTTATGGCAGTTCTTCCTGGCTTTTTTAGTATGAATAAATACAAGCATTGCCTCCACAGTAAGTGCAATCAAAAGACAGGCTTCTAAGCATCCTGCTTTAGTTTCTTGATGCTGAGGTTTTAGGACACGAAAGCACTCTTTATGATGATACACCTGAGCTTTATAACATAATCCAAATGTTCAATTACATTCATTATAGTTTCGTGATGTTCAGTTACTTTGGTCAGAAATGTTAACTGGTTTTGTGCAGAAGTGAAAATTGCATGGTAGCATCATGTTATAGTATTGCAGTAGTTTGATGGCTGCCTAGGACTATTCTAGGTGCTAAATTGTCTGTCATTCCATCTCACTTCCTCTTTCAAAGATGGATCTCATCTGCATCTATGAGAAAGAAGATGATTTCTCTGTGTCATCTTTTACTCTTCCAGTGGCCAGCTCATGATAACTTACGCAGTATGCTGAAACAATCAGTATTTGCACGTGCATAGGAAGGAATTCCCAAATGTTGGACATATTTTTACACCAGGAGATACTTGCTGACATATTGCAAGAAAAAGAAATACAACAAAAAAAATCCTCTTTAATTATGAAAGATGCATCATTTTTTTGTTGAGTTTCATTCAGAATATTTATACATGCCACTATAAGGTACAGTTTGATCCTTGCTTCACTCTAATTAAAGAGTGTTACTCAAAGCTTTGTTTTAGAGAAGAGATGAGCCTTTATTTCAGTTCTCCTCGTGTTTGATTAGTTCACGTTTATAATTGATTCATGCTCTTTCATATAATTTTTTTATTCTATTTTCCCAGTTTCTCGTCAGAAAATGTAGAAATACATATTTAAAGTTCTTCAGAGCACTGATTTCTGCTCTGATACTGTAGTGGGTTTCTGTCTTGTCGACAGTTTACGGACAAGTATTGATAGCAAGGTTACATTCTTATGTTTCATAGTTCTTACACGTTAATTGCATTTTCTTTCATAAGTATCATGTGGCACTACTGTAGCCAGTTTTGTTCTGGCATGGGAAATTTGTATGCTTGTATCGAATGTTAGATTTTAATTGATGTTTACCCAAAGATTATCTGAAGTTTTTACTTCATTCTAGGCACTGGTCTGTTGCCAATACAGCAAATATCCTTTTGATCAAATTTCTGTACTCTATAAACCGAAGAAAATTTGTCACGCTTTTGTCCGAACAGCATTTGTGCAAAGCAAGACTACGTAGGTTACTTTACTGGTCATTTGAGTGGTGCCTAATGCTAGGCAAACTCTGCCATCTGAATTCTGAAAGATTGGCACCTACGTAGTGAGGCTTAGTTTGATGCTACTTTCCTTTAACTTCTTAGTGTTGCCCGTAGCCAACTTGCGCATTAATGGCAGTTGGGCCGTGTGTGTAGATAGGGTGTGACCAGGAATTTCTCTCAAGGAGATTGTGTGGGTGGATGGATGTTATTGAGCAGTTCCATTTTAAAGGTGCCCACTGAACAGTCCTTAAAACTACAAATTCAACAGGAGTTTGCCAGGGTTGCGGTGGTTTTCAATTTGACATCTGTTGCTTTTGGATGACACAAATACTTAATTTTGCAATGACTCCCCTTCTGCTTAAACTTATTATAATATGAAAGATTTTTTTCAAGCCCGAAGCTATCAGAACATGAACTTAGAGTGATTTTATGGCAATTACTTGACTATTTATGGCAGGCCTAAGGATATTAGTAGTTGAGTGGATTCTAGGTAGAAAAAAAAGTAAAGGAGAAGGTGAATTTCTGGAGTGCCAACTGTGGTCTCATCATCTTTCTTCATGTGTTTACATGAGACTAACAGGACTGAACGCAATGTTTCAAGTACTTTATGTCTTATTACTGAGATAACTGGTAGGAAAAAGATCTGCTCTTAAAGGATCGTATTGTGCATACGCATACCTAGCTGACAGTTTTATTTATCTGCGTGTTGAAGGGCAGCATCTTTGCCTGCTCTTTGTAAATATGAATTATTTAAAGCCATTTTTAAAGCATTGCAAAGTATGGATTTGTTGTGTTTACTCTGAAACTTCTTAACCGTTTGCTTGGGCTGTAACAAATCTTAAATGTTAAGTCTTAACAATGTGACCTTTTTAAAGATAATTAAATGAATCTTCAGAAATGTAGCATCTTTATGTATGTCGCTGATGCTCACCCAAACTTTATCAATTCCATATTTACAGAGAGTGATAAGCCACGAACAGGAACAGGTGAACCAGTTTTAAGTTTGCACTACAGTACAGAAGGAACAACTACAAGCACAATAAAACTGGACTTCACTGATGAGTGGTAAGAATTTAATTTTGCTTCTGACTTCTTGTTGACACACTTCACTAGAGCTGGTCTAGCATAGATATATGATATAGGTATATTTTTCATTTAGTATATATCCAATTCGAAAATGGCTGGAGCTGTTAGCACGTTCAAAATGGAAGATGGTGATACTTTAACATGGAATTTATGTAAGAGCATGTGATATTTTACAGTAAATCTTTTTAATGGTAATGCAGTTGGAAACCTAGCTATTGTCATCAAAACCAAGTGCCGTATTTATATTCACTACTCTTACTAAAGCAAAGTAGAACTGATGGAAAGGTAGTCTTAGGGGTTAGCACTCAAGTTTTAATTCTTGGTTCTACCAAACTTCTCTTACATTATTTAGCAAGTTAGTCTTTCTGTGGGCACAGTTCCTAAGTTGCAAAACAGTGAATTCAGCGTTTCTATGCCTGACTGCGTTGCAGTGATTTTTCTTATCAATTTATATTGTTTCTAAATTCTGTTGGTTTTTTGTTTGTTTGCTTTTTACATGTTACGTTGCCAGGAGCAGCACAAATTCGAGCTCTAGAGGGAGTGGAAGTCATTGCAAAACTGAAGGCCAGGAAGATTCCTTAAAAACAAAAACGTCAGAAGAGTCGGGACCTGAAGATGAAGAAACAAGTAAGATTCAGCATTACTTCTGTAATGGTAAGGTAAAATTTCTGCTCTCATATGTCTATGACTACCACCGAATACAACGGGAGTCTCGTACACACGCATATGAAGGCAGAATAAAGCCGTAATAGAACACGGTGCTTTTGTTCTGTGTTGGAGTTTGGTGGTTTGTGTTTGGTTTTTTTTCTGAAGGAGAAATGTACTGATCCGAAAGAGATGCAAATAAATGCAAATAAAATGAGCTTCTCCTGGTTTTAGTTCTGATACTCTTGTTCTTTTTTCTTAGGAACCTACTATTGCCCTAATTTGTATCGAAAAATAGTAGAGTTGCTGTTTATAGGAGTAATGAGTACTAGGTATTTTGCAGCATTCCTTCCAACTTTCAGGTGTATTTTGTTATGTAAGGTTCTACTTATTTTTTCTTTAACGTGAGATAGTCTGGCTCATTTCATTGCCAGAAGGGCAGTCAAGTCAAACAACAGTTTCCAGAAAAATCCACTTTCAGTAGAGGGATAAA
This sequence comes from Alectoris magna, assembly GCA_030625065.1. Lineage (NCBI taxonomy): Eukaryota > Metazoa > Chordata > Aves > Galliformes > Phasianidae > Alectoris > Alectoris magna. The sequence goes on from CM060560.1 coordinate 105,076,050, forward strand.
TAATTTCTCTCTTCAGGAATAACAGTTTACAGTAAGTGATCATCTGTTTGAAGAGTAATATTGCTAGTTTTGCAGTTAAATTCTGATTGCATGTGATACAAGTGTATTAAGGGACAAGAAATACTTTCTTCTTTGTTTGTGTATTGACCTAAGCAACTAGATAAAGAGAGTTTTGGTGTTTTTTTTTTAATATACCGACGTAATGCAGTTAATATCTAAGATTGCAGTAAAGTGAGATACAGAACTTGCAGGGCATTGCTTTGATTGGCTTGATCTAGGGCTGCTGGTTCCATCTACTAGGACTGGTAGATACGCATCTAAGTGAAATCATGCAATTTAATATCAAGTTGTTTAACTCAGGAGTTCCTGATGAATCTCACAAGGAAGACACAAGTGCTGAAGAATTGAAAGCTACAGATGAAACTGTAGAGACAACAGAAGCAAGTATGTATATGCACTAATACTGTTATGCGAGGACATAGAAAGTGAAAAAAATACATTTCCAATATAAACTTAATGTGCATAATTTAATTTTTATGACCATTTATAATGACTTCTAAAATAGGCTGTAATCATTTCACCAATATTTTCCATTAGCTGTATCCAATAAACCTGTCACTGAGCATCCTGGAATCCAACCAGAGGAAAATCCAACCAGTGTTGAGACTGTCTCCAGAACTGCAGAGGAAGAAGCTTCAAGTGAAAAAAGTACAAATCAAGAAATTTCAAGTCAGCAAAGTGCTGAATCCACTGCCAACTTGCTTAGTGCAAACGATGAACCTCAGCCACACCCAGAATCCTCAGGGCTTGCAACTCCAGAAGATTGTTCTACCAGAACCTCAGCTCTCCAAGAAACTGATGACAGTGATGATGATCCTGTTCTGATCCCAGGGGCAAGGTATCGAGGAGGACCAGGACACAGGTTAGAGGAATACTCATCTCTGTTGCTGCTTGGCAAAATGCATTTTTCTTTTTGTGGAAGTACTGGAAGCCAATGCTTTATCTCTTTAATTTTAAAAGTTGGTTTTGACAGCTAGACCGGCCTTATGGCTGAGCCTAATTTGCCTATACACGAGATCTGCACGGCCACGTTTTTCCTCCTAGCCAGGCAAGCTGCCACACACGTAATATCTGCCTGTGCTTTGTTTTGTGCCTGCTGAATACCCCAAGCCCTAAACATTTGCTGTTTACTTTTGATAATTGTGGCTCCAATGAGAATAATCCAAAATTCATGTAATTGCATTTAGGGCACAGGGGCCTAAATTTTCTTTTTCAGCTGTACTTCAGGTGTTTTTCCTTTGACAAAACAGAAGCTATTGTTGTTCATCAATGTTGTGTTTTTCTGTAGTATATACATTAAGACACATAGGGTCAATCATTCTTGTTTTTATTCTCTGAAGGAGAAACTGTAATCCTTTTTCTCAGTTATTGAATATCTATGTATAGGATTAAAAAAAATGGTTTACTGAAGGTTGTCATCACCAAGAAAGGGTGCATTTAATACGCTTTGTATAGTTCTTATCTTGTAAAATAAATTATTGTTTGATCATTTGGTAAACTTAGTCCCCAGTTTAGTATTGCCTTTTTGATACCTTTGTTCATGAGTTTCAACTGTTGGACTTTTAAAAAGTTACATGAATTACTTAAGCGACGTCCTTAGAGATACTAAGAAAATCTTTCATTTATTTTAGATGTTATATAACCTACTGTCGGATGCCTTAGCTTTACTCCTGTCCTCTTCAAAGGCAGTGCTATCTTGCTATTAATTCCTTTTGCTCATAATACAAATTCTTTACTTCAAACATTACAATGTACATTTATTAAATAATCTGAAGGAATTTAATAACTGGGTACAGAAAAGGTATTGAATAATTTGCTGTTTAAGAAACAGTCCTAAACTGCTTATGTGGTCAGTGGTGACATAAAGGGCAGTAGTTACTTATTACATAGCACATATAGTTCAATAAGTGATATCTATGAAAAAGTCATCATGCACAGATTCTGTCTTAATCTGTTTTTTCACACAATGCTAAGTAAACTTGAATTGCAGATAAATATCTTGTGGCTGAAAGAGTTGCTACTGCCATGCCAAGGTTCATTATAAAGTAGTGGATGAAGAGCAAGCTGTCAAATACTCTGCAATTTTAATCTCATTTCTGCTTTCGTTAGGATTCTTAGCTTCTCTTCATTCACCTTATACTTTCTCTATTACGTAACAGTTCTTGTAGTAATGTAATTAGAATGATACTTCTGAGTGTGCTATAGTTGTTACAGTTTCCCACTAGTGTGGACATCTTAATTGGAGTTGCTCTCCATCTGACACTGTTTTTTCTCCTTTCGTCTGTGCATTGGAATTTCTTCTGTAGCAATTGAAATCTGTCATATATGAAAAATCATTCAACTATATTAATGATGCAATTAAAATCCTTTATGCAGCACCTTGCTCCCTTTTTCTTCCCCCGTGTAAAAACTTGACAAAAGCTTCTGTTTAGTCGATACTGGTTTAGGATTGCCTCCAGGCTTTCATTACTCAGGCTTAAACCAACCACCTCATTTTATTCTACTTCTGTATGTATATGAACAGGGAACTCTTCAAGTTGAATTTCTAACAATACATACTTACTTTGTTCCCCTCCTGTTCTTTTGGTTTCAGGAGTTTCTAAATGCCCTCTGAGATACTGACGAAAAGTGAGACAAGCTATGAGTAATGAAAGAAATTGGGATATCCAGGGAGTGAGATTAGGCACTGGTGGTCTTAAAGACTAGCTGTAAGCCCTCTTGGTATTTATATCTCTCCTGAGAGGGAGTGAAAGGAACTGGAAGTCCTCTCTACTACTGCAACAGATGTTGTAGCATATTATCCCTTTCATAAACTTACACATCCCTTACATAAAATCCCCCTGATGCCTTAACAAGTGGGAAGTTGCTTCAAAGCATTCGTAATATAATGGGTATAAGTTGACCATAATTAGTCTTTTTGTTTTGTGCTAACATAGTGCTTTGAAATAACTGTTTTTCCATGCCCAGTGCATGGATGAACAGGATGAACATCATTTAAATGATGCTCATCCTGCCTGTTGTTGGCTTTTGTTTCGCTAGACTAAAGAGCGCTAAGGTTTTCTGTACTCTTAGCAATAAAGTCTTCTAGTATTCTTCCAGCATTGCGCTGGTTCTCATCTGTACTCTTCCTAGTTCCACCTCTTTCTTGAAGCTGGTAGGCCAGAATTAACACGCACTGTGCTGTGTGGGTGTTGCTAAGAGTAATAGTATGAATATTACTCATTTTCTAGGGAAGATTCTCTGTGGTACCAATGGGCATTCTAGTTGCCTTGTTGTAGTTGCATCTTTCCTCTCTCTTGCCCGTGGCTGCCTCATAGTGGTGGCTTTTCATCTTCAGACTACTGAAGTCTTTCCTTCCTCGTGTCCAGCAGGATAGAATTCTCCTCTTTTACCAGAAGGAAGCTTGGAAATATATGACTGTTCTCAAGGTCCTACAGTCCTGTGTTCTTACCCCACTTCATGTTCTCAATGCATAGCATGAATACATTCCTACATTTTGCTCAAAGATCATTAACAATACATTGAACAAATTGCCTTCAAGACCAGTGAGTAACTCCACCAGTATGCTTCCTGTAGGCTTACATTCTCTCTTTTCTCACTTAGTAAATTGTGTTACCTAACAATTCCTTTGCAAAATCTCATCTTCTCAGATTTACTTAATTATTGAGTTTCCCACGTGTCATCCCTGTGACGTAATTAATGTAATTAATACAGAAGTAGTACAGTAGATTTCATAAATAAATAATAATAATAAATAATAATAAATTTCATTAAATAAATAGAGAACGTCCTGCTGCTTCAACTTTGCAGAATTTGGACAATTTTTAGTAAGGTGGATGTGGATATCAGATTTATGAACAGGGTTTTTTTAGACCAATTTTGCAAATCTAATGTTTTCAGGACATTCATTGTTTGATTCCAACTTTTGATGTGTTGAGACAAAGAACTGGGTCTTTTTTATCTCACTTATACAATGTAAGAATGGATACAAGGGACATAAACTCTCAGTGTAGTTCCTTAAACGTCTCAAAACACAATGAGGGTAGTTTGTCTCCAGCTAACCTGAAATTGGACTGCCAGGATAGACTGTGTGACAGATAGAGAAACACAACCCCTGCACCTACAGGAGTGCTTTGAAAAGGGCCTAAAATACTAGCAGCAAAATATGTAGAAATACAACAGTCCTTTGTGGGCTGATAAATCGGTTAAGTCAACTGAATATTGACAGGGAATCAGGTTGGAATCGTTTTGATGTAGAAGGATATTCATTGAAAGTAATAATTGAGAATGTGGCATCTCTTTTCCTGTAGCATTTCTGCAACCTCTGAACATTATTACAGGGATGGTGAAGATCAGTGGCTAAAAGAAGCTTATATTTTGGACTGACTACAGGCTAGTCAATACGCATTCTTTTTAATGTACAAGGAATTGCCCAGAGTACTTTTCAGTTAAAAAAAGCCAGATGAGATGATTCTTTGTCTTACAAATATGAGAAGGCAAGCAGGTTTTGAAGTCTTAAACTAGGCCCGTAGCATATCTTCATTAAAACTTACTAAGTTTATCAAATGTAGTAGGAACAGAGAGAGATAATATGGCTCACCTGAACAGTTTACTTTGTATTCTGTGTGAGGCACAGTGAGGAATCTAAGAAACATGTATGAACCTTCTGTACAGAGAATGCCGTTTTTAACTGACTAAGCTCAATTTTCACAAAGCAGACAATACAACTCTTTCAAGGCTGTTTTCCTTCCTAAATGACTTCACTGCTTTTATCTAGACTTGGACGGAAGCTGATCTATGAGCAGAGGCTTAGTTTGGAAGATTTTAAGCTTCAAAATTTGAAACAAATGCAAATGTGAAATTGAAATAATAATGCAGCTGCTTCCATTTCTGCTATAATCTATGAAAATTACTGCCTTTTATAGGATCTACGTTGTGTACTAATATGTAATCTGAATATTATTTTTGCTGAAATTGAAATAGTCTCATATACTAACACACTGAGGAGCATAAATCTCCTCAGTTGGAAGAAGTAGAACACGTTTTGTAATGGTTGCTAACCTTTTAAAAACATGATATCCAGCATTTTTGAATGACTTCAGTTGTTGTTCCCTTTACTAGATATAATATCAGAGGAACAGCGATAGGTGATAGAATAATGAGGTAATTGATTCTTTTTTCCTCCCCCCCCCCACCCCTCTTATTATTTCTGTATAATGGATTTATCAGGTTCTTGGTTTTTGTATCTAACTGGCATTTTAAGAATTGCTATACTTCAAATGCTATGAATGATACTTAGCTGCATGTATTTGCATGGAAATGGAAAAGAAATGGCAGCATATACATTTAACAACATTAACATTTTTATTGCGTGCTGTAGAAATTAATGGAATTTGTAAAGCGTTCTGTTTGTGAAAGACAAAGACCTTTTTTATTAGGCTGCTGAGGAACGTGTTAACTTTGCATCTGCTTTGTCTGGCACTAGAGAACACCCAGTTCTGAAAATATAGAAGAATTTACATCTCTGTTTTTTTTTTTTTTTTTTTTTTTTTCCCCTGAACAAAGTGTAATTATCAAAGGTATACTTGATAATACGTATTTATTAAAAAAAAAAAAGTGCTATTTCCAAAAAAAGTGCTAAATATAATGAGGTTAAATGAAAAAGTCACTTGATCTCGTGTTCTTCTCTGAAATACTTCAGTGAATTCGTTACAAGAACATAGAAGGTTTGGGAAACTGCTTGGCCATGTGCCATAAGAGGGAGAAGTGTTCTAATGTGATTTAGTGCTAAAGCCTCGGGAAATAGAGGAAACATGGGGAAAAATAATGCTGAAGATGAAAAATAACGCGCTGTCTTTGTGTGGCTACAAAGGAAAAGATATGGGATGTTGTTTCATGGAATACTTAACCTGAGTCCTGTATCTTAAATGCTTAGGGGAAAATACCGTAGACACATATTCCTTTGCCTTATATTTCAAACTTAGCTGTAATTGAAATACATAAATTTAACACAACAATATCCATAAGGGTTCAGGAGTCTGTGTTCTTTTTGCTGTAGTGTACCTAACTTTCGCAATAGGTATTCTTTCCGTATTAAACATATCCACCGTGGAGTTTTTAGCTCTTCAGTAATGCCCAGAAGATAGATTTTGCTTGCTATAAATGTGATATAAAAATGATTTGTTCCCCTTAGAATTTTTTTTTCAGTATACTTTTCTCTGATTTCATTTGTAATATATCAGAATTTCTGAAAAATGAAAATTTAGAAAGGTTTGCATGTAAGGAGAATTGAAATACTGGTTGTGTAGAGGGCGAGGGAATGACTTAGGGAGGCATTTGGGTAAACATTTTGTTTTATACGATCAGCAGTAAAATACATTTTTGCCTTTAGGATGTCAGTGGGCTGTTAGCATGACAGTTTTGCTGCTGTTTCCGAACCTTCCCAATGCTTGATATTTGACAGCAGTAGTAAATCTCTTTCATAGCATCAGAGGCTTCCATAGGACTATGGGTATTTGGTAATTAAAATCAGAAACACGATCGAATATTGATATTCAGGAAAGGGGTCTGTTTTAATATAGTTTAATAATTGGTCACCTTCCTGAGCTAGATTTGACTTTGCTGATGGCAACTTATTTGTAAAGAGACATAGTGGGAATTCTTGGGCAAGAAAATGGTAGTGGGCAGGTGGATTTGTCTACATGGTCAATGAAGAACTGACCGCAGGACATCAGAGAAGCTGTTTCTGAGGTAATGGTAATAAGCCTTAGGTTCCCTGTGTTTGATTTGGATAGGAAAAATAGTTTAAATGAGAAGATGGCAACAACAACAAAAAAAGCTTCAAACAGCAGAAAAGAAGGAAGCAGCGTTCCTGGTAGCAAAACCAGACAACGTTTGGCTGCAGTTTGGCAGTGAATTTGGAAACCCTAAAAGGCAAAGATCCTTAGTACTGGAGGATTCTGTGCTGTTTTAGTTGAGTAATCAGAGCTGAGACAGGAAGAGTGTAGGAAAGGAAGGAAGTACACCTGAGCTCCATAACCAGCTGATACAGCTGAACTTGGGAGATGGTCAGTTTGCAGTAATGATGTTGGAAAGAAGCAGGGTTATCGAGGATACCCAATAAATTTTGTAACAGCCACTGCACGTGGGCCTCTAATCGTTTGTAGCTGAATTCCTAGAGATTGTTTGCAGATTCAGCTGATGGTTAATTGTGATGTTAGGTTTTCCTTCTTCTGAGAAACACAGAAGAGTGACTTTCAAGATAATTTTAACAGATCAGCATAGTTGTTTTAAAACATGCTGCAGGGTTAATTAGACAGAACATCTTGAGTAACATGGCCTGGGAGCTAGGGTCTCCAGTTCTCAAAAAATGTATTTTCAAGAGGAATGATGTTTTACTTGTAAGAGAAATAATGTGCTTTAATAATGAGCTGCTTATTAGATTGTATATATATATATTTCTGAACTCCTTATTAGATGTCAGAATTCCTAAACGTAAAGAGAATGTCTGATGTGACAAAAACTTTTCTTTTGAAAAGTTTCTTAGCTTATAAGTTTGCATCTTTTCCATTTTTCTGGCTGTATAATTGAAAGAATATAATGGTTACACTTGTGAATGCCTATTCAATTCATGTAGGTCTTAATTTAAATGTGCTTTTGATCATTGATATTTGTTACAGTCAACTTTGAATACTTGAATCGCGCTGATTGTAAGGGGCAAAACTGTGCTCATCAACACTTCACGCACCTATTTTATAAGGTATTACACAAAGGTAGCACAAGATAAAGCTTTTTTTTTTTTTTACCATATACCTTCAGATAAGATGGTAGTACTGAATTATTCTGAAATCAGAGCATTACCTACAGTTTGAGGATATAACTATAAGGACTGCTCTGAAAGTAATGCCTCCTATTCTAATATGTTGGCACTCAGCGTCAGAGGTGGATGTTATGGCAGACGAGACTGAACCTTCCCAACAGCATTCCATTACGTGTTGTTGCTGTGTGACAGATGGCAGCAAGGGCCAGTCTGACAAAACGGCGTCTGACATGGAGGTGTGTATGGAGCAGAGGTGTGTCATTGAATTCTTCTATGCATCAACATTCATTGACACTTGTTGAACGTTCCTGGAGATCAAACAGTGGGTATGAGCACGGTGAGGTGGTGGGTGGTGCGTTTCAGTGGTGGGAGACGGAGACATCAGAGACAAGTCACATTCTGGACAGCCTTGCACAGTTGTCAGTTGGAAACAATGGTGGCAATGTTGGAATATCACAAAGGTTGTGCCAGGTGTGTCGCACAAATGCTCACACAGGAACAGAAGGAACACTGTATGGAAGTTTATCAGGAGCTATTGAACCAATCTGAGGCTGAAGGTGACAGTTTCATGGATTGCATCATTGCCAGTAATGAGATTTGTTGTCACCGCTACAAGCCAGAGTCAAAACAACAGCCCATGGAGTGGTGATGTATGAAGAAAAAGCTCAAGACAGCCCTCGGGCAGTAAAGTGATACACATTTTTTGGGATAGGAAAGGAATGATCTTTCTGGATTTCCTGGAGCCTGGATAAACCATCCACTCTGACCGCTATGTTGTGCCACTGACTAAACACAAGGCTTGTACTGCTATAATTAGGCCAGAGAAGGGGACAACCTTTTTCTTGCAATACAATGATTCCAGGCCTTATACCAGTCTGAGGACCGTGGAGCACACTATCAGTCTCAGCTGGACTGTCCTACCATGCCTACTGTATAGTCCAGATTTGGCATCTTCTGTCTTCCATCTGTTTGGGCCAATGAAAGGTGGACTGTGTGGGCAACATTTGCCTAACAACAGCGTCATCATAGCAGCTGTGAAACATTAGATCACCTCTGCAAGTGTGGATATTTATGAGTGCGGCATGCAGGCTCTTTTTCATTGCTGGTGAATGACCAGCTAATGGTGGTGCCTGTTGAGAAGAAGTGTTTTGTAGCTGAGAATTTGCTCTATCAAGTAGTCTTATTGTGCTCTTCATAGTTGTTGCAGTTTCCATGGAAATAAATAGGAGGCATTACTTTCAGGGTGACTAACAGAAAGCAATGATCAGTCTCATCAGCATTACAAGACGTAACATTTTCTGTTCCATAAAATTAATGACAATAATACCTTGTATCCAAAAGTTTTCATACATCTTTAGTATCTGATGCCAGAATATGAGTAAATAGCTTGGTTTTAGCAGTTGATGGAGCTGCCTGAAGAATATTGACACAACATGTATAAGTTTCAACATCTGGAGATTTATGCTTGGAAGAACGTGCAGTTTGAATGAGAAGCAGCAGCTTACAGTCAGGCAAACTTCAGAAGAGAAAAGAATTGCACAGCACCCTTCGCTACCTCCCAATGGTCTGTATCATTAGGCTACTGTCTAACTTTATGTTGCAATGGATAGGAATTGCTTATCACAAATATGAATTAAAAACCCAGGAACAATATGTTTTTACTTGTTTTCTTAATTGGTGTTTGTTAGTGAGGCTTAGAAATGCACAGAAAATCTTTAGTTATGGAGAAAAAACACCTCTGTGAGAGAAACCTGTTTTCCTGTGATGTACTTAGTTCTGAAATAGCGTTAGATTGTGCTCATATTTATCTTTAGTGGAGAAGACTTGCCTCTGCCAAGCTCCTGCTTATAGCAGCATGTTACTGGAATGTGCGATAACAGTTATAGCCACATGTGCTTGGCTGTAGTCTCCATGCTGAAGGTAGTCATTGACTTTATTAGATAACTTTACCAAGGGGAGGTCATGCTCAGCCAGCCTGGTAGTCTTCAATGACGTTGTCACTGGCTGAGTGGATGGGGGGAGAGCAGTGGATGTAGAGTACTTGATTTCAGCAAGGCATTTGATACTGTCTCCCACAACATCCTTATAACAAAGCTGAGGAAGTGTGGTATAGATGAGTGGACAGTGAGGAGCGTTGAGAACTGGCTGACTGGCAGAGCACAGAGGGTTGTCGTTGGCAGTGCAGAGTCTGGTTGGAGACCTGTAACTAGCGGTGTTCCCCAGGGGTCAGTGCTGGGTCTGGTCTTGTTCAACATCTTCATCAATGACCTTGATGAGGGGATAGTGGCCACCCTCAGCAAGTTTGCTGATGATACGAAGTTGGGAGGATTGGCTGACACACCTGAAGGCTGTGCTGCCATTCAGCAAGACCTGGACAGGCTGGAGAGCTGGGCGGTAAGAAACCAGATGAGGTTTAACAAAAGCAAGTGTAGAGTCTTGCACCTGGGGAGAAATAATTGCATGCACCAGTACAGGCTGGGGGATGACCTGCTGGAGAGGAGCTCTGCAGAGAGGGACCTGGGCATCCTGGTGGATGACAGGTTGGCCATGAGCCAGCAGTGTGCCCTTGTGGCCAAAAGGCCAATGGCATTCTGGGGTGCATTAAACGGCATTCTGGTGCATGGCCAGCAGGTCGAGGGAGGTGATCCTCCTCCTCTACTCTGCCCTGGTAAGGCCTCATCTGGAGTACTGTGTCCAGTTCTGGGCTCCCCAGTACAAAAAAGACAGGGATCTCTTGGAAAGAGTCCAGCAGAGGGCCACAAAGATGGTGAAGGGCCTGGAGCATCTCCCCTATGAAGAAAGGCTAAGTGAACTGAGTCTGTTTAGCCTTGAGAAAAGAAGACTGAGAGGGGACCTGATCCAGGTCTATAAATATCTAAGGTGTGGGGGGCAAAGTGGCAAGGCCACTTCAGCAGTGTGTGGAGACCGGACAAGGGGAAACAGCCAGAAACAGGAGCATAGGAAGTTCCGCACAAATGTGTTCAAGAACTTCTTTACGGTGAGGGTGACGGAGCACTGGAACAGGCTGCCCAGGGGGGTTGTGGAGTCTCCTTCTCTGGAGATATTCAAGACCCGCCTGGATGCCTACCTGTGCGACCTGCTGTAGGGAACCTGCTTTGGCAGGGGGGTTGGACTCGATGATCTCTGGAGGTCCCTTCCAACCCCTACGATTCTGTGATTATGTGAACTTAAGGATGAGTCTGATTTTAAAAATGCATGATTTTGAAGAGCCTTGATGTTTTTTGTAATGGTCTGCATTAGGGGAATTTAGATGGGGATATGGATTTTCATAGGAATGCTTAGACAAAAGAAAATAAATCAAGGAACTACTTTGGAAAACTGGTTAGTTATTTAACACAATCTTCTGATCTCAAAACTTCTTAGATGCAATCTAGCAAGCAGCTCTTTTGAAAGATATGGATACATTTCCTGCTTTGTCAAACCTAACGATGTTTAACTTTTCAACTTCTCTGCTGCTTCTCGTTTCGTTAGCTAATTAATACACCGCATCCCAAAATCCAAATGGGCATCACAGTAAGCAAAAGCTGTAAGACTAGTAGGCACGGTCTTGAAATCAAGAAGGGTCTTACTGTGATGAGTAGCCGTGCTGTTTCTGAAGCCTTGTGGTCATTGATGTGGTTGATAACAATAGTTATTTCCTTTAATTTCTCTCAGAAACAACTTCATTGTAAACACAGCTGCAAAGCTAAATGTCTGTGAATAATTGTTTAAGGTTTCTGCAAGTAGTTTACGTAGTTTATCATGTGCTGCTCATCTTTTCCATCACATAGAATAATTAACGATCACAGCATACTTATTTAGTATTAGTGTATGAAGGTGGAACTAGAAAATGCCCAAATATGAGATGAGAGGAGGTAGAAAACTCTCACAAAGGAAACAGAAGTAGTCCATTTTATGGAATTTTTCCAGACAAGTTTCCAGTAGGTGAGTTAGCCCACTGTTGGGTGGATCTGTTGATTAATACTTATAAATCTCCTCTAATTTCTATTAAAAAAAAAAAAAAAAAAGTATTAAAATATCCTTAGAAAGTTTAGCCACATTAGAAGACTTGTCTTAGTTTGATGGTTTTATATAAATATATATATATTCTGTATTAATTATTGAGCATTTGGATTAATTTTTGACTTTGTCTAGCTGTAGGATAACAAATTACCTTAACTTTATTGTCCAGCTTCCTCCTATGACAAAAACGAAACAAAAGTGTGTGGACCATTGGTAGAGAGACTTATGAGATAGAGTTTTCTGGATTTTTTTTTCTGGGAAAGACTCCTGTTGCAGGAATCCGGAATCAGCAGTTAAAACACCACCACATAACTTACGGCCTAATTCAGGCTATTAGCCTTTGCACAGCAGCATACTAAAGGTTACACATGTTCAATTCTGGATCAGTTTAGTTTTCAGGATCCTGTATATTTCTAGTACAGTTTGATTCCTTGCTTTCTTGCTAAAGTCTGTACCTACTTCTCCCAGGGGAATGATGTTCTTGCTGGTATATGTTCAGGACCTCAAAGCTAATAGCAACCCTGATAAAGAATGAAAGAAGAGCTGGGTACAGGTGATGAGTTTGGTTAGTTTGGCTATAACTGGAATTATAGGGATGTACAAACTTAGGGCTAAAGAGGAGAAACATTGCACCAGGGTCTTTTCACATCTTAGCTAAGAAGTAGTTTCCTGGAACTAAATAGTCGCAAAACAGAATATATCACTTGACTAATTTTTCTTTGTTATTCCAGGTAGACTTCTGCTGTAGGTCCACTGCTAACATAGAGATAGTTTCTACTGTAAATTGTTTCAAATCACTTCCGTCCTTAGTAGGACCATTTTAAAAAGATGTTTGAGCCTTGTCATGTGGAAATAACAAAGAGAAAAATACTGCATGAAATTTGAGAGGAAAAAAAAACCATGAGAAGCCACAAACAAATCACGCTGGAAGGCACACTGGATCCTTAATAGCTTTTTGCATTTTTAAATGTCTGTATTAGCATTGATTTTTCACTTCAGAGTTTTGCTACCTCATTGTGTTTGGAGGTTATCTCTAGCACTTCGTAAAAAAAGCACGTGAATTTTGCCGACACCTGATGTTTGTACTTCAGAGAGGCAATGAAATGTTGCATCACTTGACAGTCCACCGTCTTGCATGCTGTTCTTGCTCTAAGCCAGGATGGATATCTTTAAAAGTCTGCAGTTTTACATTCGGAATAGCGTTGGTGTTTGTACCAAACTTATGGAGAGTGTGTTTGAGTGCCTAATTATTATCTTATAGCCCTGTTTTGATAGCCCATTTCAGTGTTCAGAAATGGTCTTTCAGTACTATTCTCTTTGTGTGCTATTTGTAGACGATCTGCTGTTGCCCGCATTCAGGAGCTCTTCAGGAGGAGGAAAGAAAGGAAAGAAATGGAAGAGTTGGAGACCTTGAACATTAGACGTCCTTTAATAAAGATGGTTTATAAAGGTCATCGGAACTCCCGAACAATGGTACAAATGCTTTGCTTGCTTTTGGAGCCATAGGTTTTTGTATGGAGTGAATTAGTGTGGGTGCTACATTGATAAGCTTTCCAAAAAAGGATGTTGTAAGCATTTCCACTTGTATATTCAGCCAAAAGTCATACAGTTTTCTAAATGAAAATGAAAATCAGCATGGCTTGTAAGTCACCGTGTTAGACTATCAAGTTTTCAGCAGTTTGATTTTCTCCTTAATTTCCTTTGAAGTCTCGGGTGTTTATCTGTCAGCTGTGGCTACCTTCAAAATCATTATTGGATCCTCACTCTCCCTTCCAAGCTCTTTAAAGGGAAATTAATGATTAAATTTTGAAGAGATTGGAAGGGAGAGTGAGAATTCAGTAATTTTGAAGAGCTTGGAAAGGAAAAGCAAGGATTCGGTAATAATTGTAAAGAGACTTGACATATTTGAATTTGAAAAAAGGAAATACTGCTAGTTATTAATCTTACTATCAATACTAAGTGCCCTGCCTTTTTCATATAAAGTGCACATTTTGAGGGAAAATACAGCTACTGTTTTTAAAACAGCGGTGCATGAAAAACAAATGCTGTCTTCCTTGCTGTTTCTTTTTGTCTTTTTTTCAGTACTTTGAAGATGTTCTCAATGCTAGGTAGTGCTTTGTAGAAGTAGTAAGGTGTCTTGTTCTGAAGATGATCTGAGGAGTAGTCCCTCTTCCTCCAAGAGCAGTTTTCTGGAGTTTAAATTGAAAGGCCTTGATTACACTGGGGGGAAATTCCCTCAATGAGTGCATATTTCAGTAAGCATAAAACAATAAAGCCTAGAATAAATTGGATTAATGGCAAGATCTTGCATTGTGTTTATCAAAATAATTTTAATTACTCAAAAATGCATTAGTTTGGAAGTCGGATCACCGAGCGCTTAGTTCAGAGATATTAAGACTAAGCTTTCCTAAGTGGTCTTAATTTAGTCCCCATCTGTGTTGCACAGATTATTCCATGCATGTTGTTATTTAGCTTCTGTGGAATTTGGTTTGGTGTTTTAGCTTCAGTTTTACACGAGCACCTCTGACAAGGAATGCATACGGTAGAAGACTGACATGTTTGTTTCTGTGGTGGCAAACATCATTTTGTGTGGTTTTTTTCCTGATGGACTCCCTCCATCCTGCAAGAAGAAAGCTGGTTTCCATTTCAAATTTGTGATGGAGACAGTTTAGAGAACACACTTTCTATACACTTTCTCTGTTTCCTACGCACTTCAGCTACCCAGGGGTAAAATTGTCTTGTCAATTACGTGCATCTGTTATATTGATCATACATATATAAGAGAAACGAACTAAAGTCAGGCATGGAGATTGGTTGATTTGGGTGCTTTCTGACTTTTGAGAGTTTAATTTGGCAATCTTAATAAAAATTTTTAATGATCATATTTTGTGCAAGTCCTAGATTTGTTAGAAAGCAATAGCAGCAGCGTGTGATGGTAAGGGCTTGGGGGGTGGGATTTCTTGTTTCTTTGTTAGGCTGCAGTTGGACTGGATGATCTTTGAGGTCCCTTCCAACCTGAGCAATTCTATGATTCTACCTGTTCAGGGAAGGAATGATCTTGTGAGCCCAAACTCTACTTCTTTCTCTTCAGAATTTGTCTTTTGCCGTGTACCTCCAGTCCTGTTTCTTTGGTCTCTTTCTTACTAATTTTCCCTCCTGTTCTAGTCACCTCTTTTCGTATATTTGCCGTTCTTCCTCTCATTTTACTCACCCCAAGTCCCAGATTCCCGTTTGAAAAAGTTAACTTGAAAGAGATTCTGTTGTTCAGTAGAACATGCGTATGCAACTGAGAAGCAGATGACGGGTTGCGTATGCATGCAGCAGTAGTTCGAAAGCACAAAATATTTGAATTGTGAATTTGAAATCTGTCGCTTTATGTGATGCTAAAATGAAGTCATTTGAAAATTGGAAATGTAAAATAAACAGATGCTTAAGAGAATACAAAGAAAGAAGGAATGACTGAGAATAAAATAAGGTTATTTATCATTGTGGACGTTTTGGATGCACTTGTATGTAACAGAACAGTAAAAAGACGAGACCTAAGACAAAAACTGCAGAAAGATGAAAATGTTGGAAACGCATCCTAGACTACAGATTCCAGAAATGCCATTTTCTTGGCTTATTTTTAGCCAGAGGGATGATATTACTGCACTGACTGCATCATAGGAACATACTCTATAGACAAAGACCTAGCAAGATCCCAAGCCTGAAATTTGATAGTAGATGTATTTAATGCTGGAAATATGGTGCATATTTTTAACAGTGGTAATGGTTCAGCTTACTTAGTATGGTTCTTTGTCATGGCTTTTTTAAAATCAGCATAGCTGGGGCAAGGCACAGAACAAGGCTGTGTATCTGTCCTTTCCTCCAGTGCATTTTTCTGGAAAAGCTATGCAAAAAGAAAGGATGAAGGCACTGCCTACTTGGGAGCTTTATAGTGATGTGTTACCTGGAAAGCAATCCCATAGTAGGATTCTGTGCAAATGGCCTTTTGCCTTCTTTCATACTCAGGTTTCTATCTGTTTTCTATGAGATATTCTTAAATATTAAAAATTAAGAAATTATTTTGTGCTCTACTTCAAGCATTGGACATCATCCGTGTGAACTCTGAAAGCTGCTCTACGGGAAGTTTCTGTTCATATATCTCTTCCCAGCATATGTCCATTTGAAAAAGTTAGTACACTTTGAGCTTGAGAACTGTTTAAAAAGTGTAATCTTTTGTGTAGGTTTACATTTTAAAACTGCCGCCCAAATATCAGATTATCATGAAGCTTTCAGCTCATGCATTGTGTCTGAGTTTGACTGCTCTTGAAGAAGCATCCCTTCTCCCTCTGCCATCCCATCTAACCGCCTGCGAAGGACATGGAAGGTGGGGAGTGAGAAAGATAATGCTGCCTAACCTGTTCTTCAGGTGGTTTAACAATGGTTACTGTGACATCCTACTTTGTGTAAAATCAGAAGTGTTTTTGAAGATTACAACCCTTAGTGAAGGAAGTGACCCATTCTTGTTTGCTTAGACCAATCAATGTCATTTGGATTACAGATGTTCAGGCAGTGAAGGCGAGAGAGAAAGGCCTTGGCACGGAAAGATTATTCTGCATTTAACAAACATAGTTGTTTCTTGAAAATTATTCTGAGTTTCTGTTTTGGGAGTTCAGAAGTTAAGTAAGCCACGTTCTTTTAGGCTGTAGTCATTATTGTGTCGTGAATGTTACAGGTGTGTAGTAACAACAGCATTGCATTTCAAGGAAATGCACATCTGATGCATCTAAGGAGGCCATTTGTTCCTGGCCTGCAATTTCTCTGTTGTTTACACAACCATTTTCACTGCAGCGTTACTGTTTCATGGGGCTAGTTCAGCTACATTAGTTCCAGAACTCATAATTAATAATTTAATAATTACTGTACAGGTAATTATTTACAAACAATATTTTAAAAATAAAAATAATATTAGTCTAACATAAATAGTTACATGAATCAATATAAAATAAATATAACTGGTATGTATAAACAATTATTAGATGATACATTATTTTATAATCTGATAACCATACTATGTTTTCAGGGAAGGGATGGGGACGAAGAAGAGAATCATAGAATCACAGAATGGCCTGGGTTGAAAAGGACCACAAAGATCATCCAGTTTCAACCCCTCTGCGGTGTGCAGGGTTGCCAACCACCAGACAAGGCTGCCCAGAGCCACATCCAACCTGGCCATGAAGGTGGTTCAGATTGATCATCTTCTCACTCGTCTCCCAGGAAATTTTGCAAGTCAGATATGAGTTAAGTTAGCTGTCTTGTCATTGGCTGTATTTGCTCTTGTCCTTAATTCTCAGAACCAAGGAGAGGACAGCCTAGCCATTTCAAAGGGGAAGATGGTGACCTCACTAGAAAAGTGGTCACATCATTGTTAGCAAATCATATCCAGAACAGTGTTGATGAGACTAAGAATATTTATGGAATTTGATGTACAAATTCCTCCTGAATTATAGCGCTTCACACCAGGAAAAAGGGAAATGGGAGATATAGTACATTACTGCATTGTATACTAGGTGTAGCATACATAGGCATGTTTAGGTGATTGTGAAGCTCTGCAACAAACCGTATGGTTACAGTGAGAAGTGTCTGGCTTCCTGGAAGCGTTCTCAGGGCCTTGGCTCTTCCTACAGTATACTTCAGTAAGTGGCACATTTAGCCCGCTTGTGTTTACTTACAAATGTGCACCCTTTAAGTCACATTGCGGTATTATTTAATTCCTTCCTATTTTTTTTCTGATTTTTGAGGAATTTCTGAGTAAGTTTTGCATCTTTCAAGTAAAATTATCAATCTTATTGTCAGAGGTGTAGAATTTCCTCCTTCAAATGTATAGTTTTCCAGCAAGCACATAAAAAAATCCTTCCTGACTGTTTTAACTACAGGCAGTTATTACTGAGGCTCAAACTAACCAATTATTATTTTTGACAACTAAGCAACTTAAAAATAAATAAAGTTTGCTTGATATTAATCCAACCACTGCAAAGTAAAATGCCCTGAATTGGTCCAAAATGCTAGAGTGATTTTCAGTATGAACTGCAGGCCCTCACTGAACATGCCACCTATAAATTTATGTACAGCAACGTGTGTTTAAATAAAAAAGATAATAATAAATTTGGATATTATTACAAGCACTTTTCACTGATAGCATGCAAGAACTCCTGATATCTGACAAATGTTAGTCATATCACTTTAAACATTTCACAAGGATGTCTGCATACCCTAACAAAACAACTGTGTAGGAACAATATGGAACTGAATGCCTCATCCCTGTGTTTAAAAAAAAAAAAGTAGTAATAAAGTGAAACTATGATGTTACTTATTGTAATATTATGGTATTGGAGCCTACAAACAGGAGGGGAGGCAACTCTTTGAAAGGGTAGATAATGGCAGGACAAGGGGAAATGGTTTTAAGTTGAAGGAGGGAAGATTTAGGTTGGATGTCAGGGGGAAGTTCTTTACTGTGAGAGGTGAGGTGCTGGCACAGGCTGCCCAGAGAGGTTGTGGATGCCCCATCCCTGGAGGTGTTCAAGGCCAGATTGGATGGGGCCCTGGGCAGCTTGGTCTATATTAAATAGGGAGGTGGGTGGCCCTCCCTGTGGCAGGGGGATTGGAGATTCATCATCCTTGAGGTCCCTTCCAACCTGGGCCGTTCTGTGATTCTGTGATACTGGTTCCACTTGCAGGGAGAGATGCTTCTACTTTCATCTACTTAAGTAGACTTAGTTCCCAAAAGGTGATTCGTGCACCCATCTTATCACTCTGCAAACTAACAAATCTTCTGTCATTCTCTGTAGACCTTCAGCTATAATGTAGCATCTCTTATTTATTTCCAATCTGCTGAGTCTGTCCCAGTTCCTCTCCTTTATTAGTTAGCAGCCCGTTTGCTCTGGAGATCTGCAACCTTCTAAATTTTCTTTTTTTGATTGTTTTTCTGTAAATGTTTCATTTAAATTTCCTTAGGTGCTCTTTCTCCATTAGCAGAGCTCTAAATTCAGATGCAGTGGTACTGTAGAAATCTTGTGTTTCTAAAACTGGTCTTGTAAAGTAATTGTGTTTGCTTTTTATTACAGATAAAGGAAGCCAATTTTTGGGGATCTAACTTTGTCATGAGTGGTTCAGACTGTGGCCATATTTTTATATGGGATCGCCATACTGCTGAACACCTCATGCTGCTGGAAGCTGATAATCATGTGGTAAACTGTCTTCAGCCTCATCCATTTGACCCAAGTAAGATAGTCACTTTCCACAGACTATATATTCAAGTTATCTGTATTTCTCAAAACTCAATCTTTAATTCTTTGTGTAATACTATGTTTTAATGATAGATTTTCATTAAATTCTTGTTCGTTTTTCCCAGTATAAGTTAGAGAATACTGCTTTTAATTTGGTCTTGGGCTAATGACTTTGGCCTCGTTCAGTAACTTACTGGAATGAAAATATTACTGGCATAGTATATATAGAAAGCTGAGATGGAGTAAATGCTATCTCCATCTCCTGTTCCCCCTCCAGATGCATTGTTTTCCATGACACTTAGTTTTCACAGTAAGGAGTGAAATGTGGGGGTCACTAAAGTGTTGCCAACACTCTAGGACGTGATACTTGAATCTGGTCTCTACTTGCTCTGTTTGATAACTGAGTGTAATGCATTCAAACTCAGTGGCACTGCGAGATTAGAAAAACAAATAAAATTCATAGGAATTCTATCAGTTTGTATTTAGCGGGGAATATTTATAGAAAAGATGAACCAAAGTGGCAGAAGGAATCGGGTGTCATCTGACACGTGGATGAAAAATCTGAACCATTCTGCAACTTCTGACACAGCCAAAGAAAGCATTTGTGTTATTTCTTCTCTTCATAGCCTGCATGGCTGTAGAAAAATAGTCAACTATAAATACATAAGGTTAAAATAGTAGCAGAAGAGCTTGGATTTTTTTCTGAAGAATCCCACTGAATTATAGGGTTGTTAGTCCTGTGCAGATTTCCAGTTACTGAGATCTTTCTGTGGCAGTTTTATTCTCATAGAGTTTTTGAACAGTGAGCTGGATGATGTACTAGAATGTTGTTTCACATATTATAGAAGTGTTCGTGCTTCATATTTGGTGTTATCTTGCTTCTGTCTAATGACATATTTCATTGATAATTTCTATTACTTACTTACAGTTCTGGCCTCTTCGGGAATTGACTATGATATAAAAATCTGGTCACCATTGGAAGAATCCAGGATTTTTAACAGAAAACTTGCAGATGAGGTAAGAACCTTCCCTCCATTTCTGAGTTATGTTGCATCTTCCGATTCTACAGAAGTCTTCGCTGCAAATAACAGATACTGAATAAGCAGAATTATCTAATGTTAAAAAAAAAAAAGCGAGTACAATTAAAAAGCTGTTCTTTATGGCAGCTGACTTTCATGTTAGCACACAGATTCACTTTGAATTTCATTAACACTCCTAGAAAGTATATGATAGAATATGAAAATATGATAATAAATCGGTTCAAGAAAAGCTGGAAAAAGTATGAACAGACAAATAGAGAAGGAAAACTGAAGGAATTAGAAACAAAGGCACCAATTGTCTATAAACAAACTAACTGAAGGAAACACAATGATATACAGAGGAGCAAGGAGCAGAAAAATCAATCCTATTTAATATTCTGTGACATTAAAAGGAGTTAAATTAAGATTGCAAATCAGAACCTTAATGGAATAACATGACTTATTAAAATGTTGGGGTTTTTTTTAGCACAATCACTTGGACAGAAGGGTTATACTGGCCTGTATTTGTATTTATTTCTCTCTATTAGAGCCATATCTATTTAAAAACAAAAAAATAAGAACAACAGCACAGCAGCACAACAGCCCTTAGCTACAACCCCTTTAAAAACAGGCAACCATCCCTGTGTGAGTTTTGAACCTTTGCCTTTATTTTAGAGAAGTAGCACTGGGTGATGAGATACTTAAGTGTTGATTGTGCGATAGTTTAAATGATGAAATACTTGGGAGTCTTCAGGGTTTATAGGTATCTATTGCTAAACATAAATGTGTGCTAAAAGTAGTTACCGGATTGATACTTTTGAAAGAGATTTAAAAAAAATGGCAACAATGTCTTCTGAGTTTGTTTTTTTGGGGCGTGGTCAGCGGTACAGAATGCCTGGTAAGCAGATGATGGCAGAAGAGAAGGGGGTCTCTGACTCCTCTGGGAGGAGGTCACTGCCGACATTTGCAAGAACATTTTCTTTAGAAGAGGGGCAGGCTTAAGATGGAGTCTTGGGAAAAAAAGAGAAATGCGTTATTTAGCTGCCTAACAGCAGCTGTTCTGCAAGGATGGACTGAATAATGGTCAGAAGTTCTCCCCACAGGGAAATTCACATGCTTTGCGATACCAGGAAATGTGATCTGAGAGATGGGTGGAGGTACTGAATTAGAATTTAGTGGCAAAGCAATAGGGATGGCAGGGAGCTACCTTGAGCAAGAAAGGAGGCAGAAGTAAAAGTGCTTGTTAGTGGAGTTTTTTTCCTTGAAACCAAGAGAATGGGAGGTGGCTATTTCGAGTTATTAGAAAGCGGTAGATCTGTTCAGAAGGAATTATGGAGCTGAAGAATGTTCCTGAACTGGAATAGAAGAATTGCTTGTGTTCCTTGGATTTTTGCCAGAAGTTTCAAGCAGCATGAAGGTAGGAGTTCAGGGTAACCTCATCTCTTTTCCTTCCCACATTCTTGGCCAGTGCTGGTGCTAGAACTTTGTTTTCTGCGATAGTTGCCATCTGTAACAGCACTTTCATGAGTCCTCCCTATTTCATGCAAGATCTCATTTCTGAAAGTTTTTCTTAGCTGCCTGTCTCAGTATCTACCATGGGCATCAGCAACAGAGTGATGACCTTAATGAAATACTCTTTAGGTAGACTAACAGGTATCTGTAGGCAGAGTCCACTGTCTTACGTTTCTTACCACATACAATTGGTATAACTGTATTTATTAGTAATTATTAAAATAATTCTCACTTCATGCAATTTTGGGTGCAGTAATTGTGTAGAAACTTTGCATCATCAAACTAATACTGATACAATTTTGTTTGTATTTATAGTTACGCTTTTTTTTCTCCTTCACTGCTTCTAGGTTATAACACGTAATGAGTTAATGCTGGAAGAAACCAGAAACACTATTACTGTTCCAGCATCTTTCATGTTACGAATGTTGGCATCTTTGAATCACATAAGAGCAGGTGAGAGACTTCTTTAGGACTTGACCACCACATTGAGTTACAAAATAGCAGATGGGTTGGGGTACCATCAAGATCTTCAGTTCTATCTGCCTACATTTGAGATCCACGCAAAGGTTCAAGGCTTCTTCATTGGTGTCTTGATAGAGAATTGCTTCTGTGGCGTGTGACTTGCAGCATTTTGCAGCTGGGATTTTTTTGTTTGTTTCTTTGTTTAACCTCAAAGAGCAAGAAAATGACACAATATATTTTAAATGTTCATGAAAGGTGGGTCCTGCTTGACCGCCCCGATCTCCTTCTGTAACAAGATGACCTGCCTGGTAGATGATGGAAAGGCTGTTAATGTAGTCTCCCTAGACTTCAGCAAAGCTTTTGACACTGTCTTCCACAGTATTTTCATGGAGAAGCTGGCCACCCATGGCCTGGACAGGTACACTCTTTGCTGGGTGGATGGCTGCACCCAGAGCGTGGTGGTGAATGGAGTTAAATCCAGTTGGTGTACAGTCATCAGTGGTGTTCCCCAGGGGTTGGTATTGGGGCCGGTCCTGTTTGATATCTTTATTGATGAACTGAATGAGGGAGTTGAGTGCACCTTTAGTAAGGTTGCAGATGTCACCAAGTTGTGGGGAAATGTCGATCTCCCTGCAAGTAATAAGGCCCGTCAGAGGGATCTGGACAGGCTGGATCACTGGGCTGAGGCCAATGGGATGACATTCAACAAGACCAAGTGTTGGGTCCTGCACTTTGGTCACATGCAACACTACAGGCTTGGGGCAGAGTGTCTGGAAAGCTGCACAGAGGAAAAGGATCTGAGGGTGTTGGTCAATAACGTGAGCCAGCAGTGTGCCCAGGTGGCCAAGAACACCAGTGGCATCCTGGCCTGTATCAGAAATAGTGTTTTCAGCAGGAGCAAGGAGGTGATTGTCCCTTTACTCAGCACCATTGAGGCCACACCTTGAGTACTGTGTTCAGCTTTGAGCCCCTCAGTACAAGAAAGACATCATGAGCCCCTCAGTACGAGAAAGACATTGAGGCTCTGGAGCATGTCCAGACAAGGATGACAAAGCTGAGAAGGGTCTGGAGCACAAGTCTTATGAGGATTGGCTGAGGGAACTGGGATTGTTTTGTCTGGAGAAGAGGATGCTCAGAGGAGACCCAGCACTGGCTAGCAGAGTAGCAGCCTCGTATTGATGAAGCAGGAGGGAAGCTCTGCCTGGAAGCAATCGCTGCTCCTCTTTCACCTCCTACTTATCTGTGAAGATAAGTAGAGGAGAAGAAGATAAAAGAAGAGGAAAGCCACTATCCAGGCCAATGGCGTGCTTTACTTCTGCTGTAAATGTTTTTGTTTTTGGGGGGTTGTTGTTTGTTTTGGTTTTTGTTGTTGTTGTTGTTGTTTGTTTGTTTTACAATTTATTTGTATTTGTGTTGTTGCTGAGTGGGGTTTTTCTTAACCTGGCGCTGCACATTCTTTGAGTGATTCATATTGAACCAATATTGTTCCCACGCACGTTTCTATGTCTGCCAGTCTTTAAACATTTACATCAAAAAGTAGGGGTTTTTTTGAAATACACAGTGACAGATAGCAATTGTGCCATTTTCTGGAGTATATGAATTTCTAATTGTAGCTCCTCAGAACAATATCCTCAATCCCTTGGACTCACCGTCTCTTTTTTAATATAATGCTTTCATTCATCCTTTCTGTGATGACAGCCAGTCAGCACCTACAGGGTTTCTCATTTTGTACACAAAATTCACTTTTGCTGTCACTGTTGTTTCTCATTACAACGTTGTCCGCCCAATCCCTGCTGTCAGTCCATTTTCAGCTTCTTTCGTGGTTCTATTACTGTGTAACACACAGCAACTCTGCATTGTGTAATAGCCCGGAGAGATACTACGTTGCCAATACCTCCAAAATTTAGAACTTCTCTTTACTGAATCTTCTCTGTGCCTTACAGACCGCTTGGAAGGTGACAGATCAGAAGGATCTGGCCAGGAGAATGAAAATGAAGATGAAGAATAACCGGCAGTTGTGTGCAAGCACCTAGGTGTTCATGGAATTTGTACAAGACATTAATTATATTTTTCCTTACAGAGCTTTAGTGCAATTCTAAGATATTGCTTTTGGATAACCTAACCTTCTGTTTTTGAATGACTGTGTGCATGACTTTGAGAGAGTGTGCAAGTAAAATAAGCAAAAATGTTTTTAAAATGTTTTGCCATGTATGAGGGGTGCTAGGAGATGCAAAGTGCAATATTTTCCTTAACCTGCAAATGTGGGAGCTTGGATCAATGTTTTAAAGTAACTTTCATTATAGTAAAAACGTTGGTTCAAATAAATTTCTATACCTGCTGTTTGCATGTTTGTTGCTTTCTAATTAAAAAGATTTGGTTGTTTTAAGTAGTTTCCTGTTTTCTCTTTGTGCAGCCATTGATTTATCACCTTGTCCCTGTACCCCCATTACTGCCTTCATCTGCATTCTTTCCTACAATGTTTGTGAAGTGACAAATGCAGTTATTTCTTGGAGGGAACGCCAGTGACTTTGAGGCACGGTGCCCCTTGGTTCTTGGATTTCCATGCGCATAACCCACACATACTTATACAGCTTTGTCTGTCAGTCGTACTGTAGTGCCACTTTGTACACTTCACGCTTGAATCTGTAGTGCTGATGAAGTGGTTCTGTTTCACTAATAGATCTGTGATGCTGGCTTTTTACAGCAGCAGCAGATATACCTTAGTTTCCATTGGATTTAGAACAGAGAAAATGTAGTATAGGTTTGCTAGAGGAGTGTGAATAAGAAAATTCTTGTGCGTTACTTCCTGCGAGTAGTTATTTGGGAAGGAAGGCTGTTCAGTCTGAGGGTAACAGGCTGTACCCATCCTCCTCATGCTGTCGGATGGCAGTGGAAAAGAGGAAGTGAAAGAAGACAAAAGAACATGGAACAGAGCAGCTTTGCTCAATGGCTGTTGTTGCCAAGGGTGCAGATGCCAAAAGGCTCCATCACGAATGAGAAAATGTCAGGAACTGTAAATCAGATGGATGAGGGTACCTGAGTGGGAGGCTCCACACCCCGAGTCTTGCAGGGACATGATTACTGTTACAACACACGCATGCTAAAAAGGCTTGGAGAAGGGATATGAATCACTGAAATACAGGGAGATGAGAAACCTAAGACTTTGAGGAGATGGAAGGGAAGCAGGAATTATATGGCAATAAAAGGGCAAAGGAAGAATGGAGAGGAAGAAAAGAGTGAGGAGATGGATAGGGATTTTTATTTTAATATTTTTTTTTTAAAGAAAAACTGGGCAGGAGAACACAGGAGATTGGTAGCAAGAGCAAAGTGTAAAGGCTTCAAAAGCAGTCTGGCAAAGTGAATTTAGGAAAGAGGAAATAATTGTAAGGGAGAAAAGGTTTTGGAGACAGAGGGTGCTGAGAGAATTGGATGTTCTGGAACACTGCACAGCTGTGGAAAATGAGAAACTGCCTACCCAAAGGACGGAAATCTGGTAAGATTTTGAGAATGTATCTGCAATGATCAAGGCATGGTGAGAGAAGTCAAGGTAAGTTCTTTAAGGTACGGACTGAAAGTAACTCTAATATGGGTATTTCCCTTGAATTCTTAGTACTCCTTCCATTAAGTGTGAGGAACGATGTAGTAAAATATATGTGGTAGACCTGATGTGTCTGTTATTAGGGTTTTCTGCTCTGACATAGCAGTCAGAGGAACACAGCTGTGTTTCTGCAAGGCATCCGGAGCATCTCTGTATTGGAAACACAAAGTAGCACAGTATTTGATGTGCCTGTTAGGTCTTCACTAGATGAACCTCTGAAGAGGATATTTGAGATGTATCTGCTAATCTGCCAATTATTTAACTAGTTCATTGTGTATAGAGCAGGAAACTGTGAGATTTGTGTATGCATGTTACCTGTAATTCCGTTGTTTCATTCTTAAGCATATCGACATGGTAGCCATTCGCTAGAGAGGTCCATAAGTCAGTTTTAAATTCCATATGCTTAGATGTGGGTTTGCCAATTAAAGGGATGGTTGAGCACGGGCAAAAGATTAATATTTGAAAGACCTGTCAAACTTCAGTGATGCTTTTCAAGTCGTTCTTCTAAAACTACCTTACCTATCGTGTTTGTCTTTGGTTGGAAGACCTTTTGGTAATTCGTTCTGTCTCGATTCCCAAAACTGAGCAGTAATAGGAACTGTTGATGGAGCTGGTGGTAAATCTCTAGAGTTTGTAGCTACAGAGGAAAAATAAATGAAAACCTTATTCAGAGATGCTCGGAATCAAAGAAAGCAAGCAAGCAAGAAACCAACTCCCAACCCACGATCCGAACCTTCACAGCTTTGGGCCGGGGCTCCCCCTAGTGCTCACCTCGAGCTGCTGCGGTTGCACGAGCGTTTGTCTGGTGCGATGTGAATGGGCGGCGGTGTGTGAGCTGTGCCTGTGTGGTTACTGCCGTGGTGACACCGTGCTCGAGATCACTGCTCTCCCTTCCAGTAAATCCAAGGAGAGGAAAAGACTAATGGGTAATACTGTTGCAACACACATCAAACGAGCAGTTGATCTGACTGGGCGCTGAAAGATAGATAAATCTCCAAAATATTTTGTTTCTCACTACTGTGCCAACAGCCCAAATGTGACACAAAGGAGAGCCAGTGGGACTGGGCCGCGTTTTATTTTCTGCAGTGTGAACTGAAGACTACTGGTGTGCTCAAGCTGCTGTTCTCCCACTCTGCCATCCTTCTGTCCTGCAGCAGCTTGCTGTAAGTGTTCACATCCCAGGAATTAATCCTTGCAATTAAAACAAAGAGCAACTATCTGATGCCAGGATTCAGATGTCATCAAGCTTGTGTAGAATTCCATATATAATGGAATATCTTTCAGAAGGATATTAAGACTGTTGCAGAGATGAAAAACAAGTTCTTTGATGTGTTGCTATGATTCCTGGCAACTAATTGGGTGCTGGAGCACAGGCAGATGGGCACTGTAGGCACATTCTCTGGTTTAAATGTCAGAGGTGCTGGCTGAGCCTGCTTGCAGTTGTCTGCTGAAGCTCTGTGTCTTTGTGCCATTTTCCCTCACTGGAGACAGGGTGGGTTTCACTGAAGACATCCTGCGTTACCTTTGTCATAAAATCATCTTATAAGTAGTAGATAAATGTAACTTCAAAAAGGCTTTGAGGTAGAATGATCTCTACACCTTAGCACTTTGAGAAAATTCTGGAGGATGATTTTGAGGGGAAAAAAAATCCCAAAAGAAGCCTTTAAAATAGATGTTATTGGAGATACGCATGCACGTATTAAGGGATGGGAGGGTACGCTCAGAGACACAGGCCTGGAAAGCTGAGTAGTGATGCCTGCAGTCATTTTTCTGTGGAAAGATACCATCGAGCCAGATTCCATTTGTGGGACTGAGGCCTGATGCAAAGCATATGGACAGTCCTTGGGAACCCTCTCTCTGTGCGACACGGTTGTGGGGGACAGACCTGATGGCCCCATCAGAAACTAAGCTGCCAGTCAGCACAGCTCAGGTCAGAGCCTTTGTTTCTCCTGGTCTGGAGCCACGTCACTCCGAGAGACCTCTGCTGAAATAGAGGAAATAGCACAGAGGGCAGGTGGGCAGTAACCTGGCCCAACTCAGTAGACACTGATTTTGAAACCTGGGGCTAAATCCATTTTAAGCTATTTTCGTGGTTTATAAGCTGTCCCAATGCTTTCATCTATGAATGCATCTGGTTTCTCAGTGATGTCATCTCGTGTTAAATCTGAGCTCTTTTTTGAGGGTGATGGACGTTTATTCACCTTTGTTTTAAATGTTCCTTTTATTATTTGTAATTGCTCTTTTGTTGGAAAGGTGTCATCTCCCCTCTTTATGACTCTAAAGACCTTTCTATCAATGCTCCCCACTTGATTCATTTCCATTTGCTGATAGAGCAGATTGAAGTCCGAAGAACTACTAATGGTGGGCACGAGATGTATCAGTTCAAACCACGGACACGTGCCACTCCTAAACAAAGCTCTTCTGACTGTTACTCAGCACGTTAGCATGCTTCCCTTCTTTTTGCAGAAGAGTGGTACAGAAACCCATGGAACAGGCAGATTCACTGCCCAAGTCAGGGCTGATGGCTCCTCCTTTAGGCACTTCTTAGTTCAGTGAAAACCCTCTAACTAGACCTCATTAATGGGCTTGTTACTAATAGGAAAACAAAACACAAAGGACCTGCAGCTGCTGTCAAACGGTACTGCAGGTCAGTGGTCAGACCACGTTTCAGTATCTCCTCCTGCTCAGCCTGCCCTTTACCCCATGCAGTTTGACACATCGCTGCTATTTTTTCCTGCTGGTGAGTGGTGAAAGAGGGAGAGCAAGGAGGGAGGAAGGAACAGGCTGTGAGAGAGCTGTCAGAGCTGCGGCTGTATGTTTTCAGCAACACCGCACAGCATCGTGCTGCAGTCCTTTCCAGGACACGGCTATTGTGCCGACAAATACAAGCGAGCCTCCCATGTGCGTTTCAGGTGCACTTATCTCCCTGCTCCATTGCTTTCCATGCAATACCCGACATCACCTCTGAGCCCAGTGTGAGTGCAACTCTGTGCATCGATGTCTCACTGACCTGGGCCAGCTGGGTGGTACCGCGGCCCTTGCTGAGAGCTCCAGCCTCACTATGCTTTCACAACCAGCCATTGTGAATCCATGTATTCTATCTAATAAGTACCTGTCTGTTTGCATCTAATTGAATAGAGCTGCTTCATCTCCTACAATCAGTGTATTAAATTTTAATGGGCCTTTTTGTTCTCCAGTTCTCGTTTGTTTATGGAGATGCATGTATCCCTGAGGAAGATTCACCAGTACTGAGAGTCTGTTCTCCACATCTCTCCT
The DNA here is from genome assembly GCA_030625065.1 of Alectoris magna. NCBI lineage: Eukaryota > Metazoa > Chordata > Aves > Galliformes > Phasianidae > Alectoris > Alectoris magna. The sequence continues at coordinate 105,105,087 of CM060560.1, forward strand.
ATATAAATGCTTCTTGCACATCTGTTCCTTGCTTTGGCATTGAAGCTCAATCTAGAGAAATCTGATTTGAAACAAGAGACGCTGAAAATCAACTAGTAATTTTGAAATCATCCAAAGGAATAATAGGTGTTACTATAATGTAGGGTGTTATTTGTGATGACATTGCTTCTTTTCATAGAAACACAGAATGGTTTGGGTTGGAAGGGACCTCAAAGCCCACCCAGCCCCAACCCCCCGCCGTAGGCAGGGCTGCTTCCCACCAGTTCAGGCTGCCCAGAGCCACATCCAACCCAGCCTTGAGCACCTGCAGGGATGGGGAGTTGCTGGACTAGATTTCAATTCATCAGAGTGCAATGGTCATTCAGCAGAATGTGCAAGATGGGTTCGTGCTCTCATTTAAATTACTGCTGAATGATTTAATGTCATTACAATTGTCAGCCACTAGCTCTGAGGGCAGGAGGTGCTGCTTCAGCACTTTACAGAGGAAAAAAAAAAAGTGTCTGAGACTGTTATCCACCTCCAAGAAATACATTAAATTGGCATCTCAAACAGAAATACGATGCTTTAAAGTAGTTTGCTGTTATTTTACCTGGGATTATCAAAAGCAAGGAAGGTTTCTGTAAGTCTTGAAGTGGATACGGCCTTTTAGCTCAACCTCTATATGTTTGGCACTGTGACAAAACCACCTACTTGGCTTGAACAGAGTTTGTTCCACAGCAGCTTTACAGGCTTCAGGGCTCAAAATACAACACCTGCCAAAATTTTCTCCAGTCTTTCTCAAGTGAGTTCTCCTGCTATTGAAAAATGAATGGTGTGCACTCTCAGTCACTGCATGTAAGGGTCGAGCAAGGAGCGCATGGGAGAGCACGGACCCTCAGGGCTGCTGCTGCTTTATCCCAGTGCAGAGAGCACCCAGAGCCGCAGCCAGGCCTCCATCAGCTGGCAGGAACCCCTCACCTCTCCCAGACCTCATGCCTCTGACTGCTGCTGCATGACTCTCACCAGCACCGACTGCTGTGCCCTTGTTCTCACCACGCTGAAATTCCATCTGCTTGCTCCAAAGCCCAACTTCTTCATTCATGTCATGAGAATTCACACTGCTGTGTTGAATGGGTTTGATTGCTGCCTGCAGGCTCTCAATTCGGCTGTGATGGACTCTCACAGAGGAGAGCTGAGTGAAAGATGCAGAAATGAATGAGTGTGATCATTTCATTTGAGAAATGATTTCTCCCTGCCTTCTTTTCACAGTCTCTTCCCCTCTACTGCAGTTCCTTGTAGGCGACCCTGAGCCCAAGAAGCGGTGGCAGGCTGAAGCCTTCCCCTCTGGGCTTTCTTTGGCCATGTTCTCCTTGGGTGCAGAATAGGTGGGGCTGGGGGTCTCTGTGTGAGCAGCACCAGGCCCATTCCCCTTAGACCTGGGTGATCTATGTGGTAACAGAACCGAGTTCTCTCAGGACTCTGTCTCAATACAGTTGGTGTAACAGGGTTTGATTTCTAGGGCGTGATGAGGGCATAACAGCTGTAGGAATGGTGGGCTGGTGCAGGTAGGATTGGATGAGGCTCTTTGTTCACCTCTGTGGCTGTGAGGGGCCTGCTCTACGTGGACCATTCAGCCATCACCAGGTAGCAGAGTTGCACTGGGATCGGCATCTGATGGTCTGTGGGGGGTTGCCATGGCAACTGGCGAGATGTAGTGTGCTGAAGGAAAATGCAGCTTCTGGGCTATTCCTGGGCAGCAGGCAGCTGGGTGTCTCTGAGGTGTGCCCCTCTGGCTCCAAGTGCTCCCACAGATACACGGGGGTGTAGATCCAGAAACCTCCTGGGTAACCAAGCTGGCATGAAGATTTGGTCAGGAGAAGAATTTAGTCTAAAGCATTAATTTGTTCCCAAATGCTCTCACTGAGGCTGATCAGAAGCCCCACTCTCTGGCAGCCTCGGGCCCATCCTGAGCCACGGGCCTGGGGCATCAGGCAGCTCTGTCAAAACCTATGCTGTTGGTGTCATTGACACACTCCAGAGCACAGGCAACGCATTTCATTACGGAAGTGTTTCTAAAATGAAATTTCATTAGAATATTCTGTTTGCAAAGCAAATTAGGATTAAATATAAAAAGGAAAGATGAAACATCTTGTTCCAGGACAGCCCAAGACCACATTTTAACATCAACGTTTCTCTTAAGGGAGACAGCCAGCACACTTTGTCAGCCCACACTGCCCCGCACTGAGCATCTGGGAGGGTGGGCAGTTCTCTGCCTTGGGGAACGAGTCAGGAAAATGGAAACTGAAACAACCAGCCCCACCCATACACGAGCATTCGCTGTATTATAGAGGCAGTTACTGCTTTTTATGTGTTGCTTTCTGTTTGTTTTCTTTCAAATATCGTTTTTTCTTTCTTTCTTTCTTTCTTTCTTTCTTTCGTTCTTTCTTTCTTTTTTTTTTTTTTTTGTGGCTTCTTTCAACAGAGTGCACTGTGAAGTACATTGCAATGAACGTGACATTATATTAAATTCATTTGCCATGATTGTTTTTAGAAACATGATATGCTTCAGTATCCAGTCTACATACAGTTTCCCAGTGTTTTCCTGTACAACTACAGCTGCTTTGTGCTTGAAAAAATTTTTTAATTAGTTCTATCTTACTGCTAGGTCAGGTTACTGGGTTTGTGTTGGAGCGCTGTCTCTCATGATATATCATCATCAAAAGGTAAAAAGTAAATAAAAAAATCATATTCATTTACCAGATGCAAATACTCTTCCTATATTAGTTTTTGAACAATGCATTCTATGCTTTCCTGCTGTAAGTTGTGCCGGGGCACTTCTGCTCTATCTCATCTCATTTGGGCTGTCAGGCGAGCACAGTAACTCTCCCTATCACCTCTCTTTGTTGTTCTTTTATATTCTGTTGCAAAAAGCTGTCAGTTCTTGTATTTACCCATGCAGCACTGGGTAGTTCTGAGCAGCAGGGATATGAGAGCCTTGGTTGAGCTGGAGAGAAGTTTAGCTTCTCTACTGCAATAAAACAAAACAAAAAGAAAAAAAGAAAAGAAAAGAAAAAAGGCACAGGCTAAATTTGAACACTGTCTTCTTGCTGCTTCTGAACCTGCACACCTTTCATCCTTTTGGTTGAATTCAGCTGTACCAAGAAAAATCCTAAGGATTTTTGGTCCTGACAGTACAAGTCATCCTAAGTTCAGAGGTTCAACACAAACCCTGGGGCAATTAAAAATGCATTTCCTCTATAATAATTTTGGTGTTTTCCTGGAGATGGGTTGTGCCAACAAAATCTGTGCTGTTTCTTTCCCTTCCTGATTTCAGATGAGCTAGATCACCCAGATCTCCTACATACAAGCATAGCTCAACCATACCAATATGTTATTAAGATTGCAAACCTAAGAATAATGCTTGGTGGGGGTGCCAGCTGCCAAAATGACAGTGTGTGCTTATGGAGATAAGCCCCAAGTCTCTGATAAGGCCCACTTTTGAGCTATTTTTGAGTCCCTGTCTATTTCTGATCCTTCTGTTCTCAGTGCCATCTATTTACAACTTCATATCGTGCTAGAAGGTCCTCGAAACAGAATCACTTTTGATGGAGTCACCATCCCTGGAGTTCTGGAATCGTGTGGCTGGGGCACTGAGGGATGTGGTTAGTGGGCATGGTGGGAATGGGTAGGTAGTTGGACTGAATGACATCAGTGGTCTTTTCCAGCCTTAATTATTCTAGGATTCTAAAAATTCATGCTCAAAACCAATCAAGGCTGAGGAGGGTTTCCTATTTGCTTAATTCTTTTTTAGGCTTTCTTTTGGATGAACAGATAACTGTTGTAAATACTCTACAAAGACCTCACTTTGGCTTTCCGCCGCATCCTACACACTTCAAATTGGAAACTTCATGGTGTTCAAATCTGACACATGTCCCTCTCCATTTTGTCTCTGAAATTTGCCAGCTGATGGATGCACTGATTTAAAGACTGGTTTAAAGTCTGATTTAAAGTCAAATCCTGCAACCAGGATGTGTAACATGGGGCAGATCTTAAAAGTCAGCAGTAGCAGTAAGGAACCAGGATATCCCAGTGTCAGGTTACAGTTTGGCATATTAGGAGAAGCAAGGAATGCACCTGATTTCTTATTATAGAACAAGGAAAGAAAAATGCTTGCTGTTTGAATGAGATAAGGATTTTTGCTCAGTTCCACTTGAAAAAACATCAGCAGTATTTTTCTAGCCAGTGCGAAATTACGCAGCCTGACATTTTTGCTAAACTCCCAGCTTTTAAAGGCACAGAATCTAAAGCTGACACTTAGAATTATTTTGGAACCGAGCCTATGATCATGGTTTTTTTGTTGCTGTTGTTGTTTTCTTTTTGAATTTATGTAAGGCTGTTATTCATCTCTTGGGACTGCTAGAAGACACAGTATTCTCCTGCGCTAAGTCACTTTGTCTTTATCCCCACAGTATCCCATGGAAGAATGAAATATAACCAAGTATTTATTTTAACTACACTTAGCACTTTTTATCAGTTCCATAACCCAAGGTCAAGCTCAAGTTATCTCTGGTTCTCTCTCTCTCTCTCGCTATTTTTGTACTATTCACTCTCTGACAAGAGCTGAGAGACCACTGTGGTTCTGTAGCACTTCACTACGTCACTGGGATTTGAGCTGGTTTATTTCCCAAGTCCCAGTCCCCACCCCACAACTCCCCCCCCAAAAAAAGGGAATTTCTGTAATTTCTATTTTATATACAAGGACTTGCATATGTACATTAGTCTGTGTTCAGTAAGATGAATTCCTAGATACCATTGTCCTACATACATCTACATTTATGGAACTCCTTGGTACTGTAGCAGCAAGCAGAGTTAAATTTCAGTCTACTGAGATCATATGTATCGGTATTCTGGGTTGTTTTCTCTCTTGTTCATGAGATGAGCATCGTTGGTTCTTTCTGTTAAAAAATACCTGAGTGTATTGCATGCTTGTGTATTTTTACTGGTCTATTAACATTATTTCACTGTTCAATATCTATGCTGTCTGCTAATCTGTGTCATAGACATCCATGTGATACCTCCCACCAGAGTTGTATCAATTACAAAGTCTCAGCTGTTGGACTTTCTGTCGTACCAGAGTGGATTCAAAGTTGTACTTTGGATGATACACATCTGACCCATTTTTTATAATATCCTATTATTTTCCTAACCTATGTATCTGATTAGTAGATTTTAAGGCGTGAAGGTATCAGGGTGATCAACTTGTCGGACCCTTTTGCCTCAGTCCCTGGAATTTTTGATCAGTTTTTTAGCCATTGGGTCTTGCGTGTGTTTTTCTATTAGAAACAGAAGTGCAAAGAATAAGAAACCATCTCTTTGCTGGAATACTCTCACTGCAGTTTTTTGATGTGTTTCTATTCTTCCAACATTTAAAGAGATGTAAAAGTCAGTACTCTGATCCGGGATTTAATATTCTAGTGATGATCTCTACGAAATGGCACACCAATGCAATTACCTCCTGTTTCCAAGGACTAAAGGATCAACTCTATATTTTTATAGACAAATAGCTTTTAGAATTACTATTTCATTACCAGGGCTGTATAATGCATATTTTCTTGGGACAGCTATAATAAGATTTCAGAAGAAAATGGAATGAGACAATGCAATTATCACCCGTGATTACTCCTTTTGTTCTTGTCTGAGTCAATTCTGGGGGGAGGGAGAACTTCTTGTTTAGCGTTTCATAAATAATCTCCTGGCTTTAAAGGTAAATTTAATTTTATGACTCCAAGTGGCAGAGACTCCAGCAGAAAATGATCATTGTGTTCTTAAAATGATGCATCGAACACAGAGGACTGCAACTGATACGAATTGTAATGTGTGAGCAAAAAGCTGGTTAAAATGACAGAAGGAGTAAGGTACACATTAAAAATAAGTTAATAACTGTACACTGAATCGCGCAAATGAACACCAGCTTCACAGCAGAGGAAAGGAGGGAGGATTTGTTATGTTTGGTTTATGCAGAAACATAATGTACGCGTATCTATATTATACAGGATGCTCTCACGAGACTCTTAAGTGCCTGCAGCACTTGACTCTGGATATCAGAAAACGTGCTCGCACGTTAACAGTTATACAAATACTGCAAATAAAATGTAAAATGGAAACAGTCTGTTCTTGGGGCTGGCCAGGGAAAAAAAGGTTCCAGATCACACCAGGCCAGAATGTTAATGCCAAAATCAGCAACATAAGATTTTCTAATCCTGTTCAATGACTCTGAGACAGCTGGTCACCTCATCTTCACTTCCATCAAAATGAGCCCTTAGAGTTAAAATCGAGCTCTTTCAGTATTGCTAATGGTTGTTTTTTTCCTCCAGGAAAACCTTCTCATTCCTAAAAAAATCCCATTGGACTTAATCTGTAATTCGCAGAGACACTTTAGCATAACATTTGTGCAAGTGTTAATCCAAAACACTAAGCTTTCAATGATATCACTTGTCTGGATTGTTATGACTACTAATAAGTACTGTTTACTGGAGTCTTACATGCCTCATTGTTCTCCAGATGAGTGAAGTTAGGAGGAACTCATAAACCATGGTAAAGTGGGTTTGGGCTTGGGGAACACGTACAGTTTCTAATTATGTTCTTCAAGATATGCTGGTGGAAAAAAAAAAAAAGTTTTCTGATCAGAAGTTTGGAAAAATACTGGAAGGCTTCGAATGAATCAATACCCAACTGCAAGTCGGTTGTGTAAGAGCAGAAAATAATTAAAAAAAAAAAAAAATCCAGTTAAAGTTACTACAAACAATTACTGAGAAGGGAATGACACTGTAAGAATTTCTTCTTTTAACAAATACATCAAGCCAGCACTTCCAACTGATGTTTGCTTTTCCAAAAACAACACTCAAAGTGACTTGATTTTTTTGTGACTGTGTGAAAGAATTGATTCTCAACTTCTCTACCTAAGAAGTGTGGAACATGAAGACATTTCAAGGAGAACACAGCCATCTTGCCCTTTATATTTTTTTGTTTGTTTTGTTGTTATTTGTCTGATTTTAATAATGACAGGTTGTGAAATTCTCATTTTCACGGTGTCTGGGACAACACATCAAAAAAGAAAAAGCAGTTGAAGGAGTTGTGTGTGAATGATGTTAATCTATATTTCCGCTCTGCATCATTTATCATTCTTGGTCAACTACAACCCTTTGAGCCTTAGTTTTGACATAAGGCTTTCCTCGCCTGTTACTTTTGGAGAAAATGGAGCCTTCTATCCTGCTGGCAGAGGATAAAAGGATAAAAGAGAAGCTGACCTAAGCACTACTGTCTCCACCGCTGTTGAAGGCTTCTGCTGCTGAGGCACTGCCATGGTGTGGCTCAGAAACCACCAAACTTTTTGGAGAACAGACCACCAATGAACACTAGGCAACCAGGAAAAAAAGGCGTTTGAATGACAGACTAAAAGCCAGCATGGGCTATGAATGCTGGTGAGCTGGATAAGGTGTTACCCTACTAGGGGAGATTTTGGGGGATTGAGATGAAGTGTTCCCTGCAGCAGGTTCCTTGTGGTTTGGGAAAATGAACTGCAGTTTGGCACTAAATGTCTCTGGGTTTTTTTGGCACTTGATGTTATACTTTTCTGGAAATAAGTGTGTTTTGTGAAGGCAATCCATGGTATACTCTTGGTTTTGCATTAAACTTGGAATCATCATCTCCTCGGGCTTACAGTTTAGCTTTGATGCCTGAACACTTGTGTAGTACACACGGATGATGTCTCTTCCATCAGTTTTCACAGCTGAGTCCTTAGAGTCCCACACTAGTCAGTCTCATCTTCTCTTTAAAAGCTTTAGCTAGGATTAGAATTCATACCTCTTCAACACTGCGGAATATTCAGGATTATGGCAGGATGTGCGGGAAAAAAAATGGACTCATTAACTATTACCCTTCTGTAAATTGCCAAATAATAGTTTGCAGCACAGAGTAAATGGAGGTCAGTACTTCTCAATTGCACCTAAAATGTATTTGCTGCATACTTGCCTTGTTGCACAGCCTTAGGAGGATAGGACACCCATAAAACGGAGAACTGTGCACCAACCCCTACAGTGTTTTTGGCTGTTGTGGGCACAGTCAGTCTTTTGTCTCTAGGTAAGTGGATACTCTGGGATAAGGTGGAAGTATCTGCTGGTATTAGAGTGTTCTTGCATAGTGATGTTTTGTTTCTGAGGCATGGAAAGAAGGACCCTATTTACATGTGATTTGATGAAAACAGTGCACATTTGTAAAGGACTGTTGGGTGTAGCCAACTGAGCAATGCTGAGGTTGCCTGTACAATGCTATGATGGCTGTAAGAAAGAAAATGTGTGGTCGGCTTTCCAAAGGATTCAGGCCTGGATCCTCCAGACCTAGGTGGCCCATACCTTATGGAAGTACTCTCTCACTTTTTGTGGACTGTGGCAAACTTGAAACTCAGTAAATTCTAGAAGAAAAAAAAGTAAGAACTACAAAAACTATGAAAAATATTGCCTTAAGCTATAATACCTGTTAAACAGATAGCAAATTCCATATAATACTGAGCTGCTAAGATAGTGAAACTGAAAACTCTCCATCCAGATTAAATTGGATAAAAGTGACACTGTGTGATTAATTTCAGAAAAAAAACAACCAAGATTTACTTCATTAAATATGTGATTCTTTAAAAATTCTTAAATATTTAACGCAATTAAATATTGCTCACAAAGAATCTACAGCTTGCCTTAGTTAAACAAGAAGAAATGCAAAACAATTGTTGATTTTAGTGCAAATAGAATAAAACTGTCTTTTTTGTGATCTTAGTATATTTCAATATAATATTTTACCTACTGATATACTTTGTATAAGACAGCCTTTAAGCCCATAAGTCTTTCCTGTCTTTGCCTAAGCAAGAAGAAATCAAATGAGCATTAGTACAGTTTTGTTTGTTTTAAAATGTTTATCACTCACTGATGAGAGAAAGATGGAGCTTGAAATTGGGAGCTAGAAAAGAGCTGGGAAACATTCTGGGTCCAGGACACGAGGCTGTGTCTCATTTAAAAGAAATGGTGACTAGGAGCCTAGACGAAGGAGAAAGGAGTGCGCAAGGGTTGCGACTCTGGGAGATGGAAGCTGTGTGGTTAAGAATAAGTAAGAAGGAACGCCAGTGTATTTTTAGTAGAAATTAGAGCCACCTTTTTAAGTCTAGGGCCATATTATCCAGTCTCCTGTTACACATCACAAAAACTATGCTGCAGACTTAGCCTTACAATGACAAATGCATTCATATACGGATTGCTGCAACCTGAGTCTCAATAAACTCTAGAGAAATCATGATAACTTGAGAAAAATCTGTCCTTAAACTATAACAACTCTTAAACAGATAGCAGTGTTGCAATGCTGAATTTGAGTGTTGTATATGCATATGTTATATTTTTTTCTCCTATTGTTATCAGCTTCAGAAGAAGTTCCAGAAGATCCTGTTTGTTGCAAGACTTATCACTGGAGAAATAAAGAGCACAACATTGTTATTTCTAGATTTCCTAGACTGAGGAGTTGTGCAGAAATGTTACTGTATCTGTGGGTTTGGAATGCCAGGGTAGCTCTTCAAATGTGATGCAGAGGAGCTATTTAGGGTAGTAAGAGCTAATAGCTGCAGTTAATGGCAAGGAATTTTCAGGGTGCCTGTGGGTGAAAATTATAGTGTGTGCAAAGCAAGCAGAATATTGCTAAGCTGTTAACAAACAGAAATTATTAGCAAATTGCGACAAAGCATGCCCTGGTACCTGACCCACCTTTGAGTATCAGCACAGACCTGCTTGTGGTTTCTTCCCCACTAGGCAGAGATGTCTCTGTTTCCCTTGAGTTAGCCTGTCTGCACAGGCTTTTTCCTCTTACTCGACAGGTGTTTGTCACTGTTAGCAAATACCCTCTCCAGGAGCCAAGCATAAATGAGATTTACAGTTCTCTCCCTGGAAAGGAGATAGATTGACAGCTGTATGGTGTTAGTGCAGCTGAACTGAATCATAGAGATGCCCCAGCAAAGACAAAAGCCCAGCCTGTTGCCTATGAAAATCACTAGCAAAGTGATTCACTAATATTCAGTTTTTAAGTGTATTATTTTTTTAACTTCTGTGTGATTAGAGGATGTATTTCTTGACAAGGAGTGGGGGGGACAAAACCTGGTTAGTCACAGCACCTTTTCTAACTAGTTTTTCAAGCTTCCTAAGCCAGAAGACTTTCCCAGCCTTCACTTTGAGAACTTGCACCTACCTCCTCTGGGCTAAGAAAATCCGATTGATCTCCAGACTACATTTGGACAGTTCAGATATTGTTCCCCACCAAAGCGTACTTCATTTTTATCTGAGTTAGTGACTACACACTGATATTGAATTCCTGCTGTCAAGTACCTCATTCTGAAAGGTCAATGGGAAAATGTATCTCTACGGTTTGAAAAGTGTTCAGCAGTTAATGGTATCTTACAGCCCTCTCACGCCAAATGACTTCAGACTGTAGTTCACTCATAGGCTGATAATGGATGAAGGTAAATCTAATTAGAAGGTATACTGGCAGTCTGATTGCTTTCATTTTTTGTGCCTCATGCTAGGTGAGAGTATCTAGATAATAATAATAATAGTAATAACAATAATAATAATAAATAATTAAAGCCTTCTCAGAACACTTGTCTGGCTGAAGGGCTGAATGTTATAAATGGCTACTTTTCTATCCTTACTGCAGGTTTGCAGCCAGACATGCTTGTCCTTTGTGTAATAGTTAATGGTTTTAAATGATATTGGAAAATATGAAAAACAATCTTTCTTGACAGGCTTAATTAGAAAAAAAAAAATCTAAACAGCCATAAGCCTAAGACATCCAGTTGTGTGATCTGTTGCCTGACCAAGGTGAGCATCTTCAACTGAAGGAAAGCACTGTAAAACCTGAATTACCTCTTCCATTTTAGCCACCGCACATGGAGAATGGAGTTTGCTTTGCTTGGAAAATGAGTGCCTTTAAGTTCCCAGTGAGGCAAAGCAGGATGTAAGCAGGGAAATAAAGGGGTAGGAATAATTGAGGTTATGAGACACTGTGGGCAGTGGAGTTGTCTGCCATGAGTAGGCAATGAGGAGGATGCAAACACTGAATCTTTCAATCCAGTTTTGTAGAAATATGAGATGAGAAGATGTTTAACAAATGGATGGAAATGCAAAGCTATGCAGGGCTATGGAGATGTGCTGAGAGAGATGAATTTGGCAGTTAGCAGTATAGAGGTGAAACTACATGGTAAGGGGGCTCCACTGAGAGAACATAACAAGTATAAGACAGGTGAAAACACTGATGTTGCCTGCAGAAAGAAATAAAAATGTTAAAAACGGAGATCCATCAAGTTGGATCCATCTGTAAAGCAGACAGGATAAAATGAGAGCAATCGTTGACAGTCAGGGAAGGAAATGTGGCAGAACAATTAGGTAAAGCAGCTCTAGAAATGTCTCCTTTAACTCAGCAAGGAGAGAGTCACAGGTGAAGTGTACTTGAGGAAAACCAGGAAGAGAGACATCAGAGAAGACAGGGTCCCATGGGACCTATGGAGACAGCCTGAGGAGGTGATCAGCGCTGTTGTCATGGAGGCACCAGCTACTTTACTGACAGTCAGAGAGGTACAGTGGGAGGAAGGGCAATTTTTTCCAAGAAGACAAAGAGATTGAAAATAATGGAGAGAACACCAGGACATGAAAAACAAAGGAAATGAAGGGACAGAATAAAGAGAGTGCAAAATGGGCTACTTTATCTTGAGGTGATGCAAAGATCAAGCTCTTAGAACAACTGACATTGTTTGTAGAAAATGAAGTGCCCTGAAAGCTGGGAGAAACATCTAGAAAATAAAAAATTGCTAGGAAACAACTGTTCTACTGGGTTTCAAGTATAACTAGCAAAACTGTAATGCATGGATGCCAGCATGGCCAGACTGTCAGAGGGATATGTCTTCTCTCTACTATCCCTCACTCCAGTGAGATACTCAAGCCTCCATCTGCTCTTCATATCAAAAAGCAGAAACGTGTGGTCTTCCAGGGGGGCAAGAGGGAGAGGTTTGTAGAAATTCTGCATTTAAAATAAAAGTTTTCTGTCTGTTTTTTTTCCTGGTGATGCTGGTATGTAGACCATCCCCTGGTTAGTGGCTACCAGCATTAGTTTCAGGAATTAAGCATCCCTCACCACAGAAAACATTCTTACTATCAGAACAGGTACCATGGATACAAAAGTGTTGCAAAAGGAAACATATCATTCTCTGGTTTCCTTCAAATCTTTGTATTACAACTCTCATCTAGCTTCTAGCTGACTTTTGCTTCTTTTCACCTTCTGCTTGTGGCACGGGATTTCTGATAAGGTCTCATGGGCATCCAAATTTGTCAGAAAGTAAGAAAGAAAGACAGAAAATGGAATCATTAGCTCACAGCTTAATTTACCTTCCTGTGGCTAAGGACAAGGGTACTAAGAGGATTCAAGGTGTTAATTGCAGATTTGTAAACACAATGTGCAAAATAAGGGGGCCAGTAGCAGAGATGCCAGACATCCAGTTTCACTGTCTTCCTTCTCCTTGCTAGTTTTTCTGTCTCAGAAAGAATACCTTCCTCTCTAGAGTGACCTGTGCTTCCGTAATTACTGAGGGGTCTCTTTACTGCCAAAGCATCGCCCTTTGCGGTTTAAGGGTGCTATTTCACAGCTTACACCTGCCTGATCTTTCTGTCTTGCTCCTTCTCCTTGTCTTGACTGCAGCACAGGCTGACTGCAGAAGTGAGGTAGGAGTGCAGAACAGCAATATCTCCCGTAGCTTTTCAAAAGCTCAGAACGATTTGTCACTTGTGCACATAAACATCTGACAGAAACATATGGCAGGAATGAGCAATAGCCCCCTACGCTCGCTCACAGTGGAGCTGACAGGGCTGCTTGATCCATGGTACAGAATAAAAGGGAAAAGGAAATACATTTCTTTGAATCTGGGGGATTAAAATGTTCTCAAAGGTGATCTTTGCAAAGCAGCTGCCAATTCCAAGTACTTGCTTATGGTGTTTGCCTTTCTCTTAAAATCTCTGTCTCTCCTAGCCACACAATCTAACTATTGCAGGAATCAAAGCAGTCATGTACAATTTCTCCACTGTGTTGTATGTTGTGTTTGAGCTGGTGACCCTATCTTGCTGCTGTTCTGTCTAGTCACTTCTGACTGCATGCTGTTCAGACATGTCATCCAGATGCCTGTCACCCTTCTTATGTGACTTTTACCAAATGTCCAGATTTTTCTGAATCTTTCTGGGTCAGTTATGTTCTCCTTTTTTTTTTTTTTTTTTTTTTCTTTTCTTCTTTTTTTTTTTCTCCCTACAGATAATGATGTTCTACAGTGGTGCTAGGAGAGAGAACTGTGCTGAGATTCAAGCGATATGGGGCATGGCACCTTTATCCTGGCAAGTCTTAACACCGGATTGCCCCAGAGAGTCCTCTGTGCTTCTGAAGAGGAGGTGATGTGGCTAGAGCAAGTGGCTTTGGGCAGTCCCAACTGGCAGGGAAAGACAAGAGGACCCCAGCAACATCCAGCACCAGAATACCATTCCACTTGGATTTAGGGCTCCTCTTCTTCCTTCTGGTTTTATCTCACATGAGAACAGGTTAGTTTATTTTTAGGTTAGTTTTCTTAAAAATACAGAAAATGTTCAGGGCCATCTAAACTGGGAGCTACAGGACACAGAGGAAGTACCAGCTAGGAGTCCAGGGACAAAAAAAAAACTTCCAGGAGCTGGAGGGCTGGAATGAGCATCTTTTGTGACTGCTACTCCAAGTGACCCTTCAGAGTAGTGGATGGGCTAACTGTTTATATTATTGCATCTTTTCATCTCCATGAACCAATGCCCTCTGTAGAGTAAATTAAGATCTGCTACTCCATGCATGTGAATTGTGAAAGTATCAGATCCCTTTTCAAAAGATTATTAGGATAAGCATCTTCTTTGTCATGTTGTGAATAATGCTGAATGAAGAGTTATTCAAAGAAAGATATAATTTAAAAATAAACTAGTATTTCAGGGGGGTTGTGCTCTATCAACTCCTGGGTCAACTGCATCAGAAGAGACGGCCTTCAGATGACTTTCTTGTCATGTCCACTTGAGTCTGCTGATTCTTCAGCACTGCGCATACCTGATATCAACTTGATCATCTTGATCAGAGAAACCACTGTGTTAACATTAGAAAACAATAAATACAGTTCAAAAAAAAAAAAAAAAAAAGCAGATTAAACAACCATGCAGTCAAAAATAAGTCAGGAGCAGTGCTATAGTCATTTAAGCTGTTTTATTCAATCTTTCTGATTCAGACCCTGAACTCTTTCAAGACCCAGTTCCACATCCTGCCTCTGTTTTCTATAGTCTGTTCTCAGTGGATACTCTATGTTGGCTCTTTCTTCATAAGGAAGTTTATATACCCATTGCGTCTCATGTTTTCTCATGTTTTCAAGTCTACAGTGTCAAATTTCTCCCTGGTTTCTTGGTAGAAGCCAAGACCACACTCTCTGTATCCTTCATCTGTTGAGATGGCAACAATGTCAATATTTTTTCCTCCCAAATACAGGTTTTTCATGCCTTTCTCATCTCAAAACAGTTGCATAATGCAAATGTTTCATTTCTGGCAAGAGACCACAGAATTACGGAGCTTCTGTACTGTGCAATGTTCCTCCCTGGAAACATAAAAAAACCCTCTACTTTTTTGATTCTAAATAGCATTTGAAGTGATGAGTTTCAACACCGATACGAGATGAACTCATATCTGCAAGAACACCTGGTAAGATCAGATGGGCTTACCAAAAAATGTAATATTTATATATGAAATCTAATGAAAAGCTACAACAGCAGAAACAGAAGGAAATAAAAGTTTTGGAGATTATTCTCTGAGTGATAATGAAATGTGAAGAACAAAGCAATTATCTGGCAAAGTCAACAGGGAAGGGAAAGTTCTGCCTTAAGAATTTGATGTCCTTCTATAACATGATGACCCACTTTTTGGATTTTAGTCAGGCCTTCAATAATGTCCCTCAGTTCTAGGGCCAGTCTTGTTTCATATTTTTATCAATGATCTGGATGAAGGAGTAGAGTAGATCCTTAGTAAGTTTGCTGATGGGAGGTACTGTTGATCATCTGGAGGTATGAGAGTGACCCCAACAGACTGGAGTTTGGGATGATCATAGATGGTGTGAAGTTCAGAGAAAGAAAATGCCAGGTTCTGCACCTGGGATGGAGAATACCAGACGCAGGCACAGACTGGGGGATGAGTGATGGGAGAGCAGCTCAATAGAAAGGGATCTGAGGGTGCTGCTTGACAGTAGGCTCAGCATGAGCCAGCAGTATGCCCTGGCAGTCAAGCTACAAACTGCATTTCAGAGCGCACTAAACAATGCATAACCAGCCAGTCAAAAGATGATATTCTATTGCTATACTTAGTGTTGGTGCAACACTGACTTGAGTACTGGGTATTGTTTTGGCCTCTACAATATAAAAAAGGTGTTAAGGTCCTTGTAAGTGCGCGGAGGAGGGCTACAGAGGCGGTAAAGGGGCTGGAGTGCATGTCCTGTGAAGAGAGGCTGAGGACACTTGTGCTTGTTTAGACTGGAAAAAGGAGGCTCAGATGTGACTTCATTGCTCTCTACAGCTTCCTGAGGAGTGAAAGTGGAGAGGAAGCTGCTGGTCTCTTTTCCTTGGTACCAACTACAGAACAAAGCTGTGCTAGTGAGGTTCAGGCTGGACATTATGAAAGATTTCTTTGTTGTGCAAGTGGTCAAGTGCTGGAACAGGCTTCCTAGTGAGATGCTTAATGCCTCATGCCTGTCAGCATTCAAGAGGCATTTTGATAATATCCTTAATAACATGCTATAACTTTTGGTTAGCCCTGAAGTGGTCAAGCAATTGAACTTATCTTTGTAGGGTCCCTTCCACCTGACCTCAATCTCTTCTATCCCATTCCATTCCAAATTAAAAAACAAAATGGATTTTCTAATTCACTTATAATCAGTGATTCCTACAGAGAAAGTATAAACATCCCTACGTTTTCCCCTAACTTTCAATTCCTTAAAAAACATTTGACCCCAAGGCCTCGCATGGGAAATTTAAGTGCTGTTTTGGAGTGCTTTTGTGACCCTGAGATCTGAAAGGCTCCAGTGAGTTTTGAACCAGACTTCTCAAATCTCACTAGGTATGCCATATTCTTAACTGCAAGAAATCCCACAGAGTTGGTGGAGGAATAGTGTCTTGGCTTCGGTTAAGGCTCAGTTTAGGAAAAACCTCTAAATGAAACATTGACTCCTCCATCAGGGGAAACATGAGAGGAATTTGGGCTTTTAGGAGACATTGTTCCTGACCATGCTTCTCAGCTGGAGGACCTGTGCCACTTCATTTGAGCTAAGTAATGTAAGAAAAATGGCTCATGTTTTGATGGATATTTGTTTTAACAAATCTTTTCATGGTGAAACTCCTTTCCAAATACTTCTGAGAACAGTTTCTGCTTCAACACAATTCAGACTCCAGAAAAGTCTTCTCCTTTTTGAGAAAGCCAGTCTTTTCTGTATTTGAATAAATATAAGAGCGTCTTTCTGTAACTCTTTAACACAGCTGGAGGTATAAAATGAGATAGATAGAAGTAGAAATGTAATTAATTTCTGTCTAGGTACTGGATGGAGGCAAATGAATAGCCATGATGCATGTTCACCTTAACCGTGAGCTTATTTAAGACAGGAAGCAAGATCAGGGAAATTGGTTTCCCCTTCTCAAACCATTCTAATGACTAGCCAACAATTTCTGTGTGGTCTTTTGTCCATGAGATGCTAGCCTGGGAGTTTCAGCAGCAAGGACATGGTGACAGCCATGCCACAGTGGTAAGGATCTTGATGGCTGCTAATTTCTACTTCTTTGCTGTGCAGATGCCTCTACTGGAGCTGTCAGATTGCTCCTGGTAACCACCTTTGCTGACAGCTCATGAAGCTCTGTGTTTCAGAATCTGCAGCATCAGAATCTGCAGCATCAGTACCTTCAGGCTGTCAGTCTGTAAGCTGCCAGAAGATCTACAGATGAGCGGACTGCAAGTTTCATAGGCCCATATATGATGACATAGAGGAAATAACGTGCTGCAGGCAGCACTATGCTTAGCTTTGCCTGTCTGCTTCAATTTTAGCTCTTTAATTTCCTGCAGCTGCAAATCATGGTGAAAGGCTGTGCTGTGATTTAAAGATTCTGCCTTATACTACATGTGGTTTTGAACTGAGACCATTATTTTTTTGCACCCATCCCTAGGATCTTTATCTGCTGCTCCTTGACTTTCTTTAGAAATTGTCCCTTATTAAGAAAGTTATTTTCATTAAGAAAAAAAACATTCAAGGGGTTGTAAGGACCTGACAAAAATCACTTGCTGTCTTCTAATCCAATGAATGTTGAGAGCTGCTGTGTTTTATCTCTAAAATTTGCTACATAAAGAAAAAAAAAGGGGAACTGGGTTAGGCTTGCCATGTTTAATCATACTGGGCATATATGCAGGCAGCTGTTTAGAGGAGCTGTGTTTGCATTTGTCTTTATCTTATCATGTGCTGTTCTGTCAACTGAGCCCTATAAAATGGAATGTGGAATCTTACATTCATGGTGAAAGGGAAGCCAGTGGCCAAAACCTTCAATACTTTTCAAGTCTTTTAAAGTCCTTTCCCCACTAAAAAATGGTAAAATGGATTTTTGAAGATTTCTTGCTTTTCCTCTGGGATTTTTACATGAATAATTACTCTAACTTCAGTTAAAATACATATGTATATATACTTATATAATGTTTTGACACTTGATGATTGGCATGTATATGATTCACGAGCTTTTACTTAACTGTGACTGTTGCTGCATCCTGACCTATACTTCCCATTTGAATTCTAATTGTTGGCTGCATTAAGGTGGGATTCACTCATTTCTTTTGTGTAAGATTTTAGAAGGATACTCCAATATAACAAAAATACATTATTTTCAGTAATGACAATGCAAATAATAACATTCTTATGTAATTTTTTTAATATATTTGGGAGTGTGTATTAGTATGTTTACTGAGACTTACAGCCTCTAACTGATTACCTGTGTTCCAAGTGAGAAAAGATAAAAGTGAAAGTTTTTATAAAAATGCATGGAAATATGCATCTCTTTGAGAAAACTTAAGGCAAGGAGGATTTTCCAAGTGTAAACAGAAATGTTAATTGTTGCCAATGGGTATTAAGCTTTGTGATTGCTTTTTACTTCAGTTTGTATAGCTGCACTTTCTGTTTGATTCTGAACGACTAGGTACAGTCTTTCTAAATCCTACGGTTTCCTCCTGTAGAGATGGTGTGGTATCAGAGCATTGCTTATCTACTGTTTAACAAGGAAGAGTATTCAGTAGTAATGACAGATCTGTCTACCTTGCTCCTGCAGGAGCAGTTACATTGATATTAATATATACTTTTACATGGGTTTCATACAGGTTGGAATTAAGATCTTGCATGATCAGGGTGTTGACATGGAAGGGGCTTTCAACTATAAATACGATGAAAAATACAAAGTGTCTTTGTTCACCTAATGCTGTAGTACAGAAAATAGCTTTTCAAATAGCTTTACTTACAAAATGCTGAAAATGCTGCAGGCAGCAGAAAGCAGACAGTTTAATAATTGTCTCTCTGTTGCACTGAATCATGATATGCTGGACCCTGTATCTTCTATACCTTTTTTTCTTTTTGCTATTGCTGAGCTTCCTTGATATGCAGCCTGAAAAAGGAAGAGGTAAAAGAAGCCTTGTGAAAAGCAGAAATGAGAGAAATACATTTTCAGTAGAACAATCAGAATCAATTTATTCTTCCTTAACATTCCACAAAATATAATTTCACAGCCCTAAGCTCTTTGCCTCTCATTCAGTTCTCTCTTGCAGTGGGAAGAGACTCACGATGCAACAACAGATGCTGCCACATTGATTTTTTGGGGTGATTTAAAAAAAAAAAAAAATGTAATGAAGACAATTCCTCAGTATCACCATTGGTGAGAGAAACCCATATATTCAGTAAGTCATCAAATCACACAGGTGTGGCGTATTTGGGAAAAGCTTGTGGGGCTGGGAGCTGCAGTGTGTTGATGGAGGGTGCAACACTGGAAGCCTGGGAGTGTTCAGAGTTTCTGTTCTATGACTGAGCGATGCCTCCTGCTCTGGGAGGATCACGTTCTTTGGGAGCGAGTTACACAATTATGTGTATTGATAGCAGCTGCACGTTGCACTCCATGTGATGAGTGAAGCTCCTTTGTTACAGAAAGGAAAAAAGAAAAAAAAAACAAAACACTTCAGAAATACCGGAGAGAATTCTGCAAGTCTTGCATGCTCTGTTCCTGAGCCTGTGAAACCCAATGCTTAGCTACAGGTTTTAATCAAGTCAGTGTTTATTCAGAAAGAGGCATAAATCCACTGCCACTCAAAATTAACCTAATTCTTGACATGTACTCAGAGTTGAGTATAGGTTATCTTACACTTTTGGAAATCTCTCACGTATGAGTTGGCACGTACATTACCCCATCCACACAATATTAACTGCCATCACAGGGTGCAGAACTATCTCTGCATTTCCCAAGCATAATCTGCTCTTCTCTTCCTATTCTCCAAGTGTGCACACCACAGACTGACTCCCACAGCTATATCTACCAAATTTATCACTTTCCTCTCTATGGCATTTTCCTGAATGTGGATGTAGAACACACTGTAATGTAATACTTGGCAGAACCATGTTCCCTGTAAAACACAGCTATGTTTCTTGTTACTGGAAAAGCTTTTAAATGTGACCATTCAAGACTAAGAAAACAGAAGGCAAGTAAACAGTAGCTCACGTCTGCTATTTAAATCAACTGCCTTCAAGTCATCCTGAATTTCTGTGCTTGACAATTTTTGAAGTCTGGGAGCAAAATGCCTATGACATTGTTCCCCAAATTATTTACACATCAACTAATCTGTGGTGTTTATTTCCACAATTTATTTTTACATTCCTGGTAAAACTGGTGACAAATGTAGGCTATTTGCTGAGGCTGTAAAAATGCCTTCTGCTAAAGGGATCAGACTAAAATTGAGAAAAGAGTGTGAGATGTAAGGAACCTATTCCCCTTCCTACACTGTGTTAGTCATGCCACCTGCATCAGGTCACAGCAGTCAGCGGTGATGGCTTGCCACCTGATGTCACCTGGCAGGGGCTATATGATAGTACAGGGCACTATCTGTGTTGAGTTATACAATAGGGTTCAATAGCTCAAACCAGTTTCTGTACTGGACCCTATATCTCCCCCTGTGTGCCATGCCAGTTACAAGATCTCCAGCACGAACAATCACAAGGAAATGAAAACAAAACAAAACAACAACAACAAAACAATGCAGAGAAAGCACAAAAGAATGACAGTAAAAAGTGGGGTCAATGGCAGGCTCAAAGCAGGTATGAAGAGGTGTTTATCCTCACACTGGGCAGCTCTGCTGTGAAGCTCCCTGCAGCAGGCTGTGGTGGATGCCTGTGCTCTGCACAGTCTTTGCAGAACAGAGAATTCTGGAAGGAGAGTGTCACTTCTGAGCAGGCTCCTTCTGTATTTTCTCACTACCTAAAGTATTCTTAATCTACATGAGGTAAGTACGTTACTGATACGAAGTGAATCTTGTTTTCTGGGTTTTGTTCATGGAAATGTCTGCTTTTTAAAAAAAAAATATATATATATATATATATTTTTATTTTTTTTAATTAATCAATTCAGTAAAGGGGCCTAGAGAATCTCCTGTATGAGGAAAGGCTGAGAGACCTGGAAGTCTGCAACCTGGAGAGGCTGAGAGAGGATCTCCTCACTGTTTATTAATATCTACAAGGTGGCAGCCAAGTGGATGGGGCCAGGCTCTCTTCAATGGCATACAGCAACAGAACAAGGGACAACAGGCATGGACTGGAGCACAGGAAGCTCCACATAAACACTAGGAAGAGCTTCTTTATTGTGAGAGTGACAGAGCCCTGGCACAGGCTGCCCAGAGAGGTGGTGGAATCTCCTCCTCTGGAGATATTCAAGACCCACCTGGATGTTTTCCTGTGTGCCCTGCTGAAAGGAACTGCTTCAGCATAAGGTTGGACTGGATGATCTCCAGAGGTCCCCATAGTTCTGTAGTTCTGTAATTTCTTCACCTTTTCCTGGTGTTCTTACTTCCCACTGCTCTGACTAAAGCCCATCTTTATGAAGCTTTTCTACCTTTAATTCAATTCTGATCTTCATTTGTAGACTGCAATGTAGTACAGTCTAGCCAAGTTTATACATCCTACAAATTCCCAGCTCCATCTGCCTGCTAGGCTTTGCTTCATGCTGCGCCCTGAATGAGGACCCTCTTCCTCAGAACTGCTGAAAGCCGCACTGGCTTTCTATTCTCGCCCCCAACGCTCATTTTTAACATCTTCCTCCTCCCGTTGCGCTGGCGGATGGCTGTGGAAGCAGGGCGAGCCGTGTGGAAAGGGCTCCCTACCCCCAAGCCTAGAAGCCTTTCTCGCAGCCCCACTGCCCCGGGCGGGCTGAAGGGAAAGGCGGAAAGAAGCCTCGGGGGCCACCGCCCCACATCTGGGAGCTGACGCGGCGATGACCGTTGGAGAGGGAGTGAGCGAAAGAGCGCGGGCGGCGCTGCCACCTCGCGGCCGTTGGGAGCAGCCGTTCCCGCGCAGCCGCCATCTCGGTGCTGCGCGTGTCATGGCGCTGGCAGCCCGAAGGTGCTTCCATCGAGCCAAACCTTAGAAAAACCTAGATTTGGCGAGTTAAATTTGGCCGCCCATTTGGAAACGAGCACCTGCTTTGCGATCTGAGCGTCTGTTTCTCTGGGAGTTATCAACGGGAAAGGCTGGAAAACGGCCACTGAGTTGTGCCTGATGGCTTCTGAAGCTCTTTTGTGTCCAACAGTGATCAGACTTTAATCGATAAATAAATCTGTCTCTGTTTTGACTGCAAAAATCAGAAAAGTTTGCAGTGCTGAAGCTGAGAGGCACATCTTTTCCGCTGTTCAACAGGTGGTTTCTCTCCTCATGTTTACAGGTGACAGCAAGAGAAATTTAGCAGAGATGCAATGTATTTTATAAACTGGTTCCCATCTGAGATATAGTTAACTCCTGGACAACAAGCCAGGCGTGTTTTGATATCCCTCTGTAGAAGTGCTTAGTGAACTTCGGGCTGGCAGCAAGAAGAGGTCAAATGAGGTTGCTGATTTGTATTGTTGCAGTCCATGGAGGGGAATGAGCCAAACGAGCTTCCGATAGTAATTAGAATCTAACTGTGGAGCTCCACTGAGACACGCTGGTATTTGCCTAGCTGCCATGGAAGAAAGAGTCGTACACAGTAGATACTGCTTTTCATATTGAAGCACCCTCAGTACACTCAGGCTGTACAGATGGCAAACTAGCTTATTCCCATTTTCTGTGAGCAACTCGGCCTTATGGGTTCCCTCTTGATCTTCCTTTATTTGTGAAAGATGCTGAGAATTTTAAAGAGATGTGTTCTACAGACATGAAGCAAACTCTTGCTGGAAGGAGGTGGACATGAATGCAGGAGAACAATAGCTGTATCCAGCACCTGTGATTAACACGCAGTTTAACATGCAGGCAGAACAGTTGCATTAATGCCTTGTTTTCTGCCATTAAACCAGTGAGTTTGTAAGTACATATCCAGGGTGAATATAGCTGCTTGTTTTTCCTCCTTCAAGACACACATTGTTCCTTAACAAGAGGCAATAAAACTAATAATTTTTCTTTTAGAATTGCTGCTGAAAAAGCTAAGGAAAGGGATTTAGGGACTAAGTTAATTAATTGATTGGTCTGTTGGGGACAGAACGGCAAAAGGGAAAGAATTCTCTATTTAGAAACTGAAAAATTAGAGTGCAAAGAGTCAGAGAAATTTAGGCAATTGTTTAGCTGTCCTTTACTCTTTCATGAACTACTTTCATATCTCTTGATGAGCCATGGCATCTAAATGTTCACTCATGAGAAGAAAAAGCAGAGTGCTGAAGTTACACTTGATATACAGGATTTTATCTTTCGCCAGGTTTTCTTGCACATACACTAGCTTCATGTGTTTCTCAGAGTACTTACTCATTTTAAGATGTGTTGGCCACTCAGATGCCAATGAAGCCAACTGGAAGCCAAATATTTTGTATTTCTCTCAGTGGTTTCTGAGTTAATGTCATTTCCAATTGTAATTCTAGAGTTTAAATTGTAGATTTGAGGTTTAGTTCTGCTATTAATGCAAGCATTTGGGGAGCTGGAATAGCACCTCCAGGTCTGTGGCTAGACAAGTGGTCAGAACGGAAAGTTCTTGCATAAACATGCTTAGGACTAAGTTTAACATCCTAACGTGGCTTTGAGATGAGCCAGACTTCACAGGGTGTCAGAACCAAGACCAGACCCCTGGGCTCAATCTGGATCTGGGTGACATATGTGTGTTTGTCACCCAGATCCACACTGCCTCTGGTGACTGTGCACTTACAGATGGGTTTACTTCACCATTCACTGATGCCAGGAATACTCTGTGTGATGATATGAGAATTTCATAGACAGTGGAATACTGGAACGTATGAAACAGTACATTTAGAACCATAATTTCGCAAGAAATTTGCACCTGTGACACTAAAATTTTACACAAGAAAGGAAAAGGAAAGCAAGCCAGCAGGTTGTGGTGCACTGCAAGGATAGAGGGAAGGGAAGGGTTTGAGCAGTAGCTGGTAGTTCTGTTTAAGCTAGTTGTAAAACCATAGAGTTTAACTGTGCAAAAATCTTGTACCGTTTTTGAGATGGGATGTGGTTTTTGCTGCATTTGTGGATTTCTTGCTTTTTGTTTTTTTCCTGTTGTGGTCCTTTGCCGTCCTTTAAGTATGCAGTTTGTTACCTCAGACTACTTAGGAGAGTCATGAATGTGCATTTGCCACCCTACCAAAATTCTTCATAAAGAACAGGATCATAAGAGCTGTGTATCACTGCAAACGTGAAGCGCTTCATCCATTCTGGGCTCTGTAAGATGGATTCATAATGCTTAGGATCTACTTGTCTCTCACTTCATCTTGTTAAGAACTGAGAATAGGCACCTTATTCTCACAAGTTGGTCTATCATCTGTATTGATGTAAGCAGTGTCCTTAATTCTGACTCTTGTGTATCTGCAAGGGGCCACAGTATGAATGGTAAGCACTGTGCACTGGGCCTGTTACCATAGAAAAGCAGAACACTGCCTATTCTTGTACTGCAGAATTTCATTCTAACTCTCACACTGACAGCTCTGGTTAACTTGCTTTATATATTTTGCTGTTTGTAATATCGTCCATCTCTTCTGCCTTTTACAATGTGTATCAGAAACCCGCATCTTTCAGGAAACTCCTAAGAATACATTGTCCTTGTATTTCATCCTCTTATTAGGAGAATCAAAAATGCATTCCAGGTTCTACATTGTATTTCTTCTACCTCTTGTGTGGCGAATTTGCAGGATTTTAGTGCTGACATGCTATGTTGTTTCTGTTCCTATTGTTTAGAATGGACTTCAGATGTGCTCAGATTTCCTGACAAATACAGGCCTCTGAAATGTCTCTCCCTTCCTGGTGTTTTTTCTGTTCATGTTTTGGTAAGAGCTGTTGTCAATTTGCTCTGCTTTGTGTTCTCCAGAGGAGAGTGGTCTCTAGTTCCAGACTGAAATTACCTGAAACTGCATATGATTTTGCTCATTAAAAGGAGGCCCGTTGTTTTTCAATATGTGGTAGTGTACTTACCTTCATTTCCTTCATTTGGTTGTTTGGAAGCTGTTCCAGTGAACTCAAGCACTGTTACCACGCAGTGGATTTGTCCTCGAAAGATAAATATTGCAAGCATTTCACATGCTATAGATAAGGGGTAATTTTAAAGAAATATTGCAGTAGTTACAAGGAGACAACGTTCTAACTGTGTTTAAACACAAGGAGCTATTAAGAACTTGTCCAAAACAAGCAAGTCTGTTGTCCTTATTCTTCTGCAAAGAAGTATCCTTTTGGAGTTGATCACTGATGAATGCATAAGAGATTAACTTGTTTTCTTAATGGTAATTTATAATGACATAACCTGCTCTGTGTAATGCTCTCTTGCCCAGAGGAAATGAAAACAACTTCAGTATGAAAAAATCCTATTGCTGTGGGTGACATCTAGTTGTTCTTACTGTTATTACACATCTATTAATGGAAGGAAGCATTCACCCTTTCACTTTGCAGGAGCCTCTCCTGAGGACTTGACATGTGGGGGCTAGACAGAATTAATTTCTGGGAACATATCTGTTTTGGAAATCCTCCATGGAAGATGGAAGCTTTTGTCTCCTTCCCCCATTGTGCTTAGTGAGGATAATAGCTACCAGTTTCAGATAAAGGTGATGTTAAGCTCTACAATATGACTTTCCCCAGAGTCTCTGGAAGCAATGTGGATGATTATTACTTCCAGGGAAGACAGCATGTACATATTGTTAGCTCTTTGTAGTTGAGGTAAATGGTTGGCAAAGAGTTAATACTGAAGAGTGTGCAGGTAGCTGAACATGCCATTAAAACCTTTGCCACACAACTTGTAGTGCAGTTAGTTTTTTTGTTTGTTTGTTTGTTTTGTTTTTTTGTTTTTTTATCTGGTTTGCTACTGTAGCTGCCACTGTAATGCCTGTGATTGGGCAGGGAGAGCTGAGGACTCAAAGGCTCTCAGATGTTTTCTCTTATGTGATTTAATCAGATACTCTGATACTTAGATGTATATAGGCTGGATGAGAATAGACAGCTTAACCAGATAGGCTTGGAAACAAATATTGTTTCCAAGTATTTTCTCTACCTGGAATGAATTCTCATTAGAGTTATTATTGAATTTTCCTTTTCCCCCTAGACAACAGTACAAATGAATAGAGCCTGCTAAAAGTCTTATATATTTTGCCATATGTTTACCTTCTCCAGAAGCTCCACCCTAGAGATACACTAAGAGCTGTTGGAAGCACTATCTGGCTAACCCCAAGTCAGGCTACAAATAATTTTCTCTGGGATTGCTGAGCAAGAAAGGACTGCAGCATGAACAATGTGGAGTGAGAGGGGTAATAGTGTTGGAAGCCTTTAATCTAATCTAACACTGATTGGGAAGGAATATTTTCTTTCTTTTACTTTCTAGTCACAAGAAAATAGCTCTTCAACTCCAAATGGAAAAATCAGCAGGAATTAGCTGTTCCTTGGTAATCTCCTCCTGGAAATAATTTGCATCTGATAGTTATTTCTTGGGCCAAATAGATTTAGTTGAGAATCACAGGGGACTTCTAAGTAGGCAGATGCCTACACTACAAAATGATTATCCTGTTATGCTTTGATGCTAACAGTCTCAGCAGATAAAGTAGTGGGTGGGTTTTTTATTTCCCTGTTTGTTTGTCTGACTCAGGAAGAAGCCTGCTGTGAGACCTGAATTACTTTCGCTTCTTTTAGATGGGGGTTAGGGATTTCTACCTCCTTAATTTTCAGCCTCTTCTCTCTCAACTTCCTAGGCAAAGAACAATAAACATATGCTGGCAGTTTTGGTAATTACTGAACTTACTATTAAAAGGATATATTGACTGTATCAGCAAAGCAGGTGTGTCGGCTATTGCCCAGCTCTAAGTCCAGAGGAGATCTTATCACCTTTAATTGGAGAAACAGGCACTCTGAAATTAATGCCTAAGAAGCATTTTATTAATAAAATATTTTGCAATTCAATTTGCCATTGAACAGGCAGAGAAGGCTAAATGAAATGATAATATTAGGGGTGGTGTAGGGATACTTAGGCGTGCATGCACTTTATACATTTAGGATAAATTAAATAGATAGCTGCAGAGCTTAGGGAAAAAAAAAAAGAAAAAGATTGTCAGTATTTCCCAATGTTAATCAGGAGTATTGAAATGAGACTTCACATGTAAGTTGGACTTTTTTCATGACATTATCCATTCTGTACTTACAGACAAATTGCTTTATACTACAGATCACAGAATCAGAAATGATGTTAATGGTTGGGAAGATAGTGCAATGTAGCCAGTTAATGAACGAGCTTGACCTTTACAGAAAATTATTTTGAGCAGATACACACATATACAGAAAGAAAGATTAATTTAGAGACCTTTGTCATTAAAGCAGATTTTTGTATGGTTTTGTGTGGGATTTAAGGGGGATTAAATGTTTGACATCACTTTGCCTGCACAGGCTATGCTGAAGAGGTTACTGAGCGGGTGATGGAGAATTCAAATATGCGCCTGTGCTGAAAGAGTGGAAGCAATGGATCAGACTGCAGCCCAGCAAAACAAAGTGCTGTATTTACTACATTTCTAAAAGCAAGGTGCTTCTGATTTGACAGCAGATGCTGCAGGGATGTAGAGCTTAAGGAATTTTTGTGTTTCGCCAAAATGAGGGGAACTCGGAGAGGACATCAGAACTGGGATGCCACTGTTTTCTTTCTTCAGTAATGCCTTGCATCACATGCATCCTTCGTATGATATGCTGTTTCTAAACAGTAAAAACACTAAAAATAAAAAGTCAGCAAGGTGGATTGGCTGATCAGGTGCATTTATCTTTGGAAGAGATGGTCCTGGTCATTAAGCTTCTGTTCTTCACCTGCCTGTGGCCGACAGCAGTGCTACACAGCTCTCAAAGTCAGCATCACCATCTTCACCATCGGCAACAATTCTCATTCTTAAGAAAGCATAACAGGTAAGCAGCATTTTCTCTCTGTCTGTGTTCATCTGATGAACTTTATGCTGTCTGTTATTGCCCTGTTTTGCCAGTTTCTGAATTTATACTATGTATAGTGCATGGATAGGGTGTTCCCAAAAGAGAAATGTTAAACTATTAATTATCAGAGGTTTTTCATAAGCAGACATTTCATACTGTGATTTCCTGTGTTTCATATGATTGTGCACATGCCCACACACGGCTCTTTGAAATTGTGTGATATCAGAATACTGTTGTGATATATTGAGTATTTTAGCTCTCTCACTCCCATTACTAGAAGTAAAAATGCCTTCCAAAGTTCGATGCCAGCATTATAAAGTGACTTCCATTAAGAAAACAGCAGAGTAACTGCACTATCAAGATACTGAAGACCTTCTTATAGTACTAAATGAGGTGAATTGTACTTTATGTTTATTGATGACACAATGTGCTCCCTTTCTGGAATATGCCTTTTGCTTTTAGGTATTGGAAAGGAGATTGTATCCATTCTTAGTCTTTCCAATCAAGTAGGTGGTTGAAAAGAAATAGTGATACAAAGCTTTCTACGTTTAAGTTTCTGTGCAAAGTGTTTGTGCTTTTTCCTACATCCACAATCTCATATTTTAGACATGGGGCCTCTCACAGCATGTAAACAGGCCACAGACTGCCAGTGATAATCCAAGCAAAGTCTGTCTTTGTAGAGATATTGGAGACATTGTAATAAGTAGCCCTATTTAAGGAAGGAGAAATGATGCAATTGTTGCACTTTTTCATGTCCTTGACCCCCTATTAAAATTGTCAGGGGAACTGGTAGTTTGTTCAAAATAATCACCCATTGAGGAAGGGTAACATAATCGGACTCATCTAGTGTGGGTAAGCTGTTTTTAAAATTGTATGCTTTGTAACAGGCATACAGCTGTTTACATTCTGTATCTCTCTGTACGTGATAATCCAGTAGTGATATACCCCTGAGTCCTTACAGATCTTGTTAAAATTATGGTTAAGCAATACAGGGCAAGAGAACACATCTCAGTGACACAATGGAAGTGTCTGCAGATGCTATATAGCTCAGTATTTCTGGATTCTGGATTTTCTCAAGGTCATTGGTTCCAGTTTGGTCTAAGCCAAGTGCTCAGGAACAGAACGCCTACTGGCAGACTATTTCAAACACTAATAGCTTTGGAGTGAATGTGAGCGGGCAATTATTTGCTGTAATAAAACAAAATAAACAGAACTAGACCTAATGTCAAAATGAAGTCTAATCTGGGACTTTATTAGTCTCAGGAAGCAGTTAAGAATAAAATTGAAACGGAATAAAATATCTTCTTGTTGCTGTAGGGGTACAGGTCTGTTTTAAGCTTACTGATGCATTTTTGTCAATGGTAAAAGGGAAACATATGCTACTGTTATTCTCATGAATCCTGTTCAGCAGTAGCTGAGAGGAGCTGCTTCATCTCTGGCATTCTAATTTAAAAAGCAAGAGAGATGCCTGATGGGAGGAGACAGCAAATGTGACATCCTGCTGGACATTGCTGACCTCTTGCCACAAGACAATAGGCCAAGAACAGGAACAACTCCCTCCATCTTCACAGATCTTTTCTAGTACCTACAAACGGATTCACAGGAAAGTCCTGTGAGACGATCAAAAGAAGGATGTTAACAGAACAGAAGCAAGGAGGAATGCCAGCACAACATTCTCAGATAATGCTGACTGGGGCATCAGTTTTCTTTATGTGAGGCAGAGGTTTGGCCTTCTGTACCATTTGCTAGGTCCTTGTGATTTAAAATTTGGAATTGGGAAGAAGACTACAGGATCTGAGCCATAGACAATACCAAAGCTTAACATCTGCACATCAGCTTTTCTGTGAAATGGATCCAAACACATTTAATTTTTTCTTTGATTCTTTCTCTGATTCTGATTCTAAAGACAGCATTATCTTCCAGTACGTTGCAAAACGGTCTGACTTTCCACCGGCCTCTTTTTCTTTCTGGGGAAAACCTTTCAGCCAGCACCAGAGTTATTAGGGACACAGCTGACAGATGGCCTTGGTTAAATGGGTGGCCTTTTAGAAAGAATCCCATGTGAAAATGTTACTTAACCTACAAGTTCCACTGGTTTAATAGAGTAACCCAATTCTCCCTCCAAAGCTATTTGTCTGCATTCTCTTGTAAAGAAGAT
Source organism: Alectoris magna (assembly GCA_030625065.1). NCBI lineage: Eukaryota > Metazoa > Chordata > Aves > Galliformes > Phasianidae > Alectoris > Alectoris magna. The sequence goes on from CM060560.1 coordinate 105,135,005, forward strand.
TTTAAAGCATTAACCAAAAGTACATGAGAAAGAGATTATTTTCATGGTCCATTTCCTAAAGCAAAGAACAAAACATTTGACTGTCCAAATATTAGGCTTTTTGACCGTACATGTTGCTGATGTCACTGAACACTTGGAAATGCAGAGAGGAGAGGAGAAGAGAGGGGGGGAGAGAGAGAGAGAGAGAACTGTACAGTTTTGACACTTGCATTTATCTGAGTTTCAAAATGTGACAAATATGTTAAAAGTTTCTGAGGTTACATTGCTATGTAATGCCACAAACTCTCTCCTGGGAATAAGTTCTGTAATTCTACCTTTTGGCTGGTAGTAGCTGGAGTACCTCAGGAACATATCACTGTAAAGAACTTTCTGACCATTAAATCTAAGGCCCCTCATGGTATTCTTTTCACAAAAGAGTCCTTCCAAGTACTCTTTTCGTAAGCTTACCTAGTTTCATTTTGAATGTGATAACTTTTTCTCCACTAAGGAAGTATGGTATCTTGGGTACTAAATTAGTGTAACAGAAAGCAACACTTCTCCTGCCTATTATTCCTGGGATGCGAGTTTCAGATTTTTCAAAGTCTATCAAGATGAGAATGGTGCTGAAAAGGTGATAACTTCCTCCAGTGTGCTGCAAGGGCTTTTGCTTTCTTATAAGTACCATGGGGCATTAAAACAGAAGAGCCACACAGGATCTGGCCTAATGTCCATGTGCTACTGTGACATGTTTCTCACAGTGGCTTTAAGCAGCAATTTGGAAGAATAAGTACAGGGCAAACACAGAAAATATTTTCTCCTTATAGACCCTGGGCCTCCAGTCACTGTATTTCCCTCAGAAACTTACTGTGTTTGGTGTAGTTTTTGCAGGCTTAGTGACCTTCTGTGGATTTCTTTTCCATTAACTTGTCTGGTTTCTCCTTGAACCGTAGAACAGTTTCAATAACCTGGTAACTTAAAGGCAACCAGATAGGTTACTAAATACATCACTCCCTAGAAGCTACTGGTTATGGAACTACACCATTGGCAGTATGTGGTTAAATGTTTCAGCCAGATATGATCTCATTTCCTTGACCAGACCTTTGACCTTTCACTTCCTGTTACTCAATCAGGGTTAGATAGGAGCAGATAAGTTTGTTCTTAAAAGCCTGCCATGTATTCATTTGTTGTTAAAGAATTCTGAATTAGTTGCTCTGGTTTTCTTGATAGTGACAAGCTGCTCTTTGAAAGCTATGTAAGGCAACAAGGCATTGAGCCACAGGACCGTGAAACAAAACTGGGTAGTGAAGCATCCAAACACTATCTCACTAGTTTTTCATACGAAGAGCTAGTGCTTCCAATAATTTTCTGTGTAACTGCCAGTAGGGGTGTCTTCCCTATGTGATCTGAAACACTTCAAATGCTTTTTATGTCCTCAGCTTGAATTTAACTATAGGCTACAATTTCATTTACATAGTGTAAATGTTGCCTGAAAGACAACTGTGAAAGGTAGAGCTGTTATAACCGAAAGCAGTTGTTTCTTGAGCATGTGCTTCACTGAGGCTGAAAAGACAATTTTTTTCCATTGCCCAGATCTATGCCAACACCATCCCGCCCATCAGATATCCATTTGTTACAACTACCCCAGACATGTAAAGAGAGATGCATGTGGGCTTTTCCTCTCAAACAGCGCAGCCTGACATCTGCCACACGAGGATGTAAAATCAACTGCTACATTTAGACTCCTAGTTTATGGTGCTCTAGCCAAAGCAGCGTAACAAACAGGCCACTGAAATATAAACTATGTCTTTGGTGTGCTTTTGTGAGAACGAAGTGTTCCATTGGCAACTGCCACACTACTGTGGTCTTGAATGACCTTGAGAAGCTCTTCTGAGCCCTACACTACTTAAATCTTTCTCTTCTGCTGCTTGATGGAATTGGCTCCATGGGAAGGAGCAATCATAAAAATAGCTGCTGATAATTTCACAGTGCTGCAGTACTGATCAATAGCGAGATACGGGTCTAGGATTTCTTGGGAGTAAACAAATACATGCATGCAATTCCCTTTGAGTCATCAGTTAAACAACTTTAAAGTGAGGAGAATGTAATACTCTAACTCTTAGCCAAGGAACAACATCTGGAGTCCAGATGCTGATGTTGAAGGAATATCTGCTGGAGAACACCTCTCAGCCTTGGATGGGAGAGGCAGGCAAGCAGGAGAAAAAAGTGAAGCATAAGTGTGTTTTTAAAAAATATATTTTAGATTTTTTGAAGAGGATTTTTAGGAATGTTGATATCTTTACACATGCAATGGTACCAGAATCCAGGAAGTTAATGTCAAGAGTATGTACAACTGCATGTAAGTGGGTTTTTTCCCCTTTACATTTAAAAAGTATTTTCTGCCAAAGGGAGATACTGAAGAAAAGATGCTATATATTTGTAACGGAAATACTCTTCTGACCCCTGCAGGATCTTGCCTAGCTTGAATGACTACTTCTGAGAGCAGCTAGAAATACTCAAAGTTACTCCACCATTTGTATATAGAGCATAAGGTTGAAGATGCTATTCAAGTAAATGGACATAAAAGGTGCTTTCCATTTATGCAGTTTCTGTTTATTTTTCCTCATGTGAGAAAATGGAAGAAGCATCAAAATCCTATAGCATCTATTTTCAGTGGCTTATTAAGAAAAATCTCCTGATTTGGGTGCTTGTTTTCCCTTTCGAGATACTAGGGAAATTTCTCCTCAGTCGCATACTTGTTTCCAGTAAGAAGCTGTAATAGCTGTACCATAGTTTCAGCCTGGTTCTTCCCGTGAAATCATGAGAGCCTCAAACAGCTATCTTCCTCAGCACATCTAGTGAAAATAACCTTCCAAACTGAATTAGCTGTGCCATGGCATTCTGAACACAATTCATCATTTCCTCTTAGGTCAATTCCCAAACGGTAGAATTTTCCTTCATGCCCATTACAGAGCACTTCAGGTGTTCATGTCTACTGCCCGTTCTGCTCTGACGCAGACAGGCTTGCTTATGGCAGCTTTAATTCTCTGATGCGTGAGGTTTCATTTTAGCATCCATGCAATTTTAATAATGAGAAAACTAAAGTCTTTCTCTGATATACCTGATGGATGATTGCCCTGATATTTTGGTTCCTGCAATACTACCACAGTTCAAGAACACACAGGTAAATAAACTTGGTCAAGCCCAGTGGTTTTGAATAGCCTAGTAGCCAGTGACATCATAGCATCCCCATAACAGTATTTTTAGAAGTAATTTATTGGCTTTCATTATTAAAAAAGGGGCTGGGGAGTGGAGGGAGGAGAAAAAAAAAACAGAATAGCTGCAGATACACCTTATCTTAAGGTGTTCTGTACCTCATCCTATTCAGTGTTTGACTACAGGGCAAATAGTTAGAACAAATTTCAATCATCCAGTCTGAAGTAACAATTAGAGTCACTGGCAGCAAAGTCTCAGTGAATCACAAAAGGCATGAAAGAAATGATCTCTAGGGAGATTTTCTTGCCTGTGGCAACACAGCTGTATTTAATTCATTCCTACAAATTTCTGCCTAATATATAGCACAAAACCTTCCCAAGCAATCTGTTCTCACCAGGGGGTAATACAGATCTCCCTTGTTGCCACTGCTCATCCCACCTGTGAGAGGACATGGAAAAGGGGCCCTGTAAAAGCTCATTATCCATTCTGAAGGCTGTGGTGCATTCCCTCAGTCTTCTTCCTCCAAATTAAGCAGCAACAGTTCCTTGAGATCTTCCCACATGTTTCATGAAAGGAATGCCCCAAACTAAGCTTAATGTTCCTGCTAAGGTTTGGCTCATTGTGTTACTACTTGGAGCCAGCCACTTAGAGCAGGTCATGCAAGGAGTGGAAAATGAAGGAAGCATCATAGCATTTTCCTTACAGCCAAAGTAAATAATGTAACCAATTATTTCTAAAGGCTGTGTCCCTGAGCTGCCAAGACTGGCTGCAGAACTTACCTGTGTTTTAACCCAAGTACTTTGGGATATGAGTACGTATTGGACCTCCTGCTGTTTGTGACATACTTTCTGTGTACAAGAAAAATGGACAGGAAGGCTGCACTGTGATGGGCAGCTACTGGTCATTTTAAATTGCATACATGGCACATCAATTTCTTTCTCAGGTAGTGAACTTCTTCATGGAATCTGGAATTTGGTGCAGTACATTCTGTGAAGGGAAGAGACTCAGCAGCAGTCCCTAGGAAGAATTGCAGAATTCATGGCAACCTGCTGAGAGCATCTGAACAAATTCATCTGTGTTGCCTCTGTGCTTCCCAGAGGCTCAGTTATGTGCAACATGACATGAACCACAAAGACAGTACTTCTATGATGTAAATGAATACTAAGTACCTGAACAGCAAACAGAGGATGAGATGATGAGCAAAAAACAAACAGGAAATTACATGTCAACACGTAACATGGCCACAACATATGGGTTTTTGAGAGGATCTTAAAAAGCAACTTCCTGGATCCAGGACTATTGGTTTTAGAATTCTTCAGGGAAATTATTGAGTCATTTTAGCCTTTAGGGGGAAAAAACAAACAAATAAAAAACAGTCAAAAAACCATTTATAATAAAAACATAATTGTCTTTGTAATACAGATAACACGAAGTAGTTTAAACCATGGATATATGGTGTTATTTCCAAATCTTTGTTGAAAGTGGTAATGTGGACAGTGCCATTTTTTTTTCAGTTGGCCATCCTCTCTTGTATAATGCATCTCTATGCAATAAATGTTGTAATAGGTGTTCCTCATGAACCTGGGTGCCTTCACATCTGATTTCCCCAGCTTTCACAATATGGATCTCTCCAGCTTTATTAATGCAGTAATTTCCCTTATCACTCCATGTTCTTGAATCTCTGCTTCATTAAATGAGCATTCTGTTGGGAAGCAAAAAAAAAAAAAAAAAAAAAAAAAAAAAAAAGCTTCTTTTTTATTTTTATTTTTTTTTAAACATAGCAAACGAGATATTAAAATGAGGAAACTTGACAGCACCAAAGTCCGGCCACTTAAATCTGAGCAGCTTCTTCGCATAGAGGACCATGACTTTGCACTGAGACCTGGATTTGGAGGTAAGCAAGTAGCAGGTACCAGTGCTGCACTTGTTAATAGTTCATTCTTGATCTGTAAGTTGCTTAAATGCTGTCAGGCAATGCCACTTAAAATTGAATTACACAACAGCTTTAATTGCAGCTCCGTTCTTTTGGTGAGCTTCAGAAAATAAAGAAGAAACCAAAAAATACTTGAAAGGAAAGCACCTATTTTTTGTTTAGCACATCAGTAGGAGAAAACATTCAGACTGTCTTCTCAAAACTAAATAACAGGGGGTATATTGTTAGAATACTACTCTTCGGTAGTGATTAAGGTATCCCTGGTAACTGCATAGTCCAGTAGCAATTAGCAAATTAGTTAGTCATCGTATTTGTTTTGGGAGATTGAAATGTAACGTGAATTCCTAAGTCTTTACTCTGAATAACATTTAATAGCAGGCCTTCAGTTTATTACCATGCAGTTTCTGTGGTTTTGGGCTCTATGATGATTATTCTGTCATTTAACTAAATTGCATGTGGATAATATGAGTATTGAATGGGATTTGGATTTTGACTCTCCTTGACTCCCTCCATGACTCTCTTTTATGGGAAATAAAATGTGAAAGCTGCCCTATAATTAAGCTTTACCTGAGCCTTTGTGTCATCAGCTCAGCGTTCATGATTCATGGAATCAAACTGAACAGCTCTGGTCTATGAAGCCAAAATAAAATATATGCAGAGCAATAATCAACTGTGTAAACAGGCACAAATCTGGGAGGCTAGCTGAAACATGTAGAGCTATTGTTGACACCAGCTGTGGGGACATTGGGCCTGGCAAGCATGCCAGGAGAACGAAACATAGAGTAAGAAAAGCCTTTCTGGATGCCTTGGTTCAGTGTGAAAGGATTTGTCATTATTCTTTGAATTTTGGCTTGTCGGGGAACAAAAATCTTCCCTGTCTTCAAACAAATAATCAAGTAATTTCTACATCTTGGCAGCTGAAGTTAGAATGATCTCTTGTCTAATTCCTGTCTAGCCTAGTATCTTTCATTCTGGATATTCTCCCTTTACTACCTGCCTTGTCACACAAGGTATTTGAGTTTTTGAGAGTAACATCTCAGAAAGGAAGTAGCATTTCCATGAAAGAAGCAACATTTCGAGATGTACTTTATCACTGGATCATCCCAGAAAGCAGTACTTCTGGTGTCCATAAAAGTAGCTTTCAGAATATAGCCTGTTATCTGGCAATTCTAATTTTCCACAATCCATGTGGATTTTTTGTACCCAGCAAATCTGTACCAGGCTTTTTCCCCATCCTTTTATTTTCAGATGACTAATCATAGAGCCCATTCAATTCCTTCTGAAGCCAGCTGTGTTTTTTTCCACTGACTTCATTGCACAGTCCTCCTAATAATCTCATTGCCATGGGTACAATTTCAGCTGCACTCCTGTCTTTCAGAAATAGCTTTCAGCAGAACAGCGTTCCAGCTTTACGCTTTACTTTCCTCTTCACATGCTGTAGTGGCATAGGTGGCACTTGTAAAAGTCACATCCAAGAGTTCACACGCTTTTGTGTTTTCAGAACTCTCTTAATAAATGGAATACTTGCAAGTCAATCTCTTTAAGAATAAAACATGGATCCATTAATATTTTTACGGCATACAGTAAAAAGTCTCAGTGAAATGAACGTTGATCCTAAATTTATACTCCATTATTCTTGTCTTACCGTTGATTTCAGTGATGTTACAGTAGTAAAGAATGGCTTGGTTTCTAGAAGAGACAGGTTAATGAGGGACAATAATTAGCACACAAATGTGACCTCATCACAGGACAAAAGCAGCTGAAACATAAATCTGAATAGCATACCTAGACTTACTGTCTGACAGCAGAGTATGGGTTTCTTTGACAAACACTTTTGAATAAGTGTGCAGTAGAAGGAAACCTAACAAGAGAAGATAAAAATTGAGATGCCACTGCCTCACAGACACTGACTAGAAATCATGTATACCTTTCTCACGAGGTGGGCACTGCACCATCAATTCTTGCAGTACATTCACTACAGCAATACCCTGGGACTGGCGCAGACAGGGGACAAGGACCTTGCTAATTTTTCTCTTCTTCACACTGCTCTCACAACATGGCTTGGAACTGCATGAAGACTTACAGTACTGTGGTTTTATGTAGTTAAAGCAGATGAAATTTTAGGTTTGTTTTATCAAATGTAATAAAGCATCTCAATACTGTGATTCCTCAAGGGCTTGGATCTGTCACGAGCCACAGTGCATGATTCATTCAGCTCAGCACAATGCATGAATTCACATTACTGATGTGAAAAATTAAAACAACAACAAAATAGGTCAAAATAGCTGCATGAAAAAGAAGTATTTAAAATTGTTCTTTAAATTTAAAAGAGAGTCACTTTTTTTTTTTTTTTTTCTTTTCCTTTCTGTGTATCTCATTGGGATTTCCTGGGTATGTCATGGAGCTGGGATGATAAATTTTGTTAATTTCTACTGTGCCCCTTTCCCTGAAAAGATAAATCATTCTTTGCACGAGCTTAGGGGAAGAAGCAGCTGGAAAATTTACACTGTTTTTAACCTTCTGGAGATTCCTCAGTTCAATAAACTCTTAAATTTAAATCTGGCTTGTTTAATTTCATTTAACCCCACATATGTAAAGTGAATGAAGCAGATAACAGGACCCAGAGTTTTTAGTGTTTATAATCATGGAAAAACAGAGCACATGCTGACTTTTATTTGTAAACTGAGCAAACATCTGCACAGGAAAAGCGTTGGGGCAAATGAATATAGAGCTTGTGGATACTGATACTACTGGAAGTAGCGTTAATAGAAATAATCGTGACCCTGCTCACATGGCTGATTTCTTTCTCCCTAGAATCTGTTATTGCTCTTTAGAGATGAGGGTGAACACGTCAGTATCAGATGCTGAGCTGAGACTTTTGGCAGCTCAGATCTGAGGACCACCACACAGACTGCCTTGACAGCCAAAACTATATACATCAACGATGGTGTTTTAGTGAGCCACACTTAGAAATCCTTTTAAAATGACATTCCTTTCTACACTTACACATTTATTTTCCCATGTCATACTATTTTCTTAACTTTCTTAATTTAATGTACTGGCAGAATTTGAGTTCTTTGTTACCTGATTTCCCACATGCTGAAAATTTACATTGCCATTTAAAAAATTGTCACTCTTTTTTTCCTTTGTGCCTTTGTTTTGCTAACTGTAAAATCCTTCCATATGGTCTCTAAACTATTTTGCAATCTAAAGATTGGAAAACCACATTCTAATTGTCATTATGTACAAGTTCTCTATGTGTGTGTGTGTGAAGTTTAACAACCTTATTTTTCTTTCCTTTTGTGTCTCAATGACCTGTCAGGATCTATGCTAATAGAGTTAGTGTTAACTAATGGGTTTCTTGAAGAAATTTTAGAATTGGTTCTCTCTGCTATGACAGCCACTAAAGGGGATAGTAACATTAGCATGTATTAGAAATGCTGGAAAATAATTTAGTAGAATTTATCTGGTCAAGATGTAACAGTCTTTCTAGAGAATCTGCATAGAATCATATAATTGAGTTGGAAGGGACTTTTAAAAGTCATTTAGTCAAACTCCTCTGCATTGAATAGGGACAACAACAGCTAGGTCAGGTTGCATAGAGCTTGGTCAGCCTGACCTTGAATATCTCTCTGGATGGGGCACCCACCACCAATCAGGGCAACCTGTTTCAGTGCCTCACTTCTCTTATCATAAATAACTTATTTTCATATATCCTATCTAATTCTCTCCTCTTTTAGTTTGAAACCATTTCCCCACGTCATAGCATAAATTGCATCTCAAAGAGCAATTAAGCATAGTCTTTATTCCAAGCTTCCAGAGGAACAGAGGTTCTATTAATTCATCGCTCCTTGAAAGGGCAGAAACTTCTCACTCTGGTGGAGGAGAGTGACTCTAATGAAAAGTCTTTCTTCCATGTGTTACTGGAAAGAATAGCTTGAATATAGGCACCTTCTCCTAGATATTTTTCGTACACTGGTAATTCTTTTGTTCCAAGAGTGAGCTATGGCTAATACCAGTCCCCCTTCATTTTCCATGTAAATAAGAAAGAAATAGAAGAGTAGTGAGAAGAATATACCATTGTCAGTTATGCTACTGTTTCACTCATTGCCAGAGGAAAGAAGATGCATCCACACAAGCCTTGGCTTGTTTTACTTCTGTCTCTGGTTTGCCTTCTCTAGGTGCCCACAAACCATTTTTAGAAAAAAGCAAACCTCAATCCTTCCTTGGTTTCTCCCTCTCTTACCAGGAGGTTTCAGTAGACCTAGCTTTTTTCCAGCACTGTTACCAAGACAACTGTGAAAAATCAGTGACTGATTTTTCTAAATTCAACGTTTATCTCAGGGAATTGCAGGCGCAGTCCTTTGAACTATGTGTTCAAAGGCTTGACTACTACAAAAATACCACAGAATTCATTAAGCAAGTTGTTATTACTGTAGAAATTGATCCTAAAATGCTAAAATAATATCTCTTTTTTAAATATAATAGAATTTGTCTGTCTTGCTGCCTATTAAAAAATTCTTCTTGCCATGTTAAACCTTGAAAATGGACTAGAAATGGCTTGTGTTAGGATAAATCTATCTGAAAACAATTCTGTTTTTTTCTGCTGAGGAGTAATTATCTTGAAAATCTGTGGAACCTCCATTGTGAAAATCACTAATCCCTCTAAAATAATGATTTGTAGCAACGCTCCAGCAGCAACTGAAGCTGCTCAATTTAATAACAAAATCCCCTCTGCCATCCCCAGTCTTGTCAGACTGGGAAATAAAAAACACAGCTTTTCTCTGGTTACTTTTTTTTCAAAATGAATTTGATGTCATTGCCTGATGGTCAGCCAGAGATTGAAATTCTCAGTATATTAAGGAGAAAGCTGTGGTACCGACATAGGAGTAGAAAAGTGACCCTGTCTGGCTGTTCTGGGATTTTTATTGAAATGCCTTTTTTCTTAAATACATCCTAACTTGATAGAATAAACCCAGAGGACAGAAAAAATACTACTACTCAGCAACCTGTTCCCAACATCTCATTATTACTGTTTCTGGCGGAGTTGGCTTTTAATCACAGAAATAAATGTTCCAGGAAAACTACAAAGTTCAGAAGGCCTGGACAAGAGCAAGGCCAAAACATTTCTTACAAGAGCGGTAGTGTTAGTGGCAGAAATACAAAAATGCTTCAGGTCACTGAAGTGATCAGGACTGCATATCTGTGCTTTGTGTGTTTATCATCCGCTTAAATTTGTTGCCAAAGTAGAATCAGAATGGGATGAAAATATTCACAGCTGCTATGATCTGTCAGTGCGGTTTTATAATTGTCTGTGGCGAACGCTAAACTGAACAGTGTTTTCTCCTTAAGCAGTATGAGCAAGATCTTTGGCCAATGCACAGGAAAAGAACAGGAATCTCTTTCTAAGGAGCATGTTTCACAGTTCTACCACATAAGGAACCGATTCCATTGCAAAAGTTCAGTTTTTCTGTGGTTCATTTTAGAAACACCCTTTGTGATTCTGCTGACTGCAGATTTTGATCTCTGTTATGCTCTTCACAGTTCACACTGACTTCGTTTTCTAACAGTTCCCAACCGAGTGCAAGTTGTTCATTCAAAGAATGAAATAAAGAATGCATATATATGTATAACTAGCGCTTCAGCTTGCGTGCATGTAATCAAAGTGATCACGTGTACTTAAGCTGCTAGTTCTGTGACCAATTCCTTTTTATCTGCCCAGATGACATGAATTATTAATTGAAATTCTGCCCACATTTGAATAGTGCTTGTTGGGGGTAGCAAATTGTCTGTATTTTTTTGCACAGCCCAAGAAATTGTTAGGACTGCCATCGTTACACTTTGAAGAGCTGTCACTCAGAAAAAAAATGCTCTTTGCAATGCATGGTGTACGTTTACTTAGAAAGCCAGTCATCTTGTTCTGTGATATAATTTGTGGGTACTTCCCTGCATGTTGAAGGATGTTGATGGAAAATGCTTGTTCTTGACTCATAAAACTGGTAAAAGTCTTTGTTTTACGTGGAGAGTAATTTCCCTCTCCTCCCTCTCTGTCCACATAACTACACTGATATATCAATGGGACTTACTTAACCCACAAGTTTTAACATTCCAGTCATGCAAATCATTCCCAAAGTTTAAGTAATACCAGTTAAGATCAAGTGTACACTCAGATACAAACACTTCCAATATGTCCTACCAATTGCCTCTGCCACAGTTCCAGGGTAAGTCTGGAGACACAATATAAAAATGTTCAAGCTTCTTGGTGAGTAAGCTTAGATAAAATGCAATTCTCCTGCCTATTTGAAGCTCCTCTGGCAATCAACAGGCGTTTCCGAGGCCCAAGTTGTCTTATCCCAATTAGAAATCCAGAAAGAACCAGTTACACAGCATAGATTCTAAATAGTAATGAGGCCATATTTCATTGCTGTTGTCAGCCTTAGTGATGACCGTGCTCCTAGGCTGGAGAATTGTGCATCTACAGCTAGCTTGCTCCCTGCCCCGCCCTGCCCTACAGCTAGCTCAGGGATCAGCTCTGCAAGGTGGGTTTATCCTGCTGCACCATGCAAATGAGGAGCTTGATAGACACTGCCTCATCTTTCTGCCATGTTTGCATTTAAATTCTGTGTGGATACCACCTGTGAATGATGTTCACAGCAGGTATAAATCCCACGACAGCTCCCACTTAGGCCAAACCTGTCTTCAGCTCACAACATATTTAGATTTCAGTAGAACGATGAGAGGATGACAGCTCAGGCTACCATGCAACATTTTTGTACCAATACTTGGTACAAGTCAGTATTTAGCAGAAGTTAACATTTTATTTGGTGTGGTTGGGATTGTGTAGGAAGAGTAAAGAAGGTACATGGCTGAACCTGGTTTAGAAGAGGCACAAAGAATTTTATCAGTTTGCATGAAGAAGAGTGATTGGATATATATGTCAATACTCTTGTACACCAGCCTCTCAGGGAGATGTCTCCTGCAGTCTCTACTCTCCAAAAGAAACAGTTTTCCCAAGTGCTATCTAGAGTTTTACTAATACACCAGTCAACTGAATTCTGATTTGATCTTTAAGCCTCTGGCAGATGGACTGAGCCACGCATTCATTTCAGAAGCAGGGATGATTTCTCAGCCAGGCAGCACAGCTCTTGTCATTGCAGTGATGTGCTCCTGTGTGCCCTGCTAACTCTGGTCACGATTTACCTTGTTTTTCCACACACATTCTCATCTGTTCTGTGTAGGGTCAAACCCTCCATTAAAATATACAAGACAAATCAAGAGATTACAGAGCCAGATTTTAAAATACCTCAAAAATAGTTCAAGATCTCCACTGTTAAGAACTGGAGGCAGCTGTGTAATCCTCGAGGGCTGCTATTTTAAGGATAATTCCAAAAAGAGACACAGTATTGTGGCTGGTTATCGGGAGAATGATATTTCTGGACTACTTTAGCTTTACTCTAAAGAAAGCACAAGAAAAAGAGAAAGACAAGTTAAAGGAGCTATTGCTATCTTCTGCTTGCTCAGACTTCTTTGTACTAATGTTTTGTATTATAATATTTAAATGTTTGCTTGTAAAATATTTTAAATGACTGTTTTTTACAAATGTAATTGGAATTTCAAGTACAATCGTTTATTATTTGTTCCAAATGCAGACTATTCTTCACTGTGTGTGTGTACACATATGTACACAAATCTCTGTCCTCCCCCTCTTCTGCAAGGAAGTGTTAGTCAGTTACTTAAGTGGAATGACTTGCTTGCTGAAGATTACACAGGTACATAATTAGGCCTTTAATTCTAGATAGTGTGTACTGAAGACACTGGAAGAAATATATTTTGCTGTAATTTTAATAGGTTTTAATCCCTTTATTGCAAAAATGCAAATACAGCTTTATAATACACTCATTCAGTCTGCATTGTGTTATAAATCCACAGCCTTTTTCAGCAGCATGAAACAGTGATGTGATATATTAAAAAAAAGTCCCTGAGTGCAATTCAGTGTGTGTTGTACTTGAAAATGAATTACGTACGCAGTCATACATTGCACACACAATGCTCCATCTTGGCACATGCTTAGTGCGTGCACAGCTTTTCCCTTATGAGGTACTGAGCAAGTAGTAACCCCTTTTCACAAATACTTATGCTAAACATGAAATAATCAAGTTACTAAAGGTAATTAGGAAGCATAGTAGGCATTTTCTTTATAAGTGTGGGAATAAGAGTTGGGACTGGCAAGTAAGCTTTGTGGTCTTTGATGTAGGTGGTATATTTACTCAGCTTTTCTCTGCAGCACTCCAAGCAGTTCATTAGCTTTGGCACTGCAAGGAAACTTTCACTGCTATCTAAGCTGCAATGTCAATAACTAGTCTAGCTGCAAGGAAATCACTTATTTCTTGTGCACTTATTTCTGCAACTATTTAATGTTGGGTTTTACTGTGTTGCCAAGGAGTTTCTCATTTGGCATACTGTGGTGGACAGACCATAGCAAATGATGGTATGGGGTGTATTCTGCATGTTGTTAATACACAGTCTTCCCTTTAAAAATATGGACATATGTTCCTCATCACTCTTTCATTCTGTTGCATTGAAGGGTCGCCAATACCTGTGGGCATTGATGTGCAGGTAGAAAGCATTGACAGCATATCTGAAGTTGACATGGTAAGTTGGTGAGATAAAGAATTTCAGCCAAAACTCAGGGTCCCAGAAGCATCCAGATGGATGATACAGAACAATACATTTAAAGACAGTGAACTCTTAGAAGAGCACAGCCTTGCCATGAAGCGTGGAAGTCATCTTCATTTATATTAGTAAGTGTTAAGTATAAGCACACGTTGAACATTTCCCTAACTAACCCAGAGGAACAGAACAGAGTGCTCTTGTTGGAAATGCCAACCATTCAGTTGAAACCATGGGCTTCCACATAAATTCTTAGTGCCCTACACTATTGAAGATAAGGGTTCGTGTATTTTGTGTCCTTTCCTTGTGCGGATCTTAATATTCCTCATCCTTTCTGTCATGGTGGAGGAGTGGATACAACAAACGGAAATATAAAAATATAAATATAAAAATGAGCTCTAGGAAACACTCTCAACTATAGTTAAGGGCATGTAGCAGAGGAATGCAGGATATTTGTTTCTCCTCCAAAATTATCGCTAATAGTGCCACCCAAACATTAATGACAGTTTGCTTAGTCCTAGAAGAGCTGGGCACCTTAACTTGGCAAAGAGATCTCATTTACAGTATCTTCTCATGCTGAGCGTAGATCTAATCATCAATGCTGAGACTGCTATGAGTTCTGTCTATATGAACCCCTGCATTCCGCTATAATCTCACCCAAGTCAGTGGGTTTCACACAGGTATAAAATCATGTTACAGGAGGAGGCCTAATTATCTTTCCGGTATTATTTTCAGAAGTAATTGTTCTATCAAGATGAGTGATGCCTGCCTAAAAATGGAAAAGCTAGATAGGTGAGCACAGAGCAGTCAGACTGTGCAGAAGCTCAGACTGGATTTCCAGCTGCCTCTCCACTTTTTTTCCACATGCACATTTGCAGCCATGTTATTTCTCTAAGTAAGATTATTTTGTATTTTTTAAAATTGTAAGTCTTGTGAAATTTGTTTATTCTTATGAAATTCACCACAGTGTTTCTACATGGTTCATTTCATTCATAAAATATATACAAATCTAAAAACCCATCTAATCTTTGTACAAAACGTACAGATTAATGGATTTTACAAGCTGACCTGGAGAATCTATAAAGGAAGGGTAAAGGAACTGTAGTCCATTCTGAGAATAACTTGTGAAAATTTCCACAGGAAAGCCCTGAAGTTCACATTAGTTTGATTTTAAAGTTTCTTTTTCCCTTCACCAACCCAGCAGACCACTGAAATCTGTTTTATTGGAGTATATGTGAAGCATGAACCCCAACTCAGACACCAGTGCCAAGGCAAATAGCAGGTATCTCAGAGGTAGCTCCAATCTATATTTAATCTTGCTGAGTGGCATCTCATTTCTTTCACTGAGGATCCTCCATATGATGTTCATAGCAGAAACTGTTCCTTTACGTGAGTTAGTTATTTTGTTCTGTTTTTTACCGTATGCAAATAAAACATGCATTGTCTTTTTTTTTTTTTAATTAAACGAAGGACTTCACAATGACTTTATATCTCAGACATTACTGGAAGGATGAGAGACTTTCATTTCGTAGTACCAAAAACAAAAGTATGACTTTTGATGGAAGACTGATAAAAAAGATCTGGGTACCTGATGTCTTTTTTGTACACTCCAAAAGATCTTTCATCCATGATACAACTGTGGAAAATGTCATGCTCCGAGTGTACCCCGATGGCAACGTACTGTTCAGTCTACGGTAAGAACAATCCTCTTTTATAATACAATACACAGCTACAATTATGGGCCCTGTACAGTGAGAAACAACTTGAAATCCTTGCAGTTAGGATATTGATTGGCGTTAAACCTTTGGTGCTAGATACTGAGTACTGGTGACAGCTAAAAATTCTCAAAGTACCAGTGGGAACATAAATTGAGGATTGATAACTTAAAGATAACATCTTATTAACATATTGTTCCTCATCAGAGGGTGATGGCAGGTTTTTCATCTGTTGTAAATACCACTGGAGTTCGTCAAATGTTAATTAATTGCCTGTGGTTTTAGCAATACTGCAGTGGTTCTACTGCTGAGTGTGGTAAAGCCCCAAATTATTAGCAAAGAACAATTACTTTTTTTCCTGAGTCTTTTAAAACTATCTTGGCTATTTTCACTCTGGGATACCTGTGAACATAGCACTAATATAAATCAGGGCTGTGGACAGGCACGGAGAGCAGATCACAGCAGTTCCAGAACTGGAACAGCAAGGCCATTAAACGTTCCTCCCTTCTACCTACACATTATAAGCAGATGTGGATGGTGTGGCAGAAATAGTTTTAATGAAAGTACTTTTCCCTAGGTAGCATCTCTGGGGCTTGTGCATTGCAGAAATCACCACTCTCCAGGTTGTTACTAATTAGCCCTGTGCTCAGAGGTGATTTTTCATCTAATCTGTATAGCTGGAAGAGTTATGCAAGCATTTGAGGTTTTGACTATGTAATAATTGTTCCAACAAGTAAATGAATTTAGCTACCACCTCCTAAGGCATACAGAAATCCTCATAATTGCTGTACACCACTTTAAAATAGTGTAAGCCTTTTATGTTCGAGAATCACATTGGCCAGCAAGAAACCATGAGGCGAACTATTAATTTTATTGTTATAATCACTTCTGTGCTTCATGAAAGAGAGGAATTAGGGGAAACAGACCTCAGCTTACACCAGTGGCTCTCAATATGAGGGGTTTGACTCTGTGATGGGAGCCCCTGCCCTGCATCCCTTTTGCAAGCTGGTGCCTTACTTTTACAAGTTGCCCTGGTTCCCTCAGCTCCTTTCCTTACCTTGCCTTAGCCCTGCATTAATTGATGGTGGGTGCTGGGTGACTTCTCCTATTCCAGTGAAGGGCAAATCCCCAGAGTTCCTGACAGGCCTGCAGATTTCTTCCCGGACATAAGTATCAAGGGCAGATCCTGTCCTCTTTCTCCCCATTTCCATCAGTTCTTACTAAACTTAGAGGAAGGGGGTGACATAAGGTTGGTGAACCAAGGTTTTGAAATGATTAAGGTCACACAGAGTATTTGTAGTCAGAGTGGTGTTAATGCATACGTTCCTAAAGAATCGGATGTTCATTTAAACCCTCTTTTTGTATTGACATTTACATGCAGTGGGTAGATTATATTCCAAATTCTTACGTTCAAGATATCTGCAGTTACACATTTTTTCTTCAGTGCCTGGCATACAGGATTTTATTGAAGAAAAATTGAACAAAAATCCATATTTGGTACTAAAATAGTCTCTCTCTCTTTTTTTTTTTTTTTCCCCAATCCACATTTTATTGCTGTCCCTATGAATCTGTAGTCAATACCTAAAAGACAGCACTAACATCTGTAGCTGGAAGTCTTATGCATTTTAAAGACGTATCACATCTCACAATCTCATTTTAACCCGGTAAAACCTGATATTTGTAAAAATGTACCTACAGTGTGATTACTGATCACAAATGTTCAAAGATCACTTGTATACCTGATGTATCCAATACCACTTATGTCATTTCAATCGACTCAATCTGGGAAAAACTGAAATATCAAAATAAAATATCAAACAACATGTGAGCTGGGACAAGAAAGGAAGATTTATCAATATTTACTGTATTTAAATTGCCGCTTCTAGCCTTTTATTTGTTTGTTTATTGGTTATTTGGTTGATATGCTAGGGGACATTTACCTTCTAAATATCTGTGAAAAACCAAGTGGAATGAAAAATTAATATTTCTGTCTATGTTTACCTAATCTTTTTAGAGTATAAAACATTTTTATGGTATTGAAGAGGAGAATAGTCTTCCAGAAATCACAGCTTATCTTTTGTGCAATTAGATATTATTAGATACTATAACCATACTATCTGGGAAAATAGCACTTGGAATACTATTTGCTCAGATCTGTAAAACTATCTACTTCAGTCTATGACAAAATCAGTTAAGAAATGTGAACTCCCTTTGTAAATCTTGATAAGTGCAACCCTTTGAAGCAAAATGTATGAAAGGTTATTGAAGGACCTGACCAGTGAAGAGTTTATAAATTGAGGGTAATGTACTTGATAAGAAAAAGTATTTGTCCTTAAAAATGTATGTTCTCACTGTCTCAGTTTTACATCACTATCTCAAAGAAATTTTAGAATGTCTAATAGGAGCAGAAAAAGTCAATTATTAGGATTCTAACCAGCATGTTGCTTGGGAATCTGAATCAGATGCCTGCACAGTCCAGAGAAAGTGTGAAATTTTTCATTTACTGCTTGTTTTTCTTTTCCTTTCTGCAGGATAACAGTTTCTGCTATGTGTTTCATGGATTTCAGTAGGTTTCCTCTGGATACCCAGAACTGTTCTTTAGAACTGGAAAGCTGTAAGTTTAATTCATGCCTGCTCCTCGCATGTGCGTTCTTACCAACACTCCATCTTGTTAATATCTTTACCACCTGTGTGTGACTGGAATCCTTCAACCTGTATATATCAAACAGCTTTGGATCCAGTTTTAGATATTTCCATAACTCAACCTGGGCTGATGTTCCAAAACTGCAATCCCAAATATTTTCTTTATCAAAAATCATGCTTTATTTGAGAGAAAAAATGCAAGTAAAAAGTAAAATAGGATGTCAGTATTCGACCTCGTGGAAAAAATGAAAATGATTATTTGTGTTACTGTGAAATGTCTGCTTTCTCATCCCGGACTCAGTGGTTTGTAGTAAGCTGTAGAACTGGACAAAGGTAATTGTGTCCTGCAGAGCATTTTGATATCTCAAGATTTATTCTTATTTGTACTGGGAGCTGAGATGCTGGTTGGGAACAGACTGGCAGTGCTCAGGCAGTCTGCTCAGGCAGTATGGCAGCTCCCAAGCTGCATCCCTGTGCCCTGGGACCCTGATTACACCTGTGTTCTCCCTCTGTCATGTGAGCTGCTAGCATGGCACATGACTCCACCCGCAACAAGGTGCAGTATGGCTTTTGCTATTTTTTCCACATCAGCTAACCGGCAAATGGATATTAAAAATGTTTCTTTGTGGTTTTCTCAAATTGTCTGAGTGGTCTCCCATTGCTAAGAAAACAAAGCAGAAACTTTATTCCAGCAGAGGTGATTTAGTTTTTACCTTCTCACAGATGCGTACAACGAAGATGATCTGATGTTATACTGGAAACATGGAAACGAGTCTTTGAGCACAGACGAGCACATCTCCCTCTCCCAGTTTTTCATTGAAGAATTCAGTGCTTCCAGCGGACTTGCATTTTACAGCAGTACTGGTATAGTAAGACCCTGTCATTAGAAAAGAAGAAGGGCACACAGCCATACTGACTGTCTTTCTCCTTCAAATTCATTGCTAGTAAATGTTTCTTATTGCTGAGAGATCTGTTAAAACAAGGGCTGTCAATCACATTGGTCTGTTAGCCTCAGCCCTAGACTCTCTTCACATTACCTGCATAACTGTTGTCCAAGAAGGGAGCTCCAACATGTTTTATCGTCTAAATTGTCATTTTCTTGATCTGCAAATTGTTGTTAAGAATGTACTGACTTTAAAAATTCTCTATGAGAGCGTTTATAACTTACTGAGGTCAAATTCATGGCTTGCTTAATGTTCCATGTTTATACATAAAGTTGCAGAAAAAAATCCTTTCATGTCACGGCTACCTTGTTTACATACAGGTGTCTGCCCCAAACAGTATTTTGTTCCTCTTGTAGATTTTGAACTATGCTTTCAAGCAAACTGCACAAGGCTGTAGGAGTTTATTATGATTTCAATTTCATGCAAAGTGGTTTTTATTTTCTTTGTGTTTGTACATATTTGTACATGCAATTACAAACTTTGAAATATTCCTCTATGTTAGTAGTCTAAACATACTTTCCTTAACCAGATAAAATGTCATGCTTGCTGCTGTACTTCCTAGTCTGAGACTACTCATTTCAGAGGGGTTATTGCACTTTATATGCAGGCAGATTAATGACATGGAAATGATTCCATATAATATGTTAAACGCACAATTCACTGAAAAAAAACACCCTTTAAGACATGCAAGAAGGCTGCAAATAGCCTTACCTAGTATATCTTAACTACAGGATAGCTTCTTTTTGCTTTTTAGAAAGATTAAGGATTCAAGTTTGCAGTGAGGATTCAATGGCTGACATTTAATGCAGAAATTCCAATTTAAATTACTCCTAAGCAATAGCCTAAGCAATGAGAAATTCACAGCTTGATCAGCTTCTTCATCCTTATTTCTTGCTTGTATTTGAGCTAAGAAGAGCTTCAGCTTTCAAGAGCCACTGTCATGTGAGAATTGGTGATACCTAGCTATTGCATTTGTACCTTGCTGAGAGCCATGTCAAATTTGTCCTTGTTGCAAGATGGAGACTGGGATGGTTTCTACCAAACTGCTATCACTCTGTCCAAACTGCATTCTGGGAACTCAGCTGTTCACATCAAAGAGCACTCATGCAAGCAAAGAATGCCTTGGACACAACAATGCAACCTCAAACCACCTCTGTACTTTTCAGGACCTTTACAGCAAAGTAACACTTAAATACAGATGTTTTGGAGATAAGCTAACTCAGCAGGGTAAGGACAGAACAGAAGACTTTTAAGTCACAGGTGACCACTGGGAGTAACCAGGGGATAAATGCATGCACCATATCTATTAGCTAGAACATTGACATTTGTGGGCATATGCTTTTCTTTGGCTTTGAGTTCTGGTAGTCAGTCAGGAGCTTCCACTTTCTCCTTTTCTTTTGCTTCTTGTTGAAAGAAAGTGTTTACATGCAAAACCTCCTCCCCAGTAGAAGTGAGGAATAGCAGAGGACTAACAGCATAACTCTAAGATTCCTGGACAAAAAAAATGGACAAAAATGCTGCTCACAGAGCATCTTTCTGCACTTCAGGTTGTGTGTCGTCCTTCCTGTGAATCTCAGTGAACCATGCATGTGTAGCATTTAGCCTCTTGGAGCTCCCTGGCCTCCAAAGGAGCAACAATGTCAAGCCATTCATAAGACAATTGTTTTTAAAACTGAAACCCTGAAAGAACATAGGGCATGTTTAATATTAAATTGAGTAATTGCTAAGATATTCCTTTATAAAGTGACTCTTTGTGATGGCATGACAGTTCCAATACAGGCTCATTTCTGTCTGAAGTTGTATAGGAAAGGCAGATGCTGCACAGCCATCCATGTTACCTTCTTTTCACCTCTCTGTATACAGTTCTCTCCTGCCCTTAGGCTTCACTGCACGAAGCCTGCCCCAAAAGTCACTAGATGGCACCCTTTCCTTTAAAGTCAGCACTGGGCAGGCAAACAGATCTGAACGAGGCAAACGTGTGGCATACATTTATAGTGAAGAAGCAATGCTTCTTTGCCAAGGTACCTGTATTTTAATGAGGTATAGATGGACAGTTTGAAAAGCACTATATGAAAGCAGGGTGACAACGATATTTCATAGGTATTTACTATTACTGATGTGGATGCCCAGGCAGGGCTGGTAAACAGAGGTCACAAATAACACAGTTCTCGTTTTCTCCCCCAACCTTTTCCTCTCCTTTTTCTCAACAGGCTGGTACAACCGACTTTTCATAAACTTTGCACTCCGGAGACATATTTTCTTTTTTGTGCTACAATCGTATTTCCCAGCCATGCTGATGGTGATGCTGTCTTGGGTTTCTTTTTGGATTGACAGAAGAGCCGTTCCTGCCAGGGTATCACTAGGTAAACCTTCACCATATATTATTTTGGGAAGTACAGAATGGATAGGGGAGAGATTTTGAAGTTACCTTAGCTTCTTATTTACACAAGACAAATACGTCAGATAATTGCCTGAATAATTTTATACAAACTCCTTTAGTCAACCTCTATGTTTGGAAATCGGATGTTTCTTCAGACTGGCTTTGATGTGCTATCAGCTAACACACCTCAGAAGGAAAGAATGATGATTCTGCAGATTTCTCGAGGTAGAGTTTTACTTCATTATTTTTTATTTTTCTTTTTCAGAGACATTTTTCCCACTATCCCCAGGTACTCAGATCCATCCCTAAATTCATGGCTCATGAGAGGCACTTCACAGGCAGAGCAATATCCATCTAAAAGCTTTGTAGCTCCGCTTTCTTTCTAGAAGAAGGTGATATCTTCCTACCAACCTGGAATCATTTTCCTGACTTGTCCTGGTTAGCAAAGCCTTGCTTTGTCAGGCATTTTGAATATATTTGCTTTGGTGCCTTAGCTCTGTCTGCAAGGCATGCAGGCTGCTGTGGAAAGCCAACAGTAAGTTGGGCATCTTTCTGCCCTTCTTTTTTTTAATTCAGAACACTACAGCTTGGAATAAAAAGATTGATTACCATAGGGTTTTTTCATAACGTTCTTTTCCCAGTGATGACAGTTGACATCACTTCAAGACTGGTTCCAAAAGTTGATTGTTGTTTTATTTCCTGGACAAGTGAAAACTCTGATAATCTTTGTTTAAGAAACAAAATATCATGTACTCAGGCAGCCCTTCATGTTTATCTATAGGTATATTAATCAGCCTTTCTATTAGTGGAGTCTAAAAATATTAATATAAGACACATAAATATATTAATCTAAAACCAAATTATGACACCTGGTTTTATTAATTCATTTACCAATCTATTTGTAAGAAATTTAACTTCCTGTTTAAAAAGAAAGTTTAAATTCTCAGTAAGTCATTCGTAATGTTGCCAAAATGTTTTTGCTGATCATGTTCATTAATTTATAAATGGGTTTATTCAACAGGTTATGCATCAGGAGTTTAATGAATAACACACATTCAATTAGCATAAGCATACACAATTTATAGGCAATGTTATCGACAAAGTTTATAAAGCTTAGCTCTCTAGCCTAAAGTACACACAATTTTAATAAACAGATTTCCTTCTATAAAGTATATCCTAAACTCCAACCTTCAACGTGAGGAACTTACGGAGAGAAAGGGAAAACTCTTGCATATTCTGGTGGACTTGAACTAGCATCAAATGAGGCTGTACTGAGACCCAAAAGACCATGCTATTTGCCACTGCAGTCTCACAGAGGTTACTGAGATGTTGTCGCTTTCACTGTATTAAAAGTAGGGCCTGGGTTGGATTTTATTTTACTTTTGATTATAATTATTATTTTCTCCAAGACAGAACACAGCAAACCGAGGTGAACAGAGTCACATCAGAGTAGAAATTGAAAAGATGAGGTTGAAATCTTAGACATACTGAAGTTAACAAGCATTCTGGAGTTTCAATGGATATAGCATTTATACTATACTATGTTTTCAGAATCAAGAAATTATGATAGAGACATACAACTTGACATATGTTGCCAAGAAGTACAATTTTAGATGGGCTTGGGAGGGAAACTGGTGGCATATTAGTAAAGTTTGAGGACGAGAAAGTGTATAGCAGAGACACTGGCTCTGGGAAACAAGACCACAAACCTACCTTCACTGCTCTATAGGAATCATAGAGAAGATGTCACAAAAGTGTTGCTTGTGCTGCTGAATCACCAGCATTGTGTCCCCACTGCTTGAACATGGTGGGCTGAAGCTCTCACTGCACACACTGAGCAGAGGCAGATATGACTGCTTCAGTGTTGTTTTCGATAGCTGGCTTACGTAGCTTACTCTACTTCTCAGACCCTGTGCTGTGAAGTTAAAGGCAGTCTCAGTCGCCTGCCTTCACAGAGCTGTGCTGTCCAAGTGATGAGATAAACAGAACCAGCTGGCCTGTAACCTCCCCTTCTTCTTTGTCAGGCATAACTACGGTGCTGACAATGTCAACCATCATCACAGGAGTAAGTGCCTCAATGCCTCAAGTGTCTTACATAAAGGCTGTGGATGTGTATTTATGGATCAGCTTCCTTTTTGTCTTCCTGTCTGTCATCGAATATGCAGCAGTGAACTATCTCACCACAATTGAAGAGAGAAAGCAGCTCAAGAAAAGGGGCAAGGTACAGTCATCTGCATTTTGTTGCCTTTAAGATCATCACAGAAGTCACAGAGTTATCCTGATACAAAAATGTGATAATCTCTACTCTCCGTTTCACACTTTCTTTTTGTGGCTGAAAGGAAGAAATGCATCATCCTCTCAGATCTTGAGAAGATCCGAAGTTACTCTCCCTTCCTTTTCTTGTAACAGATTAGGGAGCACAACTCCTGATTATTACTGTTTTTCTTCATACAGAGGAAAGTACCTCTCATTTTGTTTCTGAGTTTTCCTATTGACCTAGACAATATTTTCATCTTTTTTATCCCCCTGAAATGTATCCCAGACTATACTCATGTGATGTTTCCTCCTGTTTCCTGTAAAGCAGAGTTTATTTATCCTTCTTCTGCTCCCTCATTTTCAGTTAGGCAGATGGGTTTAATGGCTTTTGGTTTTTTTGTCCTGAGACCAGATGAATGATTAGATCCTTTTTAGAAAAGCGTGCCTGAAGCAGAAATGTTTACAAGTCAAACATTTGCTTTCTATGATGCACTCATTTAAAAAAAAAAAAATCCTTCAAGAATATCCCCACATGTGAAACCATTCACTGGAATATCGCAAGTGGAAGAACACACAAAGGATGCATATGTTGCCCACACGATTTCATAATCCTATCAAAAAACAAGGAAATGTTTGAAGTAATTTCCCACAGATCTACAGATGAGTCAGAGTTTGATTTTTCTATTTCACAAGCAAGGGCACATGCAAGTCAGCTGGCAACAATCACTCAGACAAGCGTGTTTTGTCATACATATGTCTTTATCTGCATATGTGCCGCACAAGGGGCCAGGCCCCACAGGTAGTAGTATCTGAGGTAAGTGCACTCTGTGAGGTAGCCGCATTCTCCCTATGATTGCAATACGAAGAACAGCACTGGAGAGAAAGCTTTGTTTATTTTCTGTTTTATTCATTTATCATTTCCTAAAACAACTCCTGCTAGATTCACAATAACTATTTATTTTCTATTTTTTGCCAGGCCTCGGGAATGTATAATATTGATGCAGTGCAAGCAATGGCTTTTGACGGCTGCTACCACGACCCTGATGTTGAGATGGACCTGCCTGCTTTCACCGACCGCTGTGAAGAGAATGAAACTAGAGCACGAGCAATCAGTGTCTCCAATGTGGGCACAGCTCGCATCAAGAGGAAGAGATCTTTTAAGGGAAACGTGGGCAGGATTATTCTACAGAACAATCACGTCATTGACACATATTCCAGGATTATATTTCCCAGTGTGTATATTGTGTTCAACTTCTTTTACTGGGGTTTGTACATATGAACAAAAATCGTTATAAGCTAGATTTTATCTTGGGCATGTGGATAATGCAACGGCAGTAGAGGAAAGGGTTAGAAGCTTCTGAAACTGGTTTCTGCGTCAAACCAAGGCTGGTTTGGTTAACAGCAAAACTGCTGATGGAAAAACTCTCATGGTCTGATCTTTCAGCTGGACTGCTCCGTAATTCATTGGGGCAATCCAACGTGCATGCTACTGCTACAGTATCACAGAAGCAGCTTGCTCGCTAAGGGAGCCCTTTATTGCACACCTAAACAAACAGATAGCAGCTCCTGGGCAATGTATTATCCGGTGTCCATCTACACTCTAACCTGTCCTCTTTAATCAGCCCTTCTGTTTGTTCTCCACCTGTTATCCAGTTGTTTTGCAGTTAGCACCAATCACCTTCAAACAGCCCCTACCCCAGTTTCACTTACTGCATTTCTGTTTTGCTAGACAACCTGTACACACCTCAGGAGACTTTGCTCTTTGATGGTAAAGAAATAGGAAAAGCAATTGTGACTTAGCAGTGGGTGAGAGACCAGCAGTAAGCAGGAAGTAAAGCTGATGAGTCTTTGTACACTGTATGTAACCAATGCCTCAAGAGAAAGCTTCTTCCTGTCAACTGCCCTGGCTTTCCACTAGACTACTGGGAAGAACTTCTATTTTGGAGAAATCTTGCTCACCAGTCCCCAAGATAGCACAGGAATAACGACCCAAACCAATACCCTTGGGGTCTTACAGACACCTCCCCATGAGTAAATAGCATCACCTACACAAGGTGTGCCCTTCATGTGACACCCCAACACCCGTGCCTCACATGGACCTACGCTGATCACCTGCTTTCTGCCTAACTGCTCATTTCAGAAACCCAGCTTTGAGGAAGGTATTTTAGAATACTTTATCAAGAAAACAAACGAACCTGTTTCTTCTGACAAAACTTGGGATTCTGTCCCACCATTGGCTTCTGAGATTGAAAGTTACAGTGAGGAGAAGCCATTCATGCTTGCATGCAATGCTGGTTCCCATCACAGGCCAGGTTACTACACTGAGACCTGAGATACACAGGAAATAAAAAGAATCAGCTGTGCCAAAACAGAGCCACGTACAGGAATCCTACTGGTCCCAGATGAATGCTGCATGGAAATACCCTTACTGGGTAAGGGTACTGGCTAAGAAAGTAACACTTCTGGCTAAGAAAGTTGAAATAAGGATGTTCAGGGACACAACAAAAGCATTCACAACTCCAGAAAAGAATCAAGAATACTTTTTATGACTTTGCAAAGTAAGAAGCATTTTTCACTTAAATTTCCCGGTTTTATCTGTCATTTAATGAAGTGGGTTTTGAATATACAAAGTTGGTTCAAAATAAGAATTTGTGGTGGCAAAAAACATCAAAAGGTCACTGCTTGGTTAAGATTATTAGGAAATGGGAATAAATTTGGAAGTCTGAACCACTCTCTGGTTTATCTGATTTTCCTGCTCTACTATTGTTTGCTCATACGGTAATGTCTCTTACTGTTTCAAAAAGCTGCTTTTGTCAAACTCTCAGTTACAGAGCTGGAAAAGCTAGCGACGCATTTGCATCCCAAGTGATTGAAATCTGATGGAATGAGTGGGTACATTGGCAGCCAAGTCCCTGCCAAACAAATGATCAGAGCTAAGGCGGCTTTGATACTCTTCCAGGAAATCCTGTCATGGAAAGAAGAACCGTACCAGGCATGACAATGCTGGGAACGTAAAATCAAGGGACACACAGGGCTTTGGCAACAGCAACAGCACAGCAGACCTCAAGCTGAGCAGATGTGTAATATAAGTATATAAAAAAATTACCATGACATGCTTGTTACTTCACCACTATTATGAATGCATCCTCCACAGATGCTCCAGATTTCCGGAGAAGATCCCATCTAATTGCTCCAGATGTGTGTCCTAAACTTGTAGTATGAGCTAATGTAACAGCATTGTTTTCACAGCATTTCTTTCTTGGCCTTAGAGGAAGAAGCATCTATCCTGAAGCCAAAAGTGAATCCTCAGTCTCGAACAGCAAAAAAATACCTAAAATGATTCTCAGTCCAAGATAATTCTGTCTTCTAAATTACCTATAGGATCTGCAGCAGCAGGAGCTCTCCAGTCGTAGGTTGGCCACCAAACTGCCCCACACATGGAAGGATACAGGAGAAACGTTTCATACCTACATGCACTTTCCCAGAACATCCTATACAGGTGCCTGAAAGTAGTTTAGTTTTCTTTGGTTTGTTATTTATTTTGCAACTGTGAATGTAACCTTTGGCGGTGTTCTCATCACGGTAAGAAGTATATAGAAATTTCATTATAATAGCAGTGGGGATTGTTCTTATAATGATAACACTGCAAATGTTTTTCAGCAAAGCTTATAATTCTTATCTTCTCAATGCACTGACAAGGATGATACCAGGATAAATTATACTTCACAGATCCTTTCTTGTAAAATAACTTTAAAATATATTTAATTACATCATGTTATTAACACTATTATTATTATTTTGCTTAGAGGGCTTTCTGAGCATTATCTGACTGAAATCCACATGACCTTCTTTTGAAGTTTGTTTTATCTTCCATAAAGGGATGGTAATAAATACTTTTGGTCAGGTCTGGACAAATCAGCATGGAGGTCCTCAAAGAAGTGCTCACAAGGATTCCTGCTATTTGTGGCTGTTTTTGCAGCCAAATATAGTTCTGCTTCCCACAGCATTTGCTAAAAGCTAAAATGTCACAGACGTTAGGTAAATAAATATTTGTTGGAGTGTTCACCCCAGTGGTATTCAAGCAGTTACACTGGTGGTTCTTTGTGGATTTTTTGAAAACAGAAATAACAGCGTGTAATGGCTCCTCGTCAGCAGCTGAAGTGCAGGATGTGGCCTCCCTATGTTTAGCCTCTGCTGCTACACCCATCTGTATTAAGAAAACATCCTGGAAGTGTTAATGTAGGTGATCGAGCTGCAAGCTTCTAAGTCTGGAGAATCACTTCACTCTTCAAAGCTCTGTAATTTTTGTGGAAGGAGTAAGCATAATTCCACACCGGTGACTCGTTTTTCAGAAAGCTACAACGTTGTATGCCTTCAAATATCCCGGCTATTGGTGTTTACACCAAAATATTCACAATGTGATGCATTCTGAAAAGTGTCCTGGATGCTGAGCGATGTCGTGTTGAACTAACAAGTTGGAACTAGAAAGCAGAGAATATCTTCTCTTCTGAAGTGACAGCCCAGTGAAGAAAAATACTTGACAGGGAAATGTCAATTTTTGTAAATCCTCCAATTACAGTTTGTACAATTGGGATAGTCTTAGTTTCAGCCCAACAAAGCTTATCACATTGCTCAGCCTGCATTTCGTGGCCAAGAGACTACAATGCTTTGCTCATCTGGAGACCAAAGCAGTCCTGGGCGGTCAAGGTACAAGGACTGAATATGATGAACAGCATTTGCTTTTTCCTCCCCCTTCCCCCCAATCACTTCTTCTGTGTAATATATTTTGTCATTTTCTCCATTCAGGAGATAGGAGTTTCGGTGCTTTAAGGAACACAGAACTCTCCCTGAATCACACAGTGTTTGGAGGGACCCAACTCGTGCTGTGGCAGCAGGAATTGCTTCTGTGTGAAGAGCAAACCAACCACATGCACGAGCAGGACTACACAACCATCTTGTGCTCAGTATAACTTCACACAGCTATCAGCCACACGCTGGAGGGCTGTTGAGGTTTCCAAAATTCACCTTTTGCCAGTAGTTCTATGAGGTATGCTTGGACCTGCCAGCACACAAGAACAAAAGTTCACAAAAACCTGCCTAATTACTTCTCTGACACCTTGCAGCCACTGTGAATTAACCCATTAACAGGCATCCTTAATGAAGACAACTAACATTCTTTTCTGCAACCTTTCATGTGCTCAGGGAAGACTCTAAAGACTTCGGGAATCATCAGCGGATAGGCTCTGGAACTAAGCCCCCGATCCATGAAAAGATAATAACCCAGGCACTTTACTATCTGTTACGCAGAGCAAAACCCCAACCCCAGAGCGCAGGCCCTGCGCGCTGCCGCCATTTTGTAGCGACCGCTGGACACCTCCCCCGGCCCCGCCCCGCGCCGCGGCCTGAGCGCCGCGCAGGGTGAGCCACGCGTCGGCGCGGGCGACTTGTGGTGACGGGACGGAGCGTATGGGCGCGGGGGGTGCTCCACGGCACTGGGTCTTGCGGGACCCGGCTGCGGGCCGGGCCGGAGGGCGGCGTGGGTTGTTGGGGCACCGGGTCGGGCGGCGGCGTGGATGAGCCCTGTGTCCCTATCAGCGCGACTGCACGTGTTTGCGTTGGCACTGCAGCTCTACGCGCTGCGTTCTTCCCTTCCGGAAGAAGCGTAGTAGTAGCCACGTGTGGCTCCGGGCTGCCGGAGGAACTAGTGGTGAGACGCTGTGTCCGGGAGCTGGCGTAGCAGTGAGGTTGTCCGCTGTGTGAGGGAACTGGGGACTGTGTATGTACATGTACTGGGAGAGCTGCGGTGTGCTTCCCCTGTACTCTGCACTGGAGTGCCGTGTTCAGTTTTGGGCCCCTCGCTACAAGAAAGGGATGGAGGCCCTGGAGCGTGTCCAGAGAAGGGCAGTGGGGCTGTGAGGGGTCTGGAGCACAAGTCCTTTTTGGAGCAGCTGAGGGAGCTGGGATTGTTCGGTCTGGAGAAGGAGGAGGCTCAGGGGAGACCTCATTGCTCTCTACAACTGCCTGAAGGGAGCCTGTGATGAGGAGGGGTTTGGCCTCTTCTCCCAGGTAACAGCGATGAGAGGGAATGGCCTTGGGTTGGGCCAGTGGAGGTCCAGGTTGGATATTAGGAAAAATTCTCCAAAAGAGTGGCAGTGCAGCGGCACAGGCTGCACGGGGAGGTGGTGGACTCCCCATTCCTGGAGGTGTTCAAGAGCTGTGTTTCTGTGGCACTGAGGGACGTGGATAGTGGGCATGGTGGGCATGGGTTGGTGGTTGGACTGGGTGATCTTAGCGATCTTTTCCAACCTTTGTCTTTCTATGATAAGGGATCTGTGTAAATGAAAGCTTGAGAGCAAAGCCGTAATTTCTACTTAAAAATAAAAGCAGCAGCAGCTGTGGCTGCTCCCATTGGTTCACAGATGTGTTCAGACAAGCCGCTGGCTGCAGTTAGCCAGACCCCAGAGGCTAGCAGGCAGTCTTTTTTAAAAAAAATATTTTTATATAACAGTATGTGAGCAGATTACTTCCAACTTTAACTGCCTGTGTTTTGATTAAAAAGCTCTCTTGATAGTGTGCATAAACCACACAGTTTGACAACTTTGCGGAGATGAAAACAAAGCCTTACCATTGTACGTTTTGCTGCGATTGCACAGAAAGGCCCCAAAACATTCCCTCTCATCTGTAAACTTAGTTTCACCTGAGCTGGCCATGTCAAATGTAGTACGGATACTGCAGAGAGGCTGAGATGTGGGTCTCAGGCAGGCGCTCTGTGCACAGGATGGTTGCCTTTGGCTTTTTCAGTTCTTTGGAGCCTTCTCCCCTCCCAGCAACCAGCTCTTTAATTTGTCCTCACTGTTCCCATGGCCCTCTCCTTGATATTGCTGCCTGTTGTGCTCCAAGTGTGTGCTGTTCCCTCACCTGCCTAGTAGGTACTGCTAGAGCTGCACTCCGGTAAATGTGCAGCAATAGAGTGCAAGCTTATCTTCTATCCCTCTCCACTCCCTTGCATATTATTAAACCTCTTACATCTGAGCCATTAAAAAAAAGAAATGTTGCTGTTGCTACAGAAGAGCATTCTGACAGGAGTTCTTTGCGTGGGTGAATTTCTGCATTTATGAAGGTCTCTCGTGTGGCCATTTGAATTCTTTGTGCTTGTTTCTAGTATAGATTCAGGTGTGGGATTGGCGTTTCTGTGAGCGACAGCACCCACTTTAGAGCCCTTTGCAGAGGATCAGAAGGCAGGTTGGAGGTCAGCTGGGGGTATTCTCTTTTCTGCTGCTAAGAAAGAATAGTGAGCGCCTGAAGGCAGAACTGTTCCCAGTGTGCTGCTGTACCCCATTGGAGAAGGCAGGAGGAGATGTGCAGGACACATGAGGTTATGGTGCAGGCTGACTGTACGTCTCTCTCCTCTTGAACAGGACCATGCCCAAGAAGGGAGGGAAGCATGCGGAGGTGGGGATGGAAATGCAGGTGCAGTCCAAACGAGCAAAGGTGGAAGCAGCTTGTGTGCCATCAGTCATGGATTTTGAGAGCCCAGACAGCCTCTTCGCAAGCCTGATCTCTCCCATCGAATCAGAGGTGTTTTTCAAGGAGTACTGGGAAGAAAAGCCACTGCTTGTTCAGAGAAATGATTCCCTACTGGCTGCTTACTACCAGTCCCTCTTCCAGCTGTCAGATCTGAAGGAGCTGTGCAGCCAAGGGCTGTACTATGGGCGTGATATAAATATCTGCAGATGTGTGAATGGAAAAAAGAAGGTTTTAAATAAAGAAGGCAAAGTGAATTATGCACAACTGAAGAAGGACTTCGACCAGAAAAAGGCAACCATACAGTTCCATCAGCCCCAGAGGTTTAAGGTTGGGTCGTTTAATGGGTTTAAGTAAAACTAACACATGTTTTGTAACACTGTGTTTTGCTTGAGGCATGCTGCACAGAGCTTTGTCTCTGCCTCCAGAAGGTCCAGGTGAAGGTGCTGACATTGGTGGCCTGCTGAAACCCATATATAAGCTGTATTAATTAAAACATGGTTTATAATTTTGCACAGCCCATCATGTTTCAGTGCTCTACAGCAAGAAAAAGATCTGAGTTATGCTATAAAATTAAGTATTCTTTTTTAAGGATTTGCTTTGTCACATAAAAATTCAAACAGATCTGAATGCATAATGTTGATGTCTATTTATCACTGTCTGCTTTAGTCCCATTGCTCTCATGTGCAAATAGAGCATTTATGCCAGTTTAATGGAGGGTAAGGTGTAAATTAATGTAATATATTTGCAGGACACCACAGTTCTTTCCAGTGAATTGGCTTTGAATTGTACCATGGATTTGTACCTCAATTTTAGTGATTGTCCTCTCTTTTTTTGTTCTTTTTGGTGGTGCTTCAATCAGAAGCATTCAGAATGCCAATCAGAAGCATTCAGAATGAGGCAGTGGCGTCTGCACAGTTGTGTCAAGGACTCAGGTGGTTTTGATTGTATTTAAGTAGTTCTTTTCTGTCCTGTGGTGTCTGCAGTTTAATGAAGAAGTACTTTAAGGACAGGAATGTACAGCTCTTAACTCCTGAAAAGCCTGCCATTTTGGCGCCTTCATTTTGCCTAGCTAAAGCTAGCAGATGAATTCAAGGTCGAGCTATTAGAGGGTTTTGTAGTGTTGTGGTGATGGTGTTTGTAACTGCTGCCTCTGTTAGCACAGATGAGTGGTAATAGGGGGAAGGTGAAATCTTATCAGCTCTCTTGAGCATCTGTTATGACGTACCTCACTAGCTTTGCGCTTTGAAGGTTTTTAGAAGCATCTCTTGACATGCATTTGTTAAATTTTAATGTACGTCTTCAGTTGTGGAGGAGCAAAGTAGTTCTAACAGATTGAAAGATACCAAAGGTGCTTGCTTTGAACGTCTCTAAATCTGTGGCTTCTTCCACACACAAATAACATGATACGTATGCTGCAATATATCCAAGGGATATAGAAAAAAGCATGTCAGAGATGCTTTATCTCCTTGATTGTGTACCTGCGAAGTGTTGCATTTGGAGTCACTGCAAAAAGATCTCTAACCTTTATGTGGTCTCTTTGGTAGTAGCTAGCATAATGCAAGTCATACTTATGCTTCAGGGTGTTTTGTTGTTCATGGGATGGTGGTTGGTGTATTTCCCTCTGTGCTTAGCCCTTCCCAGCCTCGGTGTCCTAATTGGTTCTTCCCTGGAAGAAGCCCAGAGTAGCCAGAGAGGCTGTGGGCTGGGCAGCAGCTGGGCTGGCTGGGCTTTCCAGCAGTAACATGTCCTTTTGTTTTTGCAGGAGGAGCTGTGGAAGATTCAAGAGAAGCTGGAGTGCTACTTTGGGTCTCTGGTCGGG
The DNA here is from genome assembly GCA_030625065.1 of Alectoris magna. NCBI lineage: Eukaryota > Metazoa > Chordata > Aves > Galliformes > Phasianidae > Alectoris > Alectoris magna. The sequence goes on from CM060560.1 coordinate 105,168,084, forward strand.
TCAAATGTCTATATTACTCCACAGGGGTCCCAGGGCCTTCCCCCTCACTACGATGATGTTGAGGTAGGGCAGCACATTGCCTGTGGGACTATACGTGGGGTTTTGCTGGTGGCAGGGGTACTGTCTCTGTGTTGTTTTTCTTCCCCTCTCTCATAAAGTAATTTATTACAGAAAAGTGTTTTTCCACTGAGAAGTTATAATTACAAGTGTTTCTTTATGGTTGTTTTGTTTTTCCCCCCCTCTGCTTTTACTGAAATGGGTACTGAGGTGTCTGATGGCGATATCACATGAAGTGTGCTTCTAAAAGAAACGTTGAAATAACCAGTGCATTAAAAAAGCAGTTCTTGAAGTTGGGTTGCAGTACCATTTTTTCCCCACATTAAATAGGTACATTTCATTTTTCTCTAGCAGCTCTAGAACCTGCAGATTGTGACATATGTCATCAGCCCCCATAGCTCACAGCATCCCAAGGTGTTTTGGGTGTTCTGGGTGTCAGTTATCGGTAATAAGAGCTCCACCACCTAATATTCTGAGTATCTGTGTGGTAGATGCTACTTTTAAGTTAGTTGTCTAACACTTTTTGAAGTGAACTTTTTGAGAAATTGGGATTTCCAAGTGCCTACCTTAGGTAGGATAAAGCAGATCTTACTTCCCAAGTTTTCTTCCCATTGTTTCTAAGTGAGGCCTAAAAAATACTTCAGGTGTAAATTTCTGCATTGTAGACATCTACATATTCCTCAGGAGAGGAATCCCGCTCCCTGTGCTGTGGGGTAGCTGAGAGCAGGGCAGGTGAAATATGTCTCTTCTGTTGTCAGAGAAGCACCCTATGTCACCATGTTTGCTTTCTGTCTCTGGTTTCTGGCATGGCTCCACAGACATTCCGAGTAAGACGATGCCTTAACACTTCTGATGAATTGAATGCATGGGGGAAGCAAAGCTTCGTTGTGCATTTGGATTTATGGTCCTTTGCAGGTGTTCATCCTCCAGCTGGAAGGCGAGAAGCATTGGCGGCTCTATAAACCAACAGTGCACTTAGCTCGGGAATATAACGTGGAATCAGAAGATAGGATTGGGAATCCCACGCATGAATTTGTATTGAAGGTATTATAATTGAACTGCTTTAACTGGGCTGAACTGTAGTTGTGAGAAAAGTAGTTATTTTAAACGATTCTTTTCTAGAAGACAGTATTCTGAATTCTTATAGTCGTGAAACTGTAGGGAAGGATGGGTGCACAAAACACTGTGAGCACAGGAAATGTGATAGCTATCTAATTCAGCTTTTTTCAGAGGCATTGTTTGCTTTAGGATTGAAATAATGGACCAAGAAGCAGTTCTTTCTGGAAGTTCGCTAATACTTTAGTTATGTGCCAGGGTACCAGGTAAATGTAGAGTTCCATGTAGAAAATGCATTGGTTTTAAGCATGGTTATGGAGTGTTCTGTGCTGCTGCATGCTGTCTATGATCAGTCAGGCTGGTCCATTTGTGCACTAGTACACTTTGCCGAAGTTTTGTCACTGTTCTGGTGAATCTGTGACGTACGTTATACCTGACTGATGAAGCAAAAGCGTAAAATGAAAGACTGTGTTGACCTGTTATATTGTTTGTTTTTTTTTTTCTTTTTCCAAACCTGAGTATCAAATGTTTGGCTGTGTCTTGTTATTTGGAATAAAAAGAGTGTTTCATAAGGGCTAATGAATACAGCCTTTCTGATGCTGGATATTTGGTACTTGTCTTGTTGTGGTTTGTGCAGTTGTACTTCAGAAGGGGGTTACTTACCCAGCAGACAGTACTGCTCTGTTTCAGAAGCCTCCTTAGTTTCCCTGCCTCGTGACCCATCAGCAGGGCCTGTGTGGGCAAAGTCCCACTTCTTTCCTGTGTCCAGACTTATTTGTGGAAGTAGGTAGTGTACAAACAGTGTTCTACGTTGTAATGGTGCTGACCTTACTGGCTATGCAATCTGACAGTGGTTTTCAGTGGTCGAGAAGTATTGCTTGATGGTCAGGAAGTATTGCTTGATGCAAAGCCTAGTGAGTTACAATTCCTTTTCTTTTCTCTTCGCAACACGTTGGGCTGGACTTCAGTGGTGTGCTGCACACTTCTCTTACATTGACTGCCTAGTCTAAAGTGTATCTGTCTGGGGATTTAATTCAGATAAGTGAGAAGAAAGGGAGGGAGGAGGTTGTAGATGGTATTTTTAAGTGCTACAACTGAAAATTTAAGACAGCAGTATTGCTGCAGCTTACAGTCCATACAGAATATTTGTCCTTTCTCGTGGAACACCAGCTTTCTACTTTGTTGAGGTCTGCCCTGCTAGCTCGCTGTACTTTGAGCAGGTTCCTCTCAGCTGCTGCTCTGACCCAGTTATGCAGGTGAGTGGGACTGTGTGTGCTCTTTACCCTTCAAGGCTTGCATCCTGTTTTCAGGCAGGTATACAGTAAATACTAATGGTAAATTGGGAAGTCCATACTTTCTGGCTGTTACTAAAACATACAATGGAGTATCTCCCTATTTTGTAATTAAAGAAACAAAACCAAACCATGTTGTTTGTCTGCTTAGAGAGCATTTTCTTTGTTTGGATAACAGTGCAGTAAGGTTCGACCATGTGCCCTAAATATATCAATTCTTTTTCTTGCAGCCGGGTGACTTACTGTACTTCCCAAGAGGGACAATTCACCAAGCTGACACACCTCCTGGGATATCTTACTCTACACATGTGACCATCAGTACCTACCAAAACAAGTAATTCTTCCTTACTTTTTCTCATTGAGTTGCTTTTCTGAAAATGGTTTTCATCTTCCAGGCAATGTGTGTGAGTGGTATGGACCTGAAGCCCACATTTCAAAGAAGTGATGTCTCACTGTTAAAATACAACCTTGTAATGAACTCTGCTGAGCTCTTTTCTGTGTTTGTTCCATTCAGCCCTTGTATCTTTTGTTTGTCTGTGAAGTAATGCATGGATAGGGCATGGCATTTCCTTGTAGAAATACAGTGGAATGGAATATGTGCAGGTGCCCCACTGTCACCTGTGTAGCCTGCTGTTAGTGACAAAATCTAGGCCAGCATTCAGGTAGCTGTAATTTCAGTTGTGGAGGTTGGGGGAAATGGAGGAGGGAAACACTTCCTTGTACGCAAGGCCACTTCAAGCTTTTTATTCAGCAAACTCAGTGGCGTGTTAATTGGCTGCTTTATTGTTTATCCTCAACAGACTTTAATGTGGAAGGTAACATTACAGCAGGAAGCTCACTGTCGCGTTTAAAAATCTCTCAGCAGTGGCTGAAGTTGCCATGCATTCCATAATCCAGAGAGAGAGTCAGGGGTTGCTCCTTTCATCTCCTTCTCTCCCGCATTTCATAGTCACCCACGCCTGTTCTGATGGACTTGCAGCACATTCTTTCTTTGCTTTGTGTTTTCTGCTTATCTGTGTTTTCCATCTCCTACCCCATACATGCAAGTCAGATTTCCTTTGACACGCATCTAATGCTTGCGCCCACTGAAACCTTTTCATCACACATGGAAATGCTGCTGCAACCCAGTCAACTGTTGTCATGTGCTGGGTTTGGGGCCATTGGCCTGTGTTAGGAATCGGGAGGGACTTCTGTTGGCACAGCATAGGACAGAACAAGTTTTGGCATGTTCTAGATGATTCTAAGATGCATTTCTAACCAGGAGGTGTTCCCTTCTGTAAGGCTGGGATGTCAGTGCTGCTGGTAACTCTTAATGTGGGCATTTCTCCTCACTGGAGCGAGGTTAAGGTGCAGCTGTGTGAGTCCATCATCACGAGTGGGTTCTATTGATTTTAATTCATGCTCTTCTGCTGAGAAGGCAAAAAGTTATTTTCGGTAAACACTGATGGCTGCTGCGGAGTGTTTGACTTCCTTTATTCTCTAGGTGGCAGTGTTAGCGGTGAGCTGCTTTGCCTTTGTTTGAAGGCACGCCCGAGCTGAAGTCCTGTTCCACCTCCCGTCCCCTGTCCTTTTTTGGGACACCATCTTCCTGTGTTGGCCTGGTGCTTTTCTCATCCCCGGTGCAACAAACTGAACAGACAGGAGGGTGACACCAGGAGAAGTGTGCTTTGGTGTGCTGATGGAAGTGGGTTTGTTGTGTTACGTATTGGTGTGCAGGAGTGGTCCTGGGTCTGCAGAACAGGTTTTGTCCAGTGTGATCCATACCGAGTTGTTGTGTGTCAGGTAGTGTTGGACAGACGAGTTCTTTATAACAGGGTTGCTGGAGACCTGACGGCCTTATGTGGGTTAAGGGCAGTTTCTTAGTACTTCCTCAGCACTTCCAGAGCTGATGAAATGGCACCTTGAGGAATCTCAGGCTCTGAGCCCAAAGGGACTGCACTGTGTGTTGGGGTGAGGTTTGTCCAGGCCAGACCCCCGCCTGAGGCAGGAAGACAAGTGTGGTGGCATTTGTTATAAGCAGGGCAATTTGTCACAGTAATGGGTACCTGAAGATAGTTGCTGATGTAGGATTTTGGTGGAAGAGGAGAGAAGCAGTAAGAAGTATAAGATGTTTCACTGTTCTTTGAGGGTGATGTAGGGAGAGGCCACAGGTGGACAGGACAGCATTTTTTGCATGAGGGGCACATCTGGTCCTGATGAGGTTGACTCGGGCTACAAGAAGATGCAGGTGGGAATCCACCCCGCTCTGCCTTATTGCAGCTGGGGAATGGAAACCTGGAGAGCAAAAGCCAGATTTTTGGAATGTATTCAGCCTTAGAATGAGGAATCTAACACACGCAGAAGACCCCTGTCGACAAGGTGACTGTTAGGTATCTAGGTATCTTAAAAATCCCTGTAGGGTTTCTTGTTAGGGTCTTCTTCCTGTGATCATAAGTTTGTAGCAAAGCAAAAAATGGATCTGTGTTGAAGTTGATAACCCTGGACATGTTTCTTGCAGCAGTAGAAGTAAGTGCTTCAAAAGCATGTGAAATGATACTACCCAACACGCGTAAAAAGAAAGTATGCCTGTTTTACTTCAATGCAACCATTTTAGTAATTATTATTTTCTTCCTGTCCTGCAGCTCCTGGGGAGACTTCTTACTGGATGCAATTCCTGGCCTTGTATTCAGTACTGCAAAAGAGGATGTGGCCTTGCGGACAAGCATCCCAAGGAAACTGCTTATGGTAAGTAGGCAGGTCTGAGGGAAAAGCAGTGCATCCAGCTGGAACTTCAGCACGGAGGCAAGGATGGGTCTTGCTGGTCTGCTCTGAGAGCTCAGTGCAAAGGTGCTGTCTTGTCTAGCAGCAAAACCACTTCTTTTGAAGACTTCAGGGTGACCGTTTGGAGGTTTGGTCCAGCTGAAATGTTGCCCAGTTTGTTGCAATTCCTTTCTTCGGTATCACGGTGGCCTTGTGTGTCTCACTTCCATCTCAGAGGAGTGCTTTTTGCTTTGGAGGGGTCAGATAGATAGGCATAGTTTTCACCAGGTCTAACTTTTGAAAAGTTAATGGAGCTGTGTATTGCTGTGTGTGTCCTTTTTCTGGTAGTCTGGTTGTGCTGCTGATCAGCTCATCAGTGTGAAGAAGGAACAAGTCTCTCTTTCAAGTACACTTGCAAGCCCTTCAGCATTGTGGGCAGCCCCACAGTGAGGAAAACAGAGCTTCAGCTGTGATGTGTGAGCAGTTTATGTGGAACGTGTAAAACAAAAGTTGTTTTGGGAGAAAATAATTGTTACCCTTTGGGTGGTACTCTTCTATCTTTCCAGATTGTTATTTCATTACTGCCCCTCTTCCTTTAAGATAGTCTCTGTTTAGCTTGAATTCAAGTGAAAGGAACTGCGTATGCACATTTAGCAGGTGGATATAGCAGACTCAACAAAAAAACTGAGTAGCATTCTGAGAATGCTTGCAGACCGTCTGGAAAACACTGGAGAACTGAGGTCGTCTGACATGAGGAAAGATTTCATTATGAACCGTTTGCCACCTTACTTGGGATGCGATTCTGACTCTTTAACTCCAGGTGAGTTTTACACTGGCTCCTTTTGCTGATGTGGTGGCAGTGCTCTTGCTAACTCTGCCCTTAATGATTTCAGTGTTTTAAGGGAGGCAAAGATTGCAGCCTAGTGTGAGCTTTGTGTTTGAGACAGACGGTGAGATTGTAACAAATAATCTAGGTACAAGAGAATGGCTGGGAGAGCACGGCACAGAAGGGCCAGTTTGCACCATTTATATGGTTTCCTTTCTTTCTGATTTCTTTTTTAGGTGGAACACTGCCAAGATTAGACAGCAAAATCAGACTGCAGTTCAGGGATCACGCTGTAATTACAGTGGAGCCAGATCAAGAGAATTCTGTAAGTATAAGCCCTGTGCCACCCTTCTGTGCTTCAGGCTGTGGGTGCGTTGCACGGTGTGAGAGTTCTCACTCTGTTGTACTGGTGTGTCTCAAAGGATCGTGCAGGTATAGCTTGGTTGGGTACTGCGTCCTGGTGGGATTTGGTAGGAGATCATGAGGTTGTTGTCAAGCAGCACTGTGGTGCCTTCTTTGCCTTCTGCGGGAGACCTACAGAATTAAATGTAGTCCATGTTCTGCACAGCAGGTTTTTATCTAAGGTCAGATGGGGCAGATCATTACAACGTAACTGTTTCCTTCCTGCTGTCTCTTAGGATGAAATTCGCAAGGAAATGGTGTATGTCTATCATTCCTTAAAGAACAGGAGAGAAACTCACATGATGGGGACAGAAGATGACGATACTGGTAGCGAAGAAGGTGCAGCACAGGTTTGTTTGTGACCTACACACACAAAAGCTACATTGCCATCTTGGGATTTACTGCACATTTCTTATCTGTGCCTCGAGTTATGCCCTAGCTGACAGAGCTATTGGCATATCCCAAAGCATCTCTTTTATGTCCTTCAGAACATCCTACTGGATACAGGGGCATATGTGCAGCAGGGGGAGGGGCCACTCTACCTTCTGCTGGTCAGTGTCTATATCCCAGTTTGATCCGGCTATATTCAGTATCCCCTTGGATGTACAGCAGCTATACCCTCTCAGCAGTTCAAGCAAGGAGTTCTGCCTGGTAGTTAGTTACTTAATTTTTGAAGTGTATTTTGCTGGACCTGTCAAGAAAACTGGTAGCTGAGGTCTTACACAGGCACTTGTGTAACATGTTGCACAACCTAGAATCATAGAATCACTCAGATTGGAAAAGACCTTAAAGATCATCAAGTCCACAACCAAACCATAGCACCCTAACTCTAACAACCCTCTGCTAAATCATGTCCCTGAGCACCACATCCAAATGGTTCTTAAACACATCCAGGGATGGTGACTCAACCACCTCCCCAGGGAGCCTATTCCAGTGCTTAACAACGCTTTCTGTAAAGAAAGAAGTTTTTCCTGATATCCAACCTAAAGTTACCCTGGCACAGCTTGAGGCCATTTCCCCTCGTCCTGTCACCAGTGAGAAGAGACCAACCCAGATACATCTATTTTCCTGCCCTTAATGTCTCCAGCCATGGTAGGATATCCCCTTCAACAACCCAGGGGTAGGGATAGGCTTCTTCAGGTAGGATGACACACACCTTACGTCTCCCTGCCTCAGTAATGGGTACTGGAACGTGTAAGCGTACCCTTCGTGTTAGAAGATATTTCAGCTGTATTTCCATTTATTAAGAAAATTGCCAGGGTGATGCTGATCTCCTGCAGGATGCAATCAGAAATCCCCATGTGAAGTGGGAAAGGAATGCTGCCGATCAGCACATACATCCTGCCCTCCTGTTTGTTAGAACGGACGTGCTGCTGCACATAGCTCAAGTGGCTTCTTTCCACCATTTCTTTCCCTCTCTCAGCAAACTCCTCATGGACTGCGCTTTCCTCTGTCATACCTGGATGCACTGAAGCAGATTTGGAGTGGCAGCACTGTCAGTGTGAAAGAGCTCAAACTTACCTCAGCTGAAGAGAAGGAAAACCTGGCCTTGGCACTGTGGACCGAATGTCTAATAGAAGTTTTTTAATGCTTTTGTGAACTAGCTCCTTATGGAATCTCTTAAGAGAAAGGTTTTATTCAATTAATTTTATTTTTTTGCATCCAACCTTAGTTTGTACTGCCAACGGTGTGCTGCAATATAAATACACTTTGCTACTGTCTGCTGCTGAATGTTCTTCTAGTTCCCTTACTGCTCTGGGTACGTGGGTGTCTCAGCAACAGGTGAGCTGCTCAGAAATCTAACAGCGGAGCAGCTTATCTTGCCTCTAATTGCCAGATCAATGTTACTTGTAGAAAAAGGATCTTCACATCTCTCGAGTGGATGCTGATGGGACTATTGCAGATAATTGGATACTTTAAGATCTACATTTAATGAGCAACCCCACACAGCAGCATTGTGTCTTACTGAATATATGTACGTACTTCCCTTTTTTGGCCAGTTGGAAATAAGTGCTTTCCAGGAACGTACTTAGTGTCTGCTGACAAAGAAGAAACCAACAAGCAAAAGATTCCTCCTAAAAACTTTTATACAATTAAAATATACATGCTTGGCATTTTACATGGAAGATCTCTAAAGTCCAAAGGCCTGATTTACTTGGCTATGAAGCACTGGGACATCACCCCATGTGATTTAGGTGCTCTTGGCCTGAAAAACCAGAACCTTCCAACCAGGCTTTGAAATTGCATATGGAAAGCAAGTCACAAGGAGAACACTTGATAGACTGATTTACATTAAAAAAAGCAGGACGAGTGCTTTCATTGTAGAAATATATACATACATCTGGAGTTCTGTAACAGCAGATTGATGATAACTTTAGAAATCAAAGTAGGTAAGTGCAAGTACACAGGTATTTTTTTATTTTTAAATAGTACGCTATAGAGCTCAATTTTGTACAAAAATAGACATCCATATATTTTATTTCTGTGGCAAACAGGGCTATGCCTTTCTCTTTAAGGTCAAATCCTGTTTAAGTGCACAGGAACACTTACTTACTGCTTTTGGAAACTAAAATTCCTTAGCTAAACTTAAGACTCCTTAAATAGAAACACATACCCTGAATAATCAAATAGGGAAAGAAAATATTATTCAATGGAGTAGATGCATGTAGTGGCACAGAAATCCAATGAAGATAGCAGTGAGCTGAGGACCGCACTTCAGGTGTTAGCAGCCCTGCAGGTGGCTGCAGTTCCTCCTCTGTGTCAGTCCTGTATGAGAAAGACGTTCTTTTTCAAGCCTGTACCAACTGCAGTGCAGTAAGGCACTGAGCTCTACCTGCCTTAAGTAAGTAAATGAGGGCTGGTGTATCTTGCTGACACTGGGGAAACAGCACGTTGGGCTGGTCATCGCTGGTCTAACAGCTCCTCATCCTCTGGGCTAAGAGGGACACACTGATAAGCTCGACTGACCTTTAAATGCAGTTATGCTGTCCCTGACACGAAGCAGGGTGGAATGCTGGCTGCTAGCACCTGGTGAGTTATCTTCTGAAGGAAGACGTGGATTTAAGACCAAATTACATTGTATTAAATTACTCTATATACATGACAACAAAATACGGCTTGAGCAAAATCATTACTGCCCTAAATTCAGTAAATCTTTTAGAAATCTAACCTGGCCCAGGATAGCTTATACTCTGGCTAGATGCACCTATGCCTGCATGTTAAAAGCGATCTTCAGGGATAACTCACAATTTCATGGGTTGGAAACAGCCCACAGGTCTGCAAAAGAAGATCTTAAACTTGGAAATTTGGTATTGCTGAAACAAATAAGACCAGGGCCTACCTGTAACATGAGGGAGGTAATAGGCTGTTTTATTGCCCCATTTCGTGCACTGAGCTGGGAGTTCCAGTTCAAATTTGTCTTTTCAACAGAATAAATTGCACTTTAGCAAGAGGTATGGATTGAGATTCAGTTTCACTTTGAGCCTCAACTGTGTCTCTTGGAAGAATGGGCTTTCATCGCTTTTTGAGAGAAAGGAAATATCAGAATTTCTAAAGAGCCTTTCCCGCATTATCCCTTGCAGTTCATATCCCGCAGAGCTTTTGTTAGCCTTCTGCATTTACTTTAAGACTTCAGATGGAGAATAACATTAACTTTCATAGGAGTGGCCTCCAAAGGATCAGCTCATAGTTCAGTCCCTGGGGAAAGCCATGAGCTCAACCTCACATCCTCCAGGTCTGTGCAAATTCAGCTCGTTTAGGAGTTGGTGCTTTGAGTGAAGGAAGACAAGATTTACTGCATAAGGTTCCAGTGGTGCGTGACTTCAGTAGTAGCTTTTTTTTTTCCTCCAGGTGTTCATAAACCACGTAAGGCCCATCTCTGGGGTGGGTTTTACTCACAGTATTTCAATATCCCATTTTTGTGAACGTTTGTCCTCTTCTGGCTCATTCATAATGATGTGGTTCTTGTCATAGTAATTTCCCCCTTAAAAATAAAGCAAACTCATGAAGGCAAACAATTTGAAAACAAATGCTGAGAATCTCAACAGAACCTTTAAAACGTGCCGCGAAGTAGGAACATTAGCTGAGAGACAGAACTTCTGTGAGGGATGGGGCAGTGTTTGCACTTCTACCGCTGTCTCCTTCAAACTCATTTGTCAGCTGAAGCCCCGAGGAGCTCTGTTAGTCCAGAAGCAGAGTCCCCAGCGTACCTTTATGCACAGAAGCGTGACTGCTAAAGGCACTTTGCTTTAGCAAATCCTCTGCTCCCACTGTGTGGATGTGACGTATTGCAACAGTGAATACACACGGAATGACAGATCTGGGGGATTACTTAGTGTTGAATACCCACTTCAACCCCAGAATTACTAAATCCTTAAAATCTGTCTCCTTGGAACGCATGCAGCATAGAAGTAACTGTGCCTTTTTATCATACCATAAATAAAAATTCACTGAAAAAAAATTGTGCTCTAAAGAGCAATCAAATGGTACTTCCCACTGTCGCTTTAAAGTAGAACCATAGAATGGCCTGGGTTGAAAAGGACCACAAAGATCATCCAGTTTCAACCCCCCTGCTATGTGCAGGGTCGCCAGCCACCAGACCAGGCTGCCCAGAGCCACATCCAGCCTGGCCTTGAATGCCTCCAGGGATGGGGCATCCACAACCTCCTTGGGCAACCTGTTCCAGTGCGTCACCACCCTGTGTGAAAAACTTCCTCCTAATATCTAACCTAAACCTCCTTTGTCTTAGTTTAAAACCATTCCCCCTTGTCCTATCGCTGTCCACCCTCGTAAACAGCTGCTCCCCCTCCTGTTTATATGCTACCTTCAAGTACTGGAAGGCCACAATGAGATCTCCCTGGAGCCTTTTCTTCTCCAAGCTAAACAAGCCCAGTTCTCTCAACGCATCCCTGCACAACATCAGGTTGTGCAGTAGCCCAGGCAGCGCAGCTTTCTTACTGTAAGAAAGAACTGCCAGCAGTACTAGCATTTGGGATTTCTCTTCGTAGGTGGTTCTGGCATAGTTGATCGGCAGGATGAGGACTGACTTACTTACTTAGGCAACAGGAGTTTGAACAAGTCTGAAAACACGAGGAGTATTTCTCCTGCTGAGGCACATCTATTCTCTCGTTTGCTTTTCCCTCCCTATTATTTTGTCTTCTGTAACGCCATTTCTTGCTCTTAGCACTACTGTATAAACCTCCAGGATCAAAGAGTAAGGCTCTCCATAGACTGTTTCTTGTCCCACTGCCAAGCAGTTGAATATAAAACTGGTGAGGTAGAGGGGACTTGGCACTTAGGTACAGATGAGCAGGAATACTGCATTTAGAACATGTGAGTGTTTTTTTGTTGTTGTTGTTGTTCTGCTTTGCTTGTTTTTTAAATACCTTTAATATCAAGCACCAGTTGGTCACTGAGGTATGAACTGATGGTTCCATCCTCATTGAGTCTCCACTTCTGCCTCTCCTTCCCATGTTCTGTCCAGAGTGCGACTTTGGCCCCTGGCACATCTCTGCCACCAATGACATCCAGGCAGGCATCGTTAACCTGAGAAGCAAGAAGACGAGTGAGATTGGCCACCACAAAGCCTTGTTTTTGTTTCTGACTTGTTTCTGTTCCAGGCGCTGAGAGTACTGCAGTAACCATCGTGGCAATTAAGCTAAGAGCAGATCATTCAGCAGTTGACTGATTGCTTGATCACAGGTGGTCTTCATGTATTCTGTTTCAGAGAAATTCCTAACTCTTCAGAGGTAATAAAACTTTCTGAAAAGTGAGAGTTTTGAGAATACCAGGTTCCTGCTTTCAGGAACATCAGTGCCAGATGTGAAAAGCTGTCCATCTAGCTTGCCAAAGCAGACAGAGCAAATCTGTCCATACACAGTAGGAAGATGTGGGCTATGGGAGTTTTGGTTCAAGATGCACAGGAAAGGCCAAAAGCGATCCTGATGTTAACGGGGAAGTCTACACAGTGAATTGTGTTCTTGTGGAAATCCAGGTAAATAACGCACTCCAGCATCTGGAAACTCACCTTGGATTTGAAGAGCCCACGACAGTAGTGCCAGATCTGGGTATCCTTGCTGTTGTATGGAGACACGCAGACTGATGTCGCTCTTACGTCTGCCGGACTTCCAGCTACTGTCAGGTATTTGCCTTGGGCTCGGTTCCTAATTCGGAGGTACACTGCTGGCTGAAATGGTGTGAAGGAAGAGAGTCATATCACACAAACTGCAAAAGCTGATGGGAGAACCTCTCCATCTTACATCAGTTTTCTAAAGTGCTGCATTCCCAGTTCCAGATGATGTTAAATACTATTTTTTTTTTTTTTTTAGTTGAAGTGAATGTGCATGTAGGAGAGAACTAAATGTTTCTCACATATAAACAGACAGCTGTAAGCAGCAATAGCAGAGAGGGTATACTTTAATGTATTTATCTCTATAGAACTAATCCCTGTGATATGCAAATGGCTTTAGTTCACACTTCTTTCACTCCAAGGCCAGTAAATGGGCTATAATCCAGAAGCTTTTCATTTTCTGTATGCAGAACTTGCTGAGTTGCATATCCAGCAAGTTCAACACCATTAACTGGAATATGTGGCACAGAAGTTTCACCTTTGCTCTTGAACATGCACAGAAAATGGTACTCAGCTGGCATTACTGCTTACGCAGCTTACTCAAAAAATAAGGCTGCTCCATAGGGCTACTACAGGGTTTGAGTTTTTCCTCCACTATTCACTCATTTTGGAGCAAACAGAGGCAAGTGAGCAACTGAAGGGCAGCTCCCTCCAGGTACCAATTTGTGAATAGTTTTTCTTCTGGGAGTTTCGAACCCCCTTTTTTCCATAATAAAACAAAGCCCATGTTAAGAGACAACAACGCCTCTCTCCTACCAAGCGTCCAGGAACAAATGTGTATTGATAAATATACCGGACAGTTGTTCCTTATAAGGAAGAGAGCTTACAAAGTCACTGAGTTAAACTGTTGCGTCCCATCTTGAGACGTGAGTTTCAAGTGTTCACATTTTTCTTGCACTACCTGTTGCACCAGCAGACTTGACACAGAAGGGAGGGGGAAATACAAAAAGTGGTGCAGGTTGGTAGAATTATTCCAGTCTTAAAGAACACCCATATGCCACAGAAGCGTGAGGCACAATGAGCTGACTGCACAAACTCAAGGAAGCTCTCAGTCTGCAGGATTTAAAATACAAACAAGCTCCAAATGCCCAAATCCCCAGCAAAATACGCAAGGTACTACTTAGAACATTACTCACTGTTGCAATATAAAACGGGATGCTACCAAACACAAAAGCTCTTCGTGTTTGTGGCTGAGGAGAGAATTTTTAAGATCGGCACATATTATTTGCATTATTATTTGCAAAAACAGAGCCAAAGTGGGATCCTTTGATGGTTACCTTTTCCACAGAACTCCAGGGAATTGTAAGCTTCCTAGATTAATAAATAGTTTTAAAAATTCCCTTCCTTTTCCAGTGGGGAAGCATATAAAGCAAACCTGCTGAAGATGATCCCGTTGTTCACTGCAATGTGTCCCCATTTGAATCTATTATTTAAAAACTAAAGCAGCATTTCTCACTAAGTGTAGACAAGCTATTTTGTGAGCAGCAGAACTAATGAAAACTCTTCTAGCGGAGTTACTTCTCACATTCCCTCCCAGTCTCCCTGCCCTCCCAGGATGTAGCCCTCCCACAGATGTCTGTGGCGGGGTTCACACACAGCGGAGCTCACCTGTGTTATTACCTGATGCACCTTGGAAAGGCAGAGGGGCAGAATGTGACACTGACATTACTGGGGGTGAGGCAGGGAGAGAAAACCTAGTGGGACAGTGTAAACTTTGCTTCTTTTGGAAGTCCAGGCTATAGCACAGAACAACTTGTCCTTGCTTCCATTTGTGTTAATTGCAAAAGAAGTCAATGTAGAATTGGTTTTCTCATTTCTATATGGCAAATGTAAAAACAGAGCATCTAGAGAACATGCTAATGCTTGGCTCCGAGAAGCAAGGAATTATTTCCCTTTAGGAGCCTAATATAGATCTCAGTAAATGCCAGTAGAAGAATTTTCTGCTTCAGTAACCTCTCAGTATGTCCTTCTGGCTGTCATCATCTGGCCTGATTGAAGGAGTACTATGTGCAGCATTATACTTGGTTAGTTTACACTAAACCCAGTCTAAAACAAGTTGTCCTCACAGACTCTTACAGTACCTGCTTCACTGGACGAAGGGAGCCAATTACTTTCCAGCCACTGTATTCATTCCAGTTGGAAATCTCACCGGGCTCCAACAGAATCTGCTTTCCTAAAAAATTACATCCTTCGTATGCAATCCACCTGGATTCAGAAAGCAGAACACAGAAGAGTGCGTGTTAACTACAGCAAAACTAAATTGCAGGCTTACCTTCAGGACTGTGCTCTTGAAAGCCCCCAGACCTCCTCACAGCAGGGACACCATCAAAGCTGTATTACTGTGCTCCAGGACAGCACTCATTTTAGCAGTTTGATTGTTTTGTCTAAATTAAGATGCTTTTTTTCCTCGCTCCAACTTAGAAGTTCCCCCCAAGCTTTTCCCACAAATCTGAGAATCTCTGCATGAACGCAGATGGGAATAATGCTGGCTGCAGTGAGCAAGCATTAGGAAATTAGGAAGCCACAGGCTTTGTTTTCTTTTTTAACAGCTAAAGCTATTCCTCTTATCTAGAATACAAAAATACATAACAAATATTTACTTCAAACCCCATAAATTGCTGTAACAGACTTTACTGCAATGAATACATCTGAATGTGAACATGGCTGAAACCTTTAATGCAGAGTTCAAGGACCAGCACATACAGATCCCTTGTTATCTAGACATCTGCTGGGTAGTTGCTGTGTTGCTGCTTACAAAGGCAGCCTCAGGATCACAGATCAGCTTTGTTTCAATCAATAGGACATTGTTGGACAGACAGTGAACCTAAATGTTTGACTCATTAACTCATCTGAACACAAAGCAAATACTGGTTTCCCCAGTTACCTGTTTTACAAAGTCAGCTGCCAAGAACAAGAGGGAAGGCTGCACACTTTGTTTCAAGTCAGCAAGAAAATATCCACAAGCAGTGCTTACAGCACCTGTAGTGCACTTCCCCCCTTCTGAATGTTTGGGGGAGCAGGCAGGCAGCCTTGCTTGGAAGGAGCTCTGACGGAGCTGAGATGGGCCAACAGTGACGTGTCCCTTAGTGAGGTTATATCACTGTTTTTTCAAATAACGGGTATTCGGAGCAGCACTGACAATCACTGCAGGTTCTTTATACTTACAACACATTTCTGTCTTTTTTCTTGTGATGCTTTCTGTGAAATCACTGAAAATCTGCTTTTAACAGTTTTCTTGGAATACTGAACAGTCTCATATGAAATTGGTTTATGTATGTTGCCAAAGCATATGCTTATGCTGGCACATATCTGGTGACACAGATAAAACTCAGCGGGGCTTTCATGCAGACGGCAGCCCCCACACCATGCTGCCTTTCTCAGACCCTGGAGCACGACAGCCCCCTTCACCAAAGCACACCCCAAACTCGTGCTTTCTCTCACTGAGGTGGCATGGCAGCAAGAAGCCATCGCATATACATAAATCTTACTTTGTCATTTGTAGGCTGACAGTAGGCTTTGGGGCAAGGAGCCCAAAACCTCTCTAAATCCACCTTCCTGAACTAACAGATAAGGCAGTGTTCTAGGACATCCCATAGACTTCCCGCAATCCCATTGCACCCCTAGTCTTTCAGCTACCTATCTGTAGTGAAGGATGAGGACAGGCTGTGGAGTTCTACTTCCCGGGGAGCATCACAGGGAGCTCAGAGTAAGTCCAGCCAGGCACGTATTTTTTCTGCCCCAACTCTCTGCAGGGATGGAAACAGCTCATCTGGCTGCAAAGCTCAGAAATGAACTGGAAGATGGGGAAAGGGCTGGAACATTTCACATGCTATCATGTGCTTTTTTTACTGTGCAGTCCCAAAGCCCTCACCCTTCCTTAACAACCAACTCTACAGAGAAAGTCATTAATTTCCACAGCTGCACACCTGTTGAGAAGGCAGAGACAGCTTATACAAAGACATTCCCTTGTATGATACACTATAGATTGTAACACCTCTACAGAAATATTTCCCAACCGAAATAAGTCAGGTGTTACTCCCAGTGACAGCCTTTCCTCCTCTAAACCAGCACCCAGGAATGTGTATGTGCTGTTTTCAGTCTCAAACTGCAGCTGCTTGCCACCGTCATGGCGAGCCTCAAGTCACCTCATAGCGAGGTGGGAGTCGACCTCTTCTCCTACTTAACAGTGATAGGACAAGAGGGAACGGGCTCAGGTTGTGCCAGGGGAGGTTCAGATTGGATATTAGGAAACATTTCTTATCAGAAGAGCGGTGAGGCAGTGGCACAGGCTGCCCAGGGCGGTGGTGCAGTCACTGTCCCTGGAGGTGTTCAGGAAACATCTGGATGTGGCACTGAGAGACGCGGGTAGTGGGCATGGTGGGGATGGGTTGGGGGTTGGACTCGGTGCTGTAAAAGGCCTTTTCCAACCTTAGTGATAGTACAGTTCTAAAGCAATAACAGCAGGTGATTACTCTGGAAGCATGTTCTGGATTAGGCTCAGGCTCTGTACCAGTCTCTAAGTATCAGAGGAGTGCTCAAGCAGTGTTACCACAGATACCTGTAGAAGAGTTTTGTTTTTAGGGGGCACCAGACTTGATGCATTTGAAAAAATCATCGTAAAAAACACAACAGAGGTGTACATAAACAGTAAATAGTCCACATTAGTTTGCTGTCCAATCAGTTCAAATTTGGCACTGGTTTTTCTGTATCCCATAAGACCTCTCAAGAAAATTACAGCCTTGTGTATGTGAATGCAATGAGAGAGGTGGGAAAAGGGTTAAAAATGCACAGAGGAAACGTGTGTCACATTTGAAGGACAGCGCTTTCCAGTCAGCTCCAGTTACAAGACCCAGCAAGTTCTCTGTTCCTGTTGTTGAAGCGCAGCCCTGAAACTTGGCTGAGACAGAGTGCTCGGGAGCTTCTCCAGAAGGTGAAAGGAGAGACGGGAAAGAGGCTGGAAGAACATTTCTGCAGACTTAAGATGGTTTTCACAGAAGAGCCTTGGTGTTTATTCCCAGTCACAGGGGGGTTAAACAAACAGCAGAAGCAAATTACTGCTCCAGCTGTCCCATCCGCCTGGAGCTGCTCTCACAAGTCACCGCCTCTGTGGCAGCTGAACAGCACGCCAGGCTCCACTGAGCCACTGCAGTGGCTCACAATAAATCACTGCAGTTTGCAGCTGGTATTTTACAGCCTGCTAACAAAGGCAGTTCGAGTTTGCTCTACCTGTGAGTCAGGAATTTACTGATTTACTTTTGGCTCCTGGCTTGAACAACAGGCTCTACTGTTTGTTAATGTGTGGAGATAAAGGGATGATGGTTCTTTCAGGGACAAAATGCATCCTCTGAGCAGAGCTCTTGTTCATTTTCAATCTCTGTACAAAAGGTGGATCTAGTATTCAACAACATTTTAGGATTATGAAATGTCTCACAAGTTAGAATCTAAAATGCATCCTTTGAAAAAAGGCAGCACTTGTTTGGAAACACACGCTTAGTATTACTTCCCCCCAGATAACAAGGATATTTCTCCCATACTTACAATCCACTTCTCACCCATACAGACTGAGTGTAAAAATGAAGGTCTTCATTCAGAACGGAGTTGACGGGTTCGCTGAAGTGCAGTTCTCTGCCCTTGCAGCACTCCAGTGCGAACAGACTGAGGGAGGGCTCAGCGAAAACCTGGTGAGGAGGGGGAAAAAAGCAGTGTTTTACTCAGAGCAGTCTAACTTCAGTTGCTAAGCACGATGCACTGCATTCAGTTTGATTCCCACTTGCCTTGGGATTAGATCACGCTCCCTCAGCAAACGTAGAAGCAAAGAAAGAAAAAGTGCATCCCCTAACAAAGCATACATGCCTGAAACATACCGGATTTATCAGTGGCATTGTCACCCAAGTATATTCCCCGCTGACACAAGGCAGAGAATGAGCCACTTAGAGATGCAGAGGCCTTTGTTTGCATTTGAAAAATCTCTCTGTGATCTGGTCAGTATCATCAGGCTCTTGGTTGCTTTTCAAAAATCCTGTTTATTTACTGCTGGCACAGGTTACAGCAGTTCTCAGGGTGATCTGCAGATTGCTACTAACGCAGTGAGGCAAATCACAGGACTGCTGTGTGCAGACTGCCATTTGCTATTCGGTGGTTTGTTCACTGGAATCATCTTAGGGATCTGAAAACTGAAAGACATTAAAAGCTACAAAACTAAAAAGTTTTCCACGTTTTTATGGACATTCCTATTTTTCTTCTGACAGGCTTGAAAAAATTAACATTGTTAGTAGAGACATGAATCTCATGTAGAATTGCAACGTTCTTATGTCTTTCACTACAGCAGAGAGACTTTCTTATGAAAGTAAGTAACAAGATCAGCTTGAGTAACTGTGGTACAGCTGCAAGACCAGCAGAAAAGCACGGGGAAACTCATTTAAACATAAAACGTCTATGTCTTAGAATCACAGAATCGCCAAGTTTGGAAAAGATTTCCAAGATCATCTAGTCCAACCATCCATCTATCACCAAAACTTCCCCACTAAACCACATCCAAACATTTCCTGAATGCCTCCACAGATGGTGACTCCACCACCTCTCCCTGGGCAGCCTGTGCCACAGCCTCAGCACGCTTTCGGAGAAGAAATGTTTCCTAACATCCAACCTGAACCTCCCCTGGCCCAACTTGAGGTCATTCCTTCTCATCCTATTGCTGTTACCTGGGAGAAGAGGCCAACTCCCACCTCACCACAACTTCCTTGCAGGCAGTTCTAGGGAGCTATAAGGTCTCCCCTGAGCCTTCTCTTCTCCAGTCTGAACAATCCCAGCTCCCTCAGCTGGTCCCCATAAGACTTGTGCTCCAGATCCTTCACAGCTTCATCGCCCTTCTCTGGACACATTCCAGGGCCTCGATGCCTTCCTTGTAGTGAGAGGCCCAAAACTGAACACAGTACTTGAGGTGTGGCCTCACCAGTGCTGAGTACAGGGGGATGATCACTTCCCTGCTCCTGTTGGCAACTTACACGAGCCAGGATGCCATTGGACTTCTTGGATACATGGGCAGTGGCACTGCTGGCTCATGTTTAGCCAAGCATCTTCATACAAGGAACACTCAAATGGTTTTTCAGCATTTTAAACTTGAAATCATAAGCACTTTTTTGCAATTTATATCCTGATGCATTTGACAAAGGAAGACGCAGTAGGTCTGACTGCTTCAATCAGCAGCCTTTTTCTTTGGAGACGTCACCCTGTGATAGCCTGCTCGCTGCAACAGGCAGAATTTCTTCTGTAGCAAAGGTATCGCCTCGGGTGGAATGAATGAAAAAAAAAAAACTGAATTATACTTTATAATTAAGAGAATATAACTTTCATGTTTGAAGAAGCACATGCATTTGGGTGAAGAATGTGAAAAGCTTAGTTGAGATTCTTACAAAGCTCTTACAAACTTACTGGTGCTGACTCAGTGCACTTGGTATGTAGGTGGTTGTTCAAATCCTGCCTCAGAGAAATTGCTTTCCTCCACTGACCACTGCAGAGCCAATGTGAGTCATGCTGCACTCCATGGACAGGGTGCTGGATGAATAGTTTCAAAGAAGGGTTTGAGATCATTCACCTGGCAAGATTATTACTATTTTTTTTAAAATGTTACACTCCTACAAAACTAATGCTACATACAAAGCTGGAAGAGATGAAAACTCATCACTGTCTTTATTTTGCAATGTCTGTTCTTCCCATCTGCCTTCTGGTGGATGAGGTGTGTTTTATGGCTTACTTTGCAATCTAGAACAAGAGATCAAGTGCAGGTAGCTACTTCTCACGTTGCTTTGCTGAGCAAGGCAGTGCTATCACACTCCAGCAAGCAGAAAGCCAATTCCCTTGGCACTGGTTTTCACCTGAGTGGAGACCGAAAGCCACAACAAGAATTGATCCAAAAGAGTTTACACAAATGCATCACAAGGCATCGGAAGCACCATGTGCTAGACACTGTTACCAAAGCCTACACGTATCTTGCTTTAGCAGTATCCAATATATTAAGGACAGGGATTCAGTGATGGACAGAACAGTCATGTGACTGAGCGTTATCCATTTATAAATCAAGCATCTGAACAGCAAATGGGTGGAGTCCATTAAAATGACTGCACACGGCTGAGATAATTTGAACTTCAATGGCCATGCGAAAGCCATCAGGATTTTCAGTATCCCAGTCTGTCGGTACGCAGCAGACGCTGCATCTGAGACACATCTGATCACATTGAACTGATCGCAAGGATTGATGCCACTCTGTTCAGTGAGACCTAGAAGGACTTCACTGACCTTGGCACAGATGTCAAGTACAGAAACAGAAAATATGCTGCTGTCTCAAGCACTGAAGCTGTCATGTTTTTATAACCATATATAGAGCAGTGCTCTGGTTACTCACTTTATATATGCTATTTTACACCATCTGCTGGCAGCAGTGACTTGGCCTGGCTTTTCTCTCTGATTTTGTTTTCTTAGCTCCATGGAAACCATCAACAGTTTTTAAAAAAAAAAAAAAAAAAAAAAAGGTTTTGAGGCTATGCTACTACACTTCTCACAGAGACATTTTGATTGTTGCCCTTCTTTGAAGGATGCTGAGGTGCATTTTAACTCATTTTCAGGCTGAAAAGCCATCAATGATAGGTGAGTGTGAGACTGTCAGGACCAGCTTACTCCACTAAGGCCAAATCCTGTGGATAAAAGAAGAATGAGGCTCTCCAGGGGCCAGAGGAAGGGCAGCTGGAGACAAGAAGATACAAGAGGAGACAAACAGACAACCTCAGCTTAGCACATTACTTCAAGTGGACCCCAGTCCCAGATTTTGAAGGATGAGATAAAGGCATCTACATTAAGCTACCACTGGCAAGTCATTCCCATGTCTAGCTTCTTTTCACAGTTACTTCAAGGAAAATATCCGAAATGCCGTTCTCTGGTGAAAGGTTGCTAACTGCAAGAATGACAATGCACTAAAGAATTCATTTAATCTGATCTTGTGTATTAAGGAACTAACTGCCTTGCTTAAACCAACACCAATAAAGTTTTGAAGGTTTTGTTTCTGCTGTTTTTAATGTCAATGTCAGTCCTGAGGAAGAAACTTGAAAAGATGTAATACATTTAAGAGGCCAGTGATTAAGGAAGGCTGTGTTTACGCAGCGTTTTCAAGGTACAAGCACCCCTACAAACTGTTAAGCACAATGATATTCTTTACTTTTCAGGTGTGGCAGTCTATGGTTAATATATCCCATAATGCAAGGAAGGAAAATGAGAAAGCTTTCTTCTCTCCCCACAGCGTGAGGCTGAAAAGTTAAGCCATGGAGATCGACACAGAAAAAGTCCCTCGAGCAGCACAGGTTGGCTCAGCTCAGCCTTTCCTCTTTGACTTCCACCTTCACTTAATGAAGAGAAGCTGTGCACCACAAATTTTTCACAGTTCAGAACAGAATTTTGTACATTTTCAGTTCAGAAAAAACGCAAAGCAAGCTGGAAGCATTAAAGATCAATGCAAGGTGAGCTTCCTTTCCAAAGCCTTTTCTTTGCACTGTAAGGCTTTGGTGCCTGATTCAAGGAGACAAAATAGTGTAGAGGTACAAAGAAGGTAACGGCAAGTGCTACGGCTGAAACCCAAGTGCATGTAGGAATTTGCACGTTTCCTTATAATAAGGATAGATAATTTTCATTATGAATTCTGTCAAAAATTATTACTAATCATCCCACTGAGAAAGATTTACCAACACAACATATTTTTTCCATGCATCTTTTTTGGCAAACTTAGATTTCGCAAACTCAAATGAGAAAACCCAATAAAGCCAAAGAAATCCACAGGATTGCAAAAAAAGCATGGCTGCAAACCCATCATGGTCCCTGCTGACCTGCAGCTATGCAATCAGCCTTTGCCAGAGTCTTACTGGAGCAGCTTCAATAGCCATATTACAGCATCGTTGGAAAAAATCTCTGCTTTTTAGTCTTGGCTCGTTTGTTATTTACAACTGTTTTTGCTGAAGTTGTGCTCTGCTGGCTACTCCCTTTGGTGCGGGAAGGATGCCTGGCTGAGGGAAACAACACTGCCCTGGAAGACAGCAACGCCCACGGTTCAGCCCCAGCTGCACCAGATGACTCATGGCCTGGCCCTGGGAAATACTGATTACTTTTTGTATCTGATTCAGTTATTTACCTCACAGGAATGCTGGGAAGATTAGTTAACACCTGTATTTAACTTAAAGATAAGCAATATGGAAATATAGGAAATATCACAATTAGTCAGAGGAAGAATAAAGAACCTCAGAAGAAAAGAAGAAAGAGAAAGCATTGTATGGCCTACAACCCAGATCTCATTTCTGTTTTCAGCAAATGAATTTAGAATTTTGACAAGCTAAGGGACTGGTTTAACTTTAAGAATGAAGTTGTTAATGTTTTAGAAGGAAAAGTAATTGCTAGCTGCAACCGTCTTGGGTACTGTTATCCTGGTAATGGCACATTATGTACTATGGGGTGTTTAACAAAATAACACATCTGCAACTAAAGGTGAGCCTCACTTCCTAAGAACATCTTGTAAGGGTCTCCATCCCCAAAACTCTTTGAGAAGCACACAATGGACAAATGCCCCAGTAAGCAACGGCAGCCCCATAAATGCCCCAGCTGACTTCATGTGCTCTCTTGCCTTTGGGCACGTGGTCCCTGCTTTCTTTTTCCTAAATTCATGGCAGCACATCACGCCAGTCCTTGCTGACATCAGCATGAAAACCCGCACCTCTGCTGCAAATGCAGCAACTCTTAACCTGTGTTATGTTCTTACCTTCCTGCACAGCAGTATCAAGAATAATTCAGCAAATTTCATCAGCAAGCATCTCTTTAACAAAGTTTCAGATGAAGGGAGACAATGAGAGACAAGCTGCACCAGCTCCAGTGTTCCTAGTGCTATGAAATAAACATGTATCCTACCAATCTAAGTGGGTTTTCAACGTAAATGCCTGTTCACTGAAGGAAATTAGTTACTAAAAGATACACCTTCCAGCATTTTTTCCCCCACTTAAAAACAGTACATTAAAAAGACTCTTTGGACTTTGAGGAGCAGCCCTTTTCAGAAGAGAAGAGGCTATGTAACATATTATTTACCTTACAATCTAGATTAACGCACAAGTACTGCAACACTGTCTTTCTTCCCAGAATGTTGAAAACAAAGGATATTATTTTCTTACTACTGTGCTACAGAAATGCTTGCTTTCTTCTGCATAACTTGTTTGCAACCCATAGCTTTTCCTAACAAATGGCTGAAATTGTTCTCAAAAGCGTGCTTAATTCCCACACGACGCTAGTGCATAAATGGGGAAATAACCAAGGTGGTATCGTGACAACCTGAATTTCATGAGAACTGGGGGAGAGTGAGCGTATGTGTGGAGGGGCTGGGGCAGCATGCCCCGTCTAAATGATAAGAACACCATTTTTCAGTGATGAACCCATAGACATCTCCCCAAGAGCTAAAAGTCAGCCAATCTAAAACAGTAAGAAACCAGACTATCACCAGCCTGAGCCTGTTTTCCTATCCAAACCCGTTTCGTGTTGCTTTAAAAGGGTTGTGGGGTTTTTGCTTGTTTGTTTGCTTTAATTTTAATTGGGCCAACTCGGTGATCTAGAATGACATTTTTTCAATCTGTTAGACAATCCAGCTCTTAAACAAACTACATTTCTGGCAATTTTCAAAGTAAAAACACAAAACGTTACTTTTCTAAGAATATGTATCTATATTTTTTCATTTAGAACTGTTTGCTATAATTGCAAATATTCTGCTTGCATCGAAACGGCATTATTGTGAGCACAAACTTTTTCTCAGATCCTTTCCTCTTCTTCAAGGAATTGGCTGATCTAATTAAAAAAAAAATAAAATAATCAGTCAAGGAATTGCAGAAGTTACTGCCTGGTTCATACAGACTAAGGCTTTACTGTTACCTCACACAGTCCCAGAAATACCACTGATATCTTACAGTATTTTTCTGCCAGGCCAGAAACGAGCACCGATGTGATGAAAGAGTACTACAAACAACTAATTTCAATTCTCAGTTGGTGTCCCTGCAGGTGTTACTGACCTATGCTCACTGCTCTTTTTCACAGCTATTTTGAAGTCAGCTTCACACAAAGAATCCATACTCTTACACGCACATACTGCAATTAAAGTCCCCACACTGGAACTTTACTCAGCTGCACAATCCCAATGGAATCCATGCAGTTAATCTGCAAATTAGAAAGGGAATACCCAGATCCCATGTACTTACATCATGCAGCAGATCTGTCTTACCCCAAAGAATGATTTGAAACAATCTACTTCTAAAATACGTAGCTGGACTGGTCAACGGACCTGTAACTCCTCTCAAGAGCCAGTAATGAGGAGGCTTAGTAGTCCTTTGTACTGCTGAGGGCATCATTTTTTCCTTCCTGTCAGTGCCATGGGCTTCTATTTCTAGTCAACATGCAGAAACCTTATACACTGAAACAATGCATGGCTCCCCCCAAGTCCGAGAGTCCTCCCAACAGCAATACTCACAGCAAATATATCTGCCTTAAAGGAGAGCAGGAGACAATGCACATTCAGTGCTTGATGTTAGGGTTCCACATTCTCCCCTATATGCCTGAGCTACCGAGTTAATAGAATCATAGATACATGCTCTAGGACTGAAAATGGGCTGTTATTTAGACATGAACAATGGATGTGTCCCAATGTCTCAGCAGAATTCAATAATGCTATACAACAATTCCACTTCGGAATACATTTGCTGCTCTCTTGAACAAACTAACAGAAATACCTTGTAATAAAAAGGGCTCTGTTCCAACAATAGTGCATGGCAGACAATGCACAGAATGAACTACGGCTGTTTCTGACCACTGACCAAACTTACTGCTGCGTGCTTAATATCACGTCTGCGCTAAACAATGCTTCTGAACATTGTCCTGCACGATTAACACACAATGTGTTAGGGGTCAATGAGTGCATTTCCCTTTGTAAAGCAGGTGTGGTTCAACAGCATTTTACAGTATTAAATGCCAGCACTTTGAGAAATACAGGGTCTCCTATTTGCAAGAAAGGAACTGAAGCAGAGGTGCAAACCACATACAAAGTGCAGGAAGATGTGGGTAAGCTTTGCACACACAGCTTGCCAAACACACTTCACCCAGGGCATGGCCCTTGGTAATCAAGGGCTGCTAATAGCTTATTACTATGCCAAATTGGGGAATTTGGATGAGACCTATCATTTCATGTCAGAACTTCATTCTGATTTAGCAGAGCAGAACACAAAAGCCTAGCGTGAAAGGACAATCTTAAATCTGAAAGCTAGGCTCTCAGTGAAAAGCTATAGTTCCACTGAATTCAATGCAGCCAGACCTATGTAACCTAGCAAAAGGACCAGCTCTCAGACTTGAGCTGTAGATCCTTCCCATCCCACGGACAACTTTCGGTGTTCTTTTAAAACCTGTTCACAAACAGAAAAAAAAAAAGGACTTTGAAGAAAAGTGTGAATTGAATAATCTTTACAATCTAGTTTCATTATTAGTAAAGGACACATGCAACATGGGTTGAGTTTGTCCTCTGTGAACAGGGAAGGAGGAAGACTTTTGGAGAAGCTGGACAGTGCTAAAAGGTAGTGGGCAGACCAAGCATGCTTCTCTTTTACTGAAAGAATCATGGACAGTTTATGTTTTATGCGTTTGCATAGGAGCATACATAGCTATTGGACAAAAGCACAGACATGATGAGACTTCAGAGGCATATATTCTGTGTGCCAGACGACAGCAAGATCCAGAAAAACTGTATTTATCTTGTACTGGATAATAGAAAACATTCCTGTCCAATTTCATGGCCCTAGAGGATCTTGAATCTCACCTTACTGATACAGTAGGTCATCTGGCTTCAAGATCTGTGCTTGGGTAGTACAACCAACATGAAAGTCATACAAAGATAATGTCCATGTGTAATAATTATTTGTCCCATATCTCAGGAGTCACTAGGGAAGAGGATGGCCAGAAATGAGCTTTGGATTGAATTATCTGATGCGCCATACACAGCCCACATTGCCATGTGTAGCATATTATATCACTTTTGACTTAGAATTTGAGATGCCATTAAAAGGCAAAAATCTTTTTAGCATTTCTGCAAAACAGTAAATTACACAGCATTAAGGCAAGTCTATGCTACCATGTAATTTCAATTTTGTGCATACTTTAAGACTGAGTCTTGGCTGTAGGCCTAATACAAGAAGCTCCATATGCTTAGTAAGCACAACAAAAAGCAATATCTTGCTGTGTACCAAGTTGCTGAGCTGTACCATAAAGGTCAGTCAGAAAAACATCAAACAATGCAACTCCTATGAAAAAGAGTAACCTTCAGCCCAGAACACACAAGCATCCAAGAGTGTGTGCCTACACGATAGTGTGCACGCAGCCTGACTTGTTCCAAACCCCCAAATCCCATAATCCAAGAAAACAAACTTTACTCTTTTCCCCGAGCGGGAGTTTGTTTAATGCGAGCACTTGCTTCAGACATCTGACCAGTAAAAGAGTTCCAAAGCATCATGTTTTTCAATTAAGTCCTTACGTATTCAATAGGCTTGAGGGATTTGATTGCAGCAGTTGGGCAGCCACAGGAAGAGAGATCAATGTAGAGGCCTTCTTCCAGCACGCAATGATTGTCATCAATTTCCCCTTGGTAATACAGGAGCCAACTGCAAGAACAAAGTAGCAAAAAAGATTAGCAGCTCAAGTTGCTTATTAATAGTAAGGTTTTTCAAGACTTAGTATTTGCTAAGGAAACGAGGGATAAAAAAAATCTGTTCTTGTTAAGCTCGTGTTTTTTTAAAGCTAAAGTGACTTGAATGGCTACGTGACAAAGCAACCAAAATATAAAAATCAGATCATGTGGTATATAAATCTCAGTCCTGGAATCAATAGGCACTAATGGAAGGCAGATACCTCTCCTGCACAGAACTCTTCAAATCTGGAATAAATTCTAATGGGAGTTAAAAAAAAACAAACACAAAAAGTCACAGTAGCTGTGAGCTTCCCCTCCCACAGAGAAAACAAAAGGCATGCTACCCAAATCAACAGCAGGGCAACACTCACTGAGCTACATTGCAAGACAAAGAGTCTAAGATGTGATGGAATATGATCAGTGTGTTATGTTGACGATCTGAAATTCAGTAGCATTAGGAAAAAAAAACCCTCATTACTTAAAATGGTGGCATGTAAAACAACACTTACCAACCCCGAAGAACCTTAAAAGAACATGGTATGAATGATGTGAAATCAGAAACTTCTGTTGTGAAATCTATACATGCTCCTTGGAAATGTGTATTACTGAAAGCTTTGAGCTACAAGAACAAAACAAAATAAAGCCAATGACTAGGAGGGAAACAAACTCATTGCCATTAATGTTAACAGAGATAGTCTAAGAGAAATATCCATTCAATTCACAAAGACACAATAAATAGAATGAATTCTCAGTTAAGGAGTCTTTTCCATCTCCATATCTGCTTTCTTTTTTAGAAAGATGGTGCGTTTTATCATCTCTGGACACTGTTCAGGAAGTTGATGTTAATATCACTGTTACAGTCACGTTTATGTATTGGTAACAAGCATAAGTTCAAATGCAGCAGAAGAGGGCCCAGAGAATAGAGAACGCTAGGATGTTATCTTCTACCTGAAATACTACTCTGAACTGTGGCTAACTTTTGCTATAGCTCAGTAATCGGGGTTTCAAAACTGGAGGAGAAGGCATTAACCAAAAGATACAAGGTTACTGTCAACAAAATGCCTTGAAATATTCTGTTCCCTGAGTGACTGGCAGATAGTTTTTTTGTTCAAAAACCAGCAGGAGAATTCCTGGGGGCAACCTAGTGCAGCTTGGTAGATGTACCATGGCTATATTAACTTCTTATGAAGTTCAGCTAAGATGGTTTTGCATGTCATGGTGAAGAACTTCAAGACACACTGAACTATACTCCACTAATATGATGTGCTCAGTTCACTCTGAAAAGTAACAAGGTTGAAAGTATTGCAGTTAAAAAGAAAAAGGAGGAAAAAAAAAGTGGGGGGGAAAAAAAAGCAACAGTAGTTTGATACAGCCTATGACTTACAGTGAAGTCACTTAGAATTCTGTGCCCTTAAGCTGGTATGGTATAATGGAGGTGATTTTCACTTTAAAGCCTGAAGGAGAGGCTGGATAAGAATGCAAAATTTTACTTTATCAAAAGAACAGCCACTATTCTGTAATGGAAGAAAAACACCATGGCTGTTGCAAGCAGGACTTCCCCCATCATGCCCCAAATTGGCCTCGCTTCCCGCCAAAGAGAAGAAATCAAATGCTCTTGCCAGTACAGAGAGAGCAGGCCAAACATAAGAATGAACAAATGATTTTATGGAAAATCTCAGATTGTGTTTTTAAAAGAAATGAATGCGTTTCATGCTGGAAAGAAGAAGAAAAGCTTGACCTGGCCTTTAAGAAAACACATCAGCTACAATATGAAGGATAAGGTGTAATTAACTTTTCTGTAAATATAATTGCAATGCTATGTTCCAGAGCATTTATTTAAGCTGTAATTACGTACTCTTTTCTATGCACTTATCTTAAAAAACTTTATAAAAGTATATACACCGTCTTTCTTGCATAGGCCATATGCTATGCAACGCTTTCAAAAAAAGCTCTCTTACTCACTTTTATATGGAATATGTCTAATATTGAATGATGGTCTTCATCTCACTAAAGCTAGGATGAAGTATCAATTCCTCAATGAAAAAAGCCGTGCATCTGTTATTACTCTTAAACTTCAGCTAATGATGCTTTATCAGGTTCTGACATTACTTTGTCAGGTTTCACTTCCTATAAAGTCAACAGGCAGAATACTGAAAATACACAAAAATTGCCACAGCGGTTCTCTCTGCTACCTAAATTATCCGTGCAAGTCAACTGCTAATGAAAAAGGTTTTGCTCTTGCTGGGCAAAATGAGATTCTCCTTTAATAAATAAAATGAATCACTTAGAAGCGGCCATTTCAGTCGTTCTTGCATCACACGTACTTTGTTTATTAGTGATCCTGGCAGAAGTAGAAGATTAGGGCAGTTACTGAAAGATTCAAGAAACTTCAAGAGCAGCTGAAAAAGTGGAAAAAGACACTCTCCTAGATGGTGAACACAGTTCCCTTAGCTCAGATCTACGCTTATTAATGGTGGGAGAATGGATACAGAATCATTCAAAATAATGGTGTATGGCTTATAGAAGAGAATACTTAAGGACTTGCCAACTCATATGCACCATGCATTTTCCAGACTGCAAGACTGTTGCATATATGGAAATATTTCTTCACCTTGAATGGGAAAATGTTCATATTTAACTGAATACTAACCTTTACTGATCCTAAGTCACTAAATATTTCCCTACAAAAACTTACTGAAAATATTTCCCTTCCTAAAAGGACTGCAGCGATACAAGTGACATTCTTCCTTACTTTTAAGATGGAATCCTCTAACAACCAGGATTGAAAAGTCAGCTCAGAAGCCAGAGTGAGAAGTCAGGATAGTATTTTTTAAAATCAAAACTAAGAATTTTATTAGAGAACACAACAGGCAAAACAATCTCATATAGATCACTAATTTCAGGTAAGGGTGCATATATGAGGGCTGCTCTGAAAGCAGTGCCTCCTATTTTATTATGTTGGCCCACAATGTCAGAAGCGGATGTTGGTGGTACGGCAGTAGAGGCTGAACCTTCTCACCAATATCCCATTACACGTTGTTGCTGCATGACAGATGGCAGCAGAAGGGCACTCTGACACAATGGCATCTGACATAGAGGTGCATATGAAGCAAAGGTGTGTCACTGAATTTCTCCATGTGGGGAAAAAAAAAATGCACCCCTTGATATTTGTCAATGCTTACTGAATGTTTATAGAGACCAAACAGTGGATGTGAGCACAGTGAGGTGGTGGGTGGTGTGTTCCAGTAGTGGCAACAAGCCACGTTCTAGAAAGCCATGCAGATTTCTCTGAGTGTGGCCTGCAGGCTCTTGTGAATTGCTGGTGAAAATGCACAGCTGCTGGTGGTGACTATGCTGAAAAAATAGGGTTTTGTAGCTAAGAATTTGCTCTATCAAATAGTGTTATTGTGCTCTTTGTATCTGTTGTAGAAGATAAATAGGAGGCATTACTTTTGGAGTATCCTACATCACACAGATTTTTTTTTATTGTTTCATATATCACTGAAAAATTAAAAAGACTGTAAACAAAATTCATTGAAATTTCAAAGGTTTGCATTGATCTTAAAGGTCTGGAAAACCAGACTGAAGCACCGAAAGAATCTTTCTGGGGGAGAAATGCTGAAAAAGCAGAAGACCTGAAGAGGAAGAAGGAATTATCTTCAGTTGTCTGGATCCCATCAGATTCATCGGAGCCAGTTATTTTACCTGGTATCATTTACCAAGGCCTTAGAATGAATGAACTTGCAAATCTTTGGCCACAAACTGCCATATGAGTAGGTCTGGCAGGAAATCAGTGTTTAAGGCTAAAATAATACACTGATTATATCTTCAGACAAGAAACATTTCCTGCCATCCTGGGGTAATCATAAAATTGTTGAACAAGAGAACATAGAGAAAAAGAAGGGTGGGGTCAGCCTGTTAAGTAACGCAATGTATGCATTTCCCACACGCTTATGGCTATGATACCTGTTCAAGGAAGAGGGAATAAGATTATGTCCAGGTGACAAAATATTTAAGTTTTCTGAAACACAGCCATTTTGAGCTCTAGATTCTCTTCCTTTTGGAAAATATCAAGTTCTCCAAAATACAGTTTTCCAACTTTGCTTAATTAAAAGCATGTAACAGAGAAAGCAATATAACCACTTAGATCACCACCCATGGTAGCAGCCCACCCCAGGACAGAAAAGGGTAAATAAAACCAGAAATGCCAGAAATAAGGAGGGCCCTGCTGGGGCAGAACCTTGTGGGAGATAGAGACCATACCTGGTGATAAGCACAAGCATTTAGAGCAGTTTTTTAATTTAGAAAGATAACACCAAAGGTATGCTAATGGCATTCAGATAAGGACCAGAAGTGCAAATCCTCAAACTTACTTCTTCTTAAAACTAAAGTCAGTTATCAGCAAGGTAGATGTAACTATTTGAATCTGTCACAGAAGAAATACATCTTGGATTTGCTATAATCATGAAATTCCAGCTTTCCTCTCAATAGACCTACAAGTATGAAGTGTGCAGTTCAATTTTCTGCAGTTTATACTTCGTTATTCTTCAACTCATACACAAGGCAACATAGCGACAAACCAGATAGAATGTAAAACAGCAGAAAGAACACATGCAACAAAGAGGACAAACATATGTGATATCAAGTTTCCAGGGAAAAAGAAAAAAAGGGAAAGAATAGGAAAACTGGCCAGAAAGATCCAAATTTACCAAAGTCTACTGTACTGCTTGCATTTTTTAGGGACTGAATACTAAAAGGTGTGAACTGGAATAAAACAAAGAGCAGAACATTGGCAAACACAGCTTTTACACATCTACCAGCTTCCTCAAGTTATTCTTTAATGTACAGAGAAGCCAATACTGCGATATGCATCTGAAGAAATGAAGCGAGAAATTCAGCATTACCTGTGTTTAATTATTAAATGTGGCTTAGTACTAGAGACTGTTATACAATGTCAACATACCAAATGTGGAGGCTCATTCGTTCCAAGTGGTTCCTGCAATAATGAATATATATACAAGCACATGAACAAATAAATGAATAATATAATAAATAACAATAATAAATGAATTACAATTAGTTTACAAGAAGGCATGTCAAGTTCCCGAAATTTGTAAACTACAAATTCAAGAGCAGAGATGCGCACAGTTCCCATGTTCTTGGCACATTTCTCTTTTCCCAGCTTCTGCCATCAGATGCCTATAAGCTCATCACTAGGTGCCTGGTTGTTCAGTCCTTTTCTCCAAAGAGAAACTGCATCTCTAGTTCATCTAACTAATTGATTAGTTCATGTAACATGGAGTAGAGTCAATGCAAATATATTTGAATTTAAGTGTATTTCTTGAAAAAATACAAAATTCAGAGCAATACTGGGACAATTTTTTTTCAAAATATGCTCTTCAAAATAAGGTTAAATGTTTGTTCCTTTCCAGTTTTCAGTGCAGTAATATCATTTATTATATACTTATTACTGAGAATTTGCTTTGCTTTCCATTAGGATGATAATCTATTTGGTCAAGTTTCACTACCTTAGATTTAAAAACGGATTAAAAGTATTTTGTTTTTATTCACCATATGCCTTACAAATATTTCAGTATGAAAATATATTAAAAAAAACCAAACAACCCACAAAGCTCTGTTACATAATATGGGCTAGAAATCTGATACACAAATACTCGAGAATTTATCAATCAGGCAAAATCAATCTTTCCAGGCCAGGCTATTGTTCCATGAACGCAGCCCGACAAAAGGAAGTTCTTACTAAGTTTCCCCATCAATTTTCTCATTAAAGAAAGAAAGATCCAAAGTGTCAATTTCAGAAGGACAAGGTTCAGTCTCTATCTTGTACAGAGTTATATAGTATGTCATCCACAAAAGCTTTTAACTTGTTTCAAAGAAAGCAGAAAAATTGATGATAAAACTATTATAAAAATGCACATTATAAAACTATCGTAGGCTTTGAACTCCAAAAGTCTGCTTTCTTTTAAGTTTTTCCCGTGACAATCTCTAGTAACTCACCAACTTAATAGGTCGAATTGACAGAATGATTTTACTGGATCCTCCCCAGTCAAAGAAACACTTATATTTTCCTTTCTCCAATACATACTGTTCTCCACAGAAATGTTTCTGCTGATATGCAACCCATCTGAAGAATGGCAGAAAAATAAACAGAAAACATAACAGTTTAATGGATAGTTTGATGAAAATACCAGCAAGTTCAATAGAACAATTTTCTTCGGATTTTTTCTTGACAAGTCCATCTGACAGTGAAACATCAAATTTGATCTGAGGCACTTAAGTGTCACACACTTTATTTACTGTTTTTACTTTACAAACACTACTTGGACATCTTGCTTAGAAGCCAAGAGGGAAGAGGAGAGATTTCCTGAATCTCTCTCAGGTCTATCTTAACTTGTTCACTACCACCCCAAGACAGAGTTTTCTTCCAACTTTTTCAGTTGGAATTAAGAAAAATGGTATAAGAAGAAAGAGAAATAAATGAGGAAGTCTTGACAGGATGAGATAAAGCAAAAATCTTCCACGGTTGCCTGTTTGAACCTCTTATCCTTTGCTAATCCTGCTGTAATTTAAAAAGAAATCTAGTCCTAAGCATGCTTTGTCTGCCACCTAAGTAGGCAGAAGATAGTTAGGGAGATGCTACAAACCTGGCCACTTGCCTTGGTCCATTCTTTTCATAGTCCCCTGGAACCAAGGACTGCTACTCTAGAACTATTAGGATATTAGAGAACATCTCCTTTTGTAGTCCATAGCACCATTTAATTCTGTCTTAGATTAATTTCCCCTGTGTGTATTACTACATATTTTTATACCTGCTGTCTTTTTGGCTGCTCAATTTTATAAGTTCCAACTGGTGATTCTCATAATTAAGATGGCTTTTAACTGCCATGAAGAAGTTGGTATCATCTGTAGATTTGAAGCATACTCTTTGCTTCCTGCTCCCAGATTACTAAGTCTTCCTGAATAAAAATACTGACTATATTGATTGAATAAAAGCAGATTTATCATCAGTGCCTGAGAAATTGATGATTCTCAGTTAAGACTCTTAAGATTCTCTCTTAAGACTCTTCGCTTCCTACATGTGAGCCAGCTTTCAGTTCCTAACAGAACTTTTCTTCCAATTCCATGCAACCTTATTTCTTCAATAAACTATGTATCACTCTGTCAAGAGCTTTTATTATTATTATTTTTATAGTACCGTGTCCACAGGACTGTCTTTAATTCATGCGCATATCAACTTTCTCACAGAATACCAGAGATTTAGTGAGGCAGCAATTCCACTCACAGAAGCCACACTGACTCCTTCCCTTCAGACTGTGATTAACCATGCATTCCACGATCTTATAGATTTTGCCATTTTACAGTGGACAGAAGGCAGATCTATTAATGTATAGGTCCCAGGGAGCCCCTTTTAAGCCATTTTTTGAGATGAAGTTATGATGGCAATTGTGACCTGTACACAATGGGCTGTTTCCAACCATGAGGTTTGCACACTGGCCAGTAGTTGGTAGCCTTGCAACACTGCTCGGCTTATCCTTCATCCCAGCCTCTGTGGTCTGCTACATCAGAGTTGTCATTTGATGCCAAGTATTGCAGCTCCCTCTGTACTGGTTTTTATGCTTCTGGCATTGGTCTAGAAGCACTTGTAAGTTCTGTCCTTGCTTCATCACTTAAAACTGCTTAAGCATGCCAATTTATTTACCTTCCTTATTTATTGCAGTTGTACTGTTTACTTTCCTCCTGGACTTCACATAGGCATATGGAACATCAATGAAGTCCATCACATGGATTTAATCAGTTTGGACCATTTACTCTTCGACAGCTTTTGGTTTAGCCCCTAGCTTTCAGCTTAAAACATTCTCTAAAGAGGGTTTCAATTTTTAGTGTCCATGGCCTGACTTCATTATGATTAAGGCACAGCACATCCTTTCAGTACAGGCTCCATTTGTCCCCAGAAGGTATTTCAGTTCTTAACATACCTAAAATCTCACTTCTGTACCACAACACTCTACATTACTACCAAAGCGCTTGTATTATGAAACTACAGTCTATGTAATTTCTGGAGGGACCTCACAAGCCTTCTGTACCAACCAGAGCGCCCAGATCCAAATCAAGGTGTAGGCATGAAATTTAGAGAAAGCAATAAAGATTTTTTCATTTACCAAGGAAACAGAAATAAACATTGTTCTCCAACCATTTACCACCTGTTCCACGCCAAGTATGTTCTGTCCAAATATTATCTGAAAACAGCTGTGTAAAAAAGTATATAATGCTTCCAGTCATATATTTCAGTAGACTTACACTCCACTCTTCACAAGAATCGACCCTGTTTCTGGGCCAAATCCAGTCTGTTCCAAATCAGGAATTTCTTCATTGACAATGTCCAGTGCTTTCCCCTCTTCATCATCGGATTGAAAAAGTGCCACTGATGACTCTATGAAATCCTAAGGGGTAGCATATGAGTTAGAGGATAGGATGCCACAGCTCACTGCTACTTCACAACACAAAACATTTTGACAAGAGCTACACACTGAAGGATAGTCCTTTATAAAACAATGAAAAGGCTTAGGTCCCTTGTGAGGATCTTCAAGGGAGACTTTGGAATTGAAGAGCCTAGCTGGAAGCCTGTCAATCTTATATGTTATTCCGTTGTTTCCCCCATAGATCTAGAGGAAGAAGGCGCTGCCTCTTGAGGACCACCCTTCTCTTTATGAGAAAGACAGGGTGCAAAACTGTCTGCTTGTGAATGAGAATGGTGAGAGTCTGAGCATTTGTCTTCCAACAGCTTCACAAATGACTACTCCAAGCACTACCATGACTACAGACTTTTAAATCAAGTTTTCCTACCTTTTCCCTTCCCAGGGACAAGGCAATAATCAAGGAGAGTAAAAGCAAGACCTGAGCAATCATAGATCATTTTTTCAGCAAAAAGGGTTTGTAGTTTTTGGAGACGCGTACTGTATGATTGAACACACTCTATAGCAGTAAAGAAAACCTCAGACTGTACTGTTATATTCTGTCTTATATAGCTATGTGACATTGCTTTGCTTAGCCAGATTACTTGGACGACTTTGATTAAAATTGAGCTTCAAAAATCCAATTTTTCAAATACTTAGCAATTTTAAGAACACAGTTCAGTCACTGTTTGGAAACATGGAAAACAACAAACCATTCACCTTCTTTCTTCAAACTTTTATCAAAAACATGAACTCAATTCAATTTCAGTGTTTCTGAAACATTCTGCAATGTTGCAACGAGTCACAAATTAGAATGTTTTGCAAACTGTTAAGCAAATACAGTAGGCAACAGATTCACGAATATATGAGGACATCACACAGGAATTATTACACTAAATACTTTCTAATGTAGCAATTAAGCTACAGTCCTGAGATCACTATGCTGAGGGCTACACTGAGAAAACTTGCCTTAAAAGAATCAAAGAAAGCACTTAAAAATTAAGGCCGGACCAAGCACACAGCCAAATCGAAGAGGCTCTTTAAGGGAGACCATCCTCGTACACAGGATTCAGTCATAATTAAAACCAGTTTTAGAACAAACATTTAATGTGTCAAGCTCTCTGCACTGTTTACAGGATACTAAAAAATGATGCAGCAAATTCTGTAGTAAAACTGGCTTTGCTACTGTGTCGACCATCTACTTCCACTTATTTAAGAAGTTGCAACTACTTCAAGTATGCACTAGAAATTCAAGTACAATGTCTGGTAAAATAATCAACTGCAGTTTCAGACTACTACACAGAAAAAAGAAAAATATTAGTGCAGTTTTAATGACAGTGAAAAACAGCTAACTTAGCAGCCCTAAAGCAAGAATTTTATATGAGTTCCTGAAAAGCCACTGAGATCAAATCCGCACTTCTTTAAATTTTAAATACTGAAAATATATCCACAATTTCAATTTGAAACATCTTTTACATACAGTCATGACTTTTTCCTTACAGTTTTCGCTGCAGTTTCTTGTACAATAAGCAATATGAAATACTTAAAAATGAACTTTGAAGACAAGGCCAGTCATTTTAAATCTGAAAACATCAGTGGGAAAGTTTTGAAAGTAGGAAAGTACTCTGTTGCACTATGAGTTTCAGAAATTGGTCTTTCCCTGATCATGTCAAAGGTAAGCAAACTCCAGCTTCACAGATTTCTGTCATTTGACCCTGCAGAAAACAGCAAACACAACCATTCCCCCAAATCAGCACACAGTACAAGCTGCTGCCCTCCCTCAGGAACTTGTCCTGCATTTGACTCCAGTGAGTCCAATGTAGCTGCTGATAACAGAGCTGCCAGCATGCTGGAAAAAAAAACTCTGCATGACCTTTCTCTCTTTCAAAACACTCCCTGAATCCCTAAATGACAGCTAGCAACAGTTTGCAGCAGAAATATTTCAGACAGTAAAACCTGAAATATCTTGCAGCATACCTACGCGCATGCGCGTCTTTAACAGTGAATGGGGAGGGGCGACATTCACAATCTCTGCTTTGTGGGTGATGAAGAAAACTTTCTGATTTGTCAGAAGATAAAACTCATGCCTCAGCTCCACTGCAGTAGCTGTTATGCATGCAGAAACATGGCTTGAATTTTCCTGGTGCTAATAAGCCCTCAGTGAACCCACCATGGCAAGCACAGTGGCAGAGAAACACTTGAAGAGCTCTGCAGAGCCACGTTTGACATTCGGCACTGACACAGGCTACTGAGGTATACTGCACTCAGTCCAGTTCTGCAGCGTCACTTACGTGCTCCTGCACCATGCTTCCTGCTCAGAGATGTTTGATCGGACTCCGCCTGGAGCCGACTCAGGTAAACAGGGCTTATTAGCTTGGTATTGTGCTGTGCAAGCCTGGCTAAATTGTTTTCAGGCCTGGCCTTAAAGCTAACAATGTCAAGGTCATCTGGTGTCATGTCTGAGTTAAAATATTATGCAGGGACCAGTTCAGCTAGAGATGGCACTGGTGAGTATCCGTGAGGAGCAGGGGTCAGTCTCCCCTCTCCCTGTACAAGCTGACCATAAATAACTCAATACAGCTAGATTTTACCAATTCCTTCATCTTCTGCAGAAACTCTTGAATCCACCTGACTAAAAGAAGAATTTTCAGGGAAGAGGAATGTGGTATCTGGGAACAACCCCACTTAGTCTGAGACTATTACAGCCATTACTGTACTCTTCCTCACAGCACTGGTGAGATGATGGCAACAAGATTGTACACTCCCTGTTTAGCAAGGGGCCTGATGCACAGACAGCTGGTTCTGCATTTTTGCCCAAGTCCTCTTGAAAACAAGAGTTTGGCACTAAAACATTCTTAAGCTCCTGACCTTAAATCACATACAAAGTCACAAAGAGAGCATATGGCATGCCTTAACACTGACCTACGTATTGTGCATCAAAGCGTGGCAGTCAATCTGTTGGTCAAGCCTAACAAAATGCCACTGCCATCAGTCATTTTATTGAGTCCAGACACAAACTAGCTCATTTCTTTATGTTATGAGGAAAAGTATTAATAGCAGAAGTATATATCAATATACATTTACACGTCAATTTGAATAATATATGTTGATAGATGAATATGAATGATAGACATTTTTAAAACGCTAAGGACTTGAGCATTGTTGCCAGTTGTAGGCCTGACTTAAAATCACAGAATTACTGAAAATCCTGAGTTGGAAGGAACCTACAATGATCATCAAGTCCAACTCATGGGACTACACAGGATCATCAAAAATCCAAACCCAATGTCTGAGAGTGGTGTCCAAACACTCCCTGGTCTCTGGCACCTGGGGCTGTGCCCACTGCCCTGGGCAGCCGTTCCATGCCCACCGCCCCCTGGTGCAGACCCTGTCCCTGACCCCCAGCTGCCCCTCCCCTGACACAGCTCCATGCCGCTCCCTCGGGCCCTGTCGCTGTCACAGAGAGCAGAGCTCAGCACTGCCCCTCTGCTCCCTGTGAGGAGCTGCAGCCGCCATCAGGCCTCCTCTCAGCTCCTCTGCTCCGGGCAGACTGGGCGACCTCCACCGCTCCTTATGTGCCTTGATCTCCAGATCGCTGAACAACTTTGTAGCCCTCCTCTTAATAGATTTTCATCCTTCTTACATTGTGACACCCAAACCTGCACCCAGAGATCCAGGGTCTTCCCGTGCCAGCTGTAGAATCTGGTAGTTCCTCTTGTTAAAACTACATGATTGTGGCACATACAGTTGCACATATATGCATAAAGATAGAACGTCATCCCTGCTAAACATGTGCACAATTTTAAATCAGTACATACGTCATTTGCTCAACAGAAGATTTAAAAATATTCATTTAAGTTACTCAAATATATTACAAATAGCTTGAAAAGTAAGAAAAACTAAGATTAGTTGTTAACTGAATAGGATTACGCCCATTTAAAGCAGTTAGAAGAAAATTCCCGCCAAAATAAATTATTCAGAGGAGAACATTATCCTTCAATTCATTGACTTCTTTGAATTAATTGAATTTCATAAAAATTAAACCTGTACGTTGTGAATTTAAGCATGGCTGCTTTTGGCTCCCATTAACTCTACCCCCAGTCCTGCTGCAAAATAATAATGAATGTTGAGGCAATGACATTGCTCTAAATGCCTGTCTTCAATCTTCACAAAACACATGGTTCAGGAACATCACATCACATCGGAAAGACTGGATAATCTCAGCGTGAACAATTTAATTCTCAAAAGGAGCCACTCTTTGCAGCTGCATTTAAAGAGCAAGCACTCTCACAGAGATATAGTTTTTACTATTTCATCATTGCCCCGCACAACATATTTTAGCAGAAGAGATCTTATCACTGTGATTATTCATACTGCCAAAATTTTTCTGGCACAAAAATTACAGATACAGGAGGTAACACTGTTTTAAGGCTTTCAACAGCTGCTGTGTTGAAAGATCATTTTTTGTTATTAATAAACAACTACACTGTACACATGATGTTAATTTTTAAGAAAAGCATCCAAGAGCTTTGAACGGCTTCAAGTGCAGAAGTGGAAAAATCTTGCAGTGGGACAAGCAATTCCATGTGACACAGTCCTTGTATGAACTTCAAAAGGGCTACTCAGAACTTGCTTCTGCTATACAATGTATACAGTCTAAATTTCAGCAACTAGGATAAGACTGACAATGAACTTGGGCATGACTTGGAATGACCAAACACATGATAGCTGTATTGTAAATGAAAAATAACCTCCCTCTTTATGTATAGAGCTGTGTATAATTTGTGTGAAATTCACAAGAGTACTTACAGCCTGAAGGAACCGGAAAGACAGGAGGACTCTGCCAGCTCCTCCCCATGTATGTGTGTCCTCATAATCTCCCTCCTCGAGCAAGTACTGACGGCCTTTGTAGCGTTCTTTGTCATAGGCAACCCATCTAAAGCAATCACACAACAAAAGAAAGAGAAATAACTAAAAGTAAAACAACTCCATACACGATTTTCCATAACAAATAAAAGAGGACAAGAACATCCTAAGAACACTAATATTGCTGGCTCAGCTAACAAGCAAAGCAAGACTAGTTGGAAATCTCAACAAGCCCTCAAGAAGTACTCTTTGTGTATCTAATTCTTCCATGTAATCTCCAACAACAGTTTATTTGTGTAATGTTTCTAGACGTATTTCTGCTCAGTCATATCCCAATACCAATATTCAGTACTATAGAGGTTAACGCATGTAGCTGCCATAAAACCCTAAAATTACCAGTTGCCAGTGATAAAATCCAGTGCAAATCTTTTCCATGTTTTCATAAATGAGGAGGTACTACCCTGGTGTTAAAATTCAGCAGAGGAAGATTTCATCCACTCCCAGTACTTCCTGCTCTAATCTATGGATACACAAGTGAATTGAATATATACAATATGTTGCATATGGAATGCATTTTAGCACTATGACAAAAAACCTTCATAGTATTTTGACCAAAACAGATAAGTCTTTATTAAAACAAGGCATTTTCACACCATTCTTGTAAGTTTGAAAAAAATGCTTCCCCTTCCTTATTTCTTTCTTGCAAACATTTACTTTATTAAAATGCCCTTTTACATATTTAGAACTGCTGTTCTAAATACAGAATAGGGATAGTACCATTTGGTTTACGTTAATTCATCTGTTTAAGTTACCACAATACTAAAAATAAATGTCACCATGACAGAAGGATGACTCTTAATAATTTGAGGCTTCCCACACAGTTAATACATAGTGTATTTGAATAGATCATTGGTGTATTCACAATTAAGTTTATTTTGAATGTAATGCCTGTGAGATTTGAATGACAGTCTGTGCATTAAATATATTTTATTATATCTTTACACTCAAGTATTAACATTGAAACCCCTTAAGAGCCTTAAACTGTTGGGTCTTAGGAGAGGCTGAAGTAACAATGTGTGGGTTAGTAGCTCTCCAGAACAGCTGAAGCTGAGCCTACCTCTTGAGTGGTCCACCTAAGAATCTGGCCCTTTTCATAACAGCATGAGAGAGAGGGGAGGGAGCGAGAAGAAAGGCAAAAGAGAATCAATCCAAGGCCTCAAAGGAGGACAATGAGGGTGAATTCTCAATTTTAGACAATATGCAACAGGTGACAAAGTAAAACCATAAACAGAATAAGACAGTTTGCAGATTTCAGAGGCATTAAAATGTCAAACTGAAGATAGACCAGAAGCATACATCAATCTAAATTAAAGCTTTATGCATATGCTGTCGCTAAGGAACTAAGTGGCCCAGTTTGCTGGCATCTAAATGGTCAACACTGACTTCAAACGCCTCTCAAACAGTTTTATCTTCCTGTATTTCCTTAGATAGGTAAGCCATATTGAAAAGTAGTTTTATTGGATGTTGTGCTGAGGGACATGGTCTAGTGAGAACTCTAGGTGATAGGTGGATGGTTGGACTGGATGATCTTGTAGGTCTTTTCCAACCCTGGTGATTCTGAGATTCTGTGATTCTGTGATCAAGAAATATTAAAAATAACATCTTTGAGAAGGCACCATTTATTCAAACAGTCTCCTCAACACTCTCAGAAACACGGTGGTGTTGTGTGGAGCCAGGAGTTGGACTGGATGATCCTTGTGGGACCCTTCCAACTTGGGACATTCTATGATTCTATGATTCAAGGTTGGTAACTGACAAATGTAGATTTCTTTCTTCTCAAAATATTTTAGCAGTGAAAGAAATTCTAGTCATGTCTTAATTGGCATTTCTTAGCATTTAGTTATGCTAAATCTATTAAAAGGTACTCTTTTTTTAAAGTACATACATACATAAACAACCAAAAACAAATCCAAAAACCCACAAAAAACACTTACACGCCACCAATGACACGTATTGAACCAATTTCCTGAAAATCCTCTTCATTACCAAACAGAGCCAGGACAGAACTGATATTTTCTGAAAACTCTTTGGACCACCCTCCAAAGTGGGTTTTCTCATATATTATTATCTAGAAAACATAATTTCAAACAACACCTTGAGTATACCCTGTATGATAGTCTCAAGTTTAGGCATGTGCACTGCTACAGTATGTGGAACACTGTTTCTTCTCTCCTTCAATAAGCCACCACTATTAAGAAAATTCAACACCGTACTCCTGAAATTTTTGGTTCTTCAACACCCTAGAAGCTGAAGAAATCCTATGCGGATTTAGGTAGGCTTGTAAGACGTCTGCAGACATTTCCGCAGAAGACTACTCATTCACACAATTCTATACAGGTAATTGCACTTTGCAATTAAATGAATGTGCCTGGGCACTGCAAACCAGCCTGCACTGAATCCTGCCTTGTCATGGCTAGATGTACTGAGCTATCACCTTAAAACTAAACAAGAGGTCTTTCTCTGCACATTGCTGAAGTCATTTCAGTGGCTGCTGCTAATACACTCTCTGGTTTCCTCATGTGCCAAACCACACTAACCAGTCATCAATAGCATTAACATTTATTAATAATATTCAAGACAAAAAATCTTAAATGTTGCACGTACTTGTAATTAAAAGTTACCTAAAGCATTAGTATTTTTGTGGAGAAATAGAAAAAGGAGGGAAAAGGAGCAATTATTCTGGATTAGCTATCTGATTCACAAGTCACAAAGGTTTGCAGTCACACCCACGACTCTTGTATTGGACTCAGAGGAAGGAAGCATCCTAACTTCCCCCCAGTAATTTATTTTTGTAAACATGGTACATTAAATGGGAAAATCTCTCCCAACCTCCCTTCATTATAGTGATGAATGTGTAATTCAGGCAAATTCATTTTACATTACAAAAGCTTTACAATTTTTCTATAGTAAATTCCTATTCTTCTAGTATGTAAAAACCAAACTACGACTACTTTTACATCTCACAAAACATGAGTAAGAAAGCAGACTTGACAGTATTAGTGAATTTCCCTTCAGCAGCATGCAAACTTTGAAGGCTCAATCAAACATCACAAATTCAACAAAAATAGCTTAAACAGAAATTTTTCTAGGCTCACATTTTGTTCTATCTCCTCAGTGCTTACCTTGACATTCATAGGCATTTGGACCTTTAAACCACCCTAAAAAAAAAAAAAAAAAAGATGGAAAATGGTATTTATACAAAATTTGAAGTTATGCTTTGACATGCATTTTAGATTACTATAGGAGCATAAAGTCTTGGTAGTTATATTCACCATATTCACTGTCAGCTAAATCAAACACTAGTTTAAATACTGTGGTAATTCATGAAGACCAGGGACACTATAAACCTGACCAAAAAAACCCACCAAAAAGCAGTGCATTGACAAGTCTGCAGGGGTGCAAACAATTTCAAAATATTAATTTGTTGTCCCTTTTGCACTTAAAAGCAATATTTACATGTGTTTTTTTAACTAATTTGCATGGAGCGATTTTTAAAATGAACTTACAAAGTTTTGTGGTATATATTTCAAGTTTCTTAAGCACAAATGATGAAATACAAAGAATAAGCAGAAGATACAGGCTAAAATATTCATGTCTTTGGAAAAGAGTAATTTCAACAAATGTACCGTCTCCGTCAATGTTAACAAATGGTATTCTGCAGGGGAAGAAGACACCTCCCTACCAAGCCATTATGTTGTATTCACTTGTGGCTTTTAAACTCTTTCTCTAGACTTGTACACAGTGAAACGACATGCTATATATATCCTTCCACATTTTTTTCACAATTAGATCTTCATGCTTTCTGCCAAAATTTAAATTACCTGCCCATCCCAAGATTTTTATGCAGTGTGATGTCTTGGGAAGACTACTGAATATTTGTCAACAGTAAATCTCTCAACTGCTTTCCAACCCCCAAAGACTCTTGCTGCACTATTAAAAAACAAACAAACAATTCAAAATCTCTTTTTAGTTAGTGAATTGGTGTTGGTTTCAGTGCAATTACAAATCTTTCAGTTCCGCCCTATTTGATCTCCACTCTACAGCAGCACTTGCCCAGGAAGGCACTATAAGGACTTGTTCTTACTGGGGCAGATGTAGGAACCCAGCAAGCATGAGAACAAGTGACCACTATGCCACTGCAACACTGCTGACACACCAAGACATGACAGGCGTGTTACATGTGTAAGGATTAACCCTGAAAGGACGTCAATTAAAATCACCAAGGCAGCAATGATAGCAAAAAACAAGCATGCTATTTATTAGAGAGTTGTGAAGTCCTCACCATTTTTAAGGGACGCACAGATCTTACATCTGC
Organism: Alectoris magna; assembly: GCA_030625065.1. Classification (NCBI taxonomy): domain Eukaryota; kingdom Metazoa; phylum Chordata; class Aves; order Galliformes; family Phasianidae; genus Alectoris; species Alectoris magna. The sequence goes on from CM060560.1 coordinate 105,213,032, forward strand.
TGAAGGAATTTCAGATGGTTCACTGCATTCTTCCAAAATCTTCATCTCTCCCTTGTAATTTAAATCTGAATAAGCAAGCCATCTGTAACAATCATGATGGAGAACTTATTAATCTAAACAGATACATTACAAATACAACGATCTTGTTAAAATTATTTTTCTTTTTGCACCTATTAGAGGTAAACTGTATGGTTTAGAAAACTGTCAGCGCGTCAAAAATGAGGTATAGTTAAATACACTTGCACTACCAGTGCTGTGGAGATCTCAGATATTTTTACTCAGTCTAAGCTAATCAAATTAAAGACGAGAAGATTACCAACTTGTTCACTTGCATTAAGAAGCCAGTTTGTTGTACTACAACTATACAAAATCAGTGTCAGTATTGGGATTGTTTAGTCTGGAGGAGGCTCAGGGGAGACCTTATATCTCTCCACCTGACAGAAGGTTGTGGTGAGGTGGGGTCAGCCTCTTCTCCTGTGTAAGCAGCGACAGGGTGAGAGGAGTGGCCTCAAGCTGCACCACAGGAGGTTCAGGTTGGACAATAGGGAAGAGTGGTCAGGTGCTGGAATGGGCTGTCCAGGGAGGTGATTGAGTCACTGTTGCCAGAGGTGTTCAAGAAACATTTATAGGTAGTACTAAGGGACATGGTTTAGTGGGGAAATACTGGTGATAGGTGGATGGTTGGACTTGATGGTCTTGGAGGTGATTCTATGATCCTATGATGAGACACTAGAAGGAAACTCTTCCTAAGATTGTTACTGTAGGAATCTAAACGCTTCTGACATCAATCTCAATTTTTTTCAGTGGAAGTTATTAATATACTGTGACCCTCCTTTTAAAATCAAGCTACTGTAATTTTGACACGAAGACTAAAAATACTGAGACTCCTTCAGACTTCTTTACATCAAGAACATTGAGCATAGAAGTCAGACATAGGGTTAGTAAACCAAATAAGGAATGGAAGAAGAGACACAGTGCTGTATGGACAATTATTTTCTTAAAACATAGACTTCAAGCAGTTCATACTCAGGCAGTCAAAGTTCTGTCAAAACTAAAACAAGGCTTTTTAATTCCTTCACCACCTCAAGCTTCACAGATATATTGCAGGTTCATGGAAAGGAAAGTTTGGCTCATGCGGAAAGGCAAACTCATAATCTTGTAGCAGAACAGCTAATGTTATTCTGCAAAGAAGAGGCACAGAATTTCCAGACTTCAGGAAATGTGTAGTCTTGTCCATTTACCCAGGAAACAGACTGTTCTGCTCAGTACAGGACAAACGAGGGGGCCTGTATCACACTGCTTCACATCTCTGCAAACAATCTGTATACAGCTGCAGCTTGAGGAATGTTTGCATGACATAATATTCATCTTTTGGTATTCAGCCATGATGTTACAGTTACAACAGGGTGGGTGGCTAGCAAGACAGTATTTATTCTCCAATGAACTAAAAGCTAATTATAGCCGAGCAGCTTCTTCTATTTATAAAGCCACTCAAGGACTGAACTAAAGAGGACTTCTGCCAGCAACCAGAGGAAAAGATCCTTTGAAAATTTGCTTCCACTGCTAGAAGATCACTTAGTAGTAGAGTGCTGAAGAGAAGAGCTGGAAATATCTAGTTATGTTAACTGATTTACAGGAAAAGCCTAAAGCACTTTTCCTATTACTGACTTTCATCTCATAATATTCTACCTGCTGGCAAACTGCATTAAAAAAAGTTCAGTACTCACATTCCTGACTTGACACGTATATATGGGTTTTTTTCAACATCCAGTTCTTCTAAATTGGCAACTGCACTTTGTATGCAGATAGGAAGTCCCTCTGTACCGGCTCCCACGCTGAACTCAATCTCCGGAACACTGCAGTCCTACAGAAACAAATCAAATGCTCAGAGTTATCCATGCTTGGAACGTCTGCCCCATTAGGGGGAAGAAGAAAAAGGAAAAGTAAATCTTTCCTTTTTTCCTATTTTCTTCACCCTTTTAGCCAGGCCTTACACGACAAAAGATGGCTTGTTTTGTTGTTTGCTTTTATAAGTGAAAATTGGGATTTGTAGAAAATCTGAAGGAAGTATATTTCCAGCTCCCACTAACTGAATACTTAGGCATTTATGCCTAGGCTACTTTCCAAAAGCTCAGTTTCAATGCTGTTCAAGTAAAGGAACTGACAATATTTACTGACACACAAAACATACATATGATACTGTAGCTTTTTTAAATTATTATTTTAAAGACAGTGATTATATATGACACATTTAGATATTTTTGATGATGTACACATAACTAAAACTTTCTGGAAACATACACCACTTCATTCCTGTTCTTCAACATACACTCCTGGTGATAATCAGGTTAGATGTTACTCATCTGACTACAGTTTCAAGATGTGTGAGTTCAAGTTTCAGTCACATTAAAAATCTACAGCACTTTAGACAAAGAAAGAACAGTAATAGAAAGCATTTGTAAAGCAGATACTTCAGCAGTGTTTCTGTAACTACAAAGCAACAGCCTGTGTTACTTTCTTGAAGGTTTTCTTCTGATACCTGTCCATGCTGGAAAACAACTATCTGAACACAAATCTGCTCTAGAATTTGTACGGCTTTTTAACTGAACCACATTAATTCCGAAACATTTGTATAAAATTCATTGTGAATACTTCCCTTTCTCAGCATTCAAACACACTATGATTCAGTACGGATCTTCAATTAGGTCCTGATTCAGCAGTGCATTACAGAACAGTCTTTCTGTTACAGTGAAAGGTGGCTCACGTGCTTACAGTGCTTGCTAAACTGTAAGTGCAAACCTTCAGTTTTCAGCGGTAACTTCACAGTACGCTTCTCACTCTGAACCATGGGTCTATTTGCATTATGTCAAAGATTTTGGACAGCATAAAGATGTCCAGCAAATCCTAAATGCAGCTGGAGAAGAAGCTGGAGAATAGGGATGCTGCACCCCCAAGGTTCGCTCATCTGAAGTTTTTGGTTACTGGATTTGCGCAAGAACAAGCCAGGGTCACATTGTGACAATGATCCTACATGGCCTTTGGCTTCTCCAATACCCAAAAGACAAAATACCAAGTGGTTGCAGAGAAAGCTGGCATCAGGACACAAAAGCTCTTAAAGTTGCAGCCCCTCATCTTGTCAAAATGCCTGCATGCTCTCCCTTTCCACATGGGTTTCGAGTGGAACTTTCAAACGAAGAAGTAATATCCCAGCTACAAAAACACCTCTGCTTGGTCAAAGTTCTTTCAGGAAGTATTTAACTGTCAGCAACAGGTGTATCAATTCTAATATGTGCATTTCTATTATTCTGTTTTCCTCACAAGACCTGAAGTATTGCTGTATTCTGCTTTGGCAACTTCTTGCACAATTGTGCTTCCTCTGTATTGCGCCTTGCAAGCAAAGAATACTACACGTTTTCAAGAAAAACAAAAAAAACCCACCCTGAGGTAGCAGAAGTTTTATAAACAGATGAGTAAAATTAGAAAGACTAGGAAACAAAAACTTTCTAGTGCAATGCTACTTTATAAAAAAGTACCCAACTAACATTATTCAATGTTCTCAAGTTCTAAGTACATCACAAGACAAGTTTAAAAAGCAATCTCACTGCAGTTTTCACATTGATATGAATCTTATTAAATAACAGGTAAGAAATACCTGAAGTTTGTTTTCCCTAATAAAACCTGCCAGATGATATAGCTGAAGCCTGTGAATTCAACAGAAGAATTTGATAAGCCAAATGAGAAGTTGTGTCTGTAAGAATTCCACAAACAACGATGCTAAACTCTTAGCTCTGCAAGACTAAACAAGTAGCAAAACAAAGTATCTTTGCCTATGGGCTCAGACAGACTAGGAGACACCATGTTTGATTTTCATTTGGTATGAGGTAATTAATTTTTTCATTTGAAGTTTGGAAGAGCCAGTTTCAAGTTTTCTTTCCTGATTGAAGCTAATGAGGCAGGCTCCACTTCAACAGGTAAAGAATCCAGCAGTTCTGCAAAGCCTAGGCAAAGCATGGACACTCATAATATCTCTCCCATTTACCACCACCTCTCTCTTCAGCTAGGTTTTGACAGCCATAAATAAGCTCTACTCATTGTGATGGTATTTTTGTATCTGCTAGATTAAGTTCACAAAGTCCTTTCGTAAAGTAGTAAACTGGAAGTCTTCATCAAAAATAATATCTACTTCTGAAGTTAATAACACCTTCAAGCAAAAAGTACATTATATTTTCCAAGCACATGAAAAAAGATCACAAATACACATTTTGACTTAAATAGTGAGATATGTTAAGGTTACATATATTAATTTGCAGGCTGACGAAAATGGCAGAATTCAGTTTTGCTGTATAAACATTATGTATTTGCAGATGTACACCATGTAGTATGACATTAATTTCTAAAATTTATGTAAACTTTAGCTTGTTAAATATTTACCATAGCATGTTCAGATTTGCCTGAACATACTTAACAGGCATCATTACTTTCAGAGGTTTCTTTAGCTTTTATAATAAAGCCATCATCATTCAAAACAAAATGAAAACCACAGAAGTTGTGATAGCATTCAGTCCAAATTCCTTTTATTTTTGAGGCGTCGAGATTTTAGAACAAGATACCTATATGCAAAACTACTAGCACAGTAATGCAGGACAGATCCCAAACTGGAAAGTTTCCTTTCTATTGCCCCCAGCCTGCCACCCACTCCACAAGCAGTCAAAACTTTTGCCTTATTCATTATCCTACTGACACATGAGGCAAAAACAAAAGAAAAAGCACTGCAAATAGATTAAGTCTCCTCTGGGTAGTTGTCTTAGCAGTCATTATACACAACTAGTGAATGCTTAGGTAAGTCAGAGCCTACAGGCACTCAACTCTGCCTTCGTCTCTGCAGTACTCTCCTCCTGCCTGCACAGTCACTCTGGAGTACCCTACGCTTCCCTTACGGTCTTCTAGGAGCAGAGATGACGAGGAATCAGCAAAAACACTGTCTTATACAGTCTGCAAAGTTTTTACAGAGCATGCGGGTCTACTTGAGCCAGTTTGTAGAGTGCAGACACTTCCAAAACAGTAGCATTCCTCTTAGGAGAAAGGTCAAGGCTTCTTCTGAAGAGCTGTATGAAGTACTCTCATGACCTTAGCATTAAATATTATTTCTTTGGTGGCATTCTTGTAGCCTGTCCAAGAGTCCCACTGCGAGGGATCTAGAACCTTCAACCACCTTCAAGTGGTCTTGACTATTTACCCTTCCTCTGGATCTAGGCTTCACTACTAACAGCACCAGCAGGGCTAAGTACTTTTTAGCATTGTTAGGTCTTCTCCTTGAAGTTGTATATTTTGGTGATTGAAATAATCAAAATAGCCTACTTAAATGTCGGTAGCCTTTTATGTCAACACCAGGACAAAGCATGACTAAAGCCTAGCTTTTCAAGCTAGGAGTAAAGACAATTATGAGAGAAGATTCTATTGAAAACCGTGCCTAATTAGTTCTGGTGCTCACAGGGTTGCTTTTTAATACAGTCTAGACAAGCATTTACTGTTAATGCACACCTTAGGATGTGCCAGCTTCTGTAGGATTCTTTTTCTCTTTTAATCCTTACTCTGTCAGTTCTCCAGCCTTTTTTATCCTTTCAAAATTCCTTCTTCCAGTTATCCTGCTCTGTATCTCTCTTGCTATTCCACATAATCACAAATCCATGCTTCAGAATTCATCATGGCTGGAGGTAAAACAAAATATTAAAGCAATTAATATCGACACCACCACCAATACTTCTGGGTTGTGGCATTTGACAATGTAGTCCCTGCTCAAATTCATATCTTCTTTCAGCAAACTATGCAAACAAAACACAGCCTTCATATAACATTATGTGCATTTCCATTACAAAGAGCTTTGCTCAAGGTAAGTCCACAAGGAATCCAGTTATTTCCTACTTAACCACCTTGCAGATAGAGATTACAAACTGCTGTTAAAGATCTCTTGTCACTATGTAGAACAGTGGTTTACTGGATGACTCCAGAATGGAAACACGAATATCTCTTCTTACATTTTGTTTTTTGGGAAAGTAACCATTTGCACCCTCCTCAGGCTTTCAGAAACAGATTAAAAAGAGTCCCCTGATTACACAAGATCAATACATTTGCTGCAGACCAGAGAACTGATTTGGCTAAATGGATTATACTGCAGGAGCTGCAAGAAACTGGTGTCTGCAGATAGATTTCACTTGCCTAGGCCCATGTTTATTTGCCTTAGCGGAATTCAAACTCCTCATTGCTTCAAACAGGGCTTTGTTTCAATAGTTGCATGTTACTTTGGGATCTTCATCCTCCCCTCCTGGCAACTTGTTTCATGTTTAACACATGTGGATTTACCTAACTCATGTCCGTAGTAAGTCAAGCCACAGGCTAACCACAAAGTTAAAGAGAATCTGTGCTTTTTCTGGAGGCTTGAAGCCAAATCAGAGCATGAAGTTACTGTCATATTGTTTCTGAGCACAATAATCTCTGCCAGTTAAAAAAAAATAAAATTAAATTTAAAAAAATTAAGAGTTCCTCCTACAGTTTCCTTAGTAAACGTGTGTTTTTCTATCCTTTGTAAGTCATTTTCTCCTCAAATATCTAGCCAGCTTTCAAATCTACTACCTCTAGGCATGTGAACAGCCCCTGAACATTTGCCATAAAAAAGCCACCAGAAGAATCAGAAGACAAGCCAGATAACCCAGACACAGAGCCAGTATGATCAAACTTGGCAGGAGAAAAGCTATTGGGCTACTTAGGGTATGAAGAACAGAATGACAGTAAAACACGTGAACTTGCTGATCACACACACAAATAAGACAAATAGCTATCATCTGTCATTGAAAACCAAAGACTACATTTTTCACAAAAAATAAATAAGAAAGTTTAACAGTGGTAAACTACCTTTCAAAACAAGTTCCACAGTAGCTAACATGTAACCTCAAAAAAGGAGTATTCACAAATTGAGGTTTGGGGGATAAAACCTTGGTCAGTGAATTCTATACCTGCAGTAGTTGCATACACCACTAGGTACTTCTGAAGAAGTCTGCCCAAACAACCTACTGGACATTTAAGTGACATGAGAAATAGTTTTGATTATTAAAACAGGACACTGTAAGGAAGCTTTCCATCTGTTTTCTCCAATGAAAAACATGCTGGAAGAAGAACAATACTCAACCTACCTAGTTCCACTACAGATATTTTTATCTAGCAAGATGGAACACCGATATCTCTCCTACGCAAGGGCTTCCTTATATACCCCAAATACTCCAGGCTTTCCTATGTGCCAGACCATAGTTCTACACATTATTGTTGGATTTCCTCCATTATTTAGCTATCTTCCACATTACCAATCATTATTCAAATCCCATATTAGTCAAATGCTAAAAAAGTATGTATTAAAAACATGTACTTGAGCTAAACAAATTAATTTCACTGTCCATGCCCTCAGCCAGCTTCTTCTGAATTCATGTATTTTTAAGCCTTTAAGAGAACGAAGAAGTACTTCTAGTTGTTATTATGACATTATGCTGCTGTACTGACGACAAAAAGGTCATCAATTTTAAAATGACTTGTATACCAGCAGAGAACAGAGAAACAGCACTTTTTCTGAAACGCTTTCACATTGTGATACAAATGATAATTCAGTCACAATAAAGGACCGCTGCACAGTGAATAAATGGAATGTTACGCTAAACAAAAAGAGCACTAATTCTTCTTAAATCACAAGATCTGGTAAATGTATTCCTCATTCACTGAATAATAATGGCTGCATTATATCTTGTTTTAGACATTTGATTCCCATCTTTTAAACAAAATGCCCTGTACACTTCTGGCTGTACACAGAGCTAGATGCTGTTAGGTGTACCACCTATCCCTCATGTAACACAAAGCTGTGGAGTCAGTGACATAATTTTTGAAGGCTACGCTGTACAAACGGGATGGGAATCCCAATTGCTAATGTCCAAAAGAGAAACCATACAGACACAGTAGGTATTTTAAACTAAAGATAAGCACTTCTTTAAAAAAATATGAACTGATTCCATTTAACTTCAATTAACTGAACGGGTAAACAACTGAAAGTCGCTGTGTCAGATAAAGGTAGTGGCAAAAAAGGATACTCTATACCTGCTCATTAAATTCAGGAAGAAAATAAATTTAGTGCAAAAGCTAATAGCACAGAGTAAACACTCTCAGCAACTAAAACTCTGGGATTTACCTTGAAAGTGAATAATTTGTTTCACAACAAATTTGAATAAAATCTGTAACACAGCATACACACATTGCCCATTGTTAGTATCACCACTGCTGATAACAGAAATTTATCGTGTATGTGACTATATTGTTAATGAAGTCTATACCTTTGTTACATGTTTGATTGAACCCACTGTGAGGTTTCTTCGATGATGTTTCACACCTGGAAGATCCCAAAGGTGATCCAGTACAATCTCTCCTTCTTCTAGTACGTATTTCTGACCATGGAACTTGGGTTTCTCATAGAAAATCCAACTGTAATAATGAAATCATGAACTGAATTGTTGCTATTTACTAAGACTGTCCTTATACAGCACATTTACAGGAAAGCTTATTACTAAGCTGTTTCTATCACACAAATTATCAGCCCTTTCTTACATTCTCCTTCAGTAGTCACGTTTATTTATGATACGTAATACTTCATTTATGTGCTTTGAAAGTAAAGTATATAGTTCTTTTCCTCCAGAAGGCAGACTAACATTGACTTATTACATGTATAAAAATATAATTCAATAACTACATAAATAAAAAGCCTTCTTTTACTAGAACAAACATGTTAGTTGACATATCAAAAGATGTTCTGTTCAAGTACTACATAAGGCATAAAACACACATGCACACACACTAATAATGGCATTCAGTGTTTCGTTAGAACATGAAAGAAATGCAAAAGCAAATATGTCTCAAAACTGTATAAATGCTATATACATCACTATGGCCAGGAGTCAAACGTACACTGTATGCACCACCAAATAATTTTCAGAGGAACAACTGACATGGTAATGTCCCCAGGTTTCCAAGGTAAAAATATTACTTCTTTTTGAACTACCGTTTTATAAGTGGACAGTTGCAAAATCTACCTGTAAGGCACCCCTACATCTTTCTGCATCCACAATCTTTTACATGCTACATTAGAAGCAGCAGTTGAATCTCTATACTGTATGGTCCTTTTGCAACAGCTACTGTATAAATAAATTGAACTGCAAAAATATATAGATAGATAGATATTTTCTTTGGCATACACACACTTTTAGTGACAATTACTGCTTTACCGTCTCAGTACTTGAAGCAAGAAGTCTAAACTTACTTGTGGTTCTATTAGGAACTTTCTGTTTGAAGTTAGTTCCCAGGAGGAACAATATTTTTGTACTGCAGCATGTGAGGCCTTGTTTTATGCTTATTTCACTGGTATGAAGTCTGATTATGAAGAAAGAAAAAGGCATTCTTGCAGATCAGATGTGTGTCATAAAGAAATGAAAACACAAGAAAAAAAAAAAAAAACAACACATGAAATCTTTTGAAAAAGATTCTGTTTAAATATGACCTGGATTTCTTACCATCCTCTAATTATCCTAAGTAATGCTCCAACGGGAAAGATCCAGGATGTGGCATCTAGCACATCAGAATGAATTTCTTGTTTACTTTTGTCACCATGAATATCATAAATAATAATCTGAAATAACACAACACACATGAATGAAGATCCATTTTAAAATACAGCACAGACAGTTAATTTTTGCATGGAATAAAACCACTCATTTTGTGCCCATTGTTTTACGAAGCACTCTATAGAAATAAAACAGCAGTAGCAGACAAGGAAATATAGTAAGATTACTAGTGACAGTATTTTTACCATACAATCTTATTATTAGCACATGCAAGCAGATGTTACATTAAAATACAAAAAGCTAGAATAATGTCAGACACTACCCATTAAAAAAATCTGGTATAACAAATTGTTCTGTGTATCGTATTGAATCACGTAACATCTAACTTCTACTTACCTTTCCTGATCTTGGATTGGATGTGAGACTTGCCCTGTCAACGAGATTCTGAAATTAAAAAGACATGAAAAACAACTATAAATATCCACAACACCAGCACAAAGCATAAAAAGCACAGAAAGACGGCACACCTTGACAGTGGCAAAACCAAATCAGACCCCATCACAAAATGAAGCATTCCCAACACCAGAAGACCTGTTTCTTCAGTTGCACATTTGGTTTATGTAGACTTTTCAATTTCTAAACGTTTCTTGTAATGTTTCCATGCCTTCATCTGCATTGCTTTAAATACACTTAAAAAGGAACGCTAATAAGCAGAAGAAGCTATATTACTCGTTAACCAAGCTACAATTTATGTAAGATTTTGCAATGAAAGAATCAAATAATCCCATGAGCAGATAATTATACTTTTTGGAAAATACAGCTCTACTAATTTAAAAGTGGATGAAGTGAAAGAACAATGTTCATACAAAAGGCAATGTCATGATTTTCAGATTGAAGTGTCCTCACACAGTGAAGACTGCTTCCTATTTTACAGAATTGTCACTGAGCATGCTTTTTCATTGTATTTTCTGTTCACATCTTCTCTTTTACAATTAGAAGCTGCTTTCACCTATCTTCAAAAAAATAATATATTTTTTCAATTATTGTATCAAAAGACTTCTTTTTTTTTCTTTTTTAATCTATGATCTTAAACACTCTAATTAACCCAGGAAGTGGAAGGGCCAAAAACAGATGTGGCAAGACAAAGATTTTGAACTGAGGCTAACCATTTTGGTTATTAATGTTAACTGACTTGACATCTTACCGCTGGCAATTCTCCCAGTTTGGGCATGGCATGATCTTGGGACCAACGAATCTTTGGCTGCAATATATCCTGGAGAATGTTTCCAAATCTTGTTCCCTTCTCAGAGGAGTAATTGTTGGCAGATCTCAAGTACTGGTAATACGCACTGGTAGGAGGATGCTTTAGAGTAGTATCAGCTTTCTGTGAAACTGGGTTGTAGTGAGCAGAAGTCTCATCTTGAAACTGTTCCGTTTGCTCCTCAGAGTCAAGTTGCTCTTTTGAAAGAGAAGCTGATTGTTCAGGTAATGGATGTGTATTTTGGTCATTTGACAGAATAGTTGTTAGATTCCTTGTCCACTGACTGGAAAGACATTCTTCTCCTTCTCTCTCAACATCAAGCACATTTCCTTCATACGATGACTCATCCTCATCGTCTATTCCCTCCTCGTCTTCCTCTTTACTGAACTGAGTAGTCAACTGTAGGCGCTCAGAAACTGACTGGAGAAGGGACAGCACAGAAGTATGGTCAGAGTTATCTTTAGATACTCCATTAGGATGGCCTTCTGGTGATGTGTCTGCAGACAACAAGTCTTCATGGGAGCTGTCATCTTCATATATTGGAGACAAAGAGAAAGGATATACTCTATAGCGTTTGGCCTCCACACTCAGAAATGACTCCGAGCTATTGCCCTCTGCGGCTTTATTCAACTTGTTATCCTTCCCATAAAAACAGGTGAGCTCATTTTTATTTTTTGGTCTTTCACACATTAGAAAAGCTACACTATCCAAAGGCAGATCAGAAGGAGAAAGTGAGCTAGTTTGTATCTCACCAGTAGAGACAGATCTGTTCTCAGTTTGAAGGGCACCTTCATAAACAATCGTAAAAGAACTGTTCTCCTGTTGCTCAATTAGTGGAGAAAGGCCTAAAAGATCTGCCGATTCCTTCACATCATTGCTGCAGTCCAGACCATTTTCTTCAAGCTGATCGTTTCTCTGCACATCTGAATCCTTCATTTGCACCTCTTTCAGAATCTCTTTATTTTGGGCATAAACTGAGTTGAAGTAGTTTTCCCCTTCACTGTGCTCTTCAGTGACAGGCAATTTAGAGTCAATGAACTGTGTATTTAACTCAACATTGACAAGTGTCCTCTCACTTGTCCCCTTTGCTAATTTCTCTTCACTCTCCCCTACCTTTGAATTTTCTAAGGCTGCTTTTACTTGTGAAAACATTTCTGCAGCCTCTGTTCCACTGTGTTCATCCAGATTACCCTCTGCACTGCTCTCCACAGAACCCCGAGGACTATTTTTGACTTTGTATTCACTTCGTGTGCTGATACTTTCTTCATCAGGCATAAAAGAAGACAAATTAACACTTACAGGTGGCAGCAGCATGAGCTCTGGCATATCTGTATTACTGCATGAATCATTTAACTGCAATGGCAGAAATATTTCTTCAGTAACAGCTGCATCTCTATTTATTAAACGTAAAGACGCATCAGATTTTCTACCAGTTGCTGATAATCCAGCTTTACCGCACGTCTGTGCTGCCGCTAGATGTTCATGCACCTTTTCATCATGTTCCTCTGTTGCTAGTATCATAGGGGTTGATTCTGGCCTCACTGAACTACCAGTAGATAGAAATCCATTTGTTCGACATGTAAATGCGTTATTTGGTATATCTTCATCTTTTTGGTGCCAATCTATTCTGTTTTCCATACTATCTGGAAGCAAAGGAGGACCTGAGCAAACTGCCTTTTCACAGTTTATGCTTATATTCTGAGTTTCTGCATTCCCTGCTGGTTCTCTGATTAGTTCCTGTGTTTTGGAAGATAAATTACCATTCAGATTTAAAATCTCCGGGTTTTCAGCCTTAGGTTTACGCTCAATCTTTTCAGAATGCTTTTCACTCTCCCTGCCTTGCCACTGATTGGATGTCAGTTTTTGTTTGGCTGAGTTAATAACTTCATCAATTATTTCTCTTGCTTTTAATGCCAGTACACTATGTAGGTCAATTTTAGCAGGGAGGTGAGATGGTATCATTTCATCTTGATTATTTGTATCATACATTTCATTTCCTGTAAATGAAAATGAGTCTCCTCTACTGCTCTCATTAAAATGTTTTAATGAATGCACAGCTGACTGGATTTCTTCTGCTTCCAGCTGCATAGTTACAGTTTTCTGATCATTCAGAATATCTGTATTTACCAAACTATCCTTTCTCCCACAGACCTGGCAGACACCAACAGCTTGTTTTGCTATTATTTCCTCTATAGCCAAGTGTAAAACTGAGTCCACTATTTCCTCAGCTTTCTTAAACAAAAGAGAAGCATCTTGCAAGTCAGTGCAGTCTTGTTCCACCCTGTTAGTACTCTTCCATTTTTTCTCAAAATAGAGATCATTTGATTCTGTAGCTGCAGCAGCTGTTTGTTCACCTTTATCAGAAAGAGCTTCTGAGATACCAGAAGTCTGGTTACAAAGATTCATCTGTTGCACAGCATTTTTGCACACCTCAGTATGCTCTGAATTGGATGCCCTTTTCCAAGGACAGACAGGTGATGGCATTGCCTTTGCCAAGACACTGTCATCAGCCTGCTGTGGAGAGGATAGTTCCTCTGCCTCGACACCAACTCTGTGACCAGAGGAGCTACAGTTCTCTTGTGCAATGCCTGATGTTTCCAAGGGAGAAACAGAAAGGTTTGAGTCTTCTTTAGATTCCTGAGTAGGTGAAGAGGGTCTGGGGGTGCAAAAATCCTGCACATCTACTTCAGAAGTAAAATGATGGAGCACAGCTGGGGTAAACTCAGGTTCCAGAGAAATGAGTGGGCATGAAGCTCTCAGGTCTTCTGAGCAAAGCGGTGTTTCAGTCATTCTGTCCTCAGGGATTATTCTCTTAGAGTCGGCAGTCGGAAAAACGCAGCCATCCTGGTTGGAAGAAGCAGACCATTTAGCAACCTGACCATTTTCAGAGTTAGTGGCAGGAGAAGGCACTTTTCCTTGGTTGTCAGATGAAGAATAAAGTACTGTGGATGATATCTCATGCTTATTATTGTTTTTAACTTCGGAAGAAATATTAATATGTCTACTTTCACAACTACGTGGAGATGCAGAAATTATGTCTACATCAATGTCTTTTTCACAGATGGTAAAGTATTGGTCAGTCAAAGGTTTACCTTCGCATCTCAGGGCAGAATGAGAAACCACCAGACTTTTTTCTCGTGATTTAGAAATGTGAGAGGAAAGTTCAGAAATACAATTCTTAGATTCAAAAGGAGCAAGATCCATCTCATTCATACCAGCCTCACTGATTTTAGAAGCAGCAGGTGTAGGACCATCTGTCCTTTCAGTGCTGACTAAAGGGCAAGGTGCAGGCTTTGATGCGTTATCTTCTGCAAGGGTAACTAATGTTTTTTCAGGAACGTCTTGCACAGTTTTATGGGAAACGGTACCATGGGTAGGACTGGAATTTTCTGACAGGCTCGTATGTACAGTCTCAAAGGATTTGCTCTTTTCACATTCAAGATCAGGAGTAGAAACAGCGTCTCTCTTATCTTTTGAACCAACTCCTTTTTTCACTATAGTTTTATTTACAGATTTGCAATCAGAATGAAGAGAAGCTGAGTAACAGTCACCTGATTCAAATGAAGACTCAAAACTAACAGAGGGAGATGCTGTCAGCTCATCTAAGTTAGATTTCACGTTTTCACATCCACGTGTGCGCGATACATCAGCAAAACTTTCCACTGCAACATCTGACAAAACCTTGTTTTTTTCCAGACAGGATAAACCAGGCTGTGGTGTGGCAGTATCCTGAGAGTTTTCCACAAGATTTAACTGATGCTCATCTTGTACATGCATTGGTTTCCCTAACTCATTCAGTTCTTCATTACAAGACACTTGGTCCACGACTGTGTCTTTACCATTTTTAACAGTTAACTTTGAAGCAGTTAGATTACCTGTGGCTATGTACTCTTCTCCTCTGGACTCCACGCTAAGTGAGGTGCATGTCTGTTCGGTAAAAGGTAAAAGAACAGTGGAAAGAAAATTCTGTGGATTTTGCTCTCTTTCTGCAGCTGCCACAATTTTCTGTGCATCACTTTTTCTTGGATCACTATCTTTATTTGCACTGTCTGCGTGCTCATCTGCTTGCTGCTGGAACGTAGTATTGGAATGATGCATCTGTACATTTGATGTTAGCTCAGAGTGGTTATTCATTTGATGATTACAGCAATATTCTCCCTTGCTCAACTGGAGTTCTTTGTTAACACTGTCATTTGATCTGAGTGACTGCAAACAGCCATCATGCATTTTTTCTGTGGAGTCCTGATAGGAGTGATCACTACAGTGAATTTCTTTTTCACAGTTAGAAGTGGCATTTTTGTCCATTTGAAATGGAGCTTCTGCTTCTCCCAGCAGTACGTATTCTTTTCCAAACAAACTGTCCACAGCACCGGTAATCTGATCAGTGGAATTGGTTGGGATCTCACTACTAGATGACAATAATGAATCTTGTGAATATATCCTCTTAACTTTGTTTGCTTCTAAAGCTGGTGTATGTTTTAAGTCTACTCCACTAAATGATCCAGTAGATGAAGATGAGGCATTTGGCATTATTTCATGTTTATTGCTACCCAAGTAATGTTGAGCTTCACCAGATTTTTTCAATTCCATTTTTACTGTAGAAGAATTTACTGTGACATCATCTTCATGATCTTTATCCTCATCTTCTCCATTTTCCTTTGTTAAGTGTTCTGATTTTGTCGAGACAACTGTTTCGATTTCCCCATTTTCCTTGATCACCGAAGCATTTTTGTCCTCAGTACTTTCTTCTCCCTTATCAGTCATTTCTGACTGACTTTTCAGTAGCTGCCTAATCCTTGCAGAACCCCGATACGTTGCATAAGTGACTGCAGGTGCTTGTGGTTTCCGTTGCATCTGCCTGTAACAATGAGCATTATTATCAGCGTAAGACAGAACATGTAAACAGTTATTGTGATAATAACAAAGGTTAACACAAACTGTAAATGACATACATTACCATTTTCCTTCAAAGGCTAAGACAAACTGTAGACTGCACACAACGCTACCTTCCTCCTTTTTCTTCTCCTCCTAAACGTGGATCTCTGTGACAAATGATGCATGCTATCTTTTACCATAAAAAGCCAAGTTAAACTATAAAGAAGAACTAGATGTTGCTATAAACAACTTCCATCACCTCTGTTCCAATAAATAATGGATTTCATTTTTAAAAAAGCCACTGTAAGTCAGCATTTGTAATGACGTAAAGAATCATACTTTTGTGAAGATGTTATACCCCACTAAAACAGGCCCATACTTAAATACTGATTACTTATTACCACAGGGTAATAAGGGAAGAGAGTAAAAGCAGATCAGGTAAGAATGAGAACTGCTTAAACGCTAGAAGAAATAGCAATATGGGAAGCCTAGAAATGTGACAAGAAATCGGTAGACCCAGCCATTTATCAGCTTCATGTTAAATAGCAACCAAACAACTCCTCCTCTGCCCTGCCCTGCTCCCCCTGGAAAAACAAATAAACAAAACCCAAAATCCCCCAATGCAAAAACTGACAAGAAGAATCACCAGGGAAAAAATGTGATCCTGATCTTTCCCTGCCCTCTCTGATATTCTAAGGATAAACTCAGAGCTTGTCACTATCAATTTTCTGAAGAAGCTTCTGAAGAATTGTCTGAAGAACATTTTTCTTCTTTCTTAAAATTAACCAACATAAATGCTCACCTTCCTAGTGCTTCTCTCTTTCTCCTCTTTTTTTTTTTTCTTTTGCTTTAAAAATTTTTGTAAAAATAGGGCAGTGATTATAAATATGTGAACATTAACTCTTCTCCTCAGAACAAAGCAGACACTCAAACTGCGCTTAAATTCTCTTTTGCCTTAGCTCCCACCTAAACTAAGAACAAAATTTTTAAAACACTTTTCCAGGCTGAAACCTATGTCTGCTTAGATTCTGGCTGGATGTGGCATACCTAGGAAACTGTCACACTTTTCAGAGTCTTTTATTCAAGAGAGTTTGCTAAGATTTTGATTTCTAATATGAAAGCATTGCAATAGCCAAAAGGTTTAGAGTCTCAGTCTCAGGCACTTATTTCTATATTAATTTTACTTTTAACTTAGCACTATTAGAATTACAGGCAAAATCCCTCTTTGTGCAGCATTTGGACACACAAAGAGTACAAGTAAACTAAAAGTAAACTAAATTATTTGTATGCATAAACATTAAAACAGATATATAAACACCCATTTATATGCAAGCTTTACGTGCCAGGTGTGTTTATGCTAATGCCAAAAATACCTGAATATGGGAATTTAGATGTGGCGAGAACTGGAAAATGAAATTTTTATTGAGGATTAAATACATTGTAGTTGGCGATGAAGGCTACAGCAGAATCTCAATATAGGGTTTACAGGAAAGTAATAAAGAAACACCATGTCTCCCAAGCATTTGCAAAGCCAGATGCATTTCATCTTCTATACTACTAGTTTAGTTTCTGCAGATTCCAACAGTGGCAGCTGCTAGACATCAGGCACACCAATTAAGTTGCTATTTTCAGCACCTCTTAAAGGAAGCACATATATTTCTGCTTGTAAGAAAAAGAAAAACACAGTTGGAGAAAGAGTAGTAGAGAAAAAAAATAATTTAGGTCTTTTTGGTTTTCTTAAAAAAAAAAAGTTACATTATTCTCCACATCCTCATATTGGAAAAATATTTTCCAAAGCTCTACATATCCTAAAAATCTCAGGGGAAGGAATTGCTGAGCTCTATATTACACCCTATTTACTCAGCATGAGCCATAGTAAAAATGAGTCTGAAGAACGCATAAGAACTGATCATGTCACGCAGAATTCACCTTACTGGCTATTGTCTCCCGTCTCAGTTAAGACACAATGAAGTAAAAAGGTTTCAAATAATCACTGGTAAGCTATTAAAAAAAATCCTGCCATCAGTTCTACCATACTTTGGTCCATCACAAATATAAAAGTCAGTCTACAACAATGCTGAAACCAGACAACGTTTCTTTTTAGAAAACAGAACGCAGGTTGCACCAATTCACCAAACAAATTCTACCCATTCTTCATGGGGAAATCCGTAAAATGTCTTTAAAGCGAGCTTGTTCAATGGTATTGCAAGGTACTGAGCACTCATTTCCACCACAAATGAAGCACTGTTTTGAATAAACTGCTCAATGACAATTAACTTTTACTGCATATCTTTTATTCTGCAGCTGGTTTGTTTTTTTTTTTTGCCTAATACATAGGGGGATGAATTCAGAATTTATCGATAAACATGAAGTAATAACTGGTGCTCTGACACAAACCTAGAACATATCTATTTGTTCCCCCCATCCAACCTTGCCTTCAAATTTCAGCCATGAGCTCAGCAACTGTTAAACTGAAAGCATCCAAAAACTGGATGAACAGCTTAATTTTAGACAAGACTATAGATGGATGAAATGGAGAACCCAGCATAGAGGGGTACTACATTTACAATGAGTCAAACTACAGATCCCAGCTAGGATTTCCACCATTTATTACAAATGGTGAGGCCAAATAAGTACATGCAGAACTTCCTTCTTGCCTATCACATGCCTTTTATCATTTCCCCTGACTTTGTTTCCTTTTGTCTTCTGAGGGAATTTTGCACTCTGATTGACTGACGTGTAGTCAAAATCCGAGCAAGACTCAGAGCAACGTCCGATATAGTGCTCTGTGCACAAACCCAATCCTAACCAGCAGTTACAACACCATTTCATCCTGTGCAGACTCATCCTAAGGTTGGCCTCTGCCAGCATCTCCTAATTTACAGTTCTGATTTCCCGCAGACTTGTCTCTTCCAAAAGTTTCTGCACTGCATGCTGTTTTAAACAGGAACTAACCTCTCCAACACAGACATGGCAACTTTGGGATCTCCGACCTTTGATCAATGATTTGATTCTCAGTGTACTGTAACAATTTTGTCAATGGACCTTTTATTCCTACCACATTCGTTTTTAGAGCAAGTGGAAGCATTTGCAATCCAAATGTTCCCATGCAACAAGACGTTTAAAAAATGAAAACCTATGCTCCTCTGCGGTAGTTGCAACTCAGATGGCTTACCCTAAATCTTGTTTTAAGTCTTATGAAACACATTAAGAAGCGGGCTCTGTCATGCAAAATCTTTTTAAAATGTCACTAGAGACTTGTTTCACAGACATTTAAAGTAACAATTCATTTCTGATCGTCAAAAGAGTATGTCATTTCAGAACTTACCTTAAAAACCCTTGACAATTTTTTTTTCCGAATTCATATGAGGATAACGGATGAAAGCCTGATTACACACAGAACCTAATGTGTAATTCTGTCACACATTTCAAATGTTGGGAGATTCCTTCTTTCTCTTCTGTATAGAAAGCTACTCAATTCCCTATAATGCCTATTTTGCAAAAGACTGTTTGACAGCAACAAGAGAACATGTCAACATGAGTTACATTAAATTTGTCAAAAGGAGGTGCTTGTAGATATCTTCTATTCTGGAAGAGAAACAAAAAGTTCAAAGGGGGCTAACTCAAGGAAGGGAGGGGTACATCTTCTGACACATCTTGTATGATAGACAGTTTGTGTAACTTGCTCCAGAAGAAGCATTAGTTATAAAACAAGCTTGTTAGTTTTGAAGCCTGGAAGCAGGAGGCTTCCAGGCTGATTACCCTGAATGCCTCATCTCAGTGCATCTATAAAGACTACATTTTCCCTTTTTTTTTTTTTTTCCAAGTGTACATCATCAAGTTGGTGACCTCTCATATTTATACATATAATGCAACAGAAAGCAGGTACCCCCAGATTATTTTCAAAAAGTGCCAAGGAGATCATGAAGTATGATATAGCTCTATATGGATACAGCATCTCAGATCCCCAGGCAGCACAGATTCATTTGCACTTCGGGGCATCCATGCTAGAAAATCCTTGCAACTGGCCCCATGGCTGAGCTTCAGGCTCACCAGCTCATGCTCAGCAGTGTACAAGTGCAAGTGTACTACTGGCTGGCCTGTTTCTGCAGCTGTTGTAGTAGGCGACAGCGAGGATTCGGGATGTGACGTGGTAGGACTCGCCCCTTGCTCTGCGTCGAAGGGTTAATGTATGCATAAGGGGTGTACACAAAGGACAAAGGATATATAAGTGTATGCCATGCTTTAATAAACCGCCATTCCTCCGACCATCAAATTGGTGACACCGCGGTGAGTGGCCAAGCCAGGTCTTCCAGGGAAAACGAACGGGGCCGTACGGTCGTTATTACAACATGCAGCACACACTCTTGGCTCTCTCCCAAAACATGCAATAGCCTTTTTTTTCCCCTCTATACCTCACTCTTCCAAATATTCCTCTCCAGTCCAGCTGTCTCCTACCTTTTCAAAGCTTTAACACGTGTGTTTTCCCTAATGTCCTTTCACAGACCCCCTCAGAAGCAGCTCCCACACCAGAAAGGTCTTCTGGCTACAGGCTGAAAACCACTGCTCTACATCAGTATGCCTCCTGTGGTTCCCGTCTACTCCTCCCTAATTATTTTACAATTATGCCATTGTTTATTTTAATTTTTTCCACTTAGTGTTTCTTCTACTGCTTACTTAACTGGAAACTTTTTAAAAGTTATGTTTTAAGGTCTTCTGTCTGGAAATAATTATCTCAAAGAAACTCTGAAAAACCTTC
Organism: Alectoris magna; assembly: GCA_030625065.1. Taxonomy (NCBI): domain Eukaryota; kingdom Metazoa; phylum Chordata; class Aves; order Galliformes; family Phasianidae; genus Alectoris; species Alectoris magna. The sequence goes on from CM060560.1 coordinate 105,233,574, forward strand.
TGGTCGACTCCAACTTATTCAGCTAGTTGGTTTCTACAGCCATGTCAGTTCTTCAGAAATGGAAAAAAATAAATGTCTTATTGAAAAAAAGTCACTGAGAACTAACTGAAAATTTGCCATATACAACTTAGATCAACAAACATTATTTTTTAGCTGGAGGCTATAGCTTCATGATTTAAATCTTAAGTTTAACATACCTAGTGTCCTGAGACTTCATATTTGTATATTCTAAGAGGTCAAAAGTTTGATTTGAACAAAGTCATTTGCACACAGTTGATTTTGCAGGAAATTTCAAAGCTAATGTTCCATAAGGACAATTAAGAGTCGAAGACAATCTTAATAAAAACAAATGCTGTCTCTGTGACCTTGGAAGGAATGTTTTCCCTTTCCCTGGCTTTTCGTGGTACTGTATCTTGATTATCTTCCACATCTGGGAAAGTAACTATACGCTGCAGCCTGAAGGAAGAAAGGACAGATCAAGGCTTACCCAACATCAGCAGCTGCAAGACCAACATCAGTGTGAAGAGTCTTGGATCACTGCTCTCTTTCCCCAGTACCTGGCAGCAGCAGAACTTCCTGCCCCTTAGCTGGGGGAAGTACGCATGCGTATATACCTATGTGCCAACTTGCCAACTTTACACCCCACATGCCTCATGTAGTTCAGCCAGCTCTCTCTTGCCTCCCCTAAGCCAGGACTTCAGATATTCAGGTGCTCAAGGTCTGCTTTTTCTGGAGAGCAGGATGCTTGGATGAGGAAGTCTCCGGGCACAGAAGTGCAAGAGAGGCTAGGAAGTACCATGGGAGATCATCTAATTCCATGCCCACTCTGAGCAATAACATCAGGGCGAGGTGCCTCTGAGGATGTCTTCAGGATAGGAACCCTGTGCACATACATCAAGGCACGTGATCTCCCTCACTTTGAAAACACATTTCCCAGTATCAGAATATCCCAAATTCCTGTTGCCTCTCCTTCCAGCAGTATGCATTTCTGAGATAGGTTTGCCTCCATCTCCTCCAAGGCTTCCTACAAGACAGCTGAGGACAGCAATAAGATGCCCCCTCAGGCTCCCTGTCCTAATGTTGAAGAAAGTCAGTCCTCCTAGCCTCTTCTTATGCAAGACTGTTGCTTCAGATGTGTTAAGGAAACAGGAGTTTGACTGCAGGGTGCTTGACGCAAAGAGATTATTCTTTCCTTTCACGTACACTGATGCTAACATGAGACAGGCAGATGATGCAAGAAACTGTGTCTGAATATCAGGTAGGTTCTGGGCTTGCTCTTGAAGAGGCCACCAAAGGGGACTTTATATTCTCACAGTTCATCTGCCTACTTAAAGAAGGAACCCATCAATAATGTTCTTCTGATGCTACTTATCACCCCAACAACTGTGAAAAGGAAGATGTGAAGAAAAAGCTCTTATTGAGAAATGAAGACCCAGGAAGCCTGGACAACTCCACTGCAGGTACAAAGAGCACCTGAAATTGAAAACAGTACTGTAAAATTTCTAAGAAACAGTCACTATTAATTGTGCAATGTGTTCCACAGTTGAATAATCCACCTTTTTAAAAAAAAAAAAAAAAAAAAAAAAAGACAGAATGGAAAAAGTAACATCATTATTTGTTCTTGAATTTAATTAATTTAGCTGAATTTTGCACCGTGCATCTGTTATGAATTACTCTTAGCACTGTGAAGTTTTCACCCCTCAGAAAGGCACAGACCTCTGTTTAAGTGCCAGCAGCCACCTCTCCTCTGGCGCATGTCCCAGCTCAGGGCAGGTATTCACCCAGCAGGCAGGCCCAGGTCTGCATTCCTCCAGCAGCAGAGTAGTGCCACTATCCCACCCCAACCTTGGAACAGGTTGCTGAACCCCAGGACAGTCCTTATTGTCACAAGCTGTGTGTTCAGCCACAGAGACTTTGGCTCTCATTGAAATTTGAATCTGTGGGTACTACATAGCCATGTAGGTATGTACAATGTAGGTATATTCTAATACAAGTAATTAACATGGCAGTTTTTTGCTTCCTTTTGCAGCAGTCACCCAACAAATGCTTTCAAAACTTGACAGACGCTGTTACACTGTGCACACACTTGTGGTTTAAGACATTTAGGTCCTATATTTAATACAAGTATTGGGTAGACAATTACAGAGGAGGAGGACATGGCTCTGATCACAAGATGGATTCAAATTCAGCAAATGCCACGCTAGCCTTCCCATTCTTCTACGTTATTCCTCAGGAGTTACCTGCTGAGACCACTGCCTGCAATCCACTGATTTACTCCTGACTCTGTGCCAAAGAAAACTATAGAGAAAGGTGAATGCTGCTACTTGCTCAATGAACTGAAACAACAATATACAATCAGTCAGACAAAATGATGCCTGTGTTTCTGAATCACTACAAAATTGCTTCTGACCAGTAATACAATGGTGAATGACAAGCTCGGAATGAGACATGTTGATCACATTTATCTGGAGGATTTTACAATCTGCTTTTCTAGTAGAGCAAAATAAAAGGATAGCCTTTCTGACAGTATTAAAATGTGAAATACTATGTAATTAATGCACAAGCAGCTGTTCTTCTGGACTTTAAAAATTAAAAAACAAAAACAAAAACCAAGCCTCGCTAAATTCAACAATATATAACCTAAAAGATCTGCACTTGGTTTCAAACTCCTCACTTCTCAAGACTACCTCTCCTTCTAGATGAAATACCTTGCTGTACTGTAGCTAAACTATTACAAGAACTTGGCTCTTGGTAGGGTGCAAAGTGTAAAAGTAGACTGTTCTGAGCATTGCTTTTGAAATCACCCCCTCTCATCTTCTACTCACAGTCAGGAAATCCTTCCAGTGGTGGGTGGAGAGTTCTTACTCACTTCCATGTCCACAAGGATCATAACAGAAGGGAGAAATTAGCATCCTAAATACTCTGTTAAATTTGAGTATTACAATCTTAACTAGTGGTCAGGATTTTACAATAGAATCATTTAGAGTTTTCAACAGCTTCGATTTTTGTCTCATCAATCACGTTCAGCAATGCAATAAAGCTTCTTGCTGAACTCCAAAACAAGCCATGCAATTTCACAAGTAATACTGCTAAGCATTTCACTATAAATAACACCCCCTTACTGTTACTGGATGTTACAAAAAATTTTTAAAAATTGTATGAGAAGATAAGCAAATGGCAAGCAGTCAACAGAAAAGATCTGGGTCATCACTCACACAATCTTTTTCTTTCTTTTCCCCGTGGGAAAAAGAAAAGGAAATTGTTTGAGTTATGTTCTCAGTTTCCTGTAAGGTGCACTGCTGACCACCACGACAGGCATTCCTAAGAATCTGGAAGGCATGTAATGCAAGAAGGCCATTTTCAGGAGTTTTAGGGAAACAGTTTCAATTCTGAAACCAAATTGCTGCTTCCTAGTTAAAGGAAGAAATATAGTGGAGTAAAATCATGTTTTGTGTTTTTGCTTACATTATGAAACTAGGTTCTCTCCCATAGACTTTCAGTGGTGAGAAACTAAGTGAAGTGCGTTCCCACTGTTTCATTAGTTTCACTTTTAAGTATCATTTCACCAATCAAAGGTTGTTTTTAAATTTCATTAGAAAGGACTGTAATGTCTAAAACTAAAACAAACTTCCTACTTTTATACTTTGCACTCACCCACTGAGGACTATTAAGATCTTTCCATGTGTAGCAGTCAATACACTGTCTTTTATTTCCCACTTACAGCTAAATGAGTGTTATTTTATCACTGTATTTTACCAACAACACCCCTTCATCATCAACTTTTTACAGAAAAGAGCAAGCCCAGTTGTTTGCTTCAGTACTCAGTGGTAAGGAACTGGCTGACTGGCAGAGCTCAGAGGGTTGTATCAGTGGTGCAAATCTGAATGGAGGCCTGTAACTAGCGGTGTTCCCCCAGGGGTTGGTGCTGGGTCTGGCTTTGTTCAACATCTTCATCAGTGACCTGGATGAAGAGATAAAATGCACCCTCAGCAAATTTGCTAATGATACAAAGCTGGGAGGAGTGGCTGACACACCAGAAGGCTGTGCTGCCATTCAGCAAGACCTGGACAGGTTGGAGAGCTGGGCAGAGAGGAACCTGGTGAGGTTTAACAAGAGCAAGTGTAGAGTCTTGCATCTGGGTGGGAATAACTGCATGCATCAGTACAGCGAATGGGCTGACCTGCTGGAGAGGAGCTCTGCAGAGAAGGACCTGGAGGTCTTGGTGGACGACAGGTTGGCCATGAGCCAGCAGAGTGCCCTTGTGGCTAAGTAGGCCAATGGTATGCTGGGGTACAACAACAAGAATGTGGGCAGCAGGTCAAGGGAGGTGATCCTCCTCCTCTACTCTGTGCTGAGGAGGCCACATCTGGAGTACTGCGCCCAGTTCTGGGCTACTCAGTTCAAAAAAGACAGAGATCTCCTAAAGAGAGTGCAGTGGAGGGTAGCAAAGATGATTGAGGGCCTGGAGCACCTCCCAAATAAGAAAAGGCTGAGAGATTTGGGACTCCTCAGTCTGGCGAAAAGACCACTGAAGGGGATCTGAAGAAACTGTAACACCGGAAGTTGGATAGTAATGTGAGGAAGGACTTCTTCACTGTTAGAACGATGGAACACTGTAGCAAGCTGTCCAGAGATGTTATGAAATCTCCTTCTCTAAAGATATTCAAGACCCACCTGGATGCCCTCCTGTGTGACCTAGTATAGGCAACTGCTTTAGCAGGAGGTTGGACTAGACGATCTCCAGAGGTCCCTTCCAACCCCTACAATTCTTAAGATTCTGTGAAATCATGAGCCATCCCAGACAACCCGAAAACTAATGGATGCAATAGCTGGAGACCTAGCCAACCCAACTCTCATCATTTATCTTCAGTATCACAATTATAACATTACTGTCTACAGTAATTATTGCCTAGAGACTTAGTCCAGTTTATCATGGTTTTGTCCTCTATGCTGCTTCTTTATCACCTGTCACCATCTGGATATAGGACCAGAAGCCCGTAAGGTACCAATTACCACTGAGCCTGTCAGCCAGCGAGGGTGATGGAGAAATAATGTGGCCTATGTGTTTTGTCCCTTGCAAACACACACTCCACAGACTGAGCTCACAAATTCCACTCTCCTTGGCTCAAGGCCTGGAAATTTGAGTCTGTACTAAAGGCCAGGCCTCCCACTGAGGGCAGAAGTAACCTCAGTCTACAAAGTCAGAGCAGTCTCATTTCCTTGTATTTTGCAAAACATTGCTTTAAGGATATGAGGTTAATCAGGTTGTCTGGGTCTCAGTCTTCCATGCTCTGAGACTACTTGATAGTTATTAATTTCTGAAAGTTTCTTTGTTCTTTTTTTATTAAAAAAAAAACCCACACGAAACAACTCTCATGGAGATTATGCAACCTAACAACTGTTCCTCTTTTACTTATCATTGCAGCCTCCCCCCTAACCACAGATAACAACCTCTAATTTAATATTTAACAGTAGTTTAGAATTAACAAGTTCATTTAGAATGTTCCTCATGACAAAGGAAACAGTTACAAGATTAATAATACATGTTTGCAGTCACCTTAAATATTTGTAAAGCCCTTTAATTTTAAAAATTTAAAGAAATTTAAATCTTCTCTAAAATCAATGTTAAAAACTATGTTTTAATATAACAATAAATGGAATCAACAGTGCCTTTGAATACGTATGGATCACTAATGTGTTTCATCTGTCTTTTAGGACCCAATCCTCAAGATATTAGAAGACCATGTTCACATCACCACTTTCCTTCATGATATTTGCAGACCATTCTGCTCCTTTCTGCTACATCTTTTTGCCCATCACAGTTCATGCTTTTAGCACTCACAGCTAGCTAGTTTGCAGTACATTCTACAAAACTATCAGGCCATCTGTCATCAATCAAGAGTGTTTTTGCAACTTAACTACTCTAAATTAAAATCAGTTAGTTAATATTTAGCAACGAAACTAGCACTGAAAAAAAAAACAAAAACCTTCTACATCCTTTAAGCTTTAATAAGCTAAAAGAGAATAAAACTGACATAATCATCTCCATAACACAAAAAAAAAAATAGGCATTCTTAACTCAAATGTTTAAAATGTTGACCAGTACAAAGCTCTGCTTCCACACTATTGTATCAACTTCTCTTCAGTAACTGCTTCAGAACACAGTTCACACTGTGTAGTCAGGCAGAGAAAAACATACACAGTAGTTGGACAGAGATTGCCCAACTTTTTAGTGTGCTGAGCCAAAAAGGGTAGAATGTAAACTGAAAAACTGAGAACAATTTTAAAAGGAAAAGGTGTTTTAAATGTTTGTCCAATATTACAACAGGTACATTTAAAAGTCAGTTTCTGGGAAAAAAACATCATTTTCTGTATAGAACAACTCACTCTTACCTTCAAACCTATAACAGACATTTTTATTCTTGCTTGATTATGAGACAAGTAAACCACAAAGATAATAATCTACAACGATTTACAAAGGTTATCTCACAATATAGGCCGTACTAAAATATGGTCAATTGAAAATGTCAACTTTAACTTTCTTTGATTTCAATAAAACCAATCTAACCCAAAAAATACCTGTACAAAACAAAGAGGTCATTTCAGTGAGCTATTACTCAAATCCTCTGAACTGTGTAAGCATTCATTAATGCCTTTTGTATAAATCTGCACTGCTCTGAACACTGAGATTGTCTGACCTTCTAAACTATGTGTGTAAACTGCCTGGCATCTCATCCATTACTGCTCAACACCTACTCAAGTGCACTGGTATAAAACAAACGGAACAGCAAAAAAAAAAAACAACACCCACACCAAAAAACCAACCCTCATTACATTGCCCCTCTCATTAATCCTAGTCACAGACCTATAAGCATCATGCACACTGAAAAGGCAGCAGAAGCCAGAGGTTTCCACCTAGAAGGAGAAATGAGCACCATCCCCATATGGCATCATCCAGGAGACCGAGGGAAAAAAAAAAGACTGAATTCTTTGGAGGTTCACATGGCTGCCTCTCATCTACTCTGCCTTTACAAGCTGCAACTGCCATGTTTAGTTCCCTTGTATTTTAGGCCTTTAGCTGAAACTCCAATATTCATAATCATCTGAAGAGATAGGAGTGACTGAAGGTAAATGACAGGACTACAGCACACAAACTGATTGACTTCGTCATCAAGAAGAATGAGGAAAAAACTGCATAAAGAACAAATTGCCACCATCATAAACTGAAGAATATCATTAACAACTGCACATGGAGAAAGCGAGAAAGACTGAACACTGAAGAAAACACGCTAGAAACTACGGTGAGATATAAGATGGAAGAAACTACATGAATTGAAGCAAGAAGGGAGAAAGACCTACTGACACCTATTGCATTTTTTTTACTATGGTCTCTTTGAGGGAAGGAGTGACTTGTGCATCTGCGCAGCTCCTGACATTATGGCACACAACTTCATCTTTAGCTTCCAGAGCATACTACCAAAACTGCAAAGAGCAGTGAGAGGCTCCTGAAGCATGCCATCCTGTTCAACACCTTTTAAGAAAAAACACAGTTTATTCAGAAACTAGACTGAATAACATCATACAACTAGGCCTCCCAAGGTAACAACTAAAGGGATAGACCAGTGGCCATAGGCTGCAATTTACATTTTGGAAAGAGTGTCAGTCAGACGTGTGCTAGTGCATTAAGAATCCATCATACAAACTGACAGACTGTAACAATCAGACCAAACCGAAGAGTACTTAAGAAAACACAATTGTTATTATTACAAACAGGACAGTACTTTGGTGGTGGAAACACAGCCTAAGGTTCACCTGAAGAGGTGACATGGCCCCTAATCATATCCTGATCGCCATTGCATTTATAATATAAAGGTGAATTACTGATGCTCAAAATCATCAGTCGACTGAATAACAGGGAAAGAGAGATGTAGGCATCCCCAGTGTGAAAGCAAAATTCATTACACAGCTACTTTGGGAATCTCCGATCTTCTGTCTGGAGATGAAATGCTTCACATGCCATAGATAAGTAGATTGAATGCAATTCAAATTAACTTTAAAACTTGAAAAAATAAAAAGTGAAAAAAAAGGAAAAGAAAAACAGTTAAAAAAAAAAAAAAAAGGAAGTGTTCACACTCAGTGCATCCACCAATTCTGAAATCTGAGTTACTTTCTCTTCACCAACCACAGGAGTACTTGTATAGAATTACTGAATACTCCAAGTCATTACTTTCGGCTTAAAATTTGGAATACATACCTTGGTAGTGAAAATTAATTACAGGTGGGCAAGTTCACATTCTGAATACCGAGCAGAAACTGGACTACATACAGTCAAATATTCAACGTAGCAGCTACAAATACTTTTGGAATACTACGTTTGTTTATACCAGAGACAGAATATTTTTGTAACACATATGGTGAACCACAGGCAATATTTTAGCTTTTCTACTCCTGGATATGCATTGGTGCCCTTGGCATCAATTTTTTTGGAAATCCTTTTTTTTTGGAAATATATTACAGGACTGTTGAGGATGTTCCATATTTAGGCTAATTGAGTACTTTATATAACCTTTTAAACACTGAAAGAAAAGCTAGTAACAAAGGGAAACAACAACATAAACAAGCAAAAATGCCAAGTTTAATAAACCAGGAAAGATAAAGATATGGAAACCTCACTTGCAGAAGTGAAAGCACTGAAGTAGTGAAATACAAAAATGACAAGCATTTTAACCTTTAGTTAGCCCACAGTACAGACATAAAATAAGTACTGTATTTTTTTTTTCTTTTAGATAAGTCTAGAATTCTGAATGCATTTCTAAATGCCACATCTTTTCTCTCCTCATATCTAGAATGATCTATAATGAATCTATCACCCATGGTCAGAAAACTTCTAGAAAAACATTTTTAAAGTTGTATCTTGTAGAAGGTGACCTCTCCCCATTTATGTATGGTATTTACTACAGAGGCTAGCACAAAGTTAAGTGAGGGACACTCCAAACGTCCTTGGAAATGTCAGTCATCTGCCCTCCACCCAACAGAACTTAGTCTCCATAGTTCTCTGCACACATATGCTTTTCTGTAATTTAGTATTAAAATATAAAACTTACTTTTTCACATCTGCAGATCGTTTCCGGCCTCCTTGCTGATCCTGTGAGCTGTCTTTCCCAATGTTATTTAAGATCATGTCATCTTTATTTACGGAGTCCTCTTTTATTCTAGCCATAGAACAGACAGGCTCTTCAGTTTTTGGATGCTGTGGTTGCGTGCCCTCTGTAAGGGTATTTGTGTTCTGTAAATCCTTTTCACATCTGTTGGGTTCATCTTGGCAGGCGGGTGGTTTAGAGTCTACCAAAGAAGATTTTGTTGCAAGATTAAACAAGCTCCCAAGAAACTGAAAAAAACCTTCTCGGGGTTGCTTGTCTTTATCTGCTGCTTTGTTTCCAGGAGTCAAACTAGGAAGGCTATTAGCCTTTTTCAGCTCCTCTTGGATATCAGACTTGCTAAGTTCTTCTGTGGAATGGTTCTTTTCTTCATTTGGATAAACCTGAAATAAAATCAAGAGATAGATAAAGGCAACATTTCTTGTCATTTCCCTGCATTGCCAAATTTCCTATTTTTTACTCGCTTCTAAGCAAATCTGTTTTTTGAAAGTTCTTTTTAAAACCAAAACCCTGTGCTCTTCTCTTCTCTCCACACATGAAAAAGCCAAGAGGGCTACACAGGCTAGAAGAACAGAACATAGGAAGCTGCTGTGGAGGTAGAACACAGGAGGTAAGATGGAGAGCAATTGTTACTTCAACGTGCAGAAAAAAACAACAATGAAGGAAAAAGTAAAGAATGAGTTTTCATGCCCTCACATTACAAATAAGCAGGAGTTTCTTAGTTAATGCTAGCACATGTCCTGTATTATTTACTGACAAATATGTCCCGCCACAAGGGAATTATGAGATTAGGCCTAAGGAAAAAAAAAAAGTTAAAATGAAAAGTAAGTTGTTTTCAGCAGCTCTTTCTTAGCAGATCAATATAAGGTAAATGATACACTGCTGTGCTGGCAGACAGAGAGTTGATTTTCTTATCGTTCCTGAAACTTTCAATTCTTCTCAGTGTTTGGAGTCAAGTGCTACCCACCTGCAGACTGGACATACTCTGGACCCAGGAGGACTGCAACAAACTAGTAAACTCACTCTCCTTCCTTCAGGTTATACTCCAACTCAGGTGTACCATTAAATACTTAAAAGCAGACTGAAAAAGCACAGACCCATGGAAAAAACTTTGTGCACTTACTCAGTTTGCAAATACATACAAGCACACAATAGCAAAACACAAACATGACATGGTCAAAAGTGTTTAGTAACCTGTTCTTTTAAAACTAAAATAAGAATCATGAACAGAATTTGAATACAAAATTCAACTTGTGACAAAGCTTAATCCTATCTGCTATCCTCAGTGACTCCCACTGCACGCTCTCTGATAATCCTTCTTTCAACTCCAGAAGTAATCACACAACTGCATTTCCAAATCTATTTGTGCTCTCAACACAGCTCCATAGTCTACCAATCCCAATCCATGCTTTTCTACACAGCTGAAGTCCTACAAGTCACTGCTTCCCTTCACCCAGTCCACAAGAGCTGTTTATAGCCCACTGAAAATAATTAACACTAACACAGGTCGACACCTCCTTTAAACCACCATTCATTTTTCCTTCTGGAAGAGCTGCTGGGAACCTCCCCTCCAACCCTTTCCATCCTCTGCTTTTGCAGAGGGTGCTATATGCCATTGCTGCCTATTTCACCTTTACAATACTATTATTGTAATTTCAAGCCAGTTTCTTAAAACAGAGTAAGGTTATCCCTAGTTTTCTTAGACAAACTCTATCCTGCTCAGCAGGTCTGGGAAAGGAAAACATGAATAAAAAGTCCTGTGCAAGTTTTAGTTGTGTCAGTAATATCACCGGACAGTGCTAATTGTTTCAAATTGGATAATACCTACCCATCCAATCCAATCCAATCCAATCAGAAAGCTACTATTTTCATTAGCTTACTAATCTTATTTCAACTTGAAAATATATGTATTTCAAGTAACTTAGCAAGTAGGCTTATTTGTTGATAGTGCATCTAGGATCACGCTAATGATGAAAAAAGTGTATTAATGAACACCACCTTGTCCATGCTTAGAGGAACATCAACTTCTTAAAACTAGTGTTGCTAAGGGGCAGTAGCTTTTAATCTTCAAGGAATACTTTGTCACCTTTTTCATCAGACAGAAGATGCAATTGCTTAATATTGAATGACTAGATTTATGTGCTGAAAATAGAATTGCTTATGTGAGGATAGAAATTAAAAGGTATTAAGGTGCCTTGAGAAATACATACAACCTGTATTTTATTCATACAGGTAAGACATTTACCTACATTAAACCTTTATTACACTTTCAACAGTGAGTTAAGTCAAACTTTAGACATTTTTACTCAGCCCCCCGATGACAAACCCTACCTGCTTCCTCACATATTGCATAAATTAACTGCATATGCGTCACAAAGAGATGCAGTCATCTGTGTAAAGTGAAAAAGCCCCGAATCTTACGAGTCAACTCTATTCAGACCCATGGAAATGAGATAGAAGACAGAGCAGCTTACAGGAGTGCCATACTGCTGGCTGGTATCTTTAGTACTAGACAAACTATCCAGTTAACACGCAAATCTGGGATTAATCTCTTGACTAATTAACTTTATCTCGTAGGAACTAAGTGCTTTGTAGAAAGCAGTATAAAACAGAAACAAGAAGTTTAATTTCCAAAATTTGATGATAACGTGGATGTTTTACTGTAATCAACTTCATAGCATTGCTCATTACCAGCTTTTGATTTAACTTTAAGAGAGGGTGGGTATTTGTCCCTCCTTCTTTGACTAACATGATTCACACAAATTTGTCAGGTTTAAAAGAGTATCTCAGTACAGGAAGTACATACAAACCTTATTTCCTCTGCAGACGTAACTGTTAAAGGCTATAAACATTTGTTATAATTACTACAATATCTATGAAATTAACAGCTAAATGTATTAACTGTAAGAGAAAACATTACATTCAAAACTTGTTAGCTATTTAGTATTATCACCATTTTCATTTTTTTGTTATTTTTTTTCTTTTTAAGACATTTATATTCAGGAATGTTTTTTTCTACTAGGAACTTAGACTTCAAGCATGGCTAAATCTCTGTGTATTGAAATCTTCCCCTAGCATCTCTGAGACATTATGCTTGCAAAACACTGCTTCTTAAGTACAAGCATAATTTATATCCTGCATGAAAAGCTGTTTTGTAGTCTCTGTTTCCAGAAACAGGAATTTATTTAGACTTTCTTGCTCTTTAATCTTCCTTTCCTTGCTTAATTGCTGCTAAATCAAAAGAACAGGAAGTTTTAATATGAAAGGGTCCTTCCATACCTTTTTAACTATGAGGAGTATCTCACATAATAAAGCCCTGGAGAACGTTCACACTATGCGTAGCTGATGATACATGTGGATATTAAGTCCCAACATAGAACCTATGCAAATCTTTCATCCCTCCCTTCAATATAATCAATCCTGCTCCCCCTATGTTCTATTCTCTGTTCCACTTTGCTGTAAAAGAGAGCATCAGCTATTGATGCTTTATCATTCAAACACAAAATTTCAATTCCAAGTTGGAACACCTTTTAGGTGGTACACAAAAAAACCTGTTCCTGTCTCAGATTTTTAAGTATGCATTTTAGGATAATAGTTTATTCAAATTAATGAGACTAAAGCGCATGACCTGTAAATCCAGTAAGCCTTAACACAGCAGGAGGTTTCAGACACAAGCGTCTGAACAACACAGCAGTATGACAGCAATTGCAGAAGGCAACACCATGATAACATTCACTTTTATCTCCAATGTCGTTCTCTGAGGTTGTCCCACCAGTTTTCAGCAGCCCGGGCCTTTAGTTCATCTCAGCAGAACAGCTGCATCTGTGTAGCAATTTAACTTGAGCAGATATTTACAACTGTGGAAGAGCACCACTGACCCTGAAACTAGTTACACTTTGTTTCACTGGTCAAAAGAATAACAAGATCCTCTTGCAGTGCCATAGTAGCCCGAGCAGTTTCTTAGGTGTACCACACAACTGCTTTTGGGTAGAAACAGGCCTGTCCTCAAAACCTTCAAGATCTTCACTGATGTAAGGAAAGATATAAGCTTTCCTATCATAGCACTGTCTTTCTGGAGACACCCTTCACACACGGACTGCCATCAATCTGCCCCTTGCCTTCCCTTTCCCATTCTCCATGAACTCTCCTGCTTGTGACATGCTATATAAAGCTTTCACGAGTCTTTATCACTTTAGCAACTCCTGACTCCAAGTTTTCACTGGGCAAACCCTGAGGCAGGCTGGACCAGATGACATTCTGGAGTCCCTTTAACCAGAACCACCCTATGGTCCTGTGACCTCACACACAACCGGGCTGGCATGGAGTGGAAACTTGGCAGAGCAGGAAACAAGACTGCAGCTTTAATCAGGTGACTGAAGAGGCTGTGGTGATAACCAACGCTGTATTTACTGTGCGGCCAGGAGCTATGGTCTCACTTTGCTTGAGCAACAATTGCAGAGGAGTGCTGTCAGCTTGGACTTAACATACAAGCCCACAAGATGTGTCTCAAGTCTGATGAATATCTGAGATGATTTATTCAGCAGTAGCCAAGTTCATTTTCCAGGCTGTAATCCACTGCTGGCTGTGGCACAGAGGTACGCCCCAACCGAATTACATACAGGCACAGGGCTTGCTGCTGTTGCAAGCAGCTCCCCTGGTGTGCGGAACCCAGCAGCCCCTGAACAGCCAGCCAGTCTTGCCCAGCCCCTAATGCATGCTGCAACCAGCAGCCCTGGTAGCTGCCCTCCTCTTGGCAGCAGAGTGGCAGAAGTTCAAATTGCCAGAGGTTCTCATTTAGCAGGGTTTGTGTCAGTCTGCCAGGAATACAACCTCTTTTATTGCCTTAACAAGTGAATGAAATGAAAACATTAACAGCATTAAAACACAGATCTCCATGAACAAAGGCTTAGCTCCCAGCCACAACAGCGAGAAATTTCGGGTTTCAGTCACTGAGTGAATGCTCATTATGAAGCAGCAGCTCAAGAGAACTGCCTGGAGACCTCTCACAGGTGGTTTGTCTTCCTGTGGGGGAAGCTGCCAATAGAGAACACCCCACAGGCCACCGGATGCACCACCGCACCCTAACCACCTTGTTTCACCACAGCACTGATGCAAAGAGAAGACAGCCAGCCATCAGGATCCACATTCAAGGATCCTAAGCCAGTCATTAAACCCCAACAATTTGCTCATTCAAGAAATGGTTGCAGCACTACTCCAGAATTTCTCTTCACTAGTGTGCAGAAATCACTGAAAAGTCAGATGAAAACGTTGGGCATTTTGGAAAAATAACAATGTTCCTGGGCCTAGCTTTGAGCTTTCAACATAGCTACAATGGCCACATTTCATTTCACAATTTCTGAGTATTTCATTTGATCTTAACAGCTCTACTGTATGCAAATCTTGTATGCTAAACAAAATCCACACAGAGATAGTTCAGGTTACTGACAGATTAGTATATTCCCATGAGGACTCTCTGCTCCGTGTTTTTCAGCAGACTTCCCTTCTCTGGGTGGGCGCAGCATCTTTGCTGTAATCTTCCACTTGATTTGCAATGAGTGGGACACACTGAGCCATATAATGTAGGTGCATGTTTTTTTCAACTAGCATGAGGCAAAGAAGTTAGGTACTTTCAAACAACAGGGAATCACAGAATCACCAAGGTTGGAAAAGACTTCCAAGATCATTTAGTCCAACCATCCACCTACCACCAGTATCTCCCCACTAAACCATGTTCCTTAGTACTACATCTGAACATTTCTTGAACATCTTCAGGGACGGTGACTCCACCATTTCCAGCACCTGATCACTCTTTCTGGGAAAAAATGTTTCCTAATATCCAACCTGAACATCCCCTGGCACAACTTCAAGCTATCCCTCTCATCCTATCACTAGTTATGTGGCAAAAGAGGATGACTCCAACTCACCACAACCTCCTTTCAGGCAGCTGCAGAGAGTGGTAAGTTCTTCCCTGAGCCTCCTCTTCGCCAGACATAGTTCATGCCAACTGTCTCTACTGTCTATGGCAAACCCGATGAAAAAGGAGTGGATGTAGTGGGAGAGATTAAGAACAAGATTCACTTAAGCAAACTGTCATAGCATTAAGAAAAAATCAGGAAAAGGTACTATCAGGCAGCAAAACACAAAATAAACACATCATCTCCTAAGAGTCTTCTGTTGCTAGTGTTCATGAGAGAAATAGATTTAGAAACAACTCTGACACAAAGCATTGAGATTGTTTGTTTTCTTTATACCAGTAATTAGAGTGGAGTTGGACACGATGCAAGGGATCAGTACAATTGTAAAAATCTGCTTGTCCTATACTCAGTAATAGCTTTAAATAATCAGGAAAAAGCAAACAAAGAATAACAAAGACAGTCCTGGAAGTTTTGGGGCTTCAACTTAAATCTGGGTTCTGTATTTCCACAAATAACTGATGCTTTGAGCCTCGGAACCTTTTGACTTTTTCACACTGCAAAGTTTTCCTTCCACATTCTCCTTTCTCTGCCTGTTTTGTCATGAAAAAGAAAAAAAAAAATCAAGTCATGTAAACACTAAAAGAGTAATTAGAAAATTAATGAAATCATGGCATAATTAGATGCAAAAGGAGGGACTTTTTAGTTGCACTGTGTAATTTTTGCATTTTTAAAAAATATATCCACTTAAATTCAATGACTATTTAACATTTGGAAGGATGGTGGCCTTTGTTGAAAGTTCAGCACTGCGACTTTTAAAATCTGTTTATCCATTTGAATTTTTCAAAGACCGAGGGGACCTCAACACATTTCATTTGTCAGACGATGAAAGAAAAGATGAAACAAAGATGCTCTGAAACGCTGGCATTCGCATAAAATCTGAGGAAATATTCAGACACCTTTCCTGAGAAGTGAACAAAAAGCAAGGTGGTAAGCACAAAGGCTTCAAACAAAAACAAGGAGAAAAAAGAGTTTTAAATAAAGTTTCTGCAAGGTCACCTTCATGGTGAATTCTAACTCAGGGAAAGCCTCTGAAATGTGGAAGTGTATGTTATAATGTAAGAAACTCTGTTCATACAATTTGAAGTTACTTCAGAAATTCTCTCTGAATTTTCTCCTGACATTACTTTAAAGCTCTGATTAAAGTGTAAGAACTGGCACTCATTTCTCAATATATAAATATACGTACATTTTCTAATTATGATTTGGTCTAGTATGAGCCACAGAGAATAGATTAAAATGGTCTTTTTTCTTTTCCTTACATTCTCCCAGAACTACTCTTCCATTCATTGCCTTTTAATTAAAATGCTTTTACAATCATGAAATGATTTTTGCTCTTCTACTTGATCATTTCCTGATATTCAAAAATACATTAAAAAAATAAAGATCAAACTCACCTTTTCAGTGTTCAAAAAATAAAATAAAATAAAATAAAAGCATGTACAAGTAGGCAGTACACTGGGAACAGGGTAAGACAGTGTGATTTCCCTTTCCCCGCATACTTAAATTCTAATGGCGGGCTATAGCTTCTGGCGTTACTCTCTTCCTCATCTGTCTCCTCAGTGGTTCTACGCACCAAACTCAGCAAGGTTTAAGCCCACTGTATTTTAATCCATCCTGAAATGAAGTCGCTCACAATCTTTGAAGAACTAGAGCAGTAGAGATGTTTCAGGATCATCTTTTCTAAAAATCTCCAGTAATGACAAAAGATCTTACCAGGACACCAGATAGCATGATCTTGAAATGTCTTCCCAAACACATACAGCTGATAATACCATTACTTCAACCAAGTGTCCTGGGCAAACAGAAGATTCTATGCATTCTCCTATATCATCTCATTCCAAAGAAAGACTAAACATTGGCCAAAGAGGAAAAGAAAATGATCAGAAATCCTGATCATACAAGCTCCAAAAAAATGTTTTGATTTTAGTTTGTTTCTGAGGGAAGCAACAGCTACATTTTTTAAAAGTAGCTCAGTTTTTAAAAAATTCATGGTTGGCAGTAATATTCCAGCTTCCTTGGCCCCCAAAAGTCAAAGAATTGTTTCTTTCATTTCTACTGGGTCTACAATGAGGACATTCAGCAAGCATGCAGACATTACTTACAGAACATAACATATGAAATAAAAACAACATGAAACAAATTGATGCTAAAGGAAAGTATGCAATAAGCTATGACATTTGGCTTAAATTTGATTTCTTCATGTAGAATTTAAAATTAATGATGAAGTCAGAATTATGGACATTCAGTAAGAACAGCTACATGAATTCACTGAGTTCAAGGAACTGCTGAGTTTTGAATTTTGAATGTTGTAAAAGATTCCACAGTGTTCTTACACAACCTCTGTCAATATTTGACCGCTCTTATAGCAAAGGGGGAAATAAATAAATATATCCTTATAGCTAACTGGAACTCCCCATGATCCAAGCTGCACTTGTTGCTTCTTTCTTGCTTGTTGCAGCTCCAAGAAGAATCTGGCTCCATCTTCTCACGTAATTGGAGTCACTGACATAAATCTATAATAGTTCATCTACCATTTAAATACAGGCATCTCTAACCCAAAATGAAATTAATGTGAGAATGCACAGTTTCAGAATAATCTCATCTCGATGTTCACAGTATGCAGGAGTACGTATCACAGGACAACTAGCAAAACGTTTAATTTGTAGCAAGGAAGCTTTAGATTGGATGCTAAGAAAAGACTTCCTAATTACAAGGTTTAAGAAATCAGTACAACAGTTGTCTGATGACAAAGTTGTAGAGATCTTAGAGATCTCCATCCCTGGAGGTCTTTGAGAACAAGTTAGACAAACTTGTATCAGGTATGACAGATAAAGTGTTCTCACCTTGGGGTAGAGGCGTACTTTCTGCCTCTGCTTTCTATGAAGATTGAGAATCTCTGTTTCTAGTTCATTGAGGCAATTATGATCCAGGCTTTAGCCTCTGGGCTAAATTATAAAATATTTAATGCTATCAAAATGCTACAAACAAAATTATACATTTGATAGATCATATTTGTACCTTCTTTCTCAAACTTTCACAACTGCTTTGCAAAGCTCACAGGGCAGTTCTTATGCTGAGTCGCTTAAGAACTCTTTCCTGATCAATCACAGGAGAACTTGTTTTTTCTTCCTGGCACTGTTACAGGAAGGATGTCTGGGAATGACTGTCAGGCAAGTCCATCTGCCTACACTGCCAAAGCAAAGCCTCAGATGGTTGAGAAACTCATGTAGGTCTAGTCTGGAATTGAAACCACTCACTGCCATGGAAGTAACCCAAGCACCACTCACTGATGCTGTAACTACAGTATAGCAATACCTCAGTAACCCAGGTTAGACCTGCAGCACAAGCATGACCAGCAAGAGTGTTGTGTGATTTCTTCAAAGCTATACTAAGTAGACATTCGACAGCATGCAGCTCACTACAGTAGTGGCATTAGTTCAATTAGTAGACCTATGTTATATTTGTAAATCCCTGTTTTAAAGATACTGCCAAAAACTGTAAGGATGCACTCATGCACCTCTACAGGAAACATAATTGCAATATTCCCTTCAAAAACAAAGTCCCTGCAGTGCTAAAAGTGAGGCTAAAGATACACTAACACACACTAGACACTATGCAATGCAGATGATTAGCAAAGACAACATGAAGTACATGACGTGTTCACAGCCATACAGCCACATGTTCAACAACCACATCAATCAAATGGAGCATTTACACTGTTTACAGCTCTAATTCAAAGAAACAGAAGCCAAATAAAATCTGTAAATAAACAGTAGCAGGCCATGGTGTACATTCTGGCAATGAACTAATGTAGTAAAGATATTTCAATCACATTTTTTAGAAGGTGATCAAATGACTATTGATAACATCATCCTGGCACATAAACATAAAATTTTCTATTTTTCTAAGGTATTAGCTTTTTCTCCCACACAGCTAAAGATTTCATCAAAGGGAATAAAGGAGTGCATAAAGGTTTCAGAACAGCTGAAGAGCTACGGTAGCTCAGGATGGTTCTCAGCTCCACTCGCCCAGCCAGTTAAATTTACATCTCTGACTTCGTTAAGACAGAGACTTGCAGATTCTTTGCCAACTCTGGCCTTCTGCTGAGATGGCCAATGAATATAAAAAAAATCATAGCATGTAGGTCTGTCAGAAGCACGACGGATCATTAACTCAGTGGCAGACAGACTTAATATGGTATCAATTTGTAGTCACTATTCACCTGAAATGGGTAAGAAGGAACATGGTTCAGAGATACCAATGCAGATACACAGCCTTAAACTTCCTCACAAAGTACTTTTGGTAACTACACGAGATATTTTTTCAAATAGTTACCTTGATGTCTCAATGAATGAAACTGGAATATTTTTCCATATCATACATTTTCCTTTTCACGTGAAACAGAATCCATTTCTTTTCAACTGTTCCGCTACATTCTTGTTATCTTTGTACAAGACGTTATTTTGAGCAATGTCAGTCACTGAACAGTGTGGTACTATCAAAAAAGTGTGTGTTAGAGGGAGCAGTGGCAGGAAAAGAAAGGATTTTATCCATCGGAAAAAGGGTTGATGTGGGCCACTTCTACAAATCACTTCTTGCTATCTAGTTATAATTGCAATGCACGAAAGATAAAATTATAGAGCTAAGAGCACTTATTACTATGTGTACAAAACTGTTAAGGTGTAACAGATGATTTCTGATCAACTTAAGAAAAAGGGAAAGAAGTTAAGACAGGAAGCGCTCAGTACATGTAAACAGCCGGCATATTCCAGTAATTGAAAGCTGCACCTTCCTTCTAAAGCTTATACAATGGCAAACAGCCAGGTATTATTTCAATAGATAATGAAACACACAGTCTAACTCTTTACTCTGCCAAACGTAAATCTAAGACTATATAATTAAATAAAAAGTTTCAATGGTGAGACAAAAAAAAAAAAAAAAAAAAAAAAAGAGAGAGAGAGAAAAGATGCCTCTTATGCTTTGGTAAAACTCAGCTAAATAGTTCCTAGATACCAAAGATGCCACTACACAATGACTGCAAGTCACACAGGAAAAAGACCACTTCCCCGTACACTGTTAGTGCTTAATCCAGGCAACACAGGATGAAAACCTCAGATTCAATCTGTTAAGAAGCCTACTATATCCACAGAGGAGTCTGGGGGACTAGTCAATGTCCTTTTGGGGAAACTGTCACAAAATTATCTGTATTACCCTGCCACTAAGAAAAGGAACAAGAACAAAAGAAGTGGTTAGAGTGAATAAACTGCTAGAACGACTCCACAGGGCATGATGTTACAGCAACTATTTGGAAGAGGGTTGTATCACAAGGCCCCATTCTTCTATATAACTATTTATGATATTTGACTAAATCTAAACACAACTTTATGGGCAACTACCACTTTGTGTCAAATGACTCACAGGACAAAACTCTGATCACATGGAAACATGTCTGTTTTTGCAGTAGAATGCTTACAGGATAAGACAAGCATGATTAACATGGGTAACGCTGGTGAAGAATAGGCAATGTGCAAGTATTTCAGCAGAAAGATCTTAGAATGCTCTGGCTGGCAACCAGTGAAACGTCAAGAAAACACTTGCTGGTTAGATAGTCATAAATTATACAGAAACAGTACTTTAGGGGAATGCCTGAAACCATCATTTGATAAAAATACTTCCTCCTTCACTGGCTGACTGCACGTAGAATAGGCTCTAGACTTCCACTTCTGTCATGTAAGTAAATACATGAACTTTGTTTCAGTAACATGAAGTATGGACAATCTCTTTTTTCGCATGCATAACTCTAGCATAATGGATTGTAACCCAGAATACGGCAACTACGTGCTACTTCACAGTGCACGAATACCTCCAACCTCAAAACATAGCAAAGAACCACAAGGAAATGCGGCAGGCTTAGCTCGACTCAGCATTAGTAAATAAAAATCATACCTTCAAAAGTGCAGGAAGAGTTGTGCTTTCCTTTTGGTTGCTCTTTAAATTTATGGCTTCACTCCCTTTGTTTTCAGAACTGAAAAACAAAGATATTTTGCAACACTGAGGACTTGAATTATTCAATTGTACTTGAGAGCCAATAGATTCAAT
Organism: Alectoris magna; assembly: GCA_030625065.1. Classification (NCBI taxonomy): domain Eukaryota; kingdom Metazoa; phylum Chordata; class Aves; order Galliformes; family Phasianidae; genus Alectoris; species Alectoris magna. Next base: position 105,254,806 of record CM060560.1, read on the forward strand.
TTAAACACAAAAGAGCATTGACTTAAAAGGACAAAAAGCATGTTTTCCAAAACATAGCCATATTCTGCATACACTGCAACTGAAAAAGCCATGCCTCAAAAAGCTTAAGATGAAAGCAAAGTACCTATTTCACATCATACTGACATACTCATAACTGAAGCATTCAGAAATGGCAGATAGTGTAACTAAGGCCGTTCTCCAACTGAAAAAAAAACAAAACAAAACAAAAACCCCAAACTTTATGTGTATATGTGTTACTTTTTTCTGGAAAAAAAATAGCATAGTTGATGACTTGCCCACTGCAGCATTCCTTGGCATAGCAACAACCACCGTGCAGCTAGAAGGCATTCACAGTCCTTACACTAAGGATTGTGGTCATATGGAGTGTGCTCAGGGCAGATGGAATCATTACAAATCACAGCCATCAGATTTATTGAAACTTTACTGAACAATGAACATACCTAATGGGGGTTTGCAAGCAAATTGAGAAGAAATTTTAGAAAGGTGACATCAGGCGTGTTATAATTACCAAGGCAACACTCACTGTCCATTATAAATGTCAGTAGTCCAAAGTCTCATATGTCCTTATAGCCAGTTTACCTTGGTCAAAACATTCTTCAGAATCCCATCTCTGGAACGAGGGGAACATTTGTTTTGCCCTGATTCTTACAACCATCCTTAAGTACAATCCAGCAGAAAGCATTTTAATAAAAACCTTCAAGCTACATGCAACTACAAAGCAAAATCATACAAAAGAAAACATTTCAGGATGTTAATGACAGATCACTTCCTGCATTGCCTACCACCATATCAATATAGCACGCGAGAAATGTTCAGTTTTGCAGTGAAGTGATAACCACTTCAAACAGCCTTCTTTGTTAATTTTAGAAATTTAGCTTTGCTATTTATAAATGCACAAGCCATTATGTTTTTATCTGTATGAAGAGATGAGCAGAAAGCTACTTAAATAAAAGAATAAAACACATTATTTGCATTTTATTGAATTCTGTCAGGATTTGGGGAAAGGATTTGGATGCAGAGTAGTAACCCCATTACCACTGACTGTAAAGCCACAGGTAAGCATGACTCAGTAGGACTTCTGAAAAGAAAGGTTTTACTCCAATTGTGCATGAGGCATTGCAGCTAAATATACGTTAACATTCACACAGAATAGAAAATTCAGTCCGAGAATACGATGGTTTCCCTACCAGCTGCTCCGGGTCAAGCTTCTCTTAGCTAAAATGAGAACAGAATGCTCCTGCAGAGAAGGTTAAGATCTTTCTGATCCACTTGAAAACAGAAAAGAAAAGCTCTTTCCTGTCTTTTATAGATCCTCTTCATTATAGAACCACGTACTCCCAGAGCACCTCCGGTAATCTTTCATAACACATTCAAAAACACTAAGATGCTTTTTCAGGGAGAGTAACACAGAAAGTTCTGTCTTTATTTGCCTCCTTGTAACACAGAGCGAATCAATTACTATTATCTATTAATTTCTTGTGCCATTTATGTATTTTGTAAAGGAGATGTTTCCAACACTTCTGGGCAGCCTGGCACACTAGGAAAATGCTCCAAAGTACAAATTACACATGTAACCTATTTTCTCCTTCCTACCTTTAAATGAGAATTAAAAAATCTTCTTGGATCTGCACAGCTTTTCCTGATGCCAATACACCTGACTCAGTACAGAAGTTCTCCACACTATGAGCAGAAGAACAAGTCCGATATCCACTAGGCATTCTTCTTGCCTTCAGGATATCACTATCTATGTAACTGCACTGCAGAAAAAGAAAACCTGAGATCATCACTTCTGTTAAGTATTACCAACAGAGACCATTTATACCTAGTTCTTTTACCACTTTGCTTTGCTCATATTCTTCCTTCACGTTCTGTTCCTTCCTCCCTCCCCCTCAGTCCTTTCAGCACTTTCCTACTTTTTGTTTTGTATTTAAAATACATCCCCATATTACTTTCTCCTCACAAGTCAGGCTCAGTGCTTGCTATGAAATTCCAGAGTACACACTGAAACTAAAAGAATACAGTACAGTGGATAAGCATCTTAAAATCAACTAATAATAATAATAATAATAATAATAATAATAAAGTATCAAGACTTTCCAGCATTAAACAAACGCAAACTTGGAAGCAATTCCCCACACCCCTTCATGGCTGATATTCTAGCGTTTCTACATTCCTAACGACTAAGTGAACTGGGTCTGTTTAGCCTTGAGAAAAGAAGGCTGAGAGGGGATTTGATCCAGGTTTATAAATACCTGAGGTGTGGTGGCCATAGTGGTGAGGCCGGACTCTTTTCAGTAGTGCGTGGGGACAGGACAAGGGGAAATGGGATGAAGCTAGAGCATAGGAAGTTCCGCACGAATGTGCGCAAGAACTTCTTTACGGTGAGGGTGACGGAGCACTGGAACAGGCTGCCCAGGGGGGTTGTGGAGTCTCCTTCTCCGGAGATATTCAAGACCCGCCTGGACGCCTACCTGTGCGACCTGCTGTAGGGAACCTGCTTTGGCAGGGGGGTTGGACTCGATGATCTCTGGAGGTCCCTTCCAACCCCTACAATTCTGTGATTCTGTGATTCTGTGTAGTTCCCCCACATGCTGACTTTGTCAGCAGAGCTAGCTTCGGAAGTTTCCACACCTTCTTCCTCAACCTCAACAACCTCTTCCCACTCCCAACCCGGCTCAGCAGGGCTCCAGTAGCACCATGGTCTTAGATGAACATGAAGGAGGAGCAGAAGTTTCCACACCTGGAGTGATCCTACTGCACAGCAGGCAGGTACCAGCAGGCACATGCTCCTGCAGCTCACATCACTGTAGGGCTACTTCTGGTCACCTTGTGCCCTTAGCTAAGGTTCAGTTTCCGTAGTATCATTAAGGTTGGAAAAGACCTCTAAGATCACCCAGTCCAACTGTCAACCCATTCCCACCATGCCCACTGACCATGTCCCTCAGTGCCACATCCACACGGCTCTTGAATACCTCCAGAGATGGTGACTCCACCACCTCCCTGGGCAGGCTGTGCCACTGCCTCACCACTCCTTCTGACAAGAAAATTTTCTTAATATCCAACCTGAAGCCACTTCCTCTCATACTATTGCTGTTACCTGTGAGAAGAGGCTGACCCCCACCTCACCACAGCCTCCTTTCAGGCAGCTGTAGAGAGCAATGAGGTCTCCCCTGAACCTCCTCTTTTCCAGACCAAACAATCCCAGCTCCCTCAGCTGCTCCGTAAGACCTGTGCTCTAATGTCTGCCGTGCTGTGTGTGGATCTTCCACTGAAGCAAAGTGACTTGCACCAAATCAAGGATGTTTACAGCACAAAAGCTCACTTTGCTGGGGGGGGGGACAAAAAAGGAGAAAAAAAAAAAGGTCTATTGGATTGCTTGGAATAGGATTCAAGAATACTTCAACAGTAAAGTTTATGGGCCCATTCTAAACCCTACACTTCCATGCTTAACTCCCTCCCAGCGAAGCTAATTATGCCATATATATTCTCACACTGCAACACAAGCCTGTGCTGCTCATACGAGTTTAAACTCAGAGATGCAGTGAACACACTTGTAATTGTGAATGCCATCATTTAATATTTATCGGGAATTAAGTAAGACAAACAATATTTATGCTAAAAATGATCCATTCTTCCAATTTCTTTGGTACACTCATGTGAGGCTATCATTAGTCACAAGATGTAAAACTTTCAAGAACTGTATTCTAAGGTGGTTTATATTTTTATTTTTTACAGGACTATCTCTGATATTTATAATTGTTATAAATGTTAACTATGTGATATTATACTACAGAATTATTATGCCTTTGCTAAGAACTGAAAGCTACAGACTGACCATATGTACAGGCTCACCCCACACGCATTTGGGTTGCATCTGCATTAATAGTTCACCTCCACAAGGTTTCATGGTTGCTTCAAACTTCCCTGGGGCAGTGCCTTTTTGGAGCGCTCGGCCACACCAGGCAGCAAGCATACTACCCCCTGTTCAGCACCTTGGAAGATAGGTTTGTGGTTAGCTACCCACATCACTTTGCTAAATCAGCCAGCCAGCTCTCAGGGCTACAGCGCTTCCACTTCTCAAGCAAAGAAGATGAATCTCACGAGTCTCATGGGTCACAACTTCCTCACAGGTGGCAAGGCCTGCTCAGAACACCGCTCTCCCTGCTGACACCCACTGCTCCAAAAGCTTTCACATCTGCCTGGACTCCTTGCACATATCACAAGTCTGGTCTCCACTCTGTACTCGCTTTTGGGATGTGATTGAGCACAGTGTGACCCTGAGACCAAAGAAAACACCTCTGTCCCTCCACAGAGTGCTTTCGTGGACTTCTTAGCTACGCAGGCTGTCACTCACGGATGGTTGCAACTGCTTGTTTACATATTCAGGCAGATACAACTTTCATTTTATAAACAATAACAAAAAGAAGGCATAGAAATAATAAATAATTTGTCCTGAGTAATAAAGATACTGTTAAAATTAAGACTGGATTCCATGATTTTTGGCTACTTCTCAAGTAATCTACTGCCCTCCTACTGCTATTTCTGCCTGACATGTGTTTTCTCATCATTTGTTGGTGCATCTGACACAGATGGGTTAATCTTCAGTGAAGGCAGAGGGATTTCTTCCTCTGACTGTCTTGCTGCTTTACCCTACTATCTTGCCAGAATGCATCCTGATTAGTGTCACTTCTTTAAATATTTGAGATTAAACACAAGATAAAATAGATCCTATTCTGTATGTTCAGCACACACTTCTCTGTGTGTGATTTTCTAATGCTTTTTGTTCATCTGCTGCTGCAAATCTGTTCTGACCTTTCCATAATACCAGGACAGGTGGTGTCTGAATCAGAAGCAGATTTTGGTCCAAGTTTTTAATCATAACACTTACATAGGAAAGGTCACAGACTCTTATAGGTGAGAAAAAATGTTTATATCCCCGTACATATACGGTAAGGTTGCTCACACAAAACACGGAAAAGCAGACAAGTATTCAAATCCAGTTTATTTAACACATAAGAAGGATAGGAGTCAAAAAAGAAAGAGCTGAAGGGAGTAAATTTAAGTATGTGGTTTGTGAGATTTGTTCCAACTGTCTCTAAAAACAGAACGAGACTATTATAAACAATTACATGTTCAAAAGGCCCTCGCAGCATCTCTGTGCAGCACCAGGAGTCTGCTTCCTCCAGCTTTGTTCTTCACAACAATCCCTGGGAACTTGCAAATTAAAAGCCCACCCTCTTTTCCTCTATTAGCTAACCTCACCCATATTATGCACACAGCAGATTGTGTACATGTTGTGTCAGATAAAAAACAAGCTACAGGCAGTATGTAAGTGCGATGAAGCACAAACGTGCGCGCTGTGATAAGACTGACCAGATGCGAAGCTTATTAAACTGAAGCTAACTGCTGTGGCATTTTACCTTCCTCTTATAAGGTACCTGCTATGGATTCCTGCTTGAGAATGGGGCTATTAACAGGCAACCCCTTAAGGAAACAGGGACAGCTGGCTAAAGCTCAATTCAAGCAACATCGTGACAAAACTTACAGATGCTGCCCTTGCCTCTTGCTCCCAACAGGGAATACTCCAACTGTACAAACAGAAGTCACTTCCAACACGATGGGTCCAGAATTTACTTCTCATGAAGCCAAGATGTAAAAAGACATTGCCAGAGAGGCGAGAGCACTACCATTTTGCCTCTCTCCAGGAACAGATGACTCCCCACACAGCCAAACCCTCCGTGACGCTGCATTAAGTTAACACTGCCCATTTTTAACTGGGCACCCTTTCAGATCAACACAAAAACAGTAGCCATCAGGAGAGGACTTGTCATTGCATTAGAACACCTAAACTGAAAGGTGTTGTACAATACCAAGCAACCCTAAGCCGCTACATCTGGCCTTACTGATACAATACTAATTAACTAAGCTTGACCCCTCCGTGTTTAATGATATTGCTTGTGATATATCCTTCCAGGCATTTATTTATTTATTTATTTTTAATGTTTTCCTCAAGACGATCTGTCTTTGTTTTGGCACTGTTGATACAATTCATCCTCCAGAGCAGTCACCACACAAGCTAATGTAATTTTTGTCTTTCCTTTCTTACCTTTTTTTTAATTTCAGCATTCTGAGACATGACTAGTTTCCGACCCCCGCCTTTTATCTCTCTCCGAAAAAAACAAGCACTCCTCTCTGCAAAGATGCACTGCATTTGGTCTTGATGTCATCACTTCTTTCCAGTTTTACTTAGCGCTAAGATACCAACACATTCAGTGGTAACCTTCTGAAAAACATGTCAGACCCTACGGAACACAGAAGTTGCTAATGTGATCACCCAGTAACTTTAACCAAGGATGTTTGTGAGCCTCCCTGAAGAACGAGAAGAAAACTGTGAGTCAAGTAATACTATCAAATATAGATGCACAAGACCAAAGTCGTCATGAAGTTTCAGCGCAGTACAGGGATTCTCAAAGCACATGAACAGACCAGTAGTAGTTATGAAACTTTTATGATACATCTGTGAAAAGCTATAGGTTAGCAAGTACTGGTTTCTTCTTTGTTCCTGCTTCTAAGTGGTAATTATAAAGAAGACCTATAAAATTCAGACCTTTGAGTAATATTTTCTATATATACACCAGTTGCCCTACTTGCCACGCAGACCACTCTGATTATCAAAGCTGGCCTCCCAAATAATCTAGATCACAAAATCTTACCAGTGCAGACCTGCATTATGCCTGTAACATTTTCCTGAAAGATGCCAAGTTTTAATTAAAAACAAACAAACAAACAAACAAAAACCAACCAACAAAAACCATGAACGATGCAAAATCTACAGTATTTGTAAAAAAACAAAAACACCTTTCCATGTTTACTGATACTAAATCCACAAAGTCACTACAAAAACTTAGGCCTGCCAGTCCAAATTTGTCAAGCTTCATCTCTCTATGGAATCAACCTACATCTACCTTCCTCAAGTCACAAGTCTGCTGTGATGAGAAGCACTTAGCTCTAATTTCCCTTGCAGTTATGTACCTAGAGGCAAAGCCATGCCTCAATCCGTAATCCTATCATTTCAAAACCTACTCTTAGACAAACTAAACGCTATTGAGCTACTCAAATTTATTCTGTGAGGGAGCTTTTCCAGACATCAGATTGTTCCGGAGCCCTTTTCAGAGCCATTTCCAGTTTGTTGGTACCTTTTTCATAGTAAAACATGGATGCTTTAACTAGACTCACACACTAGTAACTAAAGTTCAGCCACAGAATGCATATACTTTATAATTTATACTTCTGAGAATCACTTTTTCTACCTAAGCCATCATTTTGCTTTGGCAGCTCTGTTCAGTGACTGCCAACCACTTCAATGCAATTTCACTTGCTTCTGCAACATTGCTATTTATATGGAAATGCCCATAAAAATACACTCTACTCATCTGCAAACTTCCCAAGACACAATCTTCTCTTCTTTCAAATTGCTTGTAGAGATATCACATCGATTGATTAAAAAATACTTAAGCTTTTTCACATAAAAGAAGTAGACAATTGTTTTTCGCATCCAGCTCTTCATATCTCTTAGTTTGTCCTGCTACCATTACATTTGTAAATACTTTAATTGAAGCACCAGTATCAGGTCAGATACCTTGAAGAGCCTGAAGTTACTACTTCAGCAGTTTATCAACTAAAGTAGCAATCTCGTCAACAAAATCGAGTTTGACAGTTCCCATCCTCCAGCAATGTTAGGATCAACATTGCATTTATTAACTTCACAGCTCACCTGGAAGACTTGATAAATCAACTTTTCAATCCTTCCCCTTTAATCCGACCAAACAGAATAGACATAAAAGCATAATTGAAATGCCAACACCTTGCTCTAGATCCTAAAATCACACCCGTGAAACCATTCATGTCCTGTGAAGCCCAGAGAACTGTCCAAACCTGATCTACAAACAGCGTTTATAGAATTTTTAAGAGTCAAACTTTTGGCATGTATGTTGAATAACATCTGTTAAATGAATTGAAAGGAAAACATCACTGAAAAGTCCAGTGGCAAGAAGATGCATCTCTGGCTTGGGGAGAAAGAATGTCAGTCAAAATACAGCAGCATTGTAAGAGAAAATAAAGATGTTTGTATTTTAACAGAAAACAGCAATGACCACAAACTATTTTCTCTCTCCCCCCCCCCCCCCCCCCGGCAAAATAGAACACAGCTCTTTTGGAAAAGCTTCAGAAAGATAAACTGTAGCCAACTTCTCAGCAAGGTTCCCAAGGCAAACACTGGTCACAGAAACCAAATGGTAGCAGCGGTGATGAAGCCATACCCCAATTTTTGACAAGGCCATCAGGGCTTGTCTTGAGGAGAGAGGGAGTGTTAGAACAGCAATTTAAATGCAATGTTTCTGGCTCCTACTTTGGTGCTTACACGTAAGCCACGCATGTAGGGAGGAGCCATTAAGATAAATGGAAATTTTAAAAACAAGCCAGTGATTTTGAGATCAGAACATGAAAGGAAAGCAAAGCAGCTATTTAAAACAAATAAAGGAAGTGGGGAGGAAAGGAGCAGGAGCCACAGAGAGGTAAAGGATGAAGAAAAGGGAAGCAAAAGGAGGACGAACTCAGGTAAAAGAAGTGTTAAAATCAACCAACTAATATAAGTGCTGGAAAAGCATAAAACATATTCTGTTCAATTAAACAATCCCACTTGAAAACAGGTTTGATTACAGAGAGCATTAAGCAATTTAGGAGGTTTTTACTGAAACATTTTTTCCTCTCAGACCTGTTTATGCTGCTTGTTTACATACTGCTTTTGCTCTGATGCACAGTAAAGCTAGGTCAGCTTCATGCCCTGTGTTAGTACTACTGCTTCCCATACACTAAGCAAGCTACAGAACACGTTAGTACAAAATGAAGAGATTTTGTTAATCCTCTTTCAAAATGCAAACTAAAAAAAAAAGATGTTATAAAAGTACTAACTGACACATTTTACAGAGAAAACGTATGTTAAAAATGCAAAAAACCATTTCATGACATCAAACAAGTCCCTTTCAATTTAAAAGGCTGGAACTAAGTGAAATAAGTATGACGGCCTCTGATCACTCTTGATGAATAACTTAATCTGATCTACACTTGAGGGAATTCAGCAACCATACAAAAGGTAGAGAAAAGAAAGAAAAACATTTCTGAGTAGGGCCTACTTCAACACTGGGCAGTAGGATTACACCAGATTACACTAAGGTTTTTCTTCTGGCATCTGTCAAGCATAGTAACAAACATTAATATAGAATCTGCTCTGTATTTGCTAGCCTGAGAGGTTCAGTCAAGTTTTCAGCATGCTTACGAATAAATATGTTTCTGGCAGCTAACATATTAGACTTGGTATAATATCCAAAGCAGATTCAGAAACTATTTTAAGGTTAAAATTATTGAGTTAACAGAGAATAGACAGGTCATTACATAATTACTTTCAAAAGGCACGTATTTGAAGGGCTGGGAGTCAGCAATGGTGCTTACAAATGACAAGAAAATGGAAGACATTAAAAAAGTAGAGTACCTCCTTTCCTCCTGACAAATAGGGTTTAATTAAATGTATAATAGAAGGCACTAAGAAAAAGCAACCTGGAAAAGAAAAACAAAGGATGCCAGGGTCACCAGCAAAACACTGCAAGTCCCTCAAAAGCAATACCACATAATATTGTAAAGTTAGTGAAAATCTGGACAAATGATTTTAGAAACAAAATGAAAACTAAAATAGCAGGAAAAACAGATGCGGTAACATCCTCAGGAAAATATCCTACAGGGTAAGCAATGTAGAACTGCTACTGTCTGGAAGCATAACAGTTTACGCTAGCGCATATTGAACTGCACGCAGTCCAAAAAACTCTCAGAAAAAAGAAGTGGTTGGGTTCTCATCTCAGTATGAAGTTTTGATAATCAGAAGTACAGCAATATATTTCTGAACTTTGCTTTTTTCCCCACCTGCGAGTCGTCTGTTCACCTGCTGATGGGTTAGTTTTCACCTCCGTGAGACTTCCTTAAAACCAATGATTCATAGATACTCTGAAAACCTGACAATAACTACGAACACAATTGGAAGGAGACAGCACTGTTAACACGTAAAAAGTAGGTTTGCTTCTTTTAAGGAGTGCTACTATTATTATTAATGCTCCAGTAACATTTCCTCTAGGAAATGTCTCACAATCACAAGGCCAGCTGTTGGACTTGCTCCTTCTGGTCTCGCTCCCATGAGACATTGACATCTACACCTAATTTTAATCAAACAAGGAGCCCCACTGTAGCATGATACAGAATATTTACTTATAAATAAGTGTAGGCAACCGCTTTGGTAATCTGCTGAATCAGGGTCTTTGCTTCACTTTTGAATCATCCTGTGCTAACAGTCACAACAGAAAGATCAAGGAAATAAAAAGAAATGGAAAGAAGGTCAAACATAACACAAGTGAACTGAAACTTCTCGTAACATGCCTTGCTTTGGTAAGTTTGAGTTCTAAATGACTGGAGGCATCCCATTGCTGGTTCCACAAACCACCACCTCTGCTGCACACTCACAAATGAGCTAGAATTTAATAATAATAGTAATAATAAAATTTCATTTTGCCTTTTGAAAGGAAGAGCATCTTTATGAGAAAACAGAGATTTTTTTTTTTTTTTTTCCCAACAAACAATGGATTTCTTCTAAGATGCCAAACAGCACGTGAATCAAAGCCAGCCAGGAGGTAGCAAGTTTAGAAGAAACAGAATCATAGAATGATTTAGGTTGGAAGGGATCCTTAAGATCCCCTAATTCCACCCCCCTGCTATAGGCAGAGCCACCTCCCACTAGATCAGGTTGCTCAAAGCCCCATCCAGTCTGCCTTTGAATGCCTCCAGGGAGGGGACATCCACAGCCTTTCTGAGTGACTAAGTTTGAGATGCATTGCTCCCCTTTCAATCCATTCCTGGTAGTTCCCAAATACTTTTTTTTTTTTTTTTAAACCACTACAAAAATACATGCGCTTTGTAAACAGGAACAATGACTGGCAAGCCCAGAGGAAGAAAGGGACTCTCTAATCTCTCCTTAGGCAGTATAAACAACGTTCTTCCACCCCTGAAAGCTCTTAGTTAGAAACTAATGGATGAACGGAACAATGATGTCGATTAAAAAAAAATAAATAGAGAGAGAGAGAGAAAGGCCCTCTGAAACCAAATAAAAGGTTGTTTTTCCCTGTTTGATGTTTCTGATAAACTTCAGCGATGCAGAAAAAAAGTATCTGGACAAGCCCAACAAAGGCCCACTTGTGCTGGTAGTATTTGACCAACTAATGGCACTCAGAGGGAAAAAGATAAACCTGAAATGAATCTGCTACATAATATAAAGTACAAACTATACATAAGATTTTGATGGTAGTTCTGGGTTAAAGCAACTGGTGAAATGTAACACCTCCAGACAGTTTCTAAGGTGACCTAACAGATCGCATTCACTTTCAACAGGACAATTGCCAAGGCATGGAAGCCGTGCAGCCCTGAAAGAATACGCAAGAGACTGCCTTGTAAAAGCTGCATCTTCATCCAGGTAGTCTAAAGAAACCTGCCTTAATAACTAACTGAATAAATCAGACTCCTGTTAGAATTATGAAAATCGAATGGGATTTTCCCACCTTTGGGATGCAGACTGCACCAAGACAAACACCGTGATTACAAATATCTATTTTGTATTATTGAAAATAGCAAGTAGCGAGGACAGAGCATTAGGCGAAGGACAATTCACATTTATTTAATTTGTATGTAAAAACAGACTGAGTCGTAACAGATGTCCACTGCCTTGTGCCACCATGACACTTGCTGATGGAAAATAAGAATGACTTTTGGATGTGATGCGCTCATCTCCTCACACTTGTAAAATTTACAGAAAAGTCATATTCTGCATAGGACACACGAAGCATGATGCATTTCTCTGGAGGTCAGTGCAGATACGCTGCAGATATGTGTGGCCTTGCACACCACTGCGCTCCACTTCCTGATCCCTCTCCTTGGTAGTTCTGCTGTTCTGAAGCTCAACGCTAGGTACAGCATCTCGACACAAAAGTTTCATGCTACACGCTTCTGATTTGATCCGGTTCCAACATGCATCGTTCCAACCGTTTTAACAGGAAACTAATCACCACAGCGCATACGTTCTGACAAGGCTCCTCAAGAGGCACATTCCCCATCCGCCTCCTGCCCTCCACACCTGAACAACAAACACACAGGCAGCCTCGGCTCCCTCACTGTTCAGCAATCCGTTCCTCCGCACCCAGCATTCACTGAAGCAACGCACCAAGCCAACCTGGGCCGCTCACTCCAGCCTGGCACTGCTAATGTATGCAATTACGCTAATCTATGGAGAAGGCTGTCAGTGGAAACCAAAGACGAGCGCGTCAGCATTCCAGGCGAATGCACCGCCCGAAGCCTGGCACAACAAAAAAGCTCTTTAACATACCAAATTGGGCTCCTCTGAGCTGCAGGAATTTTGCTTGCTTCGAGAGGAATCGCGGCAGTGACTGCCCCGCGGCTAACTCTGTGTGGGAAGGTCATACAGGCGGCCAGGAGGCCGAGCCTTCTCACACCTCGTGGGGACCGCTTGAGAAAGGCAGGGCTCTCGGCTGCAGGAAATGAAACTGTGATTTACATGAAGATAACTGGCTCCAGCCCTGAGCGATGTGCTGCAGGTCTACCACGAGGACACACCGCAGATAGCATACCTCATTCACAAACCACCCAACCCGCACCACCCTACTCCCCTCACCCAGGTCATCACTGGTCTTTTTTGTTTGGTCCCAGCCACAGCTGGTGAGGAGGAAGCGTGGTGGGAGGTAATGGCCTCAAGTTGTGCCAGGTAAGATTCAGGTTGGTTATCAGGAAAAATTTACTCTCTGAAATAGCAGTGAGGCATTGGCATAGGCTGCCCAGGGAGGTGGTGCAGCCAATGTACCTGGAGGTGTTCAAGAACTGTGAGGATGTGGCACTGAGAGACGTGGTTAGCGGGCATGGTGGGGACGGGTTGGTGGTTGGACTGGGTGATCTTAGTGGTCTTTTCCAATTTTAGTGATTCTGCAACACCTCTGCTGCTGCCTCTTCATGTCCCAAGCCACTTTCAAGCCTCTACATTCTGCCACATCTCAACCACCCTGCCAGGGGTGATGCCATACTGCTCAATGGTGAAGGTGCTCTTGATTCGATATCATCACTCCTGATTTTTTTGCAGGAAATAAAAATATCTGCGCTTGTGAAAGGCTGGTGGATCACTTGGCAATGTGCTGGTGTGCCAAATGCAGAGCAGTTGCGGTAAAACAAACAAACAAACAAGTTAAAATCTTTCACAATCCATTTACAAGACCATCTAAGAAGACTGCATACAGTAGTCAGTGTAACATAACTGCAATTTTTCATGACTGGTGAGAAAGAAGAACCACCAACATACCTGCTTAAAGTTTGCTTCTTTGCTTGTGTAGGCACAAACATGTGCAGAACCAAGAATGACTCAAAACGATTTAAACCAACAAGCTACAAGCAAAATGAGTAAGTTGTACACCTGAGGAAATGAGGCCTTGCCAGCTGACACCTCCTCACCACAAAAACATGCTCATTCACTCAGACCAATAACAAGACTCCATAAGAAGCAGAAGGAAACTTTATCTGTAGTTCTTTCCTATCTACATGTAGAAACCAGCCAGCAGGGGAAAAAAAAAAAAAAAAAAAAAAAAAGGAAGAGGAAGAAACGCACGAGATGTTTCAGAACTTTTTCATCTCGTTATTACTCTCCGTACTTAAAGAGGAAAAAATATATATATATTATTAACAACCAGGTTACCAGAGACCACATGTTTTGCATGGAGCCTTAAACATCCCAGCAATATTTATATTGCATTACCATCTGATTTAGAGCAGCCCGGTAGAACGCTGAGGGGTGTTAAGGCTGTGTGAAGTAAGTGAGCCCCTTCCCCGGCCGCCTTCGGTCCCCGCGGACGGGGCTGCACGCCGGCTGACCCCCAGCGCAGGGCTCCCTGCCGGCAGGGCTCGGTGCTGCGTTGCTTGCCCCGCGCCAGGACCGGGCGCTGATGCTCGCTGAGCTGAGCTCCCACGGAAACTCCTCCGCACACCCAGAGCCTCAGCGTCCACTCCAGCCCGCATCCGGCTCGCCTCACTCCATCCCAAAGTAGCTTTGCATTAAAAACGAGACGCCGAACCCCAAACCTCCACAACCGACCAACCAACTGAGCAGCCAGGAGCGGCGCCGGCAGTCCCTGTTCCCCGGCTTCAGAAAGAGCCGCTCCCCCCAGGGTCGGCTCCCCGCAGGGAGGCCGGGCCCCACCTGCCCCGTGCCCCCCCCCGGCCGGGCCCCACTGCCTCTCCCTTCCGCTCCACCTCCTCTCAGCCCGAGCCCGCCGGTGCCGCGACGTCCCGCTGCCGGCCCGGCCACCGCGCTTCCCGGGCGGGACGGGGCCGAGGGGGAGGGCGCGGAGCCAACCTCGCTGTTCCGCGCGAGCCCCTACCTGTGCGCGCCCGCCGGCCGCCCGGGCGCCACCGCCTCCTGGCGCGGGGGGCTCCTGGCGAAGAAGCGGGAGAAGGCGCTTGGCCAGGAGGGGCCGGCCCGCCGCCGGCTGCCCCCGCCGGACATCGCCGGGCCGGGGAGGGGACACGAATCGCCGCCAGCAGCAGCCCGCCACCGAGTCCCCACGGCGGCGGCGGCGGCGGCAGGCGGCGGCCCACGCCTCCCTCCGCCCCGGCGGGGGCGGCCCGGCCCGGCCCAGGGGCGGGGCCACCCCTCAAGCCCGACCCGGCCCGGTCCGAGGTGGCCGCGTGCCGGTTGCTGCCCCCGCAGGCTGGAGGGGGCTGTGGGCGTTAAGGTCCCGCGCGGGTATTGGTGTGCGAGCATGAGCTGTGGGAGGAACGAGCGAGCCTTGGAGCCCTACGCGCTGTTGCTTCGCTGCAGCCACCGGCTCCAGCCCGCTTGCTTGTGCCAACTTTCAGATGCCACACGTGTCTGTGCGTGCTAAGTCAGTAAGCAGCTTCACTCGGCCTCAGGGGTGCCACGTAACACACAGGCTCCACACTTGCATCAAAGCAAAGCGTACAGCACTGCGGCCATGTTAATGCCCACCTCTCAGCCGCATGAAGGTGGCTGACATGGAGGAAGGGTGTTCTCCTGCCTGTTGAAGGTATTTCTTCCTAGTAAGGGATCTTTTGTTCACTGACATCTTCATTTAATGGCTGGACTTGACGACTTTATGGGTCTTTTCCAACCAGAAGGAGTCTATGATGATTTCTCTCCAACTATGAGGACTGTGTCCTTCGTCAAGTTAACATCAAACTATTCCTACCACTAGGGACAACCTTGCCCTTATAACAGCCCAGAGATGAACAGAAATATTAGCTTGGTTTTACAGATAGGAGGGTGGTGAACCTTGACAACTCACTGTCTGCAAATCACTTGTAAAACCAACTGACCTTGACATCAGAATTTTCAATACAGAGCCACGCTTTCCTCCTCATCCCAACGAACAACTCTGCTTGTCTTTGTGACTGCCTCCCCAGCTTTTCATGTGCTGCTTTTTGCATCAGTGGCCAAGACAAGGAGCAAACAATTTTCTCTGGGTCTCTCCAAAGCCAGTACAAGCCTATGAAATGTGTCATGACAGAAAATTACAGAGAAAAACCCACCACATTTTGAGAGTACTTATACACAGCTGCCCACTCTTGGGAAAACAGCAATCAGGGCCACAGCCATAAAAACGTAACAGGCTCCCTATGGAACCTTGGAGAAGAGATACTCCTTTACACTCAGAAGTAATCAAGGCTCCAAAACTGAACTAAAAGAATGGTAATTTGCTAAAAGCAATTAAATGAAACTGCACAAACAGGCTGCAGTGAGGCTTCAGCTCCCAGTGACTCTTAGTTACTTGGGATTCTTCCTCACCACGGACATCTCACACCTTCCTCACCTATTGTCTAAGTAAGACTTAATCCCTAGCTGTAGTAAACCTGAATACAATAATTAGCACTTACACGGCATCTGGTATCTTCAAATAATTTCGGCATTAAATGATCCTCATAACCACCTCAGGATGTAGTTAAGTACAGCAGGACACGAGGTTTGCACACACTCAGAGGCAGCCAAAGCACTTAGCTGCACCCATACCATGTTGGTGGAGGGAAACTGCTCTCTTCTGCTCTGCAGCACTCATGTGCAGGTAATGCTGCATTGCCCAGGCACGGAACCACTAAAACACAGCTGAAACATGAGTACAGAGAAGCAGCAGCCCAGCTGAGGCTGTCTGACTCTATCTGTCTGATAGAATGAAGTGAAAACTAGGGGAGAGATGTAGTCTGAACATCACTGAGCCATACATTTTCCCTGTAAGCACATTTTAGCACAACATATTAAATGGAAAAAAAGAAAAAGAAAAAAGAAGTATTTTAGTCCATCTTGGCAGCTACTTCTTATTAATAGGCAACCCCATTTTCCAGGTTCTTAGAAAAGATCTATGTTGGACAAATTGCAATAATGAGTGCTCCTGTACTTTTTTCCCTTTCTGGTTATAATGCATTGTGGCAAGGCTTCTAATAGGTAGTGTGACACAATAAATTAATACAAAGAGTGAAGTCACAGCATGTAATATTTCCTTGCAATTTCAGAAGACGCTAGGCTGAAAAAAATACCAACACAAAGCATGTTAGCAAGGATTTATAGGCTATATTGCCTATCTGGCTATGACCTTTTGTTGTAAAGCATGCATTCACTGTCCAGCTTCCAGCTATCTGGATCCTTCAATTACAAACACACCGTTCCTCCATTTGATTTGCTGAAAATTGTTTGAAAGAGCGACACATGGGCAGCTGCTATTGCTGAATCGCCTTGGTGTCTGCAGAAGACAGCTGGAAATGGCTCATGGTATTAACTGTAGTTACTGACAGCCGTAACTGTATTCTTTATTACTTTGGAGAATGCTTGCACACCGTGCCACTTATGGCCAAAGTTTAACATGCTAATTCAAATTCCTAAACCAGCTTTTCAGAAGCCTTCTATTTGTTCTCCGCACAATCCTTTGTGAAGTTTACACATACTATGCAGCAGAAGTACTAAAATGGAAAATTAATTGTAAAGATCAAAACAAAAATTAACCAAGACCTAGAGAAGCTCTTTTAGAGTAAACTTTCACTGTGCCTGGGCTCCTTTGCCCCAGGAGGTTGTGGATGCCCCATCCCTGGAGGCATTCAAGGCCAGGCTGGATGTGGCTCTGGGCAGCCTGGTCTGGTGGTTGGCGACCCTGCACATGGCAGGGGAGGCTGAAACTGGATGATCACTGTGGTCCTTTTCAACCCAGGCCATTCTGTGGAACAAAAAGGATTCAATAACCTTGTATTTCATTGAATCTCATTCAATCAAATTCCACTAGAAGAGAACCAAAGCCATTTTCTGTTAATTCCAACAGAACTTAGAACTTTCATCTAATTAGCACAGCCTGACTGGAAGGGCTTCCAGATATTTCTGATAGAACCTCCTATCAATTGCACTTATGTGAACACAAATATGAAACTCATTTGTGCTCTTACTGATGCTAACCATTGGAAAATACCCTACTGTAACCAAAGCTCAGTGATTCAGCATTTCATTTAACAAGGTCTATGTAATGGATAACACTTCCTTGCTATCACTCTATCCACCATCTGCCTGACAAGAACAATGAGAATGAAAATAAGTGCTTTGGTAACCTAATGTCATCCATATATAGTATATAAAGAAAGAAAACAGCACAGATAATTCAGTGCCCAGAATACGAGAGCTTTTGGAAAGAGATATCCTGCATGCAAATAAAGGCAATCCATGAGATACATAACCAGCAAGTCGTACACTGTGCTTTGTTTAGCTCTTTTCTTCTTAAAGCATCTTTTCCCTATGAGATTTTTGAATATACACCTTTCTGAAGAAATCTACACGCTGTCAAATATCGCATCACTAATATTGTACTTACTTACTCTATTTGCATACATATATGTAAAAGTACGTCTTTCAATTTGCAGATTTGCCTTTTTCAGTTATGTTTCTCAGCTTTCTAAAAATTAGTTCCTGGACCCCATGGCTTCCTTGAACCACTAACAGAGAACCACTGTCAGAGACGCACCAGTCCCATCCCTGTGTCTGTCCTGCTGGTTTTTACAATGCAGAATGCTTTTTATCTCAAGGCCTCTTAAAAACATTACTCAAGAAGGTTTGAAAATTAATTAAATATCTACCAAAAAAGTAAGTCCTTACCACCATCACAGCAAGCACATTGTATACTTCAAGGGGAAGAACCATTTTTAGAGCCTGGAAGAACACACTGCAAAAATCTTCTTGAAGACTGAAATCAGACCACTCTGTAACAGGTAATCGCTACCAATTCAAATCAAACAGGATCACAAAAAGTTTTAGCTGCAAATATTGCAGAATCCCATTTATCTAGCCTCACAGAACAACTTAGTTTCCTCTCCACTTCATTTAAGCTTCCAGAACCAGAGAGAGGAAAGAAAAAAAAAAAAAAGGATATTTTTTCTTATGGATACAAAGAATATTCATAAATGATTCCAGACTGACAGTAAATAGTTCGATCTCATTACAGAACAAAACGAAAACAGAATCTAGTTCTTAACTGAAGAGTACGCAGTTTCACAGAATAAATAATATGCATAGCAACCAGAAATAATGTAAGAACGATATTAAGTCCAAGCCTGCAAGAATGCAAGGGATCTTTAATCAGACTCTGTCAGCTGGCTGCTTAAAAAGCAGCACAACAGAACCTTTAGATTTGTCCTCATACTCAAGAAATGAATTCGAGAAATAGCCTTTTTTCCTCCTACTGGTTGGAAGGAGACTTTAACTAACTAGAAATGCATACATCTCTACTGCCATATTTAAGGATGTATTAAAAGCATAACGAGGTTATGTTTGATGTTTCTGTTCCATACCCAAGCAAAATAACACATTCGTTAAAAAGATAAGAACGGCAAGAGAGAAGAAGCTGAGATTACGTAATAAAACTGTCACTTCTAAAAGCAACAGTTCTAACTTTGTTGCTGGTTTACCTAACTAGCAAAACAGATAGGTAAGCCCTCCGGTTCTGACCAAGGGCATTACAGATACCTCACAGGAATCCCTGCAAAACAGTCTCCAAAGTAAGTTGCATAAATTTTGTCAGAAGTTTGGTGCTTCGCTTTCAGTCCTTTGAATTATGCATCTTCCTCCCTAGAAAAGACAGGAATCTTTGAGGCAGAAAAGTATTAAATATCTGCAGAAAACCAACTATATATATACACAGGTTGGAATGAAGCTCAACTGTTACCTATTTATACACAGTCATGGATTTTTGGAGTGTGATAAATAACATCTGATTATTCTTTCTTCCAAAGAAGTTGCATATTTTAACAGTAGCTATTTATTTGTTTATAATTGCTTGTGCTGAGCTAAGTCTCAGCAAATTTGATTCAAATCTGGTGCCATAATTATAGGTTTTCCCTTTCAGTCATCTTTCTCAAGAAAATACTCAAGACATGAAGCAACTCCATCAATGTATTCTCCATACTAATAGTCTTAGAATATAGGGGTTAATAGTTTGTATTCAAGCTCTTCACCCGTCACATACTGCAAAGATAACTGCCCCACCCAATCACCAATTGTTACTGAAGTTGCAGAAGGAAAGCTTTTAGCTAAGTGAACATCATCATAAGGAAGTTTGTGGGTAATGGAAATACAAATCTGTAACTCAGACTTCTGATGATGTTCTTCAGAAACATTTTCTGTACGTCATGTGCAGCTTCCATCCAGTAAGACAGGAATAATATGACCAAAGGGGTTTCCCTCAATTTGTAGATGTACAGGAATACTTCTAAATTTTGTCCAGCGTGCTGAATCACTGTTGAAAGAGAAGGTTTTTATTGTCTCTTAGCTAAATTCATTCTCTGAATAAAGCTGTAAACTTTTCTCTACATCAGGAACTGACTGAAGTGCTTATATTTAGTCTGATGGCAACATCAGATCAACCACCATTCACTTACACCCTGCATGAGTCAAGGATCTACTTACTAAAATTCTTTATATTATAGGATGACAGGACAGCCACCTTAAAGTAAGCATAGAAAATATTAACTGCTGCTTTAGTGAATCTTTTCACACAAGTTTTGTGTCCTTTTTTTGAACCACTGCATGACATATCAGAGTAGACAGAGAACTAACCAGTACTTTAACAGTTATGAAATGGATAAAAAGGAAATTTGGAACCCAACAATATTTCTACAACCTAAATCAGCTGACTTTGGATATATATGTTTTATTTTCCAGAATGTGTAATTCAAAGTGAAAGGCCTGCATATAGGCTGCTATCATTAAGTCAATCCTGAAGTGGCTGTTATGCAGTTGTTTCAGGTATTGTTCCTATTTTTTAATGGTATCAATTACTGAAATATAAAAGCTCAAATGTCAATTGCAGTATGCAGTAATACTTTCTAATCACTGGATTGAATTAATTTTCAGATCTATTCAGCCTCCTTTGTAGCTGCTTCCAAAAATGTTTTGAGCGCTTACTCTTAATTACCAACAGAAGGCCTCAGAAACAGAATTACACATGGGTTCTAGGCACCTCAGAACAGAGTTGCACTTCCCCTCTGAAACAAAACTACTCTAAGAACATAAATGATCCCCTCACAAAAAGAAGATGAAATTATTACAAAGGAAAAGCATCATCTTTACTAGCAGGAATATACTATCCTGGAAAGTAAACCCTATATGCATCCTTGGTCCACTCAACCAAGAACAAAACTGGCCAGCATAATCACGTCATATACAATGATGTCAAATTGGGACCAAACTGCTTTCATGTAATCCATTTATATTACAGTAAATGATGAATAACAAATGATGAAAACAATATACACTTAATGGTTTATTCCATCCACCTGTTGCTTGTTACATCCATATTTAGACTTTTTTTTGTTCCTGCTTGGCTTATGCTAATATGTTATAATCTTATTCACAAGCATTTAAAGAGATTTACTTACATAGTGAGTACTTAGAAAGAAACAAAAGCATTGCTAAGCTTTCTTAATGACATCATTCACTGTGTGTTATGACCAATTCAGACAGTGCTGGAAAAGCTAAAAACACTTGAGAGCCACTAATAACTCTTCTTACTCATGACTAACTATTTTTCACAACTCATGTTATGCCATTTCCTCTAAACTGGAAGCATTATATACCACTTAGCTTATTCAATGGCTGTATCCCTTGTAAGTGGAAGGAATTTTCCCACTTCTGACTGTACCATACCACAAGCTATTGTATTATTCTCTATAATACATACATACATACATATATATATATATACATATATATATATACATACACACATTTCACTAGAATTATTATGGGGGTAACATGGCTGCTGGAGAACTCCAGCTGAGCTCTATTCTCTTATGTGATTTCAACTCCAAGTTTTAAACAGCTTTAAAACCTTCCTTTATCTTTTGAGTCCAGATAGATGCACCCAAACTAGTGCTTTAGTTCAGATCACAAGAGATACTCTGAAGACTGTCCCCGCTAACAGTGCTTTTGTTTACAATGCAACATAGGCTTGGATTACAAAAACAATCTTTTTTAAAAATTAATCTAAACTGTAAAACAGACTTTATTTTATCTGAGCTAGTAACTCAGAGGCACTCATTCTGAAAGGCCAAAAAAGAGCCAGGCTTGAAGAAACCTCAGAGAGGAACGGATTGTGCACATCAGGCCCTCAGCACCAACTGTCCTGGTCTGCAAAACCAGTTTTGTAAAAGGGCTATGCTCTTTACTAAAGAGCTTGTACTGCCGAGCATCCACTTCAATTAACATGGCTGCTTCAACGGAGCCTCAAGAGACTTGGGCTTCATAAATATTCTTTAGCATTAGCATGACTACTCCAGCCCACACAAGCTCCTTCCACACGTCCAAGTTTCCTCCATCCTTTTCTTACTAACTTTTCTTCCCTTAAATGAGAACAGGGAGGCAACTCTTCAGAGAACTCCATTTGGTCAAAAAAATGTCTTGCTAAATCTACAGTTCAGTTGCTGATCTCCAAAGGTGTTTTTTAAAAAGACTGCCTAATATGAAGTTTCTAAGTGTACATTTCATTTACTAAATGAGTACACCTGATTTTCAAAGGTGTCCACTACATCATAGAGAAATTACACTCTCTTGTGAGTTGATATCCAGGTAATATGGTTGCAGTACAACTTCATCTTCTGATAAGTATTTTGTAAAATGTAAGATCACTTAATGGTTAAAAAAAAAAAGGTTGACAGTCTTTCATTTTAAAGATCAATTCTGAAAAAGGGTAGTGGGAGTGAGTTTCATGCAATCATTAGAAAGTGGAAGAAGTAAACACAGCAGATTTTCATAGAGAGATCCTGACATCCGCTGGAACAGAACATCTTAGCACCATACTCTTGAGAACAAGCAGAACTCCACGCGGATAGAAATATCTGGCCAATTAAGCATCAATCCAATTGACTGAACATTAGTAAATTACTTATAAAATGCTGGTTCACATCAACACAGTTGCTTTCATGATGTAACTTACTGTGACAAGAGCTACAGAGCCTCAGAACTGAAATACGGTCATGGAGTATTATTAAAAGCACTTGGCACTTTTACTTGTTAAAAGACTGCACTGTAAATCCCGAATTCTGATTAGACAGTACCCAGAACATTGCCTTGGCATAGTAACAGCATATTTTACAACTTAGGCAGTCAAGCATGGGCTGTACAGCAGTGATAATAAAAGATCAGGACATACCAAAGTAACCTTCCAGAACAAACTTTTCCTGACCTTTCCAAAAGAGAACAGTTGAAGTCTTTTCTCGGTAGTTCCCTCTCTTGCTTTTCCATTCCAATCTCCTGTGATCTTATCTCATTATGTATTTTGTTTCTCAAAAGAAACAACGGGGAAGGATCTGCAGAGTGTCACTAGTACTTGAATAATTTAAGAAAAAGGCAGGTCCTCTGACAAAGTTAGAAAGAACAGAACAGAAAGTTTAGGAGCATGATTTGTAAGGATTTCTGTGCAACAGAAATGAGGCAAGCCAGAGAGATTTAAAGAAATAGATGGCAAACGATAAGGAGAGCAATCATTTGGAAGTTCTATTTGGAAGTTGGATCTATTAGATCCAACTTCACATATGAAAAGTTATCTACAAGACAAATATTTTGAATCAGCATTATTATGACTTACTGTTAACAAAACATTATTTCATAGCTACAGCTTCAAAGTGATAACCTGTTTTCTAAGAGAAACAGCAAGGCATTTGGACACCTGTTTTAAGGAAGCACTGAAATACAATGCTACCATTCCTTGTATGATCGCACCAGAACGCCTTTCTGCAGACAACCAAGCAATGCCACTGATCTGCTGTGCCTAATCTTTCATAGCAAACAATCTTTCTCATTGGTACATAAAAAACAAGGCGCATATTATTACAGTTTGCAAGGATAAAAGACAGATCCATTACATTTACAACCTAACCTTAGAAATCCACTTGTTTAGCAGAAAAATTGTCCAGGAGTCATCAGGCCACGCTGAATCTCAGCATACCTTCAAGTAGCTACAGGTTTAAACACACAAAATTCCCAGGGACTTATGTCCTGAGTACCAGAGGCAAAGCTAGAAAGAATTCAGATCCACACATTTCCTTGATTATCCCTTGCTTGTTAGAAGGAGATGTAAAAGGCAGCACTTTGCACGCATAAGTGGCTTCTTCGTATTTCAATTAAATATGCTATGCAGTCTTGTATGTGATCAGGCATATTTTTAAGAAAACTCATAAATATGTAGCAAAGAAGCAACAGCGCATCACGTTGTGTGGGTTGTCAAGATCAAAGTGTCTCACAGAGTCTTTCTGTCACTCTACTACCTTTCAACTTTGCACTTAACCTGTCACGTATGGTAACGTTGAGAAAAAAATGCAGTTTTACATTCCATAGAACGATCATAAATGCTCTAGGAGACACATGATGGCTGAATCAGTAATGGAAAAAGGAAACACTGGAATATCCTCATGCTCACTTCTTCAAAGAAATCTCCATCCAACACAAAGACCTACTGAGGTGCCAAAAAAAATAAAAAATAAAAAAAAATAGGAAGTAGGAACAGTAATCATCATAGCCAACATAACTGCTGCTTTCAAAGAGCTTACTCACTGCATCGGAAAGCAAAAAGTAGAAGGTAATAGGGTACTTCCCTCAGATTTGTGGGTGAAGGAACAAAGCACTAAGTTCAAACAGCTTCCCATGAAAATAAAGGCAATCCATAAGAAAAACACAGTACTTTGTGTGGTCCAACATAAATAAACAAGAAGTCATCAGCAAGCCATTAAGATCCATGTACAGAAACACTTTTATTCAATAAAAGCAGAAATGCAGATAGGTTTTATTTAAGAATTTAAATCTCGCTTTAGTAGGGAAAAAAATAATGCCAACTCAAAATTAAATATCTCATTTCAATAAGTCATCTAAGTGAACCAGAATAATCACAAAATATTTATACTATGAAAAAATGCCTCCAACAAATACTGTTACCATAACATCCAATGCAAAGTAAACCAAAAGTTATTTGCCACAAAAATCCGAGTTAGTAAAACCTCTCAGAGTTATTTGTAGCTTTTCCTTTTTCGTATTTAATTATATACATTTTAGATGCAGAGTTGACAGAAGGCCAAAGGTGGCACAGAACCGGGCTTCAAGAACAAACATTTTCATGACAAACAACTGTCAGAAAAGTAGTATCCCGTAAGAAAGATTTTTACAGTAAGCATTCCCTTGAGGAGAGCAGGTGACTTAGAATTAGCCGTTTAATAAAGCTGAAAGTACATAGTTCCCTTAGCTCCAAATATTCCTCTATTAAGTGAGCCGTTATAGGCATTGCGTACAGAACATTTCTGTGTTTTACATGTTGACGTAGGGGAAAAAGTTTTTGCAAAACCTACATACTGCATCTCCCACACGAATCAGCTAGTGGGAGCAAAATACAGTAAAGAATCACCTTCATCACTCCCAGTGCAAATCTTCCTGCTAATCAGACGCGGGAAGAGGCATTAAAAGGGGAAGAGGCAGCATGACAAAAATAAAGTGCTTTGCACTGGCTTAATTTGTTACCTCGAGTGTATCTTTGAAGTCAGAAAGTTTATTAAAGTCATTCTTGAAAGTAAAATAGTTTTTATGCACAAGACAAGTATAATACATATTAAATTTTAGTGATCTAGAAGACTAGTGCCCCTTAACTGTATTTCCAAAATATAATTTTCAGTCATATGCTCCATAAACACCTGGAACTGCAGTCTAGCTTATTAGAAAGATGAACTATATGCAATGTAAAAAAAAAAAAAAAAAAAAAAAGATTGAGAAAAGAGGTAACTGTTTTATTACAAAATCCTATTTGCATTAAAAAATGGACGAAAAATCCAAATGAGATTAACTGAAAAGCAAATATCTCTACATGATAGAGACCATCAATGAACATATTTATGTTTTAAAAAAACAAAAACATGACATGCCGTATATCTGAAGTTTTATTAATGGGAATGCAAATATAACCATGACATAGCACAAAAAATGTTTGTAACATTTGATAATGAGAACTTCCTTAAAACATCTGCAGTCATTTGTAAAAGCTGCATTTAACATTTTAACTCATATTAACCTCAAAATGTTCTTCTAGTAGTCTATTGCAGATGGTTGCTTGAAAAAACCTCCATGTCAAAACTTACAGTAAAAAAAGCCTACTGTTTGTAGGAACTCTATTTTAGGTATTTCATAGAGTTTCATTTCAGGAAGCACTGACTACTCTTCCTCCAGAATATAAATACTCCCATTTGTTCAAAAGTTGTTTTCCCCCCAGAAGTGGCGTACAGCCCCATGGCTAACAATCACCAAAAACTCAAATGAATGCAGATGCTTATTACTTCACGTTTTTGGTTTAAAATATGCTCCCCAGTCACACAGTTCAATTTAATTCATGGATGTGCATACCTGAGATACTATGTTATCTGTATTTACTTTTTCTGGAAGAGATACTAAAAGGAAACAAATCATCACAGAATATTTTGCTGAAGTGTTCCATTTTCTTTAAGCCTTTCTTCTTTTCCAAGAACTCGTCAGCTGCTAACAAAGTTTGTTAGAGAGAATGCCATACATCTTTTATTTATCTCTCATGTCTTCATTGCTTGCATCTGATCTGTCAAGAAAAAGATAAATCTACTATTAACTACAAGTAAGCTGAATTATTATTCCATTTCACTTTTTGAATACATAAACCCATAAACCCAAGTACGTCCATGCTACAGAACAACACCAATAGATATTTTTGATGTAGTTAAAATGGGGGCAACAATGAAGTTTGTGTTGTTTTCAGCTTGCTCTGTTATCCACTACTGATATTCCTCCATAGCAAAGCAGTTTTCCCCAAATATAGGTTACTGTTGAGGAATAATCTTTCACATAATTCATTTTTTAACATTTACAAGCTTATAAAGGAACTCTGATGAGAAGAAAGTCTGAAAATCATGAAGTACACATTTCAATTCCTTGTGCAAGTTTCAGTTTCCACATAACTAAACCAGATCTCTAACAGCCATGAACACCAAAGTTTGTTTTTGCATAATTCACATGGAAACATCCTTGCTCTCAGTAACCATGCTCCTCCATACAGAGAGCCTGATTGCAACTTCCAAATTTACTTCAAACGTTCTCTTCGTTAGCATAAATATATTGCATTCCCATTATAAAATGTTGATGTCAGCACAGTTTAATTACAAGCAGTAGTAGGGAACGAGAGCTATGTTTAGACCAGCATGAGACAGGATAGTTTTACCTTACTGATGATATGGTGTTGCAATTAAAATCCCCATTGTAAAACATGGAAATAAGCAACATCAGCATTTGCTGAGGAAAAAAAAAAAAGCGAGATCTGTCCCTTCTCAAATCAGCAAACCTATGAAGAGCTGCAAAAGACCTATAAACGAGTCTGGAAAAAGGAACTGAGAAAAGTATTGTTGTTAACAAAAAGTACTGTACATTTCATTAAACAGGTGTCTGTTCCTTCACTTAAGTTTAGGACACCCAAAAAAACAAGATTTAAGGACCAACATAACTTTGAGTTGTTCCAGTTTTTCCCCTCCAGTGCTCCAGGAATGGGCAGGAGAATTGTAGTAGAAATTGATTCTTGGAATTGAAATTTATTCTTCATCCAATGAACATATAGCCGCCAAGCTGTACACACTTAGGAACAATCCAGTTCCAACTCAATCCCACTTAAGCTTTTAGGGAGGACCTAGACAGGAGCTAGTGCTTATTCTTTTAGGTGAAATCTGTGCCAGCAGAATTTCAGCTCAGAAAATTAGTAAGTTTAGCTATCCATGAGAAATGAATAGCTACGAAGAGCTTTTCAAATAAGCAACAGTACAATTACCTGCTTGCAGAACTTAGAAATCTACATATACAACTTAAAAGGACCTCAAATGCTTGTCTAAATATTTTATGGCAGTGTATTTAAGCAGCTTAATGTGATGTACAAAATTATCAGCTCCAAATTTGGACTGAAACTTAGAATTTTCCTCTGAGACAAGCAGAAGCCCAGGAAACAAGAAGCAGCTACAAAATGAGAACTGTGCCTACAATTAGGAAAGACGTGATTTGGAATCTATTCTCCGTGATACAAAACAACAGTGAAGGAGGTTCCATAGTAAGATGCTGCTTCTCCACTACAAAATCCTTTTAAATGTTAAAGGACGCAAACTTTTCCTCTGCTAGACAGAAAACCTCTTTGGGGAGACTATTTGCATATACTATCCCTTCCTCTGAAAAAATTATCAAACGTTTTTATTCCTTAAAAATATAATAAAATGAAACATTTCTAACTGTACCCATGAACAAGGAGGGACAATCAGGTACAACGTCAGATATTTAGTTACACCTTTTAGGGAAATTAATGGCACTGAATCTGGTACATTGCTGACATCTAGTGGCTACCACAGCACAGAACACTTATCCAGACAAACCATCTCACACACATTTTCTTCTCAGATTATACTACACTACCTAATGCATTTACAATGTAAGCAATGTACATTAGACAGGGAGAGCTAAGATTAGAACAATACCACACTTTACTGTTCTATACATTTAGTTGTACATGGGAGGACAAAAAAGACCAGATCCTTACCAGTATGCAACATAAGGAGACACAGAGCAAACAAACCAAGTTCTCAATTGAGAGCGTGTACGTAAAATATTGTCTAAGCCAGACCCCTTATTTTCTATGTAGTTATGAGTGTCTACATACACTAGAATCCTCATAACCTAAGCTGGTTAAAGAACTGAAGTCGAATGATCAAAAGCAGTGTACTTATTTTTTCTAGCCTGCTTATTCACTGTTTCCAAATACACAACGAGATACAGAAAACTGGGACAGGAAAGTAAGAATAAATTCAAGTATAAACTGAGTTACTGCTATACAAATTGAAGTTCAAGAGCACCAGGTATCATTATTTCTGCAAGAAATCGTTCTGCTCTGTTTGCAAGAGTATGCATAACATTTCATAGTGTATTTTTGGCAGAGGATCTGATATGATCTTTGCATGTATATTAAGGGGATAAATGAAAGATAAGTATGAGACAGAGCATCAATACTCACTGTGTGATTTGATCTGACAGCAGAATTGGACAGAAAGAAAACAAAGGAAATAAAGAAAAAAACTTAAAAAAAAAATCAAAGAGTTTAACAGAATGAAAATGGAGCAATAATTATGAACAGAACAGTATACCTTGGAGCCAGTCCACACCTTCCTGTAAGCCTTCTCCTTTAAGGGCATCACTGGCACTGAAAGAAACAAATCAAATAATGAAAATATAGCAATAATACCAGTTTCATCACTAAACCTGTAATATTAAGAATTGCAAAGTTGCATAAACTACACTTCAGTTTTCTTCACCTGGAGAAGACAGCTTCTCACGTGATGTATTCTAGATCCAATTTTACTTTGAGAAACTACTCTAGTTTCAGGCTGAGGAATCATTCCTAGAACATGAGGGGCTCTGGAAGAGCACCTACACAAGGGAGAGCTACACTGTTCTGCTGCAGATACACTTAAGCAACACCCTCTGCAGGCAATGCTGTAGAAGATACATCAATGTTACTTTAGACAGTAAATGAAGTAGCTCTGTCCCTCTTCACAAGCAGTTTCTGTACACTGTGAAGCTGTCGGACTACTATACACCCTAGGACTGTCTAAATACATAAAATAAAGAAAATCAAGGTGCCATGAGAACAACGAGAATCTAGAAGAGTGCAACTGTCTAAGGCTCCTCATTCTGCAGCTTATGAAATTTAGCACAGTAGCAAATCCGTGCTGTTACTGTGGTTATCTATAAAATTATTTTTCAAGTAGCTTGAGAATCCATCAGTGTAAAGCTGGGATCCCAAAATAACACCCAGGTAAATAAAATTTAATAGTAAAGGGCATAAATGAACATTTTATTTTTAAGCAGCATTTAGCTGCTGATTTTACTTTTAATTCATAGTATCTGAGAACTTCAGTAAAACAAAAATCTAACACCTATAAAGCACTTATGAAAGATTTTTTTTTTTCTCTCCCATCCCCTGTGAATACACACAGAATTGTTTCATCTATAGGAAATCTTCACATCCTCCCGAAAAGGAAATACAACAGTTCTACTTTCCAGCAAAACTAGTTGCAGCTACTCTACTGATATGGACATTTTGAGCTCCGTGAAGTTTTCTATTTCATTATTTGGGTAACAGATCTCTCGTGAAGATTTCAAGTCATGGTCTACATGAATGCACTGTGTGTTTAAAATGAATTTCACAGCGAGTATTGTAATGTTTCTACTCCTTCCACATATAGCAACACAGCATTTTATCTGGCTTATTTAGTTTGTATTACATAATGAGTGGCATGAGAGTGCTAGAATATGAATGTACAAATTAACACCAAAAAAAGAGGAAGAGATAAAAAGAAAATTTACCAGATATGCCAAGGCTTGTCTTTGATGTTTTCTAATGATAACAACTGAGATACTTTCACAGATGATATTGCATCCCTGAGGTCCATCTTGTTAGCAAAGAAAAGAATAGGCAGTCGACGGTGCTTAATATCTAGGAGTGAGTAGAAGCAGAACTACCATGACAATATGCAACACTATCTGGGCAAGCATTAAATTGCAAATAAAAAGAGAAGATATTTTGCTCACCTGTAACTGCAACTCTTTGAAGATTGTAGCCTACCAAGACGCTTGCTGTTGGGTCACGTGGCCTCTGATGCATGCTTCAAGAATGCCCACAGACTTTCTGGGAAGCTTTGGGATCTTCCACCCACCCCTCCCCCTACCTCATATAAAGCTGTACGTATAAATTGCTGGTGAAGAAGAGAAGGATTTCAAACAGCTCCCAAAAATACTACACATCTCTGCTTAGTGAAAACTGGATATGTAAAACGGATGTTAAAAATGATTTGCATTCATTCATATTGTCCCAAAAGCAGAATCATATGAATAGTCTGCATTATCCTATAACATCTTGGAGAGCATCCCTGGCTTTCTTTAAAAAAATCATGAAACAGGAAAAAGATGTGCATGTCCAGACACCTCTCGTCCTACTTTCACTTGAACTAAGACTTCACTTCCAGAAGCTTGTCCCAGTCAGCAATGGGAACCACAGAGCAAACCAATGACCTTGGTACAATGCCAATCTCTAGCATACACATGCATGCAAAAGCATAAGCCTCTCTGATTACCACAAAAGGTAAAAGAGCCATCGCAAGGAAACAAAGTACACATACGTCAGGTTAAAGAGAACAAAACGGCAACAAAAATTACTAGTATCAATGCTAAGAATTTTTCATATTATTAAAAAAAAACCCAACACAAAACAATCTAGAGTTAAGTCAATGAATTCTTGATAGGAAAATATCTTTAAAAAAAAAAAAAAAAAAGATGAATATTCTATTTCTTAGAACAGTATAAGGAAAAGGATGCTTCACACAGGAAACAAGTAAAGGATTTATTTGGAGCCTAACATAAGTCAGCTGACCCTGCTAGGGAAGGTGGCAGACACCTACCCCCATTCCTTAGATGTCTGCAAAATAGACTGACAGCCACAGATGTTTATATTTTTCCTACCTCATTACATTACTTCCAACTATGCCATATTCATGCCTCCCATTTCCCCTCCAACTTTTGATGTTTATTAATGGAAAGCTAACATTTTCTTGTTGCAAACAGTTATGAGCTAACACGTTAAGAAAACTCAACCACCACAGACGTGCGATGGGCAACTTTAAAATAACATGAAATTTCTATACATTTGATATTCTTTATACAGAAGCATGTGCTGGAGGGCAAGTGACCCAAGAGTCAACATTTAAACAGGTAATCAAAAGACTGTGATTCTGCAAAATGCTGAAGTTTGATAAACAAAATAATATGATAACAGTGATCATTAAATGAGATGTTATGTGTTTGTGGACAGTACCCTCCACAAGTAAAAAAGAAATGGTTCTGATCCATGAAACAGTCCCAGGTAGTACGACTTCTAACATCATTAACACTTTACATTCCATGTTCCCTTTCACTTGACCACTAGAGACAAAACCTGGCAAAAAGAGATAGAACTTCCTGTTTTACTAAAGTATTGCCTAAAATTTTCAGGGACTGGAATCTACATAAGGTTGTTAACCAGCATGCATTTAAACCTTAAACAAACACATAGATTTGAACCAAGGTTTGCAGAGGCAGAAGCAAAGAAGAACAATAAGTAAGGTACACAGAGGAAGAGTACAACAAATGGCTTTAAACTGGAAGAGGGTAGATTTAGACTACATATTAGAAAGACATTCTTTACTGTGAAGGTGGTGAGACACTGAAACAGGCCCAGAGAAGTTGTGGATGCCCCCTCCCTGGAAGCATTCAGGCTGGATGTGGCTTTGAGCAACCTGGTCAAGTGGGAGGTGACCCTGCCTACAGCAGGGGGAGTGGAATGAGATCATCTTAAAGGTCCCTTCCAACACTTCCATTCTATGATTACTGTTGTAAAACAGCTTTAGGTTAATTCAGTTAAAATCCAATTTTAACAAACATTACATGCTTTGCTTCTTTTAAGACCTACTAAAATATAAAACAACAACACTACTACTGCACTTGACCTAAGCTGCTCCAAGGCAAAAATACAGAATTGTTTGTTCTTGGTTCCAGGGAATATTCTAGGTAGCCACAGCCATGATCTTTCAAAACTTGAAGAAATCAAATTTATCAAAAACTGAACAGTTCTGACATGTGAGATCAGCGTTAGTAACCTGCTAATTCCTAAACAAAACACCTAAGCTTGCATATCCTCAGCCTTAATATTTTCACAACACGCTATAGCAGTCTTTACCTCTCATCCTTGGCTTTCCACGGTTTACATTTTATCTACAGAATCACCTTTTTACAAATGTGGTTAATACCTGCTTTGTTACAAAATTCCTTAATCCATAGGTAATCCACCTTCAGACCTTGGTTCACCTCTACCCTCCCCTTGAACTTTGCAAGGCTGTCATTTCTGTGCGTGCATTTGAAGTAACCCATACTGCTGAACGTAAAACAAAGAGGGCTCAGTCAGTTCACACACAGTTAGCTACCACATCTTTGCTGATCCACTCATGTATTAGATGCAGTCTGCACGGAAAATGAAACTGTAACAATACAATTGCTCGTACCACATATCACTATCCCTGGTTAGAAATACAGAAGCCAGCTTCTCCTTTCTTAGTGCCAGCAAAGTAACTCCACAAGTTAAGGCTCTACTAGCTAAATAAACATGAAAATGTAGTACAATTTCACTTGAAATTTCCCGCATGTAGTTTTACACTCTAGCTGCTCAAAGCAATTACTTATTATCACAAAAGCCAGACAAAATTGCATATTGCTTAGAAATACATACATTTGATTCCATATATGGAAAAGTGAATAATGGAAGAATTGACTGATCTCAAAACTTAAAAGAATGCAGACTCAGAGTAAACAAACAAACCCTTAAAAACAAGTGCCTTATCATGAGTCCTCACATATCTTCTTCCATCCAATTTATCCTTTTATAAGCAACTGAAAATGTCTGGTATAATTATATACGTGACAGACAGAGATGAGGATAATCAGGGGAAAAAAAAAAAGAAAAGATGAGATTTAAAAAAGGAAAGTTCCATTAAGGGACTTAGCCATCTTCACAGAAAAAAAAAGAAAATCAGAAAAGCAAATTTTTGTGTGTTTACGTTGGTCACTACATACAGGCAGCACTCCAGCTTCCAAGAGGTCAAGATCTGTTCTTCCTCAAACCAGTGCCATTTTTGTTATGTACAGGTTAACAAGAGATGAGTCCAACTCAACGTACCCAACTTAGGTATGATCAGTTGGTAAAATTCAGTAAGTATACAAAAAAAAAACAACCAAAGCAACCCAAAAGCTTACCCAAGACTATCATTCTCATTCTAGTATTCATGTACACTTAAAATATTTGTAATATATCCAGAACGTGTCAGTTAAGAAGGGCTGTTCTTACTACAATATAACAAATATGGAGACAGAAGGGGAAAGAGGTCTCCTCACCTGGATGATTCAGAAGAGTGTCAAGTTCTTCTTTGGCCACAACCATTCTTAATTTGTCACTGCTATCAATGACAAAAATAATGGCTTGGCCTTCTCTGCATAACATAAAAAGAGCAAAGAGGCAAATTATAGGTTCTCTTAGACTGTGATTAAGGCTTCAGAAGAAACACCAGAAAAGGCAAACAAACCTGATTTTTTCCTCTCATTTTCTGTTGTTATTTACCATTAACATTTGAATCCAGCCCTATTTCTGAAATACAACCATTTGGTAACCTGCATAAATTCTTCTGAGTCATGAGACTGTTA
Organism: Alectoris magna; assembly: GCA_030625065.1. NCBI lineage: Eukaryota > Metazoa > Chordata > Aves > Galliformes > Phasianidae > Alectoris > Alectoris magna. The sequence goes on from CM060560.1 coordinate 105,288,821, forward strand.
GCTACGTGACTTGTGCAGGGTTCAGGCTACGGAACAGACCCTTTGGAAATCCTGATTTCATCACCACCAGGGTGAAAAATGAACTCCGAAAATGTAATCAAAACTGCTGCACCCAAGAAAGGTTTTTAGTAAAAATCATTTGTTTTCTACACTAAAAGAAGTCTATTTAAAGAATAAACGATTAAAAAAATTGAGCATTCTCCAAAGGTAAAACGCATGCCCACATGTTTAACAACTAGGCACATTCGGATTATTTAACTTTTACAACAGTCTGCATTAAGATCTTTTTTGCTTTTGAAAAAGAAGTGAACATTTTTAACTACTTCAAATCATTAAGACAACTCGCTGGCAATATGACTATAGACAAAACATACACACATGCTATTCAACTTTGTATTTCATTTATTGTGACTTACTCAAAAGCAAAAGAAAGTTTGAACAATTCAGTGAGTTGCTATAGGAGACCCACAAAAAATATCTGTAATTCCCATTTTAATGCAATACTTATTTCTCTTTTGTTTTACATTTTTCTGAGACCATTACAAGGTATTTCTTCACCCAGCCCCGTCTATCTTTGTTTTTCAATCAGAACACAATAAAAAAAACTCAGTCCTAGGCTTACTGCAAGAGAAATAACTTGTCTAAGACTGCACGAGAATGCTCCTTATTTTCTGAGATACAGAACTTCAACAATAAATAAAGCTTCTGAATATACTCTGAAAAGGCCTATGTATTTTTATGACCATATAACATTTGACTAGAACAATCAGACTCCAGCACATCTTTACTACAAAAATAATTTGAAAAGCAGCTGGCAGTGATAAGAACACAGGAGTTTTCAGATAATTAAGATGTGCCCGTTGAAGACATCCTGGAAAGTAGTTTCAAGCCAAATGCAGGAAAAGGGAAAGCCTTATGCATTTTAAGACAACTACTTAGACACAGGTACTTAATCAGAATTTACTGCTAAAATTGACTATTCTTGCCTAATTAAATCTAGCTTAACTTCATCAACTTAATTGTATATAATTATTTATATATACATATTTTAGCAGAAGTTGATCTTAAATATTTGACTCCCGCATTAGATCAAGAACAGAACTGGATACAAATGCACATTTCACTGTCAGCATTATCTAATTAACTCCCTTCACATTAACATTAAAAAAACAAAACACTTTATGCTTCACAAAGGGTACCTTACAGTATAAACATATCAGTGAGAAAAATGAGTTGCTTATAAAGCCCTCAACTGGCCTTTTAAGAGTATCACTGAAATCTAAAATTTCTGGGAAAAACAACTAATTCATGAACAACAATGAAAAATCTCTTGTCCATGCAAGTTTCTGAATTGCTAACACAGTTTTTTTGCACGAAAAGAAGACAAAGCATTAACCCTCAATTAAAAAATACCTTAAGTTCTACCAAATTAAACATTATAATCTCCACAACTGAAAATGCAACCAGTATGCATGATTTAATAATGTTCATCTCATATAAGTCAGCAGCAGATATCACAGAACAATGGAACAACAGAAATGAACCTTCAAATTTCATTAGAAAATAAAAACGAAAAAAGACAACGGTGTCTTTTACCGATAAGGCAATTCTCTGAGTTCTGCACCAAGCTCCCAAGCCCCTCATATGACACATGGACCTATAGACAAGATTTTGAGGGGAGGCCTTACAGTGGCCTGCCAATACCTAAAGGAAGCCTACAGGAAAGATGAGGAGAAAATCTTTTCGAGGGTACGCAGTGGTAGGATAATGGATGAGAGTTATAAACCAGAACACTAGTTAAACTAAGTTTAGATTAAATATTACAAAGATATTCTTCACTATGAGAGTGGTGAATCTCTGCAACAGGCTGTCCAGAGAAGTTGTGGATGCCCTATCCCTGGACATGCTCAAGGATGAGGCTTTCTTTGGGCAGCCTGAACTGGCAGTAGGTATTCCTGCCCATGGCATGAGGGTTGGAACAAAAAGATTAAGGTCTCTTCCAAACCAAGCCATTCCATGAATATCAGTCTGTGAGTAACATACTGTTACATAAAGTATGGCAAGTATCCTGCTTAATAAATAACATGTATTTTGGTGAAGTATGAAAGAATACTTAGTTATATGTACTACCTCATTCTCTGAGGCTCCTAAGATTAAAAAAAAAAACACACCACCACAATCACCACCACCAAAAACACCCTCAGCCATCAGCCGATGTTTTTTGAGTCTTAAAGTCTCTTACCTACAGAGGAACAGAAAAGCAAAAAACCTAATTTACCTTGGTGCTTTCTTACAGGACTGAAATTTTATAGAAGAGTGATCCCATCTATAGCATGATCTCCTAATCTCTGTGGTAACAGGATGTTCCCATGAGTGCACTAGTTAACAGTGTACAAAAGACCCATTTTTTTTTTTTTTTTTAGGATTTGCTTTTATCTACAACAACCTCCTGCCAAGCCCAAGGCATAAGTCTTCTCTGAATCATTTCTGAACACTAAATGTAATTAGACTTCTGTCTAAACAACGTACATGCCAGCTAATATGAACAGTAAGGTTTTAAAACAAATAATAGGCTTACTTGTAGTAATGTTCCCAGAGGTTTCTGTATCTGCCTTGGCCTGACATATCAAATACTGTGAAAGACAAACTGCAAAGGAAAGAAGAAAGTCAGACACAAAGAACAAAAATCAAACCATTTTCTTTGCTACTCTGACAAAAGAAAAAAAAAATCCCAACCATCTGCAAAAGATTCAAAACTGTACCTGTCTTCAACCTACCCTACATAGCTATGTGGTCTTACCATATTTCACAACAGAAAACATGTTTGTTCTCTGTTTAAAGAACTAAATCAATTATGAAAAGTTGCACTGAATATAAAAGAAGCTCCCATTCAGCCTTTCCTTTTACCACATTACTACTGACTATTGTTTATAACATTGAGTAAATAAAATTCATAGAATCTGTGAATCATTAAGGTTGTAAGAGACCATGAAGGTCATCGAGTCCAACCGTCAGCCCATCTCACTATGCCCACTAACCATGTCCCTGAGTGTCACATCTACATGGTTCTTCAACATACTCCACCACCTCCCTGGGCAGCCTGTTCCAACACCTCACCACTCTTTCTGAGACGAATTTTTTTCCAAATACCTATCCAACCTGGATCTTCCTCGGCACAGTATAAGGCCACTACCTCTCGTCCTATTGCTATTACCTGGGAGAAAAGGCGAACCCCCACCTTGCCACAACCTCCTTTCAGGCAGCTGTAGAGTGTCTACACTCTACTAAAGAGACTTTAGTGTCTACTAAAGTCTCCCCCGAGCCTCTTCTTCTCCAGACTGAACAACCCCAGCTTCCTCAACTGCTCCTCGTAAGACTCGTATTCCAGACCCCTCACCAGCTTTGTTGCCCTTCTCTGAACATGCTCCAGGGCCTCAATGTCTTTCTTGGAGTGAAGTGTCCAAAACTGAACACAGTACTTGAGGTTTAGCCTCACCAGAGCCAAGTACAGAGTGACAATTACTTCCCAAGTCCTGCTGGCTACACTATTTCTGTAGAAGCCAGGATGTCACTGGCCTACTTGGCTACACCAGTGGCTCATGTTCAGCTGGCTGTCGACTAACGGTCCCAGATCCTTTCCTGCCGTGCAGCTTTCCAGCCACTCTGCCCCAAGCCTACAGCCTTGCATGGGGTTGTTGTGGCCAAAGTGCAGCACCAGGCACTCGGTCTTGTAGAACCTCATACAATTGGTTTCAGTTAATTAATCCAGCTGATCCAGATCCCTTCCTCCCAACTTGGCTATGGAAGGAGATGAGGTTGGTCAGGCAGGATCTGCTGAATACATGCTGACCAGGGAGGATCCCCTGGTTGTCCCTACAATGCTGCATAATCACACTTAAGATGATCTGCTTCCTGACCTTCCCTGATATTAACATGAGGCTGACAGTAGTTCCCCAGATCCTCCTTCCAACACTTTTTGTAGATGGGCATCACATTTGCAAGTCTCCAGCCAATGGGATCTCTCCAGTTGACCAGGACTGCTCACAAATGATGGAACGTGGCTTGGTAAGCACTTCCATCAGTTCCCTTAGTACCCTTGGGTGGATCCTATCTGGGCCCATGGACTCATGACAATCTAGGTGGGGCAGCAGGTTGCCGAGTGTTTCCTCCTGAGTTACAGTAAGTTTATTCTGCTCCCCATCCCTGTCTTCCAGTTCAGGTGACTGAGTACCCTGAAGATAACTTTAATGACTGTTAAATACAGAAGCAAAAAAGACATTGAGTACCTCAGTCTTTTCCTCATCCTTGCTGGTAACGAAGGACAGAGATCCTCCTTGCCCTCCTTTTGTTATTAATGTATTTGTAAAAGCTTTGTTATCTTTTACAACGGTGGACAGATAAGTTCTAGTTGGGCTTTAGCTTTTCTGTTTTTTTTTCCCCTGCATATCCCTGCAAAATTCCTGTACTCATCTCCAGTTGCTTGCCCCTTCTTCCAAAGGTGGTAAGCTCTCTTTTTCTCCCTCCAGAAGTCTCAGCAAAGGCTCCCTTGATAGCCACAGCAGTCTTCTTCTCTGCCTGTTCATCTTATCACACACAGGAATGGCCAGCTCCTACAGCCTTAAGATTTGCCTCTTAGGGAATACCCGACCTCCTTAAAAGATCCTTTTGCCTTTCAGGATTGTCTCTCAAGGGACTCTCCTCAAACAATTCAGAAGAGTCGCAACCTAAATTCCAAAACCTATATTGAATTCTGTGACTACACAGGCACAAATAGCATCAAAAGGATTCCGTAGGCAAAAACAGCTTTATGAAATCAACAACAACAAAAACCCCAAACACTCCAACTTCAGAAAAACATCACATTTAGGTAATAATAGGTTACCGCAGGTGAGCAAGCTACAAAAGATAGGCTTTTGCAACTATAAAGTTCACCCAAACACTAAACCCAAAACCAATTTAACGCTACAAGTAAACTCTGATCCACTTCTGAAATGACTACAGAAGCAAGGCTGAAAGCAAAATTAGGTTTCCATGGTTTGGAAAGTCCCAGACAGTTCCCAGAGTGGTGACAATACCAAAACAAGGAGGTCCAGAAAAGGAAGATCTCAAAACATCCTTTCCAGTCTATATCTTGACGTGATCAAGTTCTAGACTAACTGCCTTAGTTCTCAGCAACTCCTAAAGTATGTTTTGATCATGACAGAAGATTCAAGAGCTTATCTTCTTTTTAGATCTACATTGTATAATTACAGATCATTTCTCCTATTACAGGACCAGACGAAAGGAAAGTAATACAGAGGTTAAGATTTAAACTCCCACACAGCCAAACCCAAAGCCTCCCTTATGTGCTTTACTGAGAAAGAACCCAGCTGTGAGCCTGTAGAAATAGGAAACCCATCAATCCCACATGTCAGGTCAAAGAAGAAATAATTTTCCTGTAGACTGACTGCACCCGCTAAAAAAACACTGTGAAGGTTACAGAATAATAAAACCATATCTAACGTCACCTCCTTGAAATATCTTTGTCTCACCACATCGCTTTCGTATATCCTAGCTTTCCTAATAGCTTGGCCTTCACTTAGTCAATAACGTCTTCCTTTCCTGACCTTTGATCCTGACATCTTTACATTGCTAAGGCTGTGACCACCATTTTTCATTTAATGAGATTAGTCCGCAAGCTCTTCAGAGCCTCTTCAGAGAGAACACTTAACGGAATACAAGTTACCATCTAAGCATCTGCCTCTCTTGAAGACTGTAACAGTGCTCCATTCTCAAACCCTTGAGAGAAATCAAATGCTCACATCTACTTCTTGTTTATAATCGCTATTTTTACAGCAGCAGAAAACATAGAATATATTCTACCACTGCCAGTGCTGAACTGTGATTATGACTTCTGGATACTACAACATTATAGCAAACTGCACAGCGTTTCATTAGACCACCACCAATTATAGTCAGTTACATCATATTGAAAAAGTGACGCACGTCCAACTACTGTGTATTAATTATTACAGTTAAAAGGGAGAAAATTAAAGGATCCGTTACCTGGATGTCTTGAATTTCTCTATACTGAATCCTATCGTTGGAACAATGTCCTGAGTTTGAGCCTTGAAAGGAAAGTATAGATTTTAAAATCAGGTTAAGAAACATGTAAATATTAAATTCTACTGGAAACATCAATACATCACACGTCTGTTTTTCCCAATACAAAATATACAATGCTAACCACAAGCTTTTTATCAATCTAGATACTGTATATTCAAAGCAGTGGATGCAACTGGACAAAGGCCTAGCAGATATAAGACATTTTTGCCTTAGAAGTGAAATCTCACTCTTTTACGTTCGGCTGTGTGTGTACGTGTGGACACTAACGTATCTCATCTTTATTTCTTTAATAAATGGAAGATAACAGTGTAAAGACTGCAACTGATGTCAAAATTCAAAATACCTGGTTAACACAACCAAGTCTGCACAATACCCCATGTCTCCTTGATAAATGAGGGTATTCTATCAAATACCAGATGAGCAGTACTCAATGTGTACCACTAGGCTGGAGGGGTCGGTTTGGCACTGATAAGAATACAGCAGGCATCACACTACTGACCAATCGTAGCTCTACTCAAACTACCAGATCACTGAAAGAAATCACCATTTGTCACAGAGGAATGGGGAAAATGTAAAGCATTATCAGTAAGTAGATCTGACTTGTAACCAGGTTCACTGCTGAGATACCAAAGTTAATTTATCAGCTGAGTTGGCACAACAGAACAGCTTCTTTAAGAAGCAGTAATATTGAGCAGGAAGACAGATCACATTTAGATCACAGAAAGATCCTTAAGTTATAGAGCTGAGAAAGCAATGCACAATCCTTTCACAAACTTCCTAGAGCCCCTTATTAAAAACTCTGTTAAAGCAGCTGACTCCTCACATACAAGGGAAACAGCTTAGTTTATTCATCTATCCACAGCTTTATTATGACAGCAGTATTTCACCATCATAAACAGATAAGTCGACAGTTCCTTTCAACAAGAGAAAAATCTGTTACGGAAATAACACCTCTACTATTTCAAACGCATTTATTGGGCTCATCAGAAACAACCGCAGACAGGCAGAGAAACACTTCTAATTGCCAGACAATAGAAAGACTGCTCCTACAGCAAGGTAGCAGCTGTTCCTAAGAACTGTGCCGATCCAGAGCTCAAAATCATCTGTCATCTGAATTTCCTAAAACCAATTTCATAAATTCTGATCCAATGATGTCTGTTGAGAATTTGCCCCATCTTGCAACGATGGGACTTCCACAAGTTGTATGCAAAGCCACCTCCCTAAAACATCTCATTAGATGAAAACATTCAGAAAAAAAAATTCCCATTGCAAGGTTTACAGTAAAGCAAAGAAGAAATAAGTTCTATTTACTTGAGTATTCCCTCAGAACCTTCTCTTATACTGACTGCTGTGATAAATCTTGAAGTCAGCCCTCAAGTCCGGTTAGGAAACCTTCAGTGCTTAATACATGACATAAAATCCTGCTAAAATGAAGGTCTCAAAAATGATATACAATTAGCCCCATACTAATTGTAGCAATTCCCTCAAACGATTGGCAACAGACAGTAAGCAGTTTCGTAGTCTGAAGAGTAGCAGACTCTTCATGAATTTACATATTTAAACAAGGCCCAGAGGTATTCTTCAAGAAAAGTTCCATGAAAGTTAAAAAACAAAAGGTGTGTCCTGATTTAAACAGCAAAACAATAATAATAAAAAAAGTTAAAAATAAAAAAAAGTCACAGCATTCCAAACTCCCATAACCAGGATACACAAACCTCTGCCTCCAAACATGCCCATCAATACCGATCTATTTCTCCACCATAAACATACCTGAAACCAAGGGACGCCTCCTTGAAATTTTGCCCAAGCATAAATATTATTTGTTTTGGAAGCTACTCTGCTTCAAACACGCTGAAGTCACCAGCTAGTGTTCATCTTCCCACTATTTATTATTCCATTATTTGTCATATATTTATTATTTTTCAGGAAGACATTAAATAAAGCATGATAAATGCGAGCAAATGCAAGTTGTTAAGCAACTGTTTTAATCCACAACATTTGGCACATCAACCCCAAGCGAAGTTCTCTAACGTTTAAGTGACTTAAGAAAGGTGTTCCAGATCCTCAGTAATCACAAACCCTTTCTTACTGAGGGGTTTTTGACCATTAACAATGTTGGTTTCTTGGTAAACATTTTCATTATATGCATGTGGTTGCTTACGCTTAGTTTTAGTTAGTTTGGAACTCTTAAGATATGTTTGTTCCACAGTATGAAATCAAACAACACTTTACACCTTTTTCACAATCACATTCAATATAACAGCTCGGAAAAAAAAAAAAGTTATATAGATATCAGCTCCTCAGTAAAACATTAACAGTAAGCAAAACAGGCTACTTACATTTGAAGGCTTAAGTTTATTGATGATCGTTGTTTTGCCGCTGTTGTCCAAACCAAGGCACAAAACATGAACCTCCTTTTTCTTCAGCCCAAGCCACCCTGCTAGCTTGTCAAACAGTCCCATAGTTCTGGGTCAAACAGAAACGGATCACCTGTTGTTCAGAAAATACGAGGAGGGAACAACTGTTGGAAAAGGGCAACGCAGACAGCAGCACTGGCACAAGTGGGCATGTGGGTAAGAAGCCCTTAAACTTTTCAAAGGACAGCAGGAATAAGACTCTGCACAAACAACCGTCGCAGCAGGTTCCCTCGCTATGCTAAGCGAATGGAGCATAAGCTGATTACAACCAAGAAGCCCTTGCACGAACGAGATCGGCTGCTTATAGCCCTGTCTATGTAAAGGCACCGTCCTCAATTCACTGGACAACAACTCTATGGTGGTTCCAAGCAGCCCCAGTAATGGCATCATGCCAACACCTCCTTACCTGCCACTCAACCCACAAAAAGGCAATAAAGCACATTTTACTTCAAAGTGCCCAGTCTCTCGGTCATCACAACTTACACAACAAAGCAAAACAATATTTACCTTCCTCAGCACCTGCTAATGCGCGTTGTTGAACCTGGAAGCAAATGGAGCACACTGTCAATTCAATTCAAACTCTAATTGTAATGGGCTTTGCCGACACGAGCATGTGTCAATTGAGATCCCGTGTACCACAAATAGAAACCCTGATTATACCAGGTTCAGCACACAGCAAGCCAGACAACGCAGCATTCACCTGCGTGTCACCTGGAAGCCAAAGCCCTGCTCCTGCCATGACACTGACCAAAGTCAGCAGGCAGCTGCACTCCCAGGAGCTTCCATCACGCCTCCCGTGGGGTGCCCGGCTGTGCACACTCCGCTAAGAGGATAAAGCCTTGTCTACCCCGAATCAAATCCTCTGAGAACAACTTCCCCTATGAGCTGAAATCAAACAACTGTGACACATTCAGTAACAAGGCATTTAATTAATACCAGAGGAAGCTGGTATGGCAGTAACCTAGAGCAGCTTTGTGAGCAACAGATTAAACAAGCCTGACATTACCGACAGCTATTCCCTCAAAGAAAAAAACTAATCATGAGTTTTCTTCTAAATCCATTTACCTTATGCCCAACTCTTTATTTCAATATACAAGCACTGGAAGCAGATTAAAGCTTACTGTTTATTATCAAGTAAACTTCACAAACCCCTGCTCGAGAACGCATTACTTTCTAATCCAACCAGGAGTCTCATCTGTAAACTCTAGAGGTGAGGTCTGCAGAATAAAATCACAAGGTTTCCAATAGGAAACATTCCCCAACAGTTTTACATTTTTGAGCTGACTTGCTACAGCCTGTAACGTGATCAGCCCAATGTTAATCACTGGGTAAAGCAGCAGCTCTCCAAAACACATAACCCCAAGTGCAGAAGCTCCAGTAAAGTATTTAAGTACCAACCTCTGCTAGCTAACCTGAAGACTGCAGAACAATGTGGAAGATGTGGAAGGAGGCCAAGAGGAATTACATTTATGTTTTCCATTGCTAAATACTTCAGTCTGTTCAAAACTTGCTGTCTGCCCCAGTGAGACAAACTAAGTCAGGGCAACCTCAAACATTCACTCTGAGGCCTGGGAGGTCAACAGACATCAGAGCTGGGAAGGAGAGAAGCTCACAGGCACTCTTGCAACAAAATAGGAGAAAATGGAAGAAATGAAAACACGCTTCCATGGCTTACAGCCTGCAAGGTTGCACACCCTAAAATTATTTAAGACAGCATGCAGCCCAGGAACTTATCAAACTCCAGTAACCTTCTCCACCTGAAAATCTAAGTCCGTCCGAGGCATCAGCGACGGGCACACGGCACTCAGAGCAGTAGCGAGCTGCTGTCAGCACAGCCGGGGCCGCACGGTTCTGGAGAGATACTGGGCTGTAGCCACCACCCCCCGCACACAGCACTTACACATCACGACCCACAGCTGCAAGCAGCAGCTGCGTGCTTCAGCGGCAAGGCACAGCCAGTGCTACGATCGTGAGCAGCGCTCTGGAGCTTCCTAGATGGAAAGCCCAGAGTGGCCCAGCACCCAGGGCCGGAGCTGGGAAGCCGCTGCCAGGCCCGCCCCTCAGCACAGCTCTTGGTCGGAGCCTCACCTAGCAACAGGCAGCGAGTGCGAGCCGCTGCGCCCCGAGGGCAGCCCTGAACCAGCAGAACCGAGCTCCCTGCTCGCGCTCCTTTGCAGAAAGCTAACCCATCCGACCCGACGGCACGCACAACCTCCAAACCCCCGTTCGCAACACACACCTCGGCCTACGAAATGTCGACCGAACCGAGCCCCGCCGCCGCCTGCGCCGTTGCCGTGGTAACCAACGCCGCTTCCGGGGAACTCCCGCTGTTGGCGCCGACTCAGCGCCACTCGGAGCCCCGCCCCGTGGGGGCGCTGCGGGGCCTCGCGCGTGTGGGCGGTGCCTTGGGTTGCCTTCGGTTTTGCGCGGCGGCGTAGCAGCGCGGCCGTGGGAAGGGGCTGTGTGTCCGGTGTGCAGGGTTAAGGTGGCTTAAAAAACGTGGTAGATTGAAACTGAAATGCAGTCTCTTCTCTGCCACGTACCTACGTTTAAATGCCGTAGCTGGCGGGGTGTCCACCACCTCTCTGGGCAGCCTGTACCAGTGCCTCACCACCCTTATTGCAAATACCTTTTCCTTTTTATCCTGTCTGAATCTTGCCTCTTAGTATGAAACCATTTCTCTTTGTCCTGCCGCCACAGATGCTGCTAAACAGTCTGTCCCCTTCCTTCTTACAGCCCCCCTTTAGACACTGAGAGGCCACCCTGGCTATCCTTAAAAAGTCTCACCAAGTTTTTAACTGGACCTCTAGCATGAGTTTCTCTCACTATCTCACTTCTATTCAAGGAATTGGTAGGACTTAAAGATTGCTCCTGTTCCCCCAGCATTCAGGTTGATACCCTCCACTGCAGGCCCTAATGAGACCCCTACAAGGTCGGGAAGAAATGGATGCTGGGAAGAGCTCAGCACTTGACCTCATCCTTTTTCGTAGGTGTGCAGTGCAAGCCAACACCTCAGACTCTTTCAATCCCCTTGTTACACTCTGTTATTTCCGTGCTGCCAGATCTAAAACATCTCTTTGTGTTTGTATTTTACTTTTAAACAGAAGCAATGAGCGAGGGTGGACAGCACCTGCTTCCCAAATTGTCTGTGCTGTTCCTTGGTTTGAAGAGGCATTTTTCCTTCAGAGCTCTATCCGTTGTTGCAATAAGTTGTAATGTTTATTGTATATATATATTTATATGCATATATATATATACCTGTGCGTTCAGACTACTGTGCTAACTGGTGCCTTGGGGAGAGGAGCGAGGCTAGTAGTAACAGCTGTTTGGTGGCAATGTGCACAGTCCTTAAAAATCAGCTGCTTAAAAATCTTTCTAGTCATAGCGTGCTTCACACTAAACTTGAAAGGCTAAAAATGCTGCCGACATGTTGTCTATTGTTTGGCTTTCTGATTCTCATTGTTGCTTTCATTATAATTAAAGGTCTGGGGTAAACGGCAATTGTGACCTGCCCAAGCTCAGAAAGGTTTTGATTGGAAAATGAGATCCCTAATAATGATGACATCATGATCTACTAAAGGAAAACCAAGAGGTCATAATGTCACAAAATGTCACAATAAATCTCTGAGTCCAAGCACTTTCCAAAGGCTAATCAGGTAGTGGGGGTGAGTGTGTCTTAGAAGGGGGTTTCATCTCCTCCTTGTATTATACCAAAATTTGTCTGCATATAAAACTAGTTCTAAATTCAACAGAGGTGAGAATAGCAAAGGCATTTCTGGAGCCAAATCTAAAATGAAATATTAATTCTTTGTTGCATCCCAAGTAAGAAAACTCTTCCCCTGTAAAATATGCAACATGTAATAGATACTGGACATATGGCATTCATTTTCTATTAATATGCATATAATTCTGTGGGTCTTGTATTGCACACATGTGATGTTGTGACATGAAGGGTTAATTGTCCTTCTAAGGCTATATTCTGATTATTTTAGATGGGGCTCTACTTCTCTGAGAATCCCTGTCTCTTACCTTAGTATTATTTACATAATACCACTGTAAAGGGAGTGAACAATAATGCAAAACCTTAATAGCAAATTAAAATCATTTAAAAATTCAGCTACATAGTGTTTCTTAAGCAGGGGAGAGTGCTGTTGTTTGGAGCTTTTAAGGTGTATAGTTTTCCCTAACATCATTAACTGTATATGCGTTTTGAAAAAGTGTACATGAGAGCATAAGTGCTCAGTGGTAAGCACAGGAGAGGCCACTATAATTAAGCATTCCTTTGCTGCAGGAAAAAAACACAACACCCTGAAGCATCTCAAGTGTTAGAACATATTGCTGGTCCATCTTTATTAGTACACCACCCTGTGTTAAGCAGCTGTTTTTTTTTTTCTCTTTTTTTTCTTTTGCATGATCATGTATGACAGGCTTCACTGTGTATCATTATATTAGTAACCTAAGGCAAAACAAACACCATTAACTCAAAAATAACCACCAGTACTGTAACTTTTATTTGCTAATAAATATCTTAATAAACAGGCTTACCCCATCTGTAAGACCTGATAATGCCTCTTAGGAAATCATAGAAAAATAAAATACAATAATAATCAGTAACTTGTACTTTGTACAAAAATCTTATTATGTTGCTCAGCAGGTAGCTTTGCCAAACCCCATATTCTTTCTGCAAAGAGATGGCATATGTAATGCAATTCACCTTAAAAACACTCTAATGTTGAGAGCTGAGCATTCTATAACACTATTAACTCGTAGGCATGCCAGCACATGAGAATTTACATGGAACATCGTATTATCATAGGAGTAGAATTAAAAAATGATAATGCCACTTTTCAGAAAATAACAACTTCACTTCTAATGTAAATTCCCCTCGGGTCTGCGAAATCAGTATCTTAAGGTTTTTATTTCATGGCTATTCCTGCAATATTGTTCTAAACCGGCTAAAAGACAGAAAGAAAAAATGTGCTCGGAGCATGTGTGGGAGATAAACTGCATGAAAAAAGGTTGTTCTGAACAGTGGGGCAGTCACAGTACCAGCTATGGAATGTTCAGTCTCTCAGAATTAGTAGACCTCGCCTGCTGTGTGCATTGCAACACAGGTTCAGACCGATGAAGATGCAACTCAGAGGCACAGTGCCAAGGTTGCTCTTCTGTGAGATGGATGGTGAAGATTCAGTTACAGGTAGTCATCATTATGCAAATATATCTCAGCGAGAAGAAAAAAAGCAGCTGAAAGACAGCTGTGATCTGGGGTCTTTAAAGAAAGGGTGGTTGCCAGAGTACTGATAAGAGATCTGGGCTGAGGCCATGGTTTGTCTGTAAAATGGGTTGCAAGTATGATTATACTGTTAGTTTTGAAGCTATCTACCTCTAAAGTTTTGACATGGCTGCTTAAATATACAATGTGTCTGTCATCAAATAGTTATTCATATATACAAATACATTGATACATTTTATGGCTATGCTAGAACAGCAGACTATGAAGAGCAGTCATATTCAATTGTGTACAATCTAATTTCACAGAAGAGATCAAAACTTCTTTAATTGATATACGTTTAAAACCAACACAGAGAAATAGAAGCTATCCTGAGGAAACGTACTGACCACACTGTGTCCCAAGAGAAAATGAAAGCTAATTTTTGGAAGATAAATAAATATTATTCTCATGATGAGAAAGTGAAAACAATTGACACCAACTTGATCAATGAAGTTTGATTTGCTAGAAAGTAAACAATTGCCTTTCAGTAAATGTGGTTTCATTTGATCTTTCTTAAGCCTTTTTTTTTTTTTTTTCCCTTGTTAAACTGCAGAAGCAATCCTGAGGAGTGCAGAGTACCTGCTGTTGTTACTGAAGTCTATAGAAGTTGTACTGCACCAAACAAGACCAAGCCTCTTTTGTTAGTCTTTGGGTCTTCAATCACAGCAGCACCATGTATAATGTAACTGATAACATAAGGGAATTCTGACATTGGAACCATGGCTCTAGGTAAGAATAACATATACTGGAATACTGACCGAGTCCAATTCCTTCACCAGTTAACCAAGAAACAACTTTTCCCACTCCTATCCAAAATAGCTTTTTTCCTCATGGAGAAAAGTCAGAAGAAATTGCTGCAGGAGACATGACATTAAAAATATATGTATGACCAATTCAAACCTAACTATTTCTTGGGAAGAGGCTGATACAGAATTATGGCCATAAGTTTTAAAATGTTTGTGTTTATGTGTTGGGTATTTTAGAGTAGCACGGTTTTCTTGAAATACGGAATTAATGAAAGAGTCCAGTACATAGTATGATGAGGGGGGTATTATTTATTTTATTTGCTGCTGTGCCATTAATTAACTGGCAAATCTCAGACCTTACACTGCATTGCATTAGAAGTGTGAAAGAGAGTTTGTTCAAAGTGGAAAATAGCGAGAACTGCTGTTATGAAGGGGAGATCGCTGTGTGTTAAAGAAGAAAAGAGAGAAAAATCCTACAGATAAAGGTTGTATTCTTTGTTGATGGGGAAGGTGGTTTTGTCCTGGATTTAAATCCAGGACTTTGGGAAAATATCTGTTACATACTGTAGAAATTCTGTTAGATTAGTAAGTTTGTTTTCTTTAGCCAAAACTCAGTGATGGTAACGCACTGCATATAAAACAACAGTGCAACAACTGTGTTTTGTACCTTACTTGTGCCACACTGAACGTAACCATAATCTTTTTTGACACATTCCTGAGGTAGCAGCAGCATTGTCTTTTGTGATCAGTGCACTCTCTTTTCCCTTATTAAAGCAGGACATCCATTCCATACAACTCTTTGGAAACCCTTCATCCCAAACCTTGTTTCAGTCCATTGATAGTTACTTATGGATTTAAGTGATTTCGGATCATGCCTCAAATGATCAAGCTAATCTCAGCCTGGAACCCTCAAGAAAGAAATGAAAACTCTCATAAAGTTTTAGTAGTACCTTTGAATGACAAGACAGCATGCATACTAATAAATGTTGGTTCTCCAACAGCAAATCAACTGTGACAGTAGTAAAATGCAGAAAGAGAGAATTTATTGGGAAAGCTGAATGCTACAACTGTCTCTATAAGATAGGGCTTCATCCTACCGACACTGAAATCAGTATCAAACTCTTAAGCCACAACAGAACAGTGCCTATTGACAACGAAACTAATTCCTCACACGATTACATAATTGTTGCTGGAATTAATTAAAAAGAATTATTAAAATCCTTCAATGGAATGTGAAATTAGGAGGTAATTTAGAGTAGAACCTTCCCGAGACAAAAATGTAATTGTGAAGTTGGCATTTAGTAACTAAAAGAATCTATAGATTATATGTTTAGAAAATAAAACTTTGTCTACTTATTTATTTATGACATCTGTACCTTTTTTCTTTCTCATAGGCTGGACCCTGGAAAACCAGCAAACAGATTTTCTTTTCTGTCATTGCTCTAGGAGACACTCAGAGCTTGACGCTGTGCTGATACTATGAAAATATTCCCCTCAATGATTCGGTGGGCAGTTTTTCGCAATCAGAAATAAATAACTGGATTCTAATGCAGATGTTCCCTGAATTTGGATCCTAGCGGTAAGGTTACTCTCCAAACAAGGCTCCAGCCATCACAAAGTTCACAATACAGACAGGTAGATTTCTTTGAGATTGAGTTATCATTCACAGGGTTTTACCTTATCTATGTGCTGCTTAGCAGTTCCTTTCCGAGTTGTCAATACTGAGAAGTATTAGTATTTATGAAGTTGTAATCATGTTGCATGTTGGAGGTGAATATTCCCCAAAACTTGTATGAAACAGGAGGTTTTCTCATACTAACAGTGAATACGGTGGACTCTCAAGGGAACCACATGTAGAACTGAATTTAAAAAGGACAAAATTATGTTATCTCATTCTGCCTTACAAACATACTATAAGGGCTTGGATTTGCAAGCATTTTGTGCCAACTCTACTCATGTAAATAGTTCAATTTCTAGTCAGCCTCTTCATCTAAATTAAGCCACACAAACAATGACCTGTTTGCATATTCAGGTGTTTCTGAATGTGGTACAGTACATACATTATTTCTGGGACACACATATAGTTACCAGCTAGTCAAGTACTCAGATATTTAGACAGAGTTGAAAATTTGGGACATGAACAAAGCAGAACAGGTGAATGCTTGAAATGCTTTTGAGATTGATCTTATTAATATACTTTTCTACATCTTCGGCTCCATGACTTAGCCTTATTAACTTCTGTTTAATTAGACATGTATGAAAAATTAGACGATATGTTAACCCTTTGTGGAAGAGAGATGTACTTGTGAAATCTCCTGTGTGAAAGTAAGAAATACTGATGTAGAATATTCAAAGAACCATGAACACAAACAGATTTCACTATGTGAACTGGTGTTATTTTACATTTAAATATGGAAATTTATTTTAACCTACTCATTACTTTAACCTACTCAGTCTTTTGTTCTTACATTCATCATTTTTTGTTTTTCCGTTCCAAAATTCAGTGTATCTTTTTATAGCATATACTGGCAAATCATTACTCACATTCCCTTGAATTTGTCCCCCATTTTAACGTCGAAAGAGTCTATAAATGACAATTTAAAAGAAAATCATTTATATACTGTTCATCTTTGGTGACTTCAGCAGAGGTACTCAAACTTTTTATAGCATGGACTACATTGAACTAAAAAAGCCTTTTTTTTTTTTCTTTTTTTTTCTTTTTTTTCTTTTTTTTTTTTTTTCTGCCTGCGAAGGGAGGAAGAGAGAGGCCGTCATCCATTTCCAGACAACAAGCCAAGGAGTTTTGGGAAGTTTAAAATTTTAAGTGCCAGTGGAGAAGATCACCCCTATTACTATTATTGAGAGCCAGGTAATTAATTTATGTGTGCTTGAAAAATCTCAGGCATTGCGATATACATTATATTTACAATTCTTTATATACACATATCCATTCTGTACTCGGTATCTCCTAGTCCATAATCTGAGGATCTATGTACAACCATTGCATTCACAGATGGGTAGTGCACAGTATATGATGGTAGAAGATCTTTGTGGACTCTGAATACATGGAACTGTTTTTGTGCCATTTCTTTTTGTTTTTGTTAGAACTCCTTGGTACAATATGGACAGTTTTCTTCTTTCACCTTATTCTAATCTTTTTAGATTTTTTTCCCCCTTTTCAGTTCGGATTCATTGGTTTCTCTGAGAGATTTCAAGGTCACTGTAGTACTTGGTGTTAGCCCAACCTAACAGATCTCTCTCTTACTCTTAAAAAAAAAATAGTACTGTTAATAAAGGAAAAAAATATTATCTTTGCAATTTACTCAGGAAAGATCAATTACAGTTAGGGAGCAGGGACATTCCTAAAGAAATCTGTTTAACAGAATACAGTACTCTTCAACCATGCACAAATGCCGTGATAAATGAAGTACCTCAATTTTTAATACTTTTCCTAGAAGATGCAATAGACCAAAGCCTTTTTATTTTATACCCTTTTGTTACTATAAAATATGTATTAGACTGGATTAGAAGTGAGCACTCCTTCCCAATCTGTGCAGTACATATACCAAGATAGACTGAGCCTGTGAAGGGGTAGTTACAGGTATTGTGTGTTCACAAGAGAAATTCTCACAGGCTAGGGTAAGTCTTGCAGAACCAATCAGCTGAGTTACAATAACTGAAAACATGCTTCAATTTGCAATGCTGCTACCTGAAGTGCAGTAACTGGCTTTCACTGCATATTAAACTACATTATATGCTGCCTTATTTTGGTGGCTGACATAGTTCCACAAGGTCATTCTAACATGGGAATTGCTGTGGTAAATACCCTCTTACTAGGTACCTCCACAGTCTCATCCGTTCCAC
Source organism: Alectoris magna (assembly GCA_030625065.1). Taxonomy (NCBI): domain Eukaryota; kingdom Metazoa; phylum Chordata; class Aves; order Galliformes; family Phasianidae; genus Alectoris; species Alectoris magna. The sequence goes on from CM060560.1 coordinate 105,307,225, forward strand.
ATAATCTCTACCACATCTGAATAAAGGGCATCTGCATGATACTTACGACCCATGTTTGGACCCTCTATGAATCTGCATTGAAGAAGCACTTCATGGAGCTCATGGTTAGGCTCAGTGTATCTATAAACATGGAAAATGGACAGCAAGTCTTAAATTACAAAAAATCAAAGTGGTATAATCTGAATCCTCTGTCAGAATAAACCATCTTCTGACACAGAATGCTTTGTCCAGAGCAATTAAGTTACTTGAATTACTTGCTGAGTGTACTGTTTGCAACTGTAGGATAGCCTGATGCTGACGTATTAAAGCATAGCACGCACCTAAGCTTTTACTGGACAGACATCATGCTGTTACTCATTTAATTTCAACACCGGCAATACACATGGGGTCCTCTCTTTTTCAGAGGTTCAGCACAATGACTAGATACAATCAGTGCACAAGATTAAGAACAGATACCTGGATCTTGTATTAGGTATGGAGGTTGGCGGCCCTGATCTCAAGGTCCCTTCCAACCCAAGCCATTCTATGCTTCTATGATTCTGTGCTTCTATGCTTCTATAATCTGAGTTAGTCATTTTGTCTCAAGTGCTGGTCTGGCACATTTCCTCTCACCCAAAAGTTAGTGATTACATCTGTCAGATGACATTTGTCAGTATGTGAATACTACAAGGGCCCTTTTCTCCTAAATTGATTAAAACGGAACCTCAGATGACTAGCTCAAGTGCACACCTCCAAAGTTAGGTGAGAAAAAATTCCCCCAAATAGGTCTCGGGATTCTGAGTTTCCATCAGGTGAGGATGGCTTAAGTTTCCATGTTAGATTGATGACTGCCCCACTTGGTTGCATGAATGTCTAAGCTGCTTGTCAGTCAACTTGGGAAACACTGTGGTTGGCACATGATGGACAACTATGTAGTACACTTTTTGACCAAGAGATGCTAACCCAGTTTTCTTGCCCAGCAGACAAAGGCCCTCACTAAAGCTATCTTCTGAAGACTTAACTTGTACACAGGTAGTGATAACAGTACAGATGGATTTGTTCTAGATGCATGACTACCGGGTTTGTTAGAAAAGCCCGCACATGGATATGACTTGTAAATAACAAGCTTGGAACTATTTCCCTATGTCCACATTTTAATCAATTTTTAGGGGGCTTGCATATCATGCAGTCTTTATTTCATGAACTTTTAGTGAGTACTTTTAGTCATGAAGCACTGTGCCAGATTTTCAAAAACAGCTTTCTGGATTCACTTGAGTTTGTTAAATTTAATCAGTAACTGCACACTATGATATGCAGGTTATCTAAATGAAGTAATTTTCACCTGAAGAAAGTATTCCCTGCAATAAAGAAAGTTAGTTGAATTTCACATTTATACTTGTGGCTTGCACAGAATTGAGCTCACACTTGAAAAACAACATGTTTGTTTGTTCTAGTTTTTAAATGAACAAAGAGATAAACAGCCTTAATAGTAGCACTTTCCTTTGTGCTGAATAAAATGGAAGAGTAGGGTTAGAAACATAACAAGAACAAATCAAATGTTTCCAAAACGGAGTTAAAGTAAATTTGATCAGAACAGCTATTATAAAAGTGTCATATTGCATCACCAAAACAAAAAACACAAACCATATAAACCCAAAAAACCCCTGGATTTACAATGTTTTTAATAAATATTCTCACTTAAATCCCTTCTTTTCTTTCTGGTTACCCAAATTCTTATTCATATAAAAAATAGATCTGATTCATACATGTTTTTATATTGTTATTATATATTATTTGAAAATATATTTTCAGTAGTGTGATAAATTTGGAAATTAATTTCCACGAAATACAGCCAGGTTGTGTGCATGTAACATACTGCTTTGTGTATACACTACCAAGAATGAATAAATGTCCATTAACAACTAAAACACTCGTATCTCCTCAGTAATAAATTTAAATGTGAGAGGCTCCTTTCATAGATGTCTCATTGATGGCCATAAAAGCAATGACTGGCATAATAGAAAATGAAATAATAAAGGAAAATCAAGTCTTGAATTACTCTGTGATGTTGTTTTTTTTTTTTTTTTAAAAAAAAAGGCTTAGGTAATTATCATTTTATTTCTCTAAGAAGGGAACACTTCCAAAAAACCCCCTCTAAAAACTCAGATTTAGAATTGGGGCAGAATTGATCAAAATGAGGTCAGTGGGACTACCCATGCTGATAAAATTATCTTTGTAGATAAAATAAGACTGGCACTGCCCTTCTTTAAACATGCTTATCAACTTCACATCATAGAACACTGGTGAGTCCTTATCTTCAGAAAACTCTTTCTTCAATTAAATCTGTTGTTTTGGTTTTTAACAGAAGAAAGAAAAAATTTTGCAGTTCACTACTGGTATCCCATTTAAACTAATGAAGTTATTACAATATAAGGTAACAACAGTGAATCAGGCCTAGCATGTCTTACTCTGTGAACCAGTTGGAAGCCTAATCTTTTCTGAGTTGCTTTCTGCTTTTCCTTCTTTGCCACCAGTATACAACGGTAGCCTTTTTGAGAGTCAGGAAATACAATTTGATTTACAAGCTGTAAATTAAGCACTAAATATCATTATGATTACATAACGTAGTTAATTCATTTTGATATACACATATATTATAGTAATTACCCAAACGCACGATTTAACCGAAGATTTGTAATGTTTAAGTATATCGAACTGCCGTGTAACTTAAGAATGTCCTCCAAACTATGCATAAATTAACAAAAGCATCTGCACCCAGTTTACATGTGACATGCATGTAGATCTGCGTGCAACTTCTCCAGCTCGCAGACACGCGCTCGTGTCCCAGTTCCTAGCAGCGCATATCTCGTGCAATAGTTTGGAAATGTAGCCCAGCACATCTGTGTAAGTTGTCTGAATAAAACATGAAAGCTGTAAATCTTACAGAGGTACAAATATTATGTTAGGCCTTTGCAGCCATTTTTCTTGCATGTAAATATGGCTATTGAAGAGTTCTAGAAGTAATTATCTTTGATGTTGTTTAGGAATTTGTACTAAATGAAGATCTGGCCCCCACAGAAACCAGAACTCCATTTCAGCAGAGTCTGCTTTTCACTTCTAAAAGCAGTTAGAAATAGACTCAAGGCAACATATTATTACACTGCTGTCCTATGTCTCCTTTTCTGCCTACGTATAATAAAACTGAACACCACAGAGTGTAACTTCCAGCATTAGTTTGTGGCTGTACCACTACCTTCAGTTGGATGATGCTACAGCCGATCTGCTCCAGCACCCCACTGATGGTTGGTCCTCTAAGTCTACTACCACTGGTGGAAATGACACTTAGTTCAAGTTGTGGAGGCCTACATTCTTGGAACAGAAAACTTTCTGAAGTCTATGTGACCACAGTGTAGCTGACAACCATGTTTTACATGTAGTTATGGAAACATTACAATCAGTTTTCTGGTGACAGTTTGCCACGGAGTAGAGGCAAATGCTGACTATTAAAAAGAAAAGAAAAGAAAAAAATATCGAGGGCTGAATAAATATTCTGACCTTCTCTAAAATTTAAAGCATAAAAAGTGTCGAGTGCTAAAGTAATTCAGAATCAAGGACCTGAAGATTTCAGCCAGATTTCTCTCACTATCCTCCCAATTCCAACACAATGAAAACTCACTACATAAAATTATCTGTCATTTTTGCAAACAATGCTCACATTTTGAGGCACCGGCTTACCAGCATTTAAGCTATTATAAAGTAATATAACCATAGGACCCATACATTTTGATTTAATTAGAAGATAAAATAAATATTTATGTGAAACTTTTTGATTGCACGTTTGGTATTGGAAGTTACATGGTCACAGAACATGAAAGAAGTCAAATACGTTTTGATCTACCAGCAAACTCTAAGTACATCGATAAAGAAGCCACACCAGGCCAAATGGAATACTACTTTCAAGTAAGTTTGTGAGTTTCCCAAATACTGTTATACAAAGTTACACATCCATGCTGAGTTGCTGAGTTATTATTCATCAATGTGTAGCAAGTCTTTAGTAGGTCAGGATTTTATTGGCAGATAACTGACGGAGGAACTATGCAGTGTGATTAAAAATTCCAGTTTGGAAGCATTAACATAGAAGTACTTTTGGAGTCTAACCAGGAGACTGCAGTTCTTGAAGTTGAGAAGAGCAGAAGGGAAGAATGAGAATATTTTCTGTTTTAGAAATGCTGAGGCACAAAACACAGTTGATTCTAGTACTTTCATACATGAAATCCTTTCTCCTGTATGTGCATCATGTGTAACCGCAAAGTCTGTAAACTGCTGACTATTCGTCTCTGGTGTCCAATGAGTACAACTCCAATTCTTCTAATGTCACTGCAAGATAAAAAGTTTTATCATGGATGCAAGTACAGTAAGAACTCTATCACACAAAAGCATATAAACATACGATGAATTGCTCTGCTTAAGGACAGTTTACTTTCACAAGTGGAACATATATGAACGCTGCAGACATTTGAGTTTTCTGCATCCGTCAATTCCAAATTTTAAAAAAGAAGTGCCATTTGAGGAAAGAATACCATGTAGTTAGAGCACTGCCTTTTGTTCTGAAAGTAACAATCTAAAGCAGTCTAATAATTTTTAGATTTTGAAGAAGCACCTTCAAAGTGTGTTCTAATAGCCATTTGTTAGTAATACATTAACAGCAAGTGTTTCCCACTCATACTTGCACAGGAGCAAGGCTGGTATACTCACTCTTATAGGCCTGAGGTTGAAGGAACTGAAGCTACGCTTCTGATGATCTGGGGAATGGTGGTGTTTGGCAGTTCTCTAAACATCACTAACTTCAACACACTGAGAAAGATAACAGAGGTGGCGAGGGCAGGAAGCTTTGGTATCATCCTGTCAATTGTACAGACCCCACAATGGGACATGGCATTGACATTGTATGTTTAGACAGCCTTAAAAATGGTTTTATGATATAGATGGTAAAGGAGCCTGTGGTTGGAGGCATGACCCTCCTGAGCTTCAAATTTGCAGGTTAAGATACCTCACTCCATATCCAGCAGATGAAGAGCCACTAGATAGCAGCAACTGCCATATACTTAGGCTCAACATTCTCACGGGGAATACACAACACTTAAGATCAGCAGGGACTATGCAAAAAATACTGAACATCTTAGAAACTAAAATGAAGCAGCTAGAAGAATAAACTTTTACAGGTGGGGTAGCGATAGAAATGCAGGAACAATGCACAGCACTTATCAAGTACAGGCTGATACAACTCAGAAAGAAGCCAAGAGCCCAAGAGTCAGAAAGGTTATGTGAAGAAAAAAGAATCTTTCAGAAAGCAGAAGTTATCTGAAAAGAAAAGAAAAGAAAAGAAAACAAAGTAGGAAGGATGATAACCTTAGGCAGATCGTCTGTAAGAATGCTGTAAGGCAGACAAAACCACTTGAGGAACAATCAGCCAAAGCCCCTTAATAATACAGCTTGTAATAACATCCCCCCCCCCCCTTTTTTTTTTTTTGTAAGCTCACAGGATACAAGAAGCCAGCCAGCGTGTCTGTAGAGTCTAATTTTGATTGGTGTATAAAAGAGCACCGAGAGACTGATTGCTGTAGGAATGCTAAACCAATTATTTGAGTTGGCATTCACTGCAGATGATACTGAGTGACTCACAGGCCAGAAATGTTATGGAGAATTGTCAGAGGAGCCATCTGAAGTTGAAGTGACTGCAGGAGAAGTTACAGGACAAACCGAAAAAAGCCAAGCAAGCAGCGATACATCTCCAGAACAAGAAAGTATTTAGTCAAGGGTTTTAAAAGAGATCAAGGATGAAACAGTGACAGCAGTGTGAGAAAGGGATATATCAGCTCTGTTGCACTTAAAATTTTCTTGGTGCCTGAGACATGGAGAGTGGTGTCAAAATTCTTTTGGAGACAAAATAAAGTTTCCAGGAGAGGTCTGGGAAATGCAGACCTGTGAGCCTAAAATCATTGCAAGGCACAGTAGAAAATACAATAAAGAATAAAATTATTGAATGCCTGGATAAATGATCTACTTCAGAAGCGGCACTATGGATTTTGCAGAGAAAAGTCTTGTTTTATAAAGTTGTTTCCTATGGAGGAATCACCATGCACATAGTGAAGTCACCATGCGCATGGATGAAGATGACCCATTTGATACACCCTACTTGGATTTCCAAAAGACTTTAGAGAAGGTTTCTCATCAAAGGTATATAAGGAAAATGAGCTGTGTCATAAGAAGCTCTTTCCATGAATAAATAACCAGGTAGAAGACAGGAGGCTAGGAGTAGGTTGTCAGATTTTACAATGGAGTCATCAATGGAAATCTGCAGGGACCAATGCTAGGATAATGATGAACATTACTGTTCAACAAGTCAGTAAATGGTCTGGAAAAACAGATGAGCAAAGAGGTGAAAGTGTCAGATAGTGAGGCTGAATTATTCAGTGTATCAAGGGAAAGGGCCAGCTGTAAAGAGCTTTATAGGAGGATCTTATAAGACTATGCCATAAAAAAGTAGGTGAAATTAAGTTAAGGTGAATGTAAAATGATACGTTTGGAAAAAAACAGTTCTAGCTTCATGTGTAAAATTCCTGAATATAAATTGACCATTACTACTAATAATACAGATAGCCTTAGCATCAGAAATCAGACTGAATTGACATCAGTAGAAGCCAGTATTTGCACATTCACCAGCATTCGGGCTAACATCCATGGGAGCGCCTTAGGAAATCTTAGTTCTTGTATGCAACTTCTGAATCTCATCGTAAGTATTTAGAAGTGTTTCAGTTTCTTCTCATTACTCAGAAACCTCAATATTCTTGTAAATGGCTGCAGTCATTGACATTTTTGCTTCCACGCTTTGATATTTACAGTTGATGCATACCAAAGAATCCCATGATCCAGTGCCAAGGGATATTCCCCTATTTAAGGTGGATAATGCCATACTAGATGGATTTCTTTTTTTCCCCCCTATTGGTGGTCAGGCTTCCCATGCCTGCCAGGACCCTGAACCTCTAGATGAGTGTGTGGGGAGCAGATTCCATCCCACTATAACAGTGGAACAAGTCCAAGACCTCCTCATAAAACTGAACGTATATAAGTCCATGGGGCTGGATGATATCCATCCTAGGGTTCTGAAAGTGATGGCTGATGTTGTTGCTGAGCTGCTCTCCACCATATTTGAAAAATCATGGCTGCCTGGTGAAGTCCCTGGTAACTGGCAAAAGGGAAACATTACTCCTATTTTTAAGAAAGGTAGAATGGAAGACCTGGGGAACTACAGGCTGGTGAGCCTCACCTCTGTGCGTGGGAAGATCGTGGAGCAGATCCTCTTAGAAACTATGTTAAGGCATGTATGAGACAAAGAGGTGATCCGAGACAGCCAGCATGGCTTCACCAAGGGCAGATCTTGCCTGACCAATCTTGTGGCCTTCTATGATGGAGTGACGGCTTTGGTGACGGCAGGGGTAGGGCAAAGCATGTCATCTACCTGGACTTCTGCAAAGCCTTTGACATGGTCCCTCACCACATTCTGCTCTCTAAAATGGAGAGGTATGGGTTTGAAGGATGGACTGTTTGGTGGACTAAGAAATGGTTAGCTGGTCACAGCCAAAGGGCTGTGATCAATGGTTCTGTGTCAGGGTGGAGGCCAATCACAAGTGGTGTCCCTCAGGGGTTGGTCTTGGGACTGCTGCTCTTCAACATCTTCATCAAGGACACAGATGATGGCATCGAGTGCACCCTCATCAAGTTTGCAGATGACACCAAGCTGAGCGGTGCAGTCAATACACTGGAGGGAAGGGAAGCCATCCAGAGGGACCTGGACAGGCTGGATAAGTGGGCCCACTTGAACTTAATGAGGTTCAACAAGGTCAAGTGCAGGGTGCTGCAGTTGGATTGGGGCAATCCCAGGTATTCATACAAACTGGGATAAGAACCCCTTGAGAGCAGCCCTGCAGAGAAGGACTTGGGGGTCCTGGTGGATGAGAAGCTGGACATGAGCCAGCAGTGTGCGCTTGCATCCTGGAAGTGAATCCTCTTGTGAGGCCCCACCTGGTACACTGCGTCCAGGCCTGGGGCCCCCAGCACAAGAAAGACAAGGAACACTTGAAGCAGGAGAACATGGGCATAGGGTGCTGAGCACAACACTGCTGCACAACTGCAGAGACAACGACAGATAGAGGTTGGAAGGAACCTCTGCAGGTCACCTGGTCCCAGAACAACAGCAGGGAGAACTCAACTCTTCTCAGCTCATGCTAATCTCAGTTTCACAGCACATAACAGTGCCAGGTGAAGTAAGGAATTCAATTAGTCACAGCCAACACAGGTGCCTGAGGGAAAAGTTCCGTTTAGCAAATTCAATTTCCTTTTACGACAAGGTTCCCCACCTAGATGGGGAACAAGGCAGTAGATGCAATCTTTTGTATTTCAGTAAACCTTTCAATGCTGTTTCTCAGGGTATCCTTCTGGACCAAGTGGGCAGCATACAGCTGAACAAAAGCATCCAGAGGAGGGCTACAAAGATGAGGCACGGTCTGGAGGGCAAGGTATATGAGGAGCAGCTGAAGTCCCTTGGCTGGTTCAGTGCAGAGAAGGCTGAGGGGAGGCCTCATGGTGGGCTGCAGCCCCCCATGAGGGGAGTGGAAGGGCAGCCCTGAACTTTGCTTTCTGTTGACAGTGTCCAATGGAATGGCACGGAGCTGCATCAGGAGGCTGTTGGGTGAGGATTAGGAAGAAGTTCTTCCCCAGAGAGTGGTTGGGCCCTGGAACAGACTGCCCACAGCAGTGGGAATGGCTCTGAACTGCTGGAGTTCAAGGAGCATTTGGATAACGCTTTCAGACATAGAGTTTGGATTTTGGGTGGTGCTGTGTGGGGCCAGGAATTGGACTCAGTGGTCCTTGGGGTCTTTTCCAACTCATGATATTCTGTGATTCTATGATTGAGTAGATGATTAGGAATGAATGGGAAGGGAATCAAGAGCAAAATAGGTAGTATTATTATGCTACCATACTAATCCATAGTTTCTCCAAACCTTTATGTTCTAAAGTGTTTTCACTGCAAAAATGGAGTGAAACTGAGGATGGCTGAAGAAAGGCAGCAAGGTATGGAACAACTTCCACGTGAAGAATCACTTGGACTTGATGATATTCATGACAAAATAAGATTCTACCGCTGATTTCAGTGGCCTAAGTAAAAACCGATTTCCCAGCATTTAAGGATGCTCACTACCTGAGCTTTACTAGCGTGTGGTATGGTTACAAACGAAACTATCACATCTAGGTTTCCTAATCGCTACTTTCTCCTGCGTTGTTTTGGTAAAAACTGTATTTATCTTCTATTGGCTTAGATAGGAAAAGAACACATCACAGTAAGTCACTGCAGTATGCAAACAAATTCAGATTAGTCACTACAGAAATAATAGATTGCATACTTACTCAATACTCATTCTTGAAACCATATCCAGAGTTGTGAAACCTGCTGCCATGAAGTTACTTTTATATTGACCCATTTTTATGGAGTCCAGCCAGTCACTAACTGAAACAAACAAAGGAAATTCTGGAACTTCACCAGGTGAATCTGGCATTCTGAAGAAATAAAAAGCAAAGGTCATCTGAGCAGTATAAAATGATGCTTGATTCATTCTTGGAGACATTTTTTTTTAATAAAAGGCAGAAGGAACGAATGGGTACCCTGAGATGTAAAGGTCAGGTCTTAACTGAGGTTCTCTTTAACCCATTGTCTAAAGCTTATAAAGGATACTAATCTACAAATTTGCACTTCTTAAACAATACACTTTTCAAAAGCACTGCAACTCAATAACAAACAGGAACAGACCACTACCAGTGTTCCTACTGTGACCGCACAGAGTTCATTTGAAGATCTTACAGGTTTCAGGGTGATAATTGTTTGTAAACACAGCAGTCAAATTAGAGAGCATACAAAATTTAACCTGAGATACCATTTAAAAGTAATAACACACTGCAAGATAATTTTTCTGAGTAATATCAATAGCTCCTTTTTTGCTATGCCATTATGCAATGGGAACACTGATTGCAGCAGCTAGAAATCTAAACCTACAAAAGCAAGAACATTTTGTATCTTTTCTTTTTACACAGAATTATATAGAATAGTAAATAAAGATGAAGGAACTAATTTAGTTTCATTTCTATTTCATTTCTTTTCCCTAATATTGTGCAACTGAAATGGAAATAAGGGAAAAAAATAAAACAATCAGGGGACATGTATTTCCAGTCTTCCATTGTCTACCATGCTGATGAGGTCTCACAGCTTGTACAGACATTTTGTGTAGAGAAACCGTAAGGAATAGAATGCAGAAACAACATACAGCTGCATATAAAAGCTTTATGACAGCCTTTAGAAAGAAGATAGATAGAAATTATTTTAAATAATTTCTTTTTCAACAAAAGCCAGCTAACGTTGTCAGATGGAACACAGCTTGCTTATAACACACCTTGGTACATTAATATGCTGAGTTTCAAGCATACATGTTTGAATACATTAAACACATGGATTTTCATTTATATAATCAGAATTATAGAGGGACAGGAGAACTCTGTTAGGTACAAAGCTAGTTCACACACTTACGGTGATTTCTTCCAATTTGAATTACTCTATTCCTATAGAATACCTACTGAACTCTTAAGTTAGCAGTTATGCAATTCAGATTAACTGCATCAAGCACTTCCAAATAAATGCAAAAATTTTCCCAAGGTGAAAGCTCTTCTTTCCCAAGAAGAGCTAAACTGCAAGAGAACGTGGATGAGTCTCTAAATCCTGGAATCTTAAATAATATTTTAAAATAAAAAATCAATGAAAAATGCATCATGCTGATACTAAATAAACCAGCCCAGGTACAAGTAATAAGCCATATGCATATACTTACACGCACGCAAATGAATACATAAAGCAAGAGGCTACTAAATCTAGCACATGGATGTTAAGCCCTACAAGGCATGGTAGTTTGTGGCAGATAAAACAGCTGTAGCCTACTTTAGGCTTTCCTCATAAACACACCCTTCAACCTTTCCCACAGCAAGATACCATCCTTAATCTTTTCCCTGTTGCTTATCCAAGCCATATCAAGAACTTTTTATCCTCTTGAGGTTCTTAGCAAGACCAGGCTGGGCAATGAGAGTCCATTACAAGCCAGGGGATCTCTAAGAAAGTGTCTTCATACTAAGGTGAATTTCAGCTAATGAAGACAGTGAGGACAGCTGTGACTTCACTGATTTCAGCTTAGACCACTCACCACATGGAAACTGACAGTGTGTTTGACTACAGCTTCATGTCTCTTGTGGCTGCGTATATTTCTGTAATATCATTAACTGATAAAACTTTGGACAATACTATCAAGAATTTGATAGTGCAATATGTTAGTTGGGCACCAGTGCCATTCTTCTGCAGATAATACAGATTTCAGCAAGCTACCACAGCTTTCTGCTGGAGTTTACTCCAAGGCAGTTGGGAAATTGATAGTGCACAGTCTGATGGACAGAAGGTGCTAAATGGAGAAAAAATTACAAAGAGAAAACAAACATCAGAGAAGCACCAAGAAGCTACATGAAGAGATTCTCAAAGATTAAAGATAGCCAGTGAACAAACAGAGCTCATGAAAACAAAAGAAAAAAAAAAGAAAAATGCCCAATAAAATCCATACAGCTTGAGAAAAAACAAACAAACCAAAAACCTTTTGCAACAGTGCATTACAAGCAAAACAAACCTCCAATGGAGGTCAAAAGTACCCCCATATCACTGTGTGTTTAGCACTTTGTCACTCTCCCTCACTCCTACCCAAAACCTCCTGATGACAGCCACTATAGCATATGCAAAAGAGGGTACTGAAAAGGATCTTACACAAGTACGTCCTCCACTAGGGTATGAAGGGTGCTTGGATTGCGGATCAGTTTGTCCAGGAAGCTGACAATATCACTAAATTTTGGACGGTGGTTCCTCTCTTTTTGCCAGCAGTGAAGCATTAGCTGGTGAAGAGAAGCTGGGCAACCCATGGGAGCTGGTAGCCTGTAGCCTTCTTCAATAGACAGTATAACCTAAAGCAATACAATACATACGATTACTGAGCATTAAATATTAAATATTAAAGGGACAGTGTAAAACTGAAAACTAGAAACCAGTAATAACGATACAGAAACCCTCACCCCATGCTCTGCTGGAACTTCACTCAGAAAAACAGGATGCTCAGTGAGACTGATGTTCTCCAAAGGTGGACTCAAGAGGAGTATCAACCACAAAAGTGTACCCCATGATGTGTGGTGTATGTGAAGCATTTTGTTGGCATATGAAACAGTGGGCTCTTCTTTAGGCTCTCTGAGCATCCAAGAAAGGAGGAGGAAAGATTAAGTGCCACTGTCTTCTTCCATCTGCAGGTTGATGTTACAGAGAATGCATTCATAGAGCCACAAACTAACTCTGCATCTCCACTCCATAGTGGGGCACTCTACTGTTTGTATCCTGACAACATGTTAATTTGTGGCAGTGTCACAATACAACGAGGCACTACAAATGTACGCTGGAACATCTGGCTAAGCTACTTGCTTATCATAAGATTCTGCTCATCTTCAGAGTATAACTAATTCAGTCAATGTCTCACACAGAATTACAGCAAAGCATGCTATTATTTTGTGCAACCTTTCTCAAAACAAAATAACAAATAATAAAACAACCAAAACAGCAACCAAAAAACTAAATAAAACCCCAAACCAAATCAAACCCTGAATATTCAAGTTGCCAGTGAAAAAATATATGTATATATATTTTGTTACCATATAAACCCCAAAGTGAATAAAACTCTCAGATACAGCAGATATGAAAGGACATGTCTTTGCTTGGGATTAGGAAAGAAACAGATTTATGTCATAAATAAAGCACATGCATGAAAGATTACATTTGATCAGAGGCTTGTTTTTAGTAATGTTGGTAATAAATAACGTTGTCTGACAGGACAGTAGCAGTACGATAGCAAGCAGCAAAACAAAGTAAGGCCCATGAAAACCTAGCAGGATTAATTCTATGTATGTTTTAAAAAGCAAGAGGAAACATTATTAGGTTCTGAAATGAATGATGGCAGCAGTGAGGATGTTGACAGAAATGACAGTCTTGCCTTCCTGTATGTAAAAGAATGGAAAAATTATATGCATTTGATCAAAAAAATTATATGCATTTGATCAAAAACAAAGTGAAGAAAAAAGCAACCCTACCCCACACACGTTACCCTTCCATATAGAAATCCAACTAATGCTAAACATTCTCTAAAATACAAATGCTTCAACACAATATTTATAAAAATACAGTGCACTTATGAGAAACATACGTACTGCATTTATACCTTCTCCGCTTTAAGGAGACATTTATCACTTTCATACAGATGTATGTACGTGCTGCAGGCATATTAATGCAGCTGGAAGGGGGCACATTAAGCTATTTACAGCAAATCAATGTTTTATAGCACTAGCTGTAGCTTCAATATATTCAGTCTCATTATCCCAGAATATATCCTTGTTCTTTTTGAATTCTGAATTAATGTTCTTGGCTCTGTTTAGCAACGCCTAGTGCTTATGCTGAAAACATTATGCAAATAAATAACGGTAATGAAGCCACATTAGGACCTCAGCTCCCCTTTACGGTACGGCAGAGAAAGGTACACGAATTCTGTAACTGTACACAGCGGGGTGCTCGTATTTTGCAAAATGAGGTGACTTGATCCTACAGTATACAGCCCTGTGTTCATGGGCAGAAACTTGTATGCACGATAAATGTGTTTCAACACCACAGGAAATTGGGTTTCTACGGGGTAAGCTTCAAAGCCGTCAGTGGCAGCACTAGGAATGGAATTTGCCCCAGAGATCTCTGCATTCTGTGCACCTGTGAGTGCTGACAGATTGCGTGCACACAGATGGGACTTGCCATGCACATACAGAGGTGATATCTAGCAGTAAATTATAGGGCTATATGGTGATGCTTCCACCTGCCTTCCTAGCTACTTCTTTATTTCCCCAGGATTTGCTCCAACACTCCAAAATTTGGGTTCCCAAAATGGTTGCTCTTGGAAAAATCCCACCAGGTTGCTGGAGAAATGTTTCCTCAAAGCCCTCCTACCACTGAATGTGCTGCCAGATCGCTCCTGTTACAGACTCAGGATGGGTGAAATTCAGTCCCACATCCACGAAATGCTGTTCACAAAACTGTCAAAAATGCAGTATCTCAGGCAGACTGCCAGAAGTGGCTTCATAAAACCCAGGTGCTTATTACACTATGGGCTATACAGCTTAGGTGATACTTGTCATTGCTGCTGCAGGAAATGCAGATTTCATAGTCCTTACTTTTAACTCTACTCGTTGCAATTGATGCATTTCTGAAATGTCTTCTGTTTTTAAGGCAGAAGAATAGCTTCTCTGCTTCTACTGGACATACGGCATTTGCTTGACACAACCATGGAGAGTGGCAGAGGAATTTTTTTCTGAAATAAATTATTCATGAGGAAAGCAAGTGCAACCACGGTTTTGCAGATGTTATATTTTCTCTGACACACTCTATTTCATGGTATCTTTGAAAAAAACAGTTACAGCCCATTTTGTTTCCTCTCCTGTTCAAAAGGAACATTTCAGTATAAAGGGAAATGCCAGCTGTTACTGGAATAATTATAATTTCTCATTAATACAAGCATATTTTAAAAATAATCTGCGAATATTGCCTCATTAGTATCTCTGTGAGGCAAGCAGTATTTTTAGAGCCAAGGAAGTAGAGTGGATGTGACAAGAGGTGTTGAACACTGCAGTGGGAGTCAGGTGTCAGAGGAAGAACTGGAGCTGTTTAACTCAGTATTCTCTACTCTGCTACTTCCACAGCTCCTATTTCTGAACAGAGGAATTAGATACCCAAACACATGAGAGGAGAAGTATGACATTTTTCTGCATAACATATAATTATCAAGATTATATATTTTAAAGGTATTTTTCCTTGCCAGCTTGAAGGTTGAAGAAGCCCCACATGAAAGGGGCTCGACGTCTCTACCTACAAGAAGGATACAGCAAAAGCTCTAGTAATCAATGCTAAGCCTCTCCATGTTGGCAAACCAATGTCCCATCAATTTCAGCCTGAAAGTAGAAGAACATGAGCTTTGTTTTTCTATGTACCAAGCCCTGAGACTGCTAACAGAAAGGCCTTTGATTAATGTGTGATGGGCATGAAAAGAAGTAAAAGATTCCAATATTCCATACTGCAATTGGTTTCTTTTCAACAATGAGGATGCTTAAAACTCATGAGAACATCTTGTGGGTCAGCACTGAGGTGAGAAAAACAAGCAGGGTGTGTTTATACATGTAAATCTTTTTGTCAGGCGAGAATATAAACTCTAAGGGAAAGGGGGCATTTTAAAAGTTAACATGACTTATTATTTATATGCTCTTTAATGCTTAGGCTTTTAGGTTTATAAAGGGGAACAGTCTTTTTATATACACAATGACATTAACCATCAGAGTTTGTTAAACATGTTTTATCATTTTTTGTTTGATGCTGGAATCAGCTGTGAAGGTCGAACTCAATTATAATACAAAAGTGGTCTGAAAAATGTTTATGGGCTTCTACGCAAAATTGCTTTCTTTAGTTTCAAATTAATTTCCAATTGGAAAAAGAATGGCATGTGAAAATAAAGCTAATAAAGCCATAATCGTTCCGATAGTTTCATTATTATCAATAATAAAGTCTTTGCTTTTGAAAGTTAACTGGCAGGTTTTCTAATGGCACAGACGCAGAAGGCAGCCCCAGGGGACACTGTCCCTCTGTCCTGCTGACATCTGAAAAATCTGCCAGGAGAGAGAGGCAGCTGCTTGTGCCTCATGGTACTGAGCCAATCCCAGGTGCTGCCAAGTGTTTTGAAATCTGTGGATTCAGGGAAATATTTGAAGGTAAGTTGTTATTACTATTGCAAGAAACTACCATAATTGTAAGGACTTTTATTCTGTTTGCTACGGTAGTTTTCTTGACTACTGATTGCAATCCATTAAATATTCTTATTTTTGTATTTATTTTTTCTTCTTTTGAATGCCACAGTTCTGCAACATGCAATAATTTATACAGTGGCCTCTAACAGGTGTCCCAGTAGACTTTACTCACAGCTGTTCTACAAACCAAGTGCATGGAATATAAATCTTCCATTCCTCACACAAGCATTAGCAAGGCAGGCTCTCAGCACAATCTGTTCATCAGTACACTAGTTTCCTTGGAAAGTTCAATATCTTAGCTAATGTTTATTAATTAAGCAATAAGACATGACAGACTGTGCAGCAGCCCTAATTAATGGACATCTCTGGTGCCTGCCACCTATCTAAGAAGTGCATTAATCAGTACCAACACAGGTCTGAAGTGACTTACCACAATAATAAAATGGTTATTTACTTAAACAAGAACATTTCTCAAAGTTAATAACATTTCAAGCCTCTACATTATACTGTGTACAGTATTAAAAAATGTATGAGAGACATTTTCAAACTCCGTTGCCTAAAGTTCAGCTTCCAAATCCCTGCTTAGGAATATAAATAGAGGATGCCAGATCTGCAAAGGTGTTGAGCCTCTCTGGCTTGCAGTAACCTGATGGGTACTTGTGAACTGCAGCAGTCTCTGAAAATCAGTTTGGGCTTGTTTAGGTGACAGGTATCAGCTTTACACTTCTCTTTGCTGGCTGACTCTGCTACCTGCGCTGGCTCCTGGTGCTTTCACTTCTGTGACGGAGGGGCTACACAAGAGTCCCTTGGCGGAAGCAGTTTGGCCCCTCTCTACTCATCTGCTCATTTCCCCCCTAAAAGGTGAAATTTAGGTCAGATGTTAGGAAGTCCTTTACTCAGAGTGCAGTGCAGCAATGGCACAGGCTGCCAAGAGAAGCTGCGGATGGCAGGATCCCAGGCTTCTGGATCCCAGGAGGCACTCAAAGCCGGGTTGGATGGGCTGTGGGCAGCCTGAGCTAGATGGGGTGCTGGGTGAACTTTAAGGTCTCTTGCAACCCAAGCCATTCTATGATTCTATGATTCTATGATCTGATGGAAGGTGGAGGTGCAGCATCAGACAACACTGAGAGATCTGCTGCTGCAGTTTCTCCCTTTGGGTAGGGATGGGCATATAATTTGCTGCCATGTTATGCATGTGAGAAACGTGCATTTAACTAGCAGCTGCTGCCACTCAAAACACAACTTAGCTGTAGTCCAAAAAGTGAACTAATTTCCCAAAGTTGTTTGGTGAGAAAAGCAATTTACAAGACAGCACGAGAAAAAATACCTGAGACCTGAGGATTTTGTAGAGTAAAAACTTCTGGTGCTCTACAAAACCCTGCCCGATTCAATAAAGATTTTTATCAAAACACAATTCCCAGAAAATATAGTCTTGTATTGTTAGTGTTGCCAGGTATTTTGCAGCACGTTGACTATATGTATGCAAGCCCTTACCAACAATTGTTTGTATAATAAATCTTACATGAATCTATTTATTGCATGCCCCTTCCTGTTACTTTCCCTGCCATCTATACAGTATCAGTAACCTTTGGGAAAGTCCTATTATTTCTGCAAAATAAGCTCATGTGGATTCAGGATAACTTACTGTACTGAAGCATATGCCCCCAAATCTAGCAAAATAAGCTTTACAATATATCTAATAACTTGAAATTTCCCAACGGCACTTAGAGTCACTAAACGTATTTAGTAAGTCACAGGTACTTGCTGTTAACATTTCAGCATTGAAAGCCTGTGGGCAGGGCTCCAGAGTAAAGGAGCCCTTTTCACTGTGCATTGGTGAACAGCAGGGAGAGCTCTCAGGAGTCTGCATCATTAGCGTAAGCAGCATCCATAGGGTCCACATCATTATTCTGTGCTAACAGATACTTATATTTTGGATGTACGAGTGATTAAATGTTGTTATCCTCCTTCTGTAGCAGAATATTTAATATGCCCTAAATAGAGGGGTCGCTAATGAATTGTCATGGTTGGCACAGTCTTGAATAAATTGTAGGTTCTGACAGAAGGAAGAGAACAGGCCTGAGGCCTGATTTAAAGATAGGGAAAGATGGGTAAAATGAATTTCTGTGTTGTGTATGACTCTAACCTGGCCACTTGAGTTCTTTGTAAGGGTCCTACGAATCATTTTAAACCTTGTCCAAGGAAGTGAATAGCAGGGCCATACAGACTTGGGAAACTTTCCCTCTCCCACTCCCTCGATATTCAGTTGGGAAGAACAGAAGAGAAAGAGACAAAGGCTGGTAACAGAGCCTGTGTGAAGGGATGTATTAAGATTACAGAGGTAAAAGAGGAGAAGGCAGCTGAGTTTCTCATAGAAGGTTAACCCAACACCAGATGAAATGACTGTCATGGTTTTATGGTCATCGATATTCCACATCATAACATCATGTAGTGCACTGGGAATTAAAGTGTTAATGTCCCAGTTCAACATGCTAAAGAGAAGAAACTACGTTCCCCAGAAGACTGTTTGCTGTGCTGATATCATTCTTGCACAGGGGGGAACGCATATAAGGCATTGTTGGGTCATCTGACCTCCCTTTTCGCTTTCCTTCATCGCTCTTCTCCTTCATCTCTCGCTGCTGTCCGTCCCGACTGCGTGTGCTGCTTCAGCATTACTGTAAGGCCTACAGCTTTTTTTTTTTTTCAGATACTCTCTCATTATATTTAGTAAATTAGTTTGTTCCTCTTCAGATCATTGCCACTGTTCTTTTCTTTAATTATTTTGGGGTCCCCTGTTTCCCTTTTCCAGAGGCATGGACTCTGAGAAGTTCCTCTGCCCCACTAGTCATTGAACTGGGCTGAACCAGCCTGTAAACCATTCACAATGACTCAGAACAAGAATAGAGTCTGAGATTTGCCATGTGGCAGCACAAGATTGCATGACGGTGAGGCACAAAGATGCAGCAGAGAAGTGTTCTCTTCCTCACACCTGCCTGAGTTGCAGTTACTCACAGCTGCTCATCACCTGGAGCTAGATAAGTGGAGTAAGAAGATTAAAGGCAGAGACAGAGTTACAATGAGGTGACACTACAGCTAACAGCAAGACACTGCATGGAAGCCAGGAACCATGATAGGATTGGCTCTTTTCTGGCTACATGGGCTTTGCTAATCTCTAAAAAAACATGAACAGTGTGCTGCAGATGGAAGTGAGAGGTAAAATACCAATTACATGGTGAAGAAATCTAGGTGAATGACTACTGACCATGATATGCTCAGAGTGGCATGACAGTGGCAACTGATAGGGGCAAGAGCAAAAAGAACTGCGAACCATAGCTACATTTATGGGTAGCATAGGCCCTCAACTAGGAAAGGCTTATTGGGGTGGAAGAGTAAGCCCTCCTCACCTGTGTACATTTAAAATTCTTACTGCTCAGAGATTGCTGAGCGGAAAAGAGGCAGTGGGCAAAAACTGAAAAATGTTAAATTCCATATAAATATGAGAATATACTTTTCTATTGCAAGGGTAACTAAGAACCTTCACAGGTTGCCTTGAGAGGCTGTGGAGTTCTCTTCCTTGGAGGTGTTCAAAATCCAGCAGAGAGATGGCCTTAAGCAAACTGCTTCAGCTGACCTTGCATGAGCAGGGAGTTGGATGAGACAATCTAAAAAGGTCCCTCAGCCTTTGCTGTTCTGTGATATGCTAATACCATTTTCTCAGTTGCATGTTCTGTTCCATCTCACCTTAATGGAACACTCACAATGAAACTAACCATTGCTTCTGTTAGATTGGAAAGATAGAAAGTGTGAGGGTATATGTGCTTTTGGATACAAAGTGCCTTCCATGCAATGCAGAGTAATCAGGTTTTGCAACAGAAAATGTATAATGGACAGGCTGATACTGCCTTGACTTCATTCAGCTTTGCTTCTGAATGGAAGATTAGCTTAAGAATGGCACCCTCTGCTATTACAAGGCTGCAAGAGATGTCTTAAATCCTTAGCTCCTAAACCACCACATCTCACAGTGAGGCATTTTAAAGAAAACAACGACTGTGTGCCATGAATCAGTGCTTGTATGCTGTGGCAGTTCAGGTGCTGATGAGTGTTTCTCTGTTCAGGCAAGGAAACAGCTGGGGTAGGTACTCATACTGTTAGCCTGCCTGCCTGTTCCCACATCTATCAACTGGTTGATCAACAGGAGGGCAGCTCAAAACCAGGCACAGCACGTATTGTCCCATACCTGGTGTTAGTTGAGGAGCAGAGCAGGGAGCTGGGCTGCTGTCTGGTGGATGTGTAAAGATGGGTAGAAGCTGTAGGTATTGTTAAGGGGGAGTGATCTACAGGAGACGTGATCTTATTCCAAAGGGTGAACTCACAAGTAAAATGCTGGAGAAAAGTAGGATATGTACTACTGAGTACAAATCCAAAGGAAATATGGCTTTATTAGTTTTTTAAGTTCTACTTGTCTGTTTTTTTTTTTTTTTTAAATCACTCTGAAATGATGCTTTTTAAATGAAAACCTCTCTCAGATCCTTATCCTCAAATGACTGATCAGCCTTAACAAGCAACCAGACTTGAACAGCTGAATAACTTAGCAACAATATGAAAACAGCCGTCTGGGAATAATCTTGTCAGCTCTTGAGAGCCCATGCAGAGGCATTCTATGCACACAGAGAGGTTAAGATGGGTTGGCTGATATTTCGCATTTTGACATAAAGGTTGATGGCTGGTGGGAAGAATGACTATGCCAGTTTGAGCAGTGGTATGTATGCATCAGATAACAAAATAAATAATAATTTAAACTGTGGTGGATAAAAAGGCATTCTCTCTTGTTGACATTTGCTAGGACAAGCCTTCGGTGTTACTATAAATAAATGTGTTTTAATTGGGAAAGCTTATTTGGCTGCGAGTTTTGCAAACATGTCAGAGGAAAGTATTACTTTGTTAAGAGAGAGGACTATTGTCCTGCGCCGTGGTTAAGCCTTTGAATAGTCTTTAAGGACTTATAATACATTAAATTCTTTAAATTCTTAAAACTTTATAATGCATTTAATTTGTAAAAAGGAGAATTTGCAAATACATTTTTCATGGCAGCTTAACCTTTACTCCTTTAGCATTTATGCATGAGTGCCTACTGAAGGGTACCATCAGAGTGTAATGGAGATAATGGGCCAAATTTATCATCAGAATAGTTCCGGTATTCCCTCAAATTTTGATTTATAGCTTAGCTGAGAACTGCATCAAATTGCATATCCGATGCAGATTCCCAGGGATTTGGATTAAAGCCATATGTATCTAGCATTGGAGCCTGGCAAGCTGCCTATGACTCTGTAATATGTCTTTAAGCCTTTGGATGAAACTCATCAAGGTATTAGTAATAGTGGGTCAAGTCTTCAGGTTTTATAAATTAACTACTCCATTGATGCAATTATACTGATTTAAATAAGTTCAGGTTTCAGCCTAGAAAGTGAATGAGAAAGCAAAGGAAGGCAGAGAGAGACAATTTTCAAGGAGCATTTCAGCAACATTCAGATCAGTCCTATACAGTACTCACATCCTGGTTGGACATCTCCCAGTATGGTCTCTCACCATAGGACATCACTTCCCACATTACAATCCCATAGCTCCACGCATCGCTTGCTGAAGAGAACTTGCGGTAAGCTATAGCTTCAGGAGCAGTCCACCGGATGGGAATTTTTCCACCCTGGAAAATATGATGAAAATGTATGAATAAGACTAGAATACTGAATAGCACAAATTTTTAAGGAAAAAAGAAAAAAAGAAGTATCCTGGATGCAGAGTTCCTACGTTCTGGCTTCTGTCATTTTGCCTTGTTAATTTGCTGCAGGGGGAAAGAAAGAAATAGGTCTTTTTCAGAATTTGATAGAAATTTAGTTTCCTCTATAGTCTAATTCACCAAAACCAGCGCTTCTTGAAGAAAAAGTCTCTGTTCAGAGAATAGCAAGCATTTTAGATGATTCATGTTTGTTCAGAGCCATATAATTAGTCAGAACCCGCCTTTTGATTGAACCCCCCCCCCCAAACTGAGATTTCTAGTACATTGACATTTAATCTCTTTTCTCAAATGAACTAGAAACATTTGTTACAAAATGGAACACCCAAAGCACTTAATAAAATTGTAAAAGCAAAAAGGAAACTATAATCTTTATTTTTTATAAAATCTTTTAATTTTCGTTGGGGCTGTTTAAATGTCTACTTAGGCAGCAAACCAAGTGTGTTTCTAATAGGCATTTCTTTAGATTAAATAGTCTTGTTCTGCAGTTTTCAACATAAAATTCAAGTGCCACCACAAAAATAGGAGTAAGAACTCAATCAACAAACCTGACTCACTCTTTCGGGAACCACTGTATGCAGAGTTTTTCTCTGATGTTACTAATTTAGACCCCTGAATCTGTTCTAGGCTCCCAAAACTTGTTTATATATGAATACTATTTTTCATTTTCACAACAGTGTTTCTTCTCCACTCAAAAGTATGTATTTATTATCATTCTCTGCATAACTCTTCTAATCAGTTGTTCCAATTGAGTGAGCAGTGTGCGGAAGGTGCCACTAGATGGTAGGAGGCAGCCAGTGGAGCAGAGTTGCTTTCAACCAGCAGTGATAGATTCTGCTGTGTTATGATGACATTTCTAACAGAAACAATAGAAGAAATGAACCAGAACATTGATTTGGCAGCCAAAGAGAAGCCACAGTTAAAAACAAGTATGCAAATCTTGGTTAATTTGCTTTGAATACACAAAAAATTAGTTGTCTGGGAACTCCTGAGGCCTGACTCTACACTGACTCAGAGGATGCTTGTTCTATCAGAAAGTGTTCAAAACCAAACCTTGGTGGCTGTGGTGATGTGCCAGTAAGCTAACTTCTTGTCACTGAGTGTCACTGTCAGATGAAAGATGTACAGTTATCATTTATGGGGTATGATAGTTGTAAGGATAGTCAAGACCTCCTCCGTATGAAGTTGTATGTTTTTGCCTGCTCAGCTCCGGTTGACATCAGTGTCAAACTGCCTACTGATTTTAACAGCGGTAAGATAAGGGAAATAATTTTGTATTTTTGCCCAAGATCCACCACTGTTTTTTTTACTTTCCTTAGTGCAACAACTGGGTGGCCAGGACGAATGTGTGAGGTGCAAAGACATCTGTGCCATCTCTGCTACCACCCCAGAGCGGGCCCTGCCCATAATCACAAGAGACGTTGTCCTGAAAACCTTACATGGCCTTCCTCATCATGTCATCCTCATCATGTCATATTAATCCTGGCTGCCAAACAATACAGGACAGTAATGTGAGGTTACTCACTGAACCGAAGCTCAGCACGCAGCACCTCTTGCTGCCTTTTGCTTTATGCCCATTCAGGAGTCTTACTGGAGTGCCACAGCAGCATTTGAGGGAGGATGCAAAAGAAAAATTTCATGTTTTCTTTCCTCATCACAGTCTCAGGAGATGTAATACCAGTTTCAATGATTGTGTTACTGCCAGACTTTCACGCTGATTATCATGACAAGTTTACAATGAGCCTACATTTCTACTTTGTGGAGTTTTATTAATCCTTCACCAACATCTGAATTGTAATAAAAAGTTGTGTGTTAGTAACAGCATTTACTTTTAGGAAAAACACAAATCTATTCATGCAAATAAAAAGCTTTTGGATGTAAACAAATTTTAATATTTATAAAATCATACAGATAACATGATATGTATGATATATTTTTAAGTTTTTTTTTTTTTTTTTTTCCCCATGAATCTGATTACATATTCCTAAATTACACTCAAAAAAGCAGTCGTTGTATTCCTGAGCAGCACTTGCAGCTCAGTCTGAGATCATTGGCTAAATATAAATGAGTTTTAAAGAATCTGACTAGATGCTGCAACTAGTTTCATCATGCAGCTTTACTGACTGATCCCTTTTGGACTGAAACAGAAGAGGCTCATTGAGTGTGAAAATGAGAATGGAGAACAGAACCTTAACAAAATTCACAGCAGTTCATTTTCAAGCGCATAAGATGTGCTCAGTGTTGCAATGTAAAAAAAGTCTTTTGTGCTACTCCTAATGATAAAAGGAAGCAAAACCTCTTAGATTTTTACAATGGATTCATCTTATATATGAAGACATTATATTAATAAAAATGCAAATTTTAACACTTAATTATGTTTGTAGAATATCTTCTTTTTATGCAAAAAAAAAAAAAGTTTTATTTGTTTGCGAGCCACTCAAAATGCAGAGATTACAGTATGACTACTTTAAGAGATATATAACTGAACAGTAGTAAAAGCTGCTCGTCAGTAATAAAAGAACACATTAGGTTTAGAGTAGCTGAAAGTATAATTCCTGCACCTGGTTAGAAAACAAGCATTGTTATTGATAATGAACGTTTTCTTTTATATGTTAATCTAAATGGGAATGTAATAAATACTGTTTACAAAATGCCTTGCATTCAAATTAATATATAAATTGTCTACATTTTATTTCTGTAGTGATGCAGTGTGTATCAGAAGTCCCTTGTGCATGCTCCTTATGCTTTTTGTAGGGAAGGGGGAAAGAGGCAAAGTGTTGTTAGGGCCCATGCTATATTTCTGCCTCATCTCATACATTAATAACGACGTCAGTGGCCAGCTGATTTTATTTTCACATACTAAAAGAACACTAAACTCCAATTATTAGAACTTAGCCTTCTTATCTGTATGCTGCCTGCTCAGTGCAGCCTAGCTCCTGATTTTTTCTTGATTGCATTTAGTAAGCAATTTTACTATGCGATGTCAAGAATCCCCTTGAAATTAGAGCATTAGGCTGACGCTGCTTTGTGAATAGAACTGTTTAGATATTGGCTCTTGGAATGGAATTTGCCCCTTGCCCACCCACACCTACACACACACTTTCCCTGCAGAGCTGGCAACAGCATCGTTCACCACACGTTTAGCAACAGAATTGGAATTACATGTTATGGAATGCCTTTCTTTGCCTACAGCCATGCATGGGAGAGACAAGCCTTTTCAACATGCTGTCTCTTCTTCAGGCTTACAATAGGAAAGTGTTTATGATCAGCACTGTGAAAAGACCCCAGAGAGTAACTGACACTGACATTGTGTACTACCCAGCAGGCAGCCAAATCTATTCCTTACTCTGCATTTTTGCCGTCTTCAACTTGGTATTTTTATTTTTTATGGTTGACATCTTAGAAGAAAAAAAAAACAAACCAACAACAAAAAACAAGAGGCACAAAGAGTTTCTTTAATTAAATATTTAGAAATGTTTTAACACTTGAGCAGAACAATGTAAGCGGCAGCTACAGCCCATTATTCCACCAAGATGAAGGTCAAGATACATCAGCTCAAAATCCTTGATGTGAAAAGTGACACAAAGGGCACAGAAGGAAAGAAGGAAGTCTGTTAGATGCTCAGAACTCTCGGCATGCCCTGCTAGCTAATTAAAGTCAGAAGCAACTCTCAGTACACCGAAACTTTCCATACACTGAAAACCTTAAGTACAAAACCGAAGCTAAGATTTATGAGCTCTCAATGGATGTGCAAAGATGAGTTAGCTGTCAGAACCAAACACAATGCGTCAGGCCCGTGATGTCCTCAGAGCTAACAATGATGTGAAAGAGTACCTATTTCTGTTGAAAAGTCTGTTCCTTGTTTTCCCTGAATGACAGACCATGCAGAGGGGCTGTCACAGAGCTGATGGAGGTTTTGTGAAATGCTGAGGTGCAAACCCATCAGTTCCAGATCCACAGACACCTAGAACTGTCTCTCTGCAGGACAAGAGGCACTGAATTATGTGCACCATTAGTCTAATCCAGCACAACAGTTCCTATCTATCTGTCACTTACTATTCCTTTATGCATGATGTTGCCGAATCATGCAATAATTGTCCACGACACAAGTGCATTATCTGTCTTTTTCTCCACCCCGCATTACATAAGTGGGAAAAAAAAAAGAACTTCAGAATGAAGAGAGACAAAAGTAACAATAGATTAGTTTTAAATATTGGTCATCATTCATTATTCTGTACAAAAGCCACAGCCCACTTTACTGGAGCAGTGCTTTTATTTGAACATATGAATCAAGTTTTTCATGCAGAAAGTTACGGATAGTCAGAATTTAGCACTGTCAAATCATAATTTAGAACTCTGCAGTATTACCAACATTATGATCTGAAGACTATGGGAATATCAGAGAAAGTTCACGTCAGGACAGTGAAACAGTTCTGAAAGGGCAGTTCAGAATTTGCCTTCATTATGCCTGATCCCAGCCAGTTCTGCCAGCCCTTCATTTTCTCAGAACTGAAACAAACAAAAACCCTGATTTTCAAAAAGACAGCATTTTCTTTTCATCTCTGGGGAAAAAAGTATTCTTATTTCAAATATCCTGATTAACAATGTTAGCATTACTTATATGGAACTTTATTTTCCCTAACTTAGCTATCAGATTTCCCATAGAATCATAGAATCACTCAGGTTGGAAAAGACCTTGAAGATCATTGAGTCCAATCACAACCTAACCAAACTACCCTAACTCTAACAACCCTCTGCTAAATCATGTCCCTGAGCACCAGATTCAAATGGTTTTTAAACACATCCAGGGATGGTGACCCAACCACCTCCCTGGGGAGCCTATTCCAGTGCTTAACAACTCTTCCTGTAAAGAAGGCTTTCCTGATATCCAGCCTAAACTTACCCTGGCACAACTTGAGGCCATTTCCCCTCGTCCTGTCACCAGTGGGAAGAGACCAACCCCACTCTCGCTGTAAGCACCTTTCAGATGTGAGAAGAAGAGATCAATAAGGTCTCCCTTTTCCCCAGACTAAACAGCCCCAGTTCTTTCAGTCTCTCCTCGTAGGGCATATTCTCTAAGTCCTTCACAAGCTTTATTGCCCTTCTTTGGACCTGCTCCAGCACCTCAATGTCCTTTCTGTACTGAGGTGCCTATAACTGAACACAGTACTCAAGGTGGGGTCTCACCAGTGCTGAGTACAGGGGCAGCATATAAAAAAACTATTGCTATACTAAGTTAAAAAAATAAAGATTTAAAATACTATAGTACTCTTCTAAATATTGAACAGCTCTGAAATGCAGAACATTCTACAAAACAGCATGAATTCTCATCAGTAGCACTGGCAGCAGTTCCTTTCAAATGGAACCCTTGCCTGTTCTGAGGCACTGATCTTCACTTGGGTTGGAAGATAATAAGTTTGATAAAAATGCATAGCTTTGACCCTCAAAATCCACGTAAGTGAAACGGTTGTGAATATTTTGGACCACTTACATCTGTCCTGCAATCATGTTTTCCTGACAGTGCAATTTAAAGAATGTTACACAATGACAAAAGTACAGTAAGGGACCAAACGTAAGGGGTTGATACTGTTGGATCTTGTTTGTGTAAGTAACAGGACTATAGAAAGTCTTTCTTGTTAGCCATGATGTCTTCATCTACAAGGTGCTCATTAAAAGATAAAACATTTTAACCCATTCATTTTAAGAAAGAACATTCTCTAGTTTTCAAATTAAGTAGTTCATTCCAGAGTAGGGCCACTCCCTAAGGAAAGGGGAGCCAGGAGTGGCTGTGATGAAGCCTGGGAAGTGTCCTCATGGACAGAGTGCACTCATGGTGCCTGGGAGCACAAGCAGAGCAGGGTGGTGATGGCAGTGGGTGCTATTGGCAGTTCCATGAGTTGAAGACGAAGTAGGAACACAAAGTCAATTCAGCAGATCTGAATATCTCCAGTCCTACTGGCCTGGGGGCTGGCCAGCTGAAATGGAGGCCTGAGCCCATGGGCAACACTGGGGAGGCCTGATGGTGTCCTCAGAACCCTGTTAAGAATGAGGAAATTGTACACAAATATACAAGCACAAGTACTCTGCAAACCTTTTTGAGACCGTTTTTTTGAAAGGCAATACTGAGTCTGGTGGGGCCAGAGAACCTCCAAAAGTTATAGGGGGTGGGCCTTGGCATTTCCCTAGCACTAAGAATACATCAGTGAACTGTACAATATCGGGTGCTTGGCCATCAATAACAGAAATTATTGCTTTTTCTGAAATTAAATATCATAGCCATGCTTCTCTACAAATCCAGTTTAGAAACCATAGCACTACTTGATGGTAAAGATAGGAAAAAGGTCATTTTTCTTGAAACTAATATTTCTGACAAAGATCTATCTCCTTTTGAGAGCATCAATTTCAAGCTACCTGCCAGCTGTGTCAGCACAGCTCGCATTACAGCCGTAACCAATTTCGTGAAAGTTACTCCTACAGAGTCCTTCAATCTGAACACCCAAAGCCTATTCACTTTGATTACATGAGTAGTCCTGAAGTCAATGGAAAAGGTGAAGAGGATTTGTACTGAGATGCTTATTTGAAAGATGCCTTATGTTGCACAACTCAGTAACAAAGGAGCTTGCCACAAGGTTCATTTTTACAGCAGAACTGAGTTACTGAATACAAACATTTCTCTAAAAATAAGCAAGTTAAACTGAAAAAAAAAAAACCAAAACATGAAAACCACCTCCGAACAAAACCCAAAAATATTCCTAGACACTATGCTTTTTTAAAGGCATTAGTCAAAATTTGCCTCTGAAATGATGCCCCTGACTTCTCCAGGGCTCCATGAAGTGTTTGTTTATTGGATCAAAAGTAACTGTTATTATGAGCTGCTTGAACACTTTGTGCGATTAACTATCATTAATGATTTCACAGCTAGTGATATCACCATGAATATCAAGTTGACATGCACAACAAACAGTTCCCATGTTTCAATAATCAAGTGGCCTCTCTCTGTGCTATCATAATGACCAGATCAGACTTGACTGCCTTGTCCCCAAGCCCCTGCCATAATTCATAATTAAAAGTGGCCAA
This sequence comes from Alectoris magna, assembly GCA_030625065.1. Classification (NCBI taxonomy): domain Eukaryota; kingdom Metazoa; phylum Chordata; class Aves; order Galliformes; family Phasianidae; genus Alectoris; species Alectoris magna. The sequence goes on from CM060560.1 coordinate 105,336,080, forward strand.
TAAAAACTCAGAAATACGAGCAAACTTGAACACTGAGGACAAATAAAATGGATTTAAATGCAAAATGAACACCACATAGGCTGCAGTACTGTCTCCAGGATACGCTTTCATATTCAATTAACAAAAACCTTGTATGTTTTCTTCAAAATGATGCTGCAGCAGAATTTTTCAAATATTGTATGAGAGAGAGCCTAGGAACCCAGATATTAAGTTCATATATGGCTTGCTGTGGGGTACATTAGATTTTATTTAATAAGGGCTTCTTGAAAACTTTGTGCTAGAAATGCATCAGAAACATCACAGAAAGTAGGCTTTTCTTTTGAGAGTTACAGTGTCATACGCAGCTGATGATGATCAGAATTATTATGAAGCTAAGCTACTCTGCAAGTATCATTGCTATAGTTTTCATCCCAGCTGGGCCAGGAAGCACAGAGAAGAAATAGCATCTTAGTAACTGATGAATTAAATCTTCTGCTCACATTTTTGGGAGGTCGCTTCTCAGTTTATACTGAAGGACTTTGCTCGTTCTTTTAAGTTTCAGTCAATTCATGGATTAGTCACTGGTTTAAAGATAGAAAACAAACAGTCAGATGGAAAAGGTCAGGTTTTAGAGTGGCATCCCCCAGGAACCCATCCTAATGTCCAGCTGGCAGTGTATGTATAAAGAATCTACAATAAAGACTAGACAGTAAACAGGTAAAACTAAAAATGCGAAGGTATTGATGGTGGCAAAGATTATGAAGGACCACCAATATTTGACAAAAATCTTATGTTATTGAGTTGTCAACTGACAAAATGATACAAAATTCAGTTTCATGAAGTGATGCAAACAGAACAAAATGCTCTGAACTTCACATAAAAACAAGAAAACAGCAGTCTACTAAGCTATTACTGCTCAAGACTGAGATCTCGTGGTTATAACAAAGAGTTATATGAAATTATCAACTTCATGATCAATAGAAGAATAAAAAGAAATAGTAGAAATGATTGGGAAAGAAAAAATCTCACAACAACAGCACATTATGGCACTTCTGAAACCTACTGTATTCTGCTGCATATTGTTCACTGACTGTTGTCTTGATCCCCCATTCAATAAGGATGAAGTAAAACTAACAGAACTATAGCAAAAGACAGGAGAGGTGTTCAAAGGTGTGAAATAAAAGAAACAAACACAGATTTATACAACCCTAAATACAATGAAGATGTTAATAGGTGGAGAGTATATGTGTTTGCACAGGTGATGGAACCAAGATTTATCATATGTAAATGGCAAAAAGCAGATAAAGAACAGTACCAAAATGAGTTTTAATTTGTTTTTTTTTTTTACAAGGAAATTTATTGCCATGGGATGTTGTGGACCCTAAAGTACAAACATCTCCTAAAATGACTAGATGAACCGACAGAGCAAATATTCATGAAAGATATACAACTCTGAGTTAAGAAAGCCTTTGAGCCACAGACTGCTAAAAGCTCAAAAGCTCAAAGCTAAGAATGCATCACGACATGAAAGTTTTCTTGCTATAGTTCTCCTTGGAACTTGCTACTGATAGCATTTTGGAGACGTTTTACTTCACTAAAAAGCACTGAGTTTGATCAGTATTCCCTTCCTGTGATCTCAGTTGACTTGCAGGTAAAACACAGACACACGTTGCAACAGTGTAACTGCAAATGAGAGGATGTGAACATGCTACTAACGTTTTAGAGTAAAGAAAGTTAAAATTTAAAAGCTAAAATAATTTAAAGAAAGGCATCAGATGTGAGATGCTCTTCACGTGAGACAGTATATTTGTAGACAGTTAGCTGAAGGATCACAAGAGATTTTGAGGTTGTTCATTCTATGACTACATTTATACAGCTTTGTACTGGACTTCATTGCTTATGCATATCCTTAATCACTGAATTCATTGACTGAATAGTCCAGCTGTTGTAATTTCTAGCAGCAGAGTACTAAGAGTACTCAGTACTTAGTACAGGGTACTAAGGAGATAAACTGGCAGGCTGTTATCTGCAAAAATATTGCCTTATGATAGCATGTGCTGGCCACTGGGTGCAGGTGGAGGTTTTTGATTGCTCCACGGAGGGATGACACTACATTTCACATCCTTCTTCGGTAATAAATAAATTCACTTATGAAAAAAAATTTAAAAAGAAATAAAATTATTCCCACAATGTTGGAAAGCATGAAAGTTTCATGTTTTTAAGTGAGCCAACAGAAAGCATAAAAATATTTTTTTTATACATTGGTGGGGTTAGAGTACAATGGATGCTGACAAAGGAAAAGTAGTGGAGTCCAGGACCATGGGTTGAGAAGCATGGTGGGGGTGTCAAATCCTGGGCACCATCTCCTGCTTTCCTATCTGGTGACAGGAAGGGATGAAGATGGAGAGCTGCTTGCCAAGGCCAGGCATGCAGTGAAGCTCAGCAAAGAACTGTAACAGCCATTTCTCCTGCACCATCCCAAACTGCTCCCAGTGCTACCCTAAAATGTTGTGCATGTGCCACAGCTGCAATCCTGTTCATCAACCCCCAAGCTCAGAGTTTTGACCTACCAGCAATTTCAAGAAGTGTGTAAGACAGAAAGGTAGAGATATCAAAGGCTTGATTAAATTGCCTAAATATGGAGCCTAGTGTCTCTTTAGTCACTGTCACTTGCTCATTAGCTGTCATTTTAGAAAAATGCAGCTCTCCCGTTACATCACATCTGCCAGCCCTCTGCAGATATCTAAGGCACCCCTTAATGTCTCACAGGACACTAGACCTGGACATTCCAGCAGCTGATCCATTCCTGATTTACCCATATTTAATGATGAACACCATCTGAGCAAAGAAAAAAATATCACAGTAGATAAAAAGAAAAGGCAGAAGTTCACAGCTGTTCTGAGCACAGAAGATGAGCTGGCTGGCATATCAGGCTGTGTGCTACCTGACCTGTTGGGCACAGCACATTGCCTCTATCCCAGCTAGCAAACTGGGCAAATTTGGGGATAATGGGGAGACCTTATGGGGATATGGAAAGGGCTTATGAGTAGTTTGATATTGTACGAAGCCACAGGGACATTGGAGGGATCTAAGCTTTGGCAGTGAAGTCAAACTGCTGGAGAACACCAAGGAAATGCAAGTACCATGAAGGTACGATTTGAAGACTCTGAGATGATCAGAAATTATACTACTGAAGTTGCAGGAGACAGCCCAAGAACTAAGATAACTGCAGCAAGAAAATGGAATTGCTCATCATTGATCAATTAGGTTGGAAGAAATTTTTAAGGACTATTTAGTCCAACCTTCCCTATGTAGATAATGAAACTCATTCTAGAACAGAAGGCTTCATTAACTTGATGCTCACTGAATATTTTTCCCCATCTTTTGATCAAAGAATCCCGTTACAGTGGAAGTTACAACACAGTGCTATACCATAACTACACAAATATAGATGAATTTATCAGCAAAGAATTACTAAGAAATGAACACGAGAGGGTAGTTTTCAGTCTCAAAGGTTTCTTCACAACAAAGATCACCGATATTTCTATTTGTCTAGTGACAGACTGGTACCATCCATAGCTCAATACAGCACATCAGCATGCAAATTGCTGAATAACAGGATAACCATCTGTTTGATAAACAAGTTCAGTACAAAAATATGGTTGAAACAAAAATATGGTTGAAACAAAAATATGGTTGAAACTTCCTGCAAATATCCATATTGAACTAAATCTCTACCAAATGAGTAAAGGGCACTGAATGTCAAGTTGGTTTCTATTTCACTATCATTGCTAACTCACCAGGACAAAACATTGACTGGGGCTTACATGGAAGCTTCAGTCATAATAATGTCGTTGTTAGTACAATATATAATGGCTATACTAGCGTGATGTTGGTTTACAGGTACTGATATTCTGCCCCTGACCTCTGTAATAGCAACATTTCTTAGTATTTCACTTATTAGATGTATGTTTTATAGTTATTTTCTATATCTCGATGTATTTTAATTTAGGCTGTACATGAACTGTGGGACTAGGATAACTTTTGTCCAATAAGTCAGTTGAATTAACTCATTGTATTCCCCAGACGGCATAAAGTTTTGAGAAATACACAATTAGATTATCTTTTTCAGATGATGCATCATACTAAATCATCATCTGACTGATGATAATATAATGGGAATAACATATTAACATAATTTATCATCCCTGTACCTTGCTCAGGGGATATTTTACTTTATCATATAATATATTAGTTGTCACTTCCATGACATATTACAGTAAGACATCATCAGAAAGAAACATCTTGATGAAGTAGTACTTAACAGTAGAGACTATTATCTAGGGATAAACAGCCTTCAGGGGTACTTTGTTTAACAGATGATTGGAATACAAAGGTAAGAAGATACATGGCATAATGAGAGATGCAATTATTCTCTGACATCAGAGTTGCCACTGGTACTAAACCAGTTATGGTTTATATAAATTGCTATACACCCTCTAAACAATGGTGAATTTGCTTTTCCTTAATGAGCTCACCCAAAAGCTTCATCAAATTAGATGAAACTTATTTTGACCTTTAAGAGTATCTTTGCTGATCAAAATTACAACAAACCAAAAAACCCAGCCCAAAACCAAAACTGTATTTCACTGAAAAATCTACCTAGTTCAGAATAATGCACAATGAGCTGGGTTTCCCCTCCTCTCTAAATTTAGAAACATTACTTTAGCAGAGGTAGATTAGCAAACAAGAAAATGTTTTTATCCACCAGTTCACAGAGAAATGATTATTCAAATATTTTTTAACATTTGAGCTCCATGCAAATTAAATGTATGCATCTGTCTAACATACGTCAAAGTTGGTTTAGCTCCTGCCTTAAGGCACAAAAGTATGGCAGTATTCATATGGCCATACTGCATAATCATAGAATCATTGATGTACATAATCCTGCATAATCACAGAATCATATAATGTACAGGTGCGACTTGTGCAGGAAGTCCCTTCTTGTGCTACAAAGAAAGCACATCCTCTTTTTTTTTCTTTTTTTTTCTTTTTCCACAAATCATCTCAGTTACATTTATGTACTTAAAATAAATATATGCACAAAAAGAAAATGGATTTCCAAAGCTCTTCAGGAGAGCAGCAAAACAATGCTCATTCCAACAGGTAGCCATCAGCACAGCTCTGCCTGCAGCATCAAAAGTACTTGCAGGTAAGCTCTTCCAGGTAATAGCACTGGGAAAGAGAGTAAATCACAGTCACAGCAGAAACTGATGACGTTTTAAGAAAAAACATTTTTCTCCTTTGACTGAAAATGGCAACTCTTTAGTTTACAGATTTGCACCCCTTGATTTCTGGATTATGACCTTGTACTCTTAAGAAAATTAAGGGAAACTAATTTTGGTAACAATGAATAGAGAAATTGTAGAATACTAATGCACAGTTCTGAGTTCTTATTTTCAAGATCTTGTGTAAAATGCAAGTATATTAAAGCCAGAAATTCGTATAACTTGAGCTGCAATGCTAATCAAAACAGCACCTATTTCCATGCTCAAGACAAAGCGGGATATGTGCTCGAGCACTTGCAGCTCTTCACTGCTTGTTTCAGTGTTGACTAGAATATTTCTAGATTAAATAGGTTATTTTCATCTGTAGTTCCTAAAAACCCACAGGGTTCCTTTAGTTCTAATGGAAGAGCTGAAGAAAGAACTTGAATTTTGCAAAGAAAGGGTATCATTACACCTGGTAAAAGCAGCGATACGAAGCAAATGCTGATAAAAACCTTTACAGGTATATTCAGTGTCCAGTGATTCAATTGTATCAAAAACAGCACTGAAAAGAAGCCATCATTGCTTGTCAGCAGTTTCCAGAATGGTACTTGATTTATTCCAGGCACGAGAGTTCACTAATTACAACTTCAAGAGCGCGCTCTGGGAAATTGCTCTAGATGAGCCATCTATCCTCTTTAACAAATTCCCACACCTTCTGGCATACTCTGTGAAACTTCTCCCACGGCATTAATATCTCTACGACATGTATTCTTATGCTTAATGAAAGGTAGATTAAGCTGTGTTTTTGGCATAACTCAGCCTTCAAATATAAAGCAATGGAACCCCCGCCTCCCTCCACAACCTATATTGTAAAAATCAGTTCTGAAGAAAAATCAGGCTTTGATCCAGTTTTACTCCAGGATGAGATGTAACACTGAAAAAGGAAGCTCTTCATTGCTCTTTCTGTCTTGCATCCCATAAGATGTGCACATTCCCACCCACGCGGTCAGCCTTTAGCTCATAAGTTGAATCCATTTACTTGAGCTGTGCAGAGAACCATCACATTTCAGTGCCTGGATTAAGTGCTTTTCTCTTCACACCCAGTCCTCTGTTTTGCACTCGTGCTGTAAGTGATCCTCAGCTAGGAAACTTTTGCTGCTTCTGAAATACAAGTGGGTGCGAGAAATCTTTGGCTTATGAAAGAATCTGCTATAGCTTCTGCTGATCTATCTCAGCTGAAAAAAGTATGCTAAGGATTCAACCTAGCATCTTTATCTCTTGTTCCATGCTTTCAGGTATTATTCATAGTGGTGGTATCCCACCCATTTCCTGCTCTTTTTGCTAAGCAAGATAGTAGAAAAGTTTTACCTACATTTTTCTAATTTCCCATTGGTTCTGTACAGAGCTTTTGCTATCAATACCAGTGTGTTTCTTACAGAAAGCCAGCATCCCAGCATGTTATGTTTGTGCACACCACCTCCTTCCCAACGTGCTTATGGCACTTCTGTCTTTTCACCATCCTCACTTTGTGCTTACAGATCTCATTCAATTATTGCAACCATGTTTGCTGCAGCACACGAACATGTTTAGTGCAAAAAGCTTCTCACTTTTCAACACTTATTCAACTGTTTCCATTGGAGATCCAGTTGTGGGCTAGTTTTCTCGCCACACACATATGAATTGGTGTCCCTTGTTTTGCCCAAACTTTCTTTTTCTGAAGCTTTTGTTTTCCCCCTTCAGGTTCCCTTTGTGTTGCTGAAGTGATCACGACCATATTTGTCTAAATAAAGCTATTGACCGTACACTTTTGGTCTTCCCAGACCTCATTTTGAAATTCATCCAAAGGATGGAACTTAGATAAATAAACAAACCCAACAATGAAAAGGTAAAAAGTAGTCTTCATTTTCTCATAGCTACACAGAGTTAATGGAATCAGGTTTTTCCACATGTATTGTAACATACACCAACAGTGTGATCAATGGACAAAAGCCATGATATCTTATTGCACATTTTGTATTTTTAAAGTGTTTCAAAAATTAACAGTTGCTAAAGGATTTTGGCAGTAGGATTTGGGACAAAAAATGTGTATTAGAAATGAACGTGAGGATATTTAAGGGTTAAATAGCTCAGAGCTGAAACTGCCTTGTTTAGATTCAGGGTAATCACAGCAAATGTACCATGCACAACCCTTAATCAGAAAAACAAGCTTGTTTTTGTATTGTTCCTCAATTGTCTTTGCAATTATATGCAAGCCTATAAAGCCTTTGTTTGAGGTACACTGACCAATAATGATTTTTCCAAGTGCTGTAACCAAATTAGGAGAAGTTGTTTTTCACATTTTCTATTTCATAAGTATTCCCCAAAACAGGAGGCCGTTCTGCTGAAATTTGTTAAACATTAAAAGGGTGCCATAACACTGCTTTGTCATTTTGCTCTTCTGAGTACTTCACGGTTCCTAACTAATTACTCTCATAGCAGCCCTTTGAAGAAGCTACCCTCCATTTAGCAGCAGGAGGAACAGAGACAAAGGTCGAGAATTGTCAAATATGCTGAATACCTGCAACTCTCACTGGCAATAACCGGATTTCTGGATGCTCACTATTACTGAAAAGAGGCTGTAAATGACATTTTTTCCCTTTGTCTAAAATGACAATTATTTGGCAAAAAAACCTCTGAGACAAAGCCCCAGCTTATGCAGCTGGTTTTCTGGGCTGTGCCTTCATCTCACAGCAGAAAGAGCTTTACAGTGGATTTCGTACTTATAAAAATAGAAGAACAAATTAACAGTCAACTGCTATGAATGTTTATATAGACCCCTTTTTCCTTTGCAGTCTGTTCACTCAAGGATAAGTCAACACACAGGTTTGTAAGAATGAAATAATTATAGAGAGAAATGAAAACTATTCTCACAGTACACACCTCACAGGGAAAGGACGAAATAGGGGGGTTATCTCTAACAATTCCTTGAAGAAATCTTTCTAATACTTACCAGACCTAGCATTACATCCCACCTACAACTGAGGAAATGTTGCTGAAGTTATTAACCACCAGTAACACATATAAATCTCCAGACTTAAAAAAAATAATCACACTTGCTATGAGATTAAATCAAACCTTTTCCTCAGTGCAACACTCTGGCGCACCTCTCAAAGTAAAGCTGTGTTGATATCTTATCTCTGATCTTTGTAAACACTACAAAAACAGCAGAAAGATGCCTAACCTCCAAGAACACACGTTCTGTTCAATTTCATTTTTCCTGTTTAGCTCAAAAGATCAGTAAGAAAGATAATAACTTCTCTCTTTTGGCATTTTATCTGAATGCTAACTTCCATAATGAAAATTCAGTTTCATATTTATTGCTTTGAGTTTTATTATTATTTTTAATTTAGTACCTCTTATCATTACTCTGATTGAACACACTTCGCCACTCCCACAGGAAAAAAGCATTGGCTTCACTGCGTTGCTCTGGGACTTGTCATCAAGCCAAATTCACAGATGTTCCAATGAACACACAGCATTTGGTCCATTTCCATTTTGTTCCATATAGTATAAACATCACGGTTTACTTTATCTACAGTGCCATGATCTTGTACAAGCAATCAGTAAGATCGGTTAACACCTTTCACCTATTCTATCTACAGCTCTATACTTCTGATAAAATTATGCAAAGCAGGAAGAAAAGAGGAAAAGCAAGTTTAGGGAATAAGAAAAGTCCCATGAGATGATGATGACGGCTTATGAGTGATTAACCTTCTGAATCTTCACGAAGTCATACTGCTGTTATGTTACCAAGATATATATATATATCTGTATCTATATATCTATATATATCTATATCTATATAGGCCAAAACAGAAAACTGGAATTTGCTACCTTAAAGCAACCTGACAAAAAATGCACGTGCACATGCAAAGAAATTGTTCCTGAGCAATAAACAGTTACGTTGGCACATTAACAACACAGCACTTGCAAATAAAATTGTCGAATGGTTCTGAAACATAAAAGAATGCACAACAGCTCTGGCTACATCATATGTCATATGTATATGAAGAGTCATATATATATTAACTGCAGAAAAAAACAATCCTTTACACAGAAATGTTACGTCTGCAACAACATCATGAGGTTTTTGGTGGAGATATGTATGCTCCACTTTAGCACTTGTACCTGCCTTGCTCTCCATCTCTCTGACAAAGAGAAATCTGGGTTTTCAGATAGTACTGATGTCAACTCCAAACATGAAGAAATTATGACTCAAATTGCCAATGATTGTTACTTGTTTTTGACAAGTACCTTTAAAAAAAAAAACACAGAAAACAAAGAAAAACACTTTTTTTTTCTTTCAAGGGCCAAGTTTTTAAGGTTTTCTCATTGCTACAAAAGCCACACACACACACACAAAAAAAAGAATAATAAAAAAGAAGTATAATCAGAATGTAAGTCTTATGAATGTTCTAAGAGCTGATTCTTCCCAAAGAAAACTCAGAGTAAAATCACAAGTGCTGACAAGTGAGAGGTCAGCAGTTGGTGTAATCCAGCCTGCCTGGCTGCTGTAATTAAGTAAGTCTGCACACACAAACTGACAAGTGTAATGTTGCTATTCCTCTTAATGTCATAGACCTTCTGAGAAGAACTTGTAGATTTTGAGCTACAGTCTTCTTTTAGATAGTCTTCAGTACGTCACATCAATCTTTTCTTATGATTCTATGTTACATGCATTTCTTACTGCACTGATTACCGAAGAGTATCAGTTTCTATGAAGGTGGCTGATTGATAGAATTACCATTTATTATTGGTTATAAATAAGTCCGTGCAAAAAGCACAGGAAAATGCAGTGCACCACAGAGAGAAACCTAAATGCAAAAACTCAAGGGAATATTGAAGAACACCTTCATTACTCTGCATTTGTTATGCAGGCTGGTGTTGTCCTTGTGACAAATTTCAAACTTTAAACTCCTTATTTTTACCTGTTTAAGACTTCAAAATGATGTATCAGTAAGATCCTTTTTCTTGCTTCTTTTCTGAACACATCACAATACACAACAATTTCAAATCCAGTGCAGCATATCGAGGACTAGAAACAGGTGCCTTGAAAAGATACAGTGTGCAACTTGAGACCACTGAAATAAACCACGTAATGGCTTGATTTCACAACACCCGGCCAAAAGGTGAGCTGACAGTCACCAGAACCTCTAAAAAATAAGTTCCAAACAGGAGTACTAGCACTTGCCCAGGTGTTTTGTAATTGGGGGAGACTTCCAGAGGAACCCATCAAAAGAACTTTTCCTAAACGTGCTGTCAAGAAGCACATAGAGCTTTCTAGATGTGCCCTGGAAATGGAAAAAAAGATCACATTCAAAAAGACTACAACTGTCCCAAACAAGTCATAGAATCAAATAATCAAATAATTGTTTTGGCTGGAAAATGCCTTCAAAACCATCAGGATTAATCTTCCACCTAATATTACAGGACCACTGTGTGTCCCTAAGGGTCACATCCACGCATCTCTTGAACACCTCCAGAGCCGGTGACTCCATCACCTCCCTGGGCAGCCACTTCCAGTGCCTTTCCATTAAGACATTCTGATACTCAGTCTAAACCTTCCCTGGGCAAAATTTGAGGCCGCAGTCTGACACCGTATAACCTGTGAAAAGAGACCGACACTCTCATCATTGCACTCTTACATGGGAAACTGTCAGGAATCAATGTATTTCCTTAGGACATAACATGCACTTGGAAAGAAACCATTCATGGGAAAAATATTCCGATTTGTATGTCTTATTGATGGATGAATGTATGTTTCACCAAAACATAACACCTGCAGCACTGAAACATGATTTTTAATGTGACTGTATATGTAGAACCTAGAAAAAACATAGGTGATGGCAGATGGATAGAGGAGCAGGCTCCAAAAGGCATAACACTACAGAGTCCAACAGGATCTATTGTGTTCTCTGACACTTCAATTGAGACAAACATCCCTACACAGAAAAAAAAAAAAAAAAAGCCTCTTCAAGAAAGCCACTAAGTAATTTCATATGTAATTTTGCTACCTTAAGTAAATGTAATAAAAGAAATATTAAAAAAAGAAATATTAAAACTTGTAGGTTCCTATAACCAAACCTGTAGTATCTTTTTATTAAAGACTTGGCTTCTACCTTCAGGTATAACCTGAGAAAAAGCATACTAGAAGGATGATATGGAAATTCATTTTTGGGCACTCTGAGCATTTTTTCCTCGCCATTGGCAAAGGAGTAATAATAAGTATTTTTAAAAGATGATACAGGAAAATAAAGGCAACAAACATATATAACATATTTTGTTTCCAAATTATTCTTGTAAACAAATGTTTCTTAGGGAAAGGCAAGATGAAAATCCTGGAAGAAAAAGGGCTGTTTCCTATAGATTTACTTTTGGTAGAAGCTGTTCCACTTGCGGTGCTACTGATTCTGCCCAGGGAAAGATGTGTTGGGAGAAGATGCGTCAGGCAAGAAGCAACCTGAAGTTCACGCCGATCTGGAAAGACATATATGAAAGAGCAGGGAGCCAAACCTGAGAGCTGGAACGAAGAACTTTCTAGAAATGAGATTCGTGAAGCCATCTTGATCATTCTGAGTATCATCACATGGCATGTACAGGACAACCAGATTATCAGGCCCAGTCAGCACTGGTTCATGAAAGGCACTACCTGACCAAATTGATCTCCTTCTATGACAGGGTGAACTGGGTAGTGGCTGAGGGAGAGGCTGTGGATGTTGTTTACCTGGACTTCAGCAGGGCATTCGGTATTCTTTTCCACAGTATTCTCCTGAAGAAATTGGATGTTAATGTCTTCTACAGATGTCCTGTTTGCTAGTTAAAACACTGGCTGTGTGGCTGGGCCCGAAGCATGATTGTGAATGGATTTAAATATGGTTGGCAGCCAGTTACACATGGTGTTCTTCAGGGCTCAGTACTGGGGCTTGTTTTAGTATCTTATCAATGATATTAATGCAGGGATTCAGTGTAGTCTCAATAAATTTCCAGATGACATCAAGGTGATCTGAGAGCATGCTGATCCACTTAAGAGTAGCAAGGTTCTGCAGGGGGATCTGGGTAGGCTGGAGTGATGGGCCACATCCAATTGCATGATATCCAACAAGGCTAAATGCTAGGTGTTACACTTGGGCAGAATAGCCTCAAGCAGTGGTACAGACTTGTGGAAGAGAGGCTGGAAAGGTGCTCAGCAGAAAAGGACTTGGGAGTGCTGGTCAACAGTTAGCTGAACGTGAGACAGAGGTGTGCCCAGGTGCCCAATAAAGCCAATGGCATCCTGGCTTGTATCAGAAATAATGTGGCCAGAATAACTAGGGAAGTGGTAATGTAAGATAGCACAGTCAAAAATTAATAAAAGAAAGAGGTAGCTCAATGACGCTTAAAAAGAAATGGTCTAAGAAGGTTTCTTGATGTTCCCAGATGCTCCGAAGGATTGCCTGTTGACTTCCTCCCCATTTTACAGCTGCAAATCATAGAAAAAAAATCACCCTCTCGTATCCTAAGAGGAAGCGATTGAGGTATTTCTTCTTCAGGCAGCAGCAGCACAAGTGCCACAGGATGTCACTCAGTCCCAGGGGTTGTTCCTCTTGCTCCAGGCTTCAGAGGGCTACGGTTGTCAGGTGGCAAATCACAACTCTTCAGGGCCTGGGAAGAAAAGCCTGTGCCCACCAGCAGACAAGTCCAGGTCCACAGACAGTTGAGGTAGAAGCTTGGGTGCTGGGCATGCCTGGCCATGTGCCTGGCAATCTGTATCTGCCCCAGTGTAGTTTTTTGGCCGCACCACACTGCTGGTGCAGCTGGCTTCAGCCTCCTTGGTGGTCAGGAAAGTTCCTGAGTCATCAGGCTCCTCCTCAATCCTCATCTCAATGGAAAAGATTCTAGTGAACATATTCCTACCTACCAAAAACAAAAGGCAGCTGTGGAAAGAGCCTTAGCGATAAATACCAGCTTGAAAAAGATGCCATATTTAAAGCAAAACTATTCTTATTGTTGATCTGTGTTATAGACATAAAAAAGAAAACTATTAAAAGTGGAGCTCTGGTATTAACAATACTATCCAATTTACTTAAGTAAAAGAATTACATACATTGAAAGACAGAAACAAGAACACAGAAACATAGCCTGAGCCTACACAATGCTCAGAAAAGTGTCTGATTCATCAAGCTGCACCCCAAGAGTCATCTCGATGGTGAAGGTGTTCATGGAGGGGGTGGTCACTTTGATCTTGCACGAATGGTGGGAGGGCAGCAGCTCCAGGCGGCAGTCACGCGACTGAGGCAGATGCCTCCAGGCTGCCTTCACCTGGTTTTTGAACCAGCACGTGATTTTCCCCACGTGCAGATAGGAGCCCGTGCAGAAGGTGTCGACTAAGCTGGGCTGTTTTTCTCTCAGCTCCTCCGGAGCATGGTGGAGAAAACAGAGCATGTCCCCCAGCACCCGCTCTCTCACGCACGTGCACTCCAGGTCCACCCGCAGACAGGACTTCCTTGTCGATGTCTCTTCCATGTCGGCCAGCTCCACATGGAAGGTGTGCCCGGAGGGAGGCCTTACCGGCACGAGCAGGCGGTAGACGATATTGTCTTGGTGGGCACTCCATCCTTCATAGACACAAGCAACCCCGATGGCCGGCTGCAGCCGGGGCATGAAGCTGTGGCAGGTTCGTCCTTGGCAGGCGCGAAGAAGGTCATCCACCAGCTCCTCCACCAGCTGGCACTTGTCGGCCATGTATGGTGCTGGCCACTGGGTTCTGTCAGCCCAAACTCTGCCTAGTTTGGATGTCTCGTCTGAGTTACTGTCCTCTTCCTCGTCGTCGTCATCCTCCTTGTTTCTGGAGCTTTTCTGGTTGCTGCTGCCACAGGCCGGCATACGTTCCACTTTCATGAGGAAGAAGAAGGGCCTAAGGAAGATGGCAAGGGTAGCAGCACAGACCCAAATCTCGCTGCTGCTCTCTGGCAAATATTTTGTTTTCCTGATGCACCAGAGGAAGCCAAAGAGCAGGAAAAGGAATCCAGCAAAGGCCCAAATCTGCCACTGCAGCAGGGCAGCAAGGAGCAGGGCTCCCTTGGCTGCCCAGCTGTGCCCCTGGCTCCCCTGCTCCATGCTGTGCAGTGGCTGAGCCATGTCTGGACTCAGCTGCTCCGTATGCAGCTGAACGTGCTCATGCAGATCACCATGCATGAAGTGAATTCACAAAGGGACGATTCCCATCAACGCCAGGGTGATGAAGACCACCCGAGCCATAGCCGCTAGCAGGTGCGTACCGCACTCACTGAAAGCCTAGGCCAAAGTGCTGCAGCTCTGCCTCTATTACAGCCTCCTGACACATCCCACACCCCCATTGTGACTTGTCTGCTGCTGTCACAAACACGGCCACATCACTGCATGTTGTCACAGGCATGGCCACGTCACTGCACTCCTCCGCTCTCCTCTCTCCTGTTTCTTCCCTGACCTTGGTACCAGGAGTAAGTTATGGGGCAAATCATCTTGGGTGAGATCACACAGCATGTGTGTGACATCCAGGAGATCAGGCCCAGACAGCACTGGTTCATGAAAGGCAGGTTGTGCTTGTCCAACCTAATCTCCTTCTGTGACTCTCTGACCAGATTGGTAGATGAGGGAAAGACTGTTGGTGAAGTCTCCCTAGACTTCAGCAGAGCCTTTGACATGGTCTCTCACAGTATTCTCCTGGGGAAACTGGCTGTCTGTGTCCTGGACAGGTACATTCTTCTCTGGGTAAAGAACTGGCTAGAGGGCCGTGCCCAGCAGGTAGTAGTTAGTGGAGTTAAGTAAGTCCAGCTGGTGACCTGTCACAAGTGGTGTACCCCAGGGGTTGGTACTGGGGCCCATCTGTTTTAATATCTTTATGCTGGGAGGTAGTGTTGATCTGCCTGAGGGTAGGGAGGCCCTTTAGAGGGATCCGGATAGGCTGGATTGCTGGGCTGAGGCAAATGGGATGAGGTCCAACAAGGCCAAGTGCTGGGTCCTGCACTTTGGCCACAATAACCCCATGCAGCGCTGTAGGCTTGGGGCAGAGTGACTGGATGACTGTGAAGAGGAAATGGACCTGGGGGTATTGGTTGATACTCAGCTGAACATGAGCTGACAGTGATCTACCACCTGTACTCAGCTCTGGTGAGGCCTCACCTTGTGCACTGTGTTCAGTTTGAGGCCCCTCACTACAAGAAAGACATGGAGGCCCTGGAACATGTTCAGAGAAGGGCAACGAAACTGGTGAGGGGCCTGGAGCACAAGTCTTCTGAGAAGCGGCTGAGGGAGCTGGGATTGTTCAGTCTGGAGAAGAGGAGGCTCAGGGGAGACCTCACTGCACTCTACAACTTCCTGAAGGGAGGTTGTGATAAGGAGGGGCTTGGCTTCCTTTCACAGGCAACAAATAGGATGTGAGGAAATGGCCTCAAGTTGCACCAGGGGAGATTTAGATGAGATGTAAGGTAAAACTTTCTCACTCAAAGAGTGGTCATGCGCTGGAATGGCCTGCCCAGGGAGGTGGTGGAGTCACTGTCCCTGGTGGTGTTCAAAAGGTGTCTGGATGATGAGCTACGAGATATGGTTTAGTAGCTTAGTGGGTAGTAATGGTGATAGGAGGATGGTTGGACTAGATGATCTTGTAGGTGCTTTCCAACCTTGTGATTCTATGATTCTATGATTTTCTCCCCTCCTCGACTGGTAACAGCAATACTTAACAAAATTACAGATTTTAAGTTATTTTTAAATTAGGATCCCAACAATATGTACTAGCTTTTTAATTGAATCACAGAAAGCATCCTGTATGAGTTTGTATATGCTGCTACTTTTTAAATAAAGCTTTTTAATTCTGGAAAGATTTCCCATTTTTGGTAAACAACACTAGGTTACAGTTTATTCAAGTTATGTCAGAATATGTTTATTGAATGTGATGGTAGAATTTATGGGAGGTTCCTATGAGTGACTTCTGGAGTTAAAATGAGGACTATTTCTATCTGCTGAACTGAGCCAAAGAATAGGATTCAGTTGTTCCTTGTCTTTCTGTTTGCTCTCTGCTTCTCTGCCCTTCTGACTGTCCTAAGTAGAGAATGTCCATCATACTTACATCTGGTCAGGAAAGAAGGCAGATGAGGGGAGAAGAGAGAATCCCAAAAGTCTAATTTATTTCCTTAAAAACAAATTCTGAAGAGGACAAATGTCTTGTGAGAGCATAGGTCTTAGTTCTTGAGCTATCTTAATCATACAGGCACTCAACGGCATGACTGAAAAGAACTGGAGCTGTTTATTCCAGTTACCTTTGTATTTTCAGTTTGGCATATTTGACATCAAGTATTAGATATCATATTTATTGTACACTTGCTAGTTTTGTAGTTTAGAATTACTGATCTGTATTATCTTCACACCATCCTAGTATACTTTTTTACTGTTACCAGTTATTTCTAATATGTGCTAGCATGTCTAGAGCACGGTGCAGTTCTTGCACAATACATGGAGTTGGAAAACTTCTTTTTAATAGGTTAGGAAGATGTCTGCTTATCTGAACAGGAAATATGAAATATTTCCCTTCTAATTTTCCTGGTTGCCAAGTACTTGGTAGTTACCTTTCCATCTATGTCAAGAGGGAATGCACCGAATGAATGAGGCATAGCAATAGGTATAACAGATGTTTAAGACAGTGTGCCTTAATTGTGAGAAGAACACAGCAGAGTTACTACTTTTGGATGTAAACAGCAATGCTATGCCACAGCTTGTTTCTGTGATCATTATGTATCAAAAAAAGCAGTATAAATTTTGAACTAAAACTGCACTGATGGCAAAAATTGGCATATTTGGAAACTCACTTTCGCTTAATACAATCCCTAATGAATTAGGGAAAACTACTGAAGAAACCAGCCACTCAGAAAACGCATGCATTGAGGAAAAGGAGAGTATTGTGTGTCTGATTTGCACAGCAAGTCAAGAATAGAAAGTTACAGAGACACTGAAGCAAACAAGACTGAGAAACGAAGGCAGCAAGGACTTCACCTCCTGCCTCTTGAAGGTTGCAAGCCAGATGAATCTATCAAATGTTACTGATAGCTATTGATTCTTCTATTGAATGAATCAAAGTTGTAGTTTCAAGACCGCCCAAAGAGAATCTCTCCCATAGGTGACTTGCAGCAGAGTTCATCCAGCCACAGGGTGATCCCTCTTGTGCTGGACTTCACAGAAAAAAAACAACAAAATACTACATCCAAAAGACTTGGTAAAACAAAGTAGGCCAGTATATGATACATTCTTTTCATTTCAAAAAATAAGTTAGTCAATACAGATTAACAATGTTAGGCTTCCTGAACTACTGGGAGTATTTTTCCACTCATAATCAACATCTGGACATTTGATAAGTATCCTGAGTAAATCCCAGCCCAGCACAGGAGCTGCTTACTTTTAAAACACAGCTGAAATATTTGAATTCCTGCAGTGAAGTACTACACTTATAAGAAAAAAAAAAATTAGCCAGACAGCTATGCCTGAGAAAATTATATCAAAAATTGAAACAAGGGATAGAAGACAGAATTCAACTTTACATAAGGACATCTTCTTAAAGATGTACTTGCATTTATTATTTAGCAGCTTGAATTAATTATTCCTGTTTGTTAGATTAAAGGTTGAAGGGTATCTACTCAGATTGGGAAATTTTATGATGTTAATGATATCTTTAAGAATTTACTGAGAAATTACGTGGTCAATTCAGAGTAATGTGCCTTAATTAAGTACATTAACCATAATATACAAATACAGTAACAATGACTGGGCAATGTTCATTTACTGACACACAACTTAAAAAGGACTGGGCTGCTGGATGCCACAGTTCTACGGAAGAAAATGAATATAAACAGAGAAAGTCAGCCTAAGGGTTTAATCAACAGCACTACTTCTCTAAGTTTGGGAGTATACCTACATTATTTTAAAACAGTCTCTTCATTTTAAAATAAATAAAGACATTGCTAAAGAGGCTTAAATATGAGAAATAGTTCAGTGTAGTGGCTGAGTTGCAGAGTTTGGGCATAGAAGTATCAGAGATCAGATGAATGATGATTGCATATGAATGAAAAGCAAAGAAATATTTCTTAATTGCCAACATATTGTTACCGGCTTCCTCATTTCAGAGAAATGGATGCAGTACATTTTCCTCAGGCTACATCTGACTGTTTACCATATATACTTCTGTGCTGTTAGTGAGCTACAGAGGGAGAGTGAGCCTACTGGATGCTTAGGATAATTGCTCACATTGAATACCAGCTTACCCACAATTAGAACTATTTATTTCAGCAGAAACTCTGAAGATTTGGGAGCTATTCAGCCTTGATAAGAAAGGTTCTAAAGAAATGAGAAACGTATTATGAGATTTTCCTTAATTTTTTTTTAAAGAGTAGGGTGATTGCATGTTTATTCAAAAGGGTTTTCATTAAAAACTCAGGTGCTGATCTTCAAGAGGGAATTTAAAGGAAAAGCAGAGTGCCTGGTGGACAAAAATGTAGTAGTTCCAGTGAGGTTTGCTATGAATGAAGATACAATGAAAAGGGAGGAGAAATGACAGTAATACAATGAGAGTAAAAACAGAGGTAGTTTCAGTAAAAATATAAGCAGTTAGTGGTGTGGTGTTATGGGAGAGGACTATACTCATCTCAAAGTGCACTACAGCTCAGTTTGTTTAGAAAAAACATTAAAAAAAAACTCAACCAGGCAGTAAGCAAAACCTTATTCACAGAATCATAGAGTGGTTTGGGTTGTAAGGGACCTTTAACACCTACTCCAACCCCCGTAACAGTAAGATGTAAACCAGTTCTTCTGTGTGGTTTCATGTTTTTTATAACCCTTCTTTATTTCCAAATACTGCACATTTCTTGAACATGTTTAATTATGTATTAAGTATAATGTAATGCCTCCTTCAAAAATGGAAAAAAAATATCAATTGGAACTTCCGACTTTCTTCACCTCACTGAATGGCTTTTGGTATTCAAACTGTGAACCTAAAATCTCATATGGCATAAGGAGCGATACGAACCTGTGAAATTTCTTACAGGAGAAAAAAGTCAGAAGACTTTTTAAGAGAAAAGGTTCTTCTCCCCCATACACTCAAAAAACCAGCAGCTGAAAATAGAAAAGCTAGAGTTCTAGAGTAGAAGGAAGGGGAGAAAGGAATCCAAAATAAGTATAAAAAACACATCCCTTTTTGTGCAGCAATATATAGAATTAATGCACAGAGATCTTGGAATTATTTTAAATAACAAATGCATAAAAGGTCTTTTGATTTTCTTCCTCCTCTCTCTTTTTCAAACTCTCACAGTGAAGACACTCTAAATGTAGAGACAGAAGATTCTGCCACCTTTTTAATCAAAGATGATGCAGCCACAGTGGGGCAGTCAAGGACAACACATACGATGTGTTTCTCAAATGCTTCCAAAGAGCAAAGAACAGATCAAATATTTTAGATACTAAGGGCAAAATCCCACAGTGCTTCATCAGGCAAAACTCTTGTTAAAGCCAATGGGAGTTTTGCCTGACTAAGTACTGAGCAAAGACTATGCTGTTTGACCTAGATTTATCAGAGTTGTACAAATCTAGGTCTAATGCATTTTTTTTCCCCCTTCACCATAACAACCCACTGTGCCGCAATATTCTTGCAGCACTCTGCTCAAAGGAAAATGCAACAACAGTAAGCTAAAAATCAACCCCATGTATATAATGAAAGGAGGAACTCACAGGTTGAAAACCTGCCAAAGAGAGCAATACTAAAAAATATAAGTTTATAATTTCAAATTTCTGGAAGTCTGCTAAGTACGGGAAAGTGAGAAAGTAAGGTTCCCAAGGGCTTCTGTGTAGTTGAAAATAATTTGGCTTTCCTATGTGTAAGCAAACCAATTCATAAGCAAACAGGCAACAATGAATAATTTCTTTCTGTAGTTATTCTTCTGATTCAGGGTAGACTGCAATTTCTACATGTTCAGCAGCAATTCCTCTAGTTGATTTCACTGGGGATTAATTTAGGTGAATAACTAGGTCAGTCTTGTTTCCAAGTTAACATTTTTATTACAAAACTATGAAAGTAGACTAAGTTAAACACATGTATACCTTGCCTCAGAAACTTCCATAATTGCAGTATCCTATTTACATCGAGTTTGATATTATGTACATGAGGTTATACAGGACTGCATGAAGTATCAGAAACAGTACCAACTATCTGACTTCCTTGTTTTAGATGAAGTGAATATCAAAGCACTGACACCAATGACAGTGGAATCAGAGATTTTACCTGAAGAGTGATGGGGAAGTGGTGGAACAGAAGTACTCCAATCACAACACAGAACTCAAAATCACTCCAAGCTAAAAGACCACTGTTCCATATTTAGCTGGATCTCTCCCTTGCAAGATGCTTTTATTTTAAGAGCAGTAGTTAAACAGTGCAAAATTTCTTTTTTTTTTTTTCTTCTTAAATCTGAGATCTCTTTCATAACCAAAACCTGGAGCTACTTTGCAACATTACCCAGAGAAGCAAACAGCTGCAGTATTGAGCCAGACAGTAGCTTGATAAAAATCTTTGTGAAATTAAACTGAAGATTTTTAAATGGAGGTCCTTGAAGGTGAAAACTTTCAACTTCTTTCAAGGGTTAGTATAAAACCTTGCAGTCTTACAAAGTAAATGCTAAAACCCACAATCAGTGGGTTCAGGCAGCTCCAGGTTCCACCACCAGTATCACAAACTTTGGTCCCTTTTGCAAGCATCTCTTAAATTTTCATGTGAGAAACGAGGTACCATAGGAAAGAGAACATATAACTGATTACCTTTGATGAACTCAGCTGCAGAGAAGGTAGCTCATATTCCAGAAGACCACAGCTCAGAAAGCTACTACACTTCCAGTTTTCCAGATAGATTGTTCTGCATCCAAACCTATTCTACTCCTCCATTTTAATAAAACTGTAGAAATTGGACTTCAGCATTTGTGCATTTCCTAAAAAAGCCTCTGCTTCTTCCTCTTTGCGGATGACTTTGTTATAAATTAACATTTGCTGAAGAGTCAAAACAGAAACAATACCAACTCTTCCTTGCTTTCAAAAATATTTTTTCTTTCCTCCTTTGTATTCCTATAAGTCCTTTGAAACCTCCATTTCTTAACCGGTTCCTTTTGGTGACATTATTAACACTAATCCTCAACAAACAAACGACAATAACAAATAAAAACAAACTCACAACGAAACAAATGAGCAACTACCTCCCCAATACCCACAGACCTTCTATTGGAAAAGGAACAAGAGGACTCTATGTTCCCTAGATCTGTGTCATCAATTTGGGACGTCAGAAATCTATGCTAAAAGATAAACTAGTGTTAAGCCCTTGCAAAATTATCGGAATCTCTGTTCTCTACATTACCATTTAATTAGTCATGAAATAAGTATATAATCTCTGAAATTTTATTGCCTCTTTCTAATGTGTTAGAAATTGATAATTAAAGGTCACTAGAAATGCAGGAATTGCCAGTCATGTACAAATACAGAGTAGGATAATCTCTTAGGAACAGACTAAAAAAACCAAAAAACAGGAAAGACCGAAGTGTCTGTGTTTTGGGTTTTGGCACAATTCCCAGTTGGAAAAAAAAAAACCAACAATGAAAAAAGAAGACTACATCATGGTCCAGCAGTACTATTTTTGCTCTCTTTAAGCGTCATAATTGTTTGTTCTTCAGTTGACAGGGCATGCTCAGTGCAACACAATGCAATCAGAAGAAATACTGGATTGAGACAGAAACATAGATGATCTCTTATAGCATTTGAAGTCACAGTATGAGACTGCTCTCAAGCTTCCTTCCTTGTGAGCTCTGAAATGTGCAATTGACTGCACCTAAAAAATTGTCCTTTAAGTAACCAAGAATAACAGGAATGTACCCCCTCATCCTCCTTAAATTACTGTTACATGGACTAGAGTCAGGAATTAGCTTATTCACTGATAACGCTCAAGGACACAATGCAAAGGAATTACATCCTAGTGTGGAATATATCAAGATTTAATTATCAAGTTTCACAAAAGTCCAGTAAATTCAACTGCTCTGTTTTCCACCTGTTTCAAATTTTCTAGCACAGAAGTTTTATACATGGCTAGATGGAGAGAAGTTAGTCTTCACAGCAGTGTTCAATGTGGACTGTAAATTTATGTGGGCAATGTTGCAACAACTGGAAACAAAAATCACCCAGATCTTCTTCCTTCCACCTAACTGCAGTTAGATAATAGAGCTGCAGGTGAGCTGTTTGGCTCACTGGAGATGATGATATTCTTCTTCACAAATTGGCTATCCATTCTGACTTCTACAGTTGACAGTATGTAAATTTATCTTCTTAACCTGTCTTTAAAAAGGTGCCAATAATTTAAAAAATCATATGACTAATCTACGTTCTTTTTCAGAACTTTTGGAAGGTTGTCCTGCTTGTTCTATGTATCTGAACACTACTGTCTTGAAGTAATTAGTGTCAGATTACACGTTGCTGAAAGCAACACCTCTGACCTTAAAGAACTGAATTTGAGCTCCTTTAACAGGATATCAAGAGCTGTGCATGCTATCTTCACTTAGTCTGTGAAGTAACATATCTAACGCAGCAAAGGTACTTCATGGACAATCGAGGACATCGAGGCTCTGGAGCATGTTCAAGGAAGGGCAACAAAGCTGGTGAGGGGTCTGGAGCACAGGCCTTATGAAGAGCAGCTGTGGGAGCTGGGATTGTTCAGCCTGGAGAGGAGGAGGCTCAGGGGAGACCTTATTGGTCTCTATAACTACCCGAAGGGAGGTGGTGGCGAGCTGGGGGTCGGCCTCTTCTCTTGCGTAACTGGTGATAGGACTAGAAGGAGTGGCTTCAAGCTGCGCCAGGAGAGATTCAGGCTGGACGTTAGGAAATACTACTTCTCTGAAAGAGTGGTCAGGCAGTGGAATGGGCTGCCCAGGGAGGTGGTGGAGTCACCGACCCTGGAGGTGTTCAAGGAATGTTTGGACGCTGTGTTGAGGGACATGGTTTAGTGAGAACTGTTGGTGATGGGTGGATGGTTGGACTGGGTGATTCTGTGGGTCTTTTCCAACCTTGGTGATTCTATGATTCATCTTGGTCATAATTTTTTATATTAACGTAGAAAGTAAACTGTGGTACATTAGTAAGCAATAGCTCAACTAAACCAGTGTTCATTCACATAATTAGCAATAAAACAAGAACTTTGGTTTTATGTTAGTATGCCTGCATTTATAATATCAAGTGTTGATATTGCAGTTCTAAGTGAATGTAGTACTGCTAAAACTGCTTAAGTATGTACTGCATTTTTACATTAATTTCTTAAATTACAGTTTGAAAAAGGCAATTCTGATAAATAAAATTAAACAACTATATTTATAATTTTGCATGCAAAGGCTCATACGCATGCTAAAACAGCACTGTTTGAAATCAAGATTAATATTTTTAACTAACAGTTACCAGAATATATCTGTCAGCAGTAAACTACTATGATTGGTCCTAGCATAGGTATATAGTGCATGTAGCACGTTATGTATTACTGCACTACTGGTATGGCTGCCAGATACAAACAAGGCAAGCAGAATGATTGACTAGTTCTCCATGGTCCAAATGATAGGTCAATAGCTTAGAAGCCCCGGACAATTCTTTCTGAAAAGACTATCTTTAGCTTTTTGAGATCCATAGTCTTAAATATTATTTCAGAAATCAAGTACACTGACTCTCCCCTCAAACCTCCATCCTTGCTCAAATACTTAAGATTTGCTTGGAGATGTGGCCTTGCCCAGCTCCATGGGTTTAACAACTGTAAATTTTGCACCATAAACAGAAAGCAGTCTTAACACTTAGGATTGTGAGATAACACTGGAAAAAGTGAACTCTTTTTTTGACTAGTTAAACAACCACTAGTAAGGAACACACTTTCTCCCCAAATAGTTTTCTAAGCATTCTACCAGTTAATTATATAACACCAGCCCTGGTGATGCTAAAACTAGTCAGTGTTATGACACAGCTGATGAATAAATCCTGTACTCTAGGCTAGAGGAAAAGTAAAATATAATTTTCTTCTTCAGCAACGGAACGTATTATTTAAGCATTACAGGGAAGCTGACTCAATCTCTTCCTTTCCTGAAGTACTGATCAGGGCATAAGGTCACCAGAGGCAATGGCAGTTATAGTTCTAAGAACATGTGTTACATTTACATATTCCAAAGTAAAAGTTCTCTGGAGAAAAAAAGCACTTTGCAGCTTTATGCAAAGATTTACTTAAGACTATTCTTTTGAAGGAGGGAAACTCCACAGGCTCCCCACCTGACCCTTTTTTCTTTCTATACAGGAATGTCTTTATATTCCCACCTCTTTTACATTCCCTACCAGAAGTGGCTGGACTGTGCTGTAAACAGTGATGCAGAAGGAAGATTTAAAGTATAATCTGTCCATTACAGCCTCTTCCTTTTGCACAAATAAGATACTGTGGAAACAGGTACACTCCAAACCCACTAAGTAAACCAGTACCTCCTGGCAATGAGACCTGCATTTCCCAAACAAGAGACAACTGTATATTATTCAGTTAAGCTATAAGCTAATACATTTTAATTAAAAAAGTCAATTGTAGTACTGTATTCTGAGGTCAAGTAACAAAACATGAATTATTATTTTTTTTGCCTGGTATTTTTCATTTGCTTTTACCATTGTTTGCTTTAGATTATAGCCGAACTACAGTAAAATGTCAGATGCATTTTTATAGGTTACTGTTTGACTAGTTCACGATCTTCTGTTTTATTAGCTGGTATTTAAGCTGATCATCTAGCTCCACTGAGGCATCATTTTCTTCTGATCTTTTTCTTTAAACAAAAGTTTTTGCACCAGTCATTTTTTACTACAAAAGTTACTTTTGTTAATCTTTGTCACCATTTGCACTGTTAAAATATTAACTGACACTCCCTGTCTGCTCATCTTGTTTTACCCTTCTGAATCTCTTCTATGTTTTCTCCATTATAGTGGTTATGGTTGCATTTGATATTCTGTAGTAAGCCCCAGTAGGACCCAATAAGATGCTGCTAATTTCTGCAGATTTACATGCTTGTCCTGGTTTACCTGTCTTTACTGTTCTACACTCTAGAGTATTTCTACTGGATTGTACTTTGCCACATAACTACTTCTTTTGGGTTGCTATTCCAACAGACATGTTTTCAGTAACAAATCTATTCTGAAGAATTAAACTACTTAAAAGCAATAATTTACAAAAAAATCTTGAGGCCAGGATGGTTTATTTTGTATTTAAGTAGCACATGGTACAGAATTTCACTGTGCAAATCCTTCACAGTCCCTTCTGTACATGTTAGACCACATCTTTAAGAAAAATGCCATCCTGATTCAAAGACTTCTACAAAACGAACATCTCCTCCATAGCCATGAATGGGTTCTTTTTACTGGTTAGAGTTACTTTCACTTTTTGAATCAAGAACTGCGATAGTGAATCAAACATAAGGTGCATTTTCTGCAATTCTGCAGCCAGCTACGGAGAAAGCTTGAAAAAAATACATACTCTGCTAGTTTGTTACTCGTTTTCTTCCTAGAATTACAGGATATCCTGAGTTGGAAGGGACCCCATTTTTACTACCAAGATGTATTTATGTTGAGTTCATGAACAGTGATTTTGAGCATGGAAAAATGAAACACAAAGTTTCCAATTGTATTTATCCGCTTAATGCGCATATGGAGTTCCTAAATTTATAGAATGGTTTGGGTAGGAAGGGACCTTAAAGCCCATCTAGTCCCAGTCCCCCTGCAATGGGCTGGCTGCCACCCATCTGATCAGGATGCTTGGGCCCCATCCAACCTGGCCTTGAACACTTCCAGAGACGGGGCAAAAAATTGAGGTAGTTGGGTGGAGAAGGAAGAGCAGGGATGCTCTTTTTATATAATAGCGGGAGCTGTTATATCATGTTTTACAATTAAATTCAACAGCATGATTTAAAGATCTCTCTGAATTAAGCTCCTTTTGACTCTCAGCACTAAATGCTAACTTTTGTGCTCTTCCTCAACCCCATACATTTGCAGATCAAGTGACAACTATTAGAGCGAACACTCACAGAAGTAGCAAATCAGACAAAACTAGGAGAAATAATGTAGATTTATATCTATTTATTTCATTCTTGTCTAGAGAGCTTCCTCCAAAGGGTCTGTTCTGGTTGTGATCTGTGTTACATTCTGTTGGCAATCCTGCACTGACCCCTCCGGAAAGCTGATAGTAAAACCAGAAAACCTCTAAGATGAACTTGTGACCAAAGCTGGAAAAAAGCTAAACAGAAAACCTAAGACAGTAGATGTATTAAAAGTACTTGTACTTTGAGAAAGACATTCTCAGCTTTGGGGCCTTCCGTAAATACCAAGTCAGCAAAGCAACAAGTGCCATTCTCTGTACTGGAAGAGTAAATGAGAGACTTTGAAACACAGAGCTACACATCAAGAGCAGTCACGCTTTCTTTCGTGACAGCTCAAAGAGCATTAAGTCTTTAGGCTACTTCTTCATCCTTTGGTTATTTGTCATTGAGCATAACCTGTGCATGTGTTATGTTTGACCAGTCTAACACAACAAAAGGCAGAGTTTCTACACTGCACATATGGGTCTCCACCTCCACTTATCTTTTGAGTGGGGAAGGAATCTAGCAACTCATGGGAAGGCAATTAAGCTGACTGCCACTTGACAGAAATCCCATCACACGCTTTAACTAGTTGTTACATCTCCTATACCCTGGAGCAGACTGAGCACATCAGCATAACTCTTGCTAACTTGCTTCTCTCTACCTCTCACACATACTCTGAGAAATGAGTACTTGAAAATGCTTGCTTTATATGCTAGCATCAAAGTCATGCTACAGTCTTTTCTGCTGTGTTAAAAGTTAGAATCCAGAATGTGTGGTGTCTGGAAATGTCTAGTGGCTGCCAGCAGCTGGATTCCTGCACAGGAGCTCAATAACCCTGGTAAAGAAATCGGCATTGTCTTGCTTCATCAAAAGACAACCCCTTCAGGATCCCAATGAATGTGGTACCTCTCATTTGGCAAGACCTTTTGACAGTCCCTCTGTCTTGTCTGAACAGCTGCCAATAAACAGTGTACTTCATTGTCTACAGACAAGTTAATTCTTAAAGTAAGTGACTAGGTAATATGCTTGTCATAGGAATGAGACCATTCAGAAACACTTCACATCCCCAAATCAATCTAATAAATCTGAAATCTCCCTGGATGTGGTATTTTATCCAACTGGCTAAGAAGAATTAAACCCATACATTTCAAGCCACCCTATAAACAGTATCCAATAATTTAACCCTCCAGTAAGTATTATGGAGAGAACATGTTTTACATATTAAGGCAAAATTCAAAAATACACCTGATGATAAAAGCTTACAATTAATTATAATTCTTTATGAGTCATTCAGTTCAGTTTTTAAGCAGGCTTTTATCTAACTGCAGAATACCCAAACGCAGAACATCGAGGTGTTGCATGAACAGATACCAGTTTAGCCCTTTGTGCAGTAGTGACTCAGATCTTGATCTATTTATACGTATGTACATATTTTGCTATACATAAGTTTTCCTGGAGACCCATGGCTTTTTTCTATGTATTGTGAGCCCTAAATATATTTCAAATTCAAGTTAATTTACATCATATAAAATAATGTACCTAAAAGAGGGATGCAAGAGCCTGAATGTCCTCTGTAGTGACAGGAATGCTTGTTTATATACTAGTAATGTCTTTTCATGAGCTGCTGTTGCCTTGGAAACCAACACTAAATATGAAAATTTAGTCTCTATAGGGCAAAAACCCACCATACTTTTTAGTATATCTCATAAGTTTCCTTACGCTTTCCTATAAAATCTGAAAAACAGAGACTGGCAGTTGAGTATTACTAACTCCTAATTCGTACTTCCTATTCAGAAATTATACTTCATTGAAAGTTTTTCTATAAATGACAGTAAGCAGAGTCAGGAAATAAGATTTACATACTTTGTCTCAATGGTTTGGGGGAAAAAAAAACAAAACCAAAACCTTTACAGAAGTCAAAAGTTGTTTTCTGATTTTTAGGGGAAACATACTGTACTTATATTGTGTTACTTTGGAGCACCTGACAGGTTTTCCATCACTCTTTCCTGAATAGTCTCCTAACAAGTGTTTCAGCATGAGCACAGAGTGTTGCAATGTTCTAAGATGCTTCCTTTCTTGCCTTCCCCTATCACAGTTATTGCTTTTTCTAGACTGATTCTAGATTTTTGCCCTGCATGTGGGAGAATGTACCAATAGAAACAACATAACATCTACTCTAAACCAATATACAAAGAGGATGACAATGTACATGACAACAGCAAAATAAAGCAAAAGATACCAGTCATCTCTATCTCAAGGCTGTGCCTGCTGAAATGCTGAAAATCCTCTAGGTAAGAGGGCCATTTAGCTTAGTTTTCTGAGAAGGCAACCCGCTTTGCCATAGAGCATGACAGCTTTATAAAATCTGATTTGTCTTTCACTTCAGTGAATTTATCAGAACACATTTATTTTAGCCTTAAACAAAGAGACTCCGCAATGCCATTACTATAGTGATATTGAATGCAATAAATAAAACAGTACTTACGACAATTGCAGTTAAATTAGATGAGTTACTCATTTTGGCCTAAATCACTTTTCAAAATGAAAGTACTCATGGAAAAATTACTTAATGCTAGTTTACCATCTCTATTAGCATTCTGTCACTTTGTCCTATCACAGAAACATATGTAGTTTCAGAAATCTGTGATTTCTGAAAGTAATACCTCCTATTTATTACCTTGGAAGCTATAGCAGATAAAAAGAGCACGGTTTGATAGAGCAAATTCTCAGCTACAAAACACTCTTTTTCAACAGTCACCATCATTAGCTATGCATTTTTCTCTGTGATGAACAAGGGCTAGCATGTTGTGCTAGTCAAAATCTGCACCAGTACAGGTGACCCACTGTCTCTCTGCTGCCACTGCTGAAATGCACCACCCACTGCCTCACTGTGCTCACATTCACTGTTTGGTCTCTGCAAATGTTCAGCAAATGTAGATGAATGTCAGTGGGTGCCATTTTTTCTGCAAGGAGGAATTCAGTGACACATCTTTGCTTCTGTCAGACTGCCCCTCTGCTGCCATCTGTTGCATGGCAACAGAATGTAACTGAATTTTGGTGGGAAGGTTCAATCTCTACTGCCACACCACCAACATCTGCCTCTGACATTGTGGGTTAGCATCATAAAATAGGAGGCATTACTTTTGGAGCAGCCTTGCACAAATTCTTTGCACTTGGTTCTGAAATAATTTTAGTTGCACTGATAGAAATTCAAGGTTATTGAAATCAGTTTACTAAGATCCTTTATGTTGTGATGATCACAAGAGGAATGTTATTGAATATTTTGCTGTGATGAAAAAGTGCTGCATCTGAGCTTGCAATTTTACTGGCATCAATGCGATCCTTTCCCTACCTACTCCATACTGCAGATGGAGTTTAATTTTTCTTTTAGGTCAAATTTGAGCAAACTTCTCCATATTTTACTTTACTGAAGAAAAAAATCCAACCAACCAACAAACCCACAAATATTCACTGTTACAAAAACAAATTTCCTTGTACTGCATGATGAATGTTTAAGTATTAATGAGATGAGACTTAAACCTTGACAAAAAGGACCTACATACTCCAACAGAAGGTAAGCCCAATTATAATAAAATAAAATTAAAATTTAAGATGCAAAACTTCCATCAGATGAAGCAGTGAGAGGTCCTCCTCCCCTTTTTCATGTGCGTATCTTTGTAACTGAAGATAAATGAACTCAATCCATTATTCCTAGGGCATAGATAAATCCGAAACAAGAGAGGCACAAGGCAACAGGCTGTTCAAAATAGATAAGACGAACTTACACTTGTTGTGTAAGCAGCTTCAGGATCATCCTCCAACACCCGCGACAAACCAAAGTCGGAGACTTTACACATGAGGTTGCTGTTGACCAAAATATTACGGGCTGCCAGATCACGGTGTACATAGCCCATGTCTGAGAGGTACTTCATGCCAGATGCAATTCCCCGCAGCATGCCCACCAGCTGGATGACTGTGAAGTGGCCATCGTGTTTCTGCAAGGAAAGATGCAGGTTCAAGGAACACATCTAATTTTCATGAATTTTGTACCAGTGACATTAGATAGAGATTGTATTTAAGATGTATTTGTAGCCCTGCCAGCCAACCCAACCAGTGCTGTCATGTTTTTTCATTTAACTTCCTCAGCAGCACAAGCCATCCCATCTCTCCTTGTGCAGCTCATCCCCTTCCCCCGCCTTTCTTTTTTTTAACATTTCCACACTCTGCGTTATCATTCAAATGACCACATCCTTTTTACCCTCAGTTACTATGAATGCTTTCCCCTAATTCTCAAAGCAAGAATGAAAATGTACAGAAAAAATCTGTTCTGCGCATAATACTGTATAACCTCTGCACACCAAGGAAAAGGAAGGTTGGGCTGTAATTCATAGAGTAATGAGTGGTTTCTCCAGTCTTCCTAGCTGACTGAGAAGTTACTTAAGCCCAGACCATCGAAGTATTACACTCTTTAATTCCTGCTGTAATCTATTGGTGTTGAACTTCAAAATATGAATTATGTCACTAATTGAACTCGTCTATGTGGTTAGTCTTGGTGGGTCTTACTTTTCCATCTCCAAACTGAAAATGAATGCTTCTGTGCCTCCTAAATCAGAAGTCTGCTCTATCTGTCCTATATAAGGCAGACTGCTGACAGCAGTACTTTTGTGACCTCAGCTAACAGACGTTTAGCTTCTCATGGATTATTCAGTAAGCCAAGCTTTTATGTTAGCAAGAAGAGCCAAACAAAAGCAAACAACTCTTCTCTGCAAGCAAGTTAACTTTCCATTTTCTCTTTTAACACTTTCAGCATTAGGCTACATACAATTAGCACTCAGGACATTTCTATTGCTTAATCCATATGTCTAGGTAAAATAAATTTGGAGGGAAGAACTTTAATTTAAAGCCCAGTAAGCGTATTAGATTTGAGAAAGCAATAAACTGAACTGCACAAATATGCTCATCCCTGAGCAGTAAATTATTTTAGAATATCTACTAGGAATCAGTGGGTTTGGGCTTACACCAAGCTAGTCAGGGACAGAAATGTTTAAAGAAAAAAGGAATGAGTACTCAGCTTTACTTAGTGTAAACAATGTAAAATTAATGTAAAAAAAAAAACAAACCCCAACAAAAACACATGCACACACAAAAAAAAACACCATTAAAAAAACCCAGTGAAAAGTCTGGTGTTCATTTTTCCTCATATTATTAATCCGTCTATCTCAGAATTTAACAACACCCACTGAAGGTCTAAGGTCTACCTGGAATATATATTAAACTCAACTAAATAATTTATACATTCTTAAAGAAAAGATTAAAAATAATAGTGCACACAGCAGGCTACTAAACTGAAGAAGTTGCTTGCCTATAAAGAATTTTGAGGAAATAGTTCTTAAATGTCACTGCTGCTGGATTAAACTCCACTGGATACAGAGAGACAAACTTTGCAAACAAAAGTGGTGGAGATGATGTGGATGATGCAGTTTGTAGAACACCCTGAAACTCAATTTCCTTCATAAAATCAATTGGAAGAAAAGATCAAATGCAGTAGTACATGAAATCCTAGATTAGAGAAAACATTCACTAGGTAACAACTAACACTACTGCATCCAGCTACAACAAAACAAGAGAAAAGTACCGAAAGAGCAGTAAATTTAAGATATGCATGGTTGGATTTCAAAGCTGCTATTCTGAGCTAATATATCAGAATGCCAAAGTTCGGATGCTAATGCTCCTTGCCAGCTGGAATACCTCACAGCCTCATGCTACCCAGAACACTTGTTATTTAATGAGCCATGTATGAACAACACAGTCATCTCACAGCCTTCTCCAAGCAAGGCACACTTACTGACACATCTTCAAAATAAAAGCTACTTATGACAAACTCAGCAACTTTTTCCCTTAAACGTTCTCACTTTCATAGGAGATCAGCCTAAAAACATCTTACTGATGTTGGTGCTTTGAAACACTGTAAACTCAAATACTTTCCAAACATGAGCAGATTGTTCCAATCGTGTCACACCTGTAAGCCCTACCCTGCTTTGCTGTCTCCACCAAAGACACTGGTAATCAGCTAGCTCTGCAGACAATATTCAGCTGAGAGTCAAGACACAAGCATGACAATGATACATTTTACATAAGGGAGACCCACTGCTACAGATCTCTTAGATTTTCCTTCCACAGACCCCTACCAAAAGACAAATGAACCTTTCAGGGTCCCAAAACATGTCAGTGTCAGATAATTTAAATAAAAGTTGCTGTTACTGATTAAGCAAGGAAAGACAAAATAGGAGATTCTTAAAAACTTTAAGCCTGTTCTAATAAAATAATTACACGAACCCTATCTGATATTGCATCTATTGAAACCATGCTGGATTTGATTTTTGCTTTTAATTCAGTAATACAAACTCTTCAACCCACTAAAACTTTATTGAGCTGGGTTGCAGTTAATTCTCTTTGCACTTATTCTGTATGAATAACTCTTTTTCTTTTTCTTTTTCTTTTTTCTTTTTTTTTAGCTTACTGTAGAAATAGGATTTGGAACAAGGCGGCCACGGCTTGCTTTTGCAAAACAAACATCCTCCTAACAAACCACCAAACAAAACCAACCCTCCCCCCTGCAACCTCTAGATCTTACCTTTTCCTTATCATCATTCTCAGTTCCATTCTTTCAACCTCACAGTCATCTGCAACACTTCCCTTAACCTTTTGTCCCTTTAAATCACAAGCATTCATTCCTTTCTTTTTTAATTTGTTCCCTTTCAAATCTAGGCCATGCTTGACTGATTTTTTTCATAAAACATAACCTTTTTTCTGCTCCTTCCAAATCTCAGTATTTTCCTTACAAGTATAGCAGAAATGTTTTTTTGTGATTCTCTCTCTCCTTTCACATTTCTTTGAGCTTCTGCCTTGACATAAAAGTTCAGGCTTCTTATCTTCACCTTTAAAGAAATGACAGACTTGCTAACAGACCAGTTACAATTTTATTATATTCTCTTCCTCTCTCCAAACATTTTTCTGAATCTTCACCCACATCTGTTCCCTTCTGTCACTTCTCATTCTTGGTTTTGCATTGTTTAATACCACCCTCATATCTGGAAAAACTGTATTTTTACTGTCAGCAAAACAATCTCTTTTGTGAGTCTCTCTGTAATCACTCCTTCTGCATTGGTTTCCTTGCCAGATGTATTCCCTTACCATCTACAAACTGTTATCTTCAAATATATCAAAATATTTGTCTGATTTAACGTGACCAGGACAGAGACCTGGGCCACATCTAACCCTTGGGAAATTCAACTAGGCTGGTGAATGCTATGTACAAATCTGGACTCGTATCTTCAGAATTTGTAAATTCCCACGTACATTCGTAAGTCAAATCAATCTTTTAGCAACTTTCCATTATCTCGTTTCATTTGCTTGTCCTACAGGGACATGAAATGCTCATCTAAATGATATGGCAGCTGTTATCTGGGGCTTTATTCTGATTCCCATGACTTATATTTGAAATA
Organism: Alectoris magna; assembly: GCA_030625065.1. NCBI lineage: Eukaryota > Metazoa > Chordata > Aves > Galliformes > Phasianidae > Alectoris > Alectoris magna. The sequence continues at coordinate 105,370,028 of CM060560.1, forward strand.
TGCTTTTGACAGGACTCCCATTGGGGTGTTAAAGGTATTAATCAATACTGGCAGCAATTCAGACCCCAGTGGACTTACCACATTTATCCTATCATCCCGTCAAATTTTAATCAGGCTTTAATGGCTTTGCTAAATAAACTTTTATTATCAGCTGAATATAAATGCAATATCTGTGTGGTTCTCATTGCATTTATGCAGGTCTATGAGAAATGTTGTTTTCTGCTGTTGCAGTTTGCCTTCAAAAACCTTACATGTGAGAAGTATTCTCATTATATTACAGAACCTTCAATAGCACTGATGTATAATGAGGCAGTAAAGGGAGCTGGTTATCTCAGGGAAAGAAGGAAGGTATTTAAAGTTTCTATCATTGTTTTTCCCTTCATAGTTTCCAACTCTAGTCTGCACAATTTCAGCACTTTTCTGCAAGACCACAGCTTTTTTCTTTTTCAGAAGGCTTTTTCTGTTTTAATACTGAATAACTTTTTGGCAGAGTGGTGAGTCAAGCTTCCTGTATTGTTTGTGGACTACTGTTTCTGGAGTAGATAAATCTACATCAGAATTCACTTCTAGACGCAAAGTAAGATCTCAAGACTTTTATGATCTTACATTATGAGAAGTACAGATTATTTAGATCTTGCTGTTGAAGGAGAATGGCACTGAGAATTGCGTTTCTAGATCTAACTTGGATTATCTTCACCACTGATGGTTGCTATGGGTCACTATATGAAAGATCTAGTTTTTGCTATGTATTTATTACTATTTGACAGTGCAAAGCAAATGGTACCTTTTTACTGGGACAAATCTTCCTACATTCAATTTGAAACTTGGTACTAACAGGAAGTGTAATTCATGCTTTATATTATCCTGTGGATTGCAATCAGATTGGAACTGAATTAGATCAACAACCAATTTCATCTTGAGCGAATAGCTACTACTATTCCATACAAATAATAAGAACTAATTTCACGATACATATAAGACTGAATATATATGACTGAAATTAATTTAGTTTATTTTAAATGGTACTGAATGATCCTACGCCACAAGAATCTAACTACCTCATAGAGTACTAAAAATATAGAATCATAAGATGGATTAGGTAGAAAGGAACCTTAAAAACCCACCCAGCTCAAATCCCCTGACATGGGCAGAGCTGCCACCCACCAGCTCATGTGCCCAGGGCCCCATCCAACCCGACCTCAAATGCCTCAAGGGATGGGGCATCCACAGCTTCTCTGGGCGGCCTGAGCCAGTGTTTCACTGCCCTCTGAGTAAGGAATTTCCTCCTAACATCTAACCTAAATCTGCCCTCTTTTAGTTTAAAGCCGCTCCCCCTTGTCCTATCATTTTCAGACCATGTAAAGTCAGGCCCCTTTCTGCTTAAAAGCTCCTCTCAAGTACTAAAAGGCTGCAATGAGGTTTCCCTGGAGCCTTCCCTTCTCCAAGTTAAATAAGCCCAACTTCCTCAAACTTTCTTTGCAGGAGAAGTGCTCCAGCCCTCTGATCATCTTTGTGGCCTCCTCTGGACCTGCTCCAACAGAGCAGCATCCTTCCAGTACTGCGTGACCCAGGCTTGGACAGAGTACTCCAGATGGGGCCATACGAGGGCAAAATAGAGGGGGACAATCCCCTCCCTCTCCCTGCTGACCACCCCTCTTCTGATGCAGCCCAAGATACAGTTGGTGTTCTGGGCTGCAAATGCACACCGCTGGCTCACATACAGCCTTTCATCCCCCAGGACATCCAAGTCCTTTTCCACAGGGATGCTCTCAATGAGATCTTCTCTCAGTCTGTACATCACAGAATCACATAATCACAGAATTGTAGGGGTTTGGAAGGGACCTCTAGAGATCGAGTCCAACCCCCCTGCCAAAGCAGGTTCCCTACAGCAGGTAAATAACTGGAGTTGCCCAAACACAAGCACAATACCTTCCTGTTGCCCTATTGAATCCCACTTTCCAAGCCTGTCCAGGTCCCTCTGGATGACATTCTTTCCTTCTATTGCATCAGCTGCACTACTCAGCTTAGTGTCATCAGCAAACATGCTGTGGATGCAGTTGATCCCACTGTCTAGGTCATTGATATTGAAGAGATACTGGTCCCAAGACTGACCCCTGGGGGCCACCACTCACAACTGCCTTTCAGGTGGACAAAGACCTATTGATCACATCCCTTTTGCTACGACCATTCATCCAATTCTTTATCCACCAAATAGTCCATGCTTCAAATCCATGTCTTGCTAATTTAGAGATAAGGATATGGTGCAAGACCACATCAAAGGTGCTGATCAAGTCCAGGTAGATGATATCAGTTGCTTTTCCTTTGTCCACTGATGCCATCACCATCATAGAAAGGCACCAGATTGATCAGGCACAATCTGCCCTGGGTGAAGCTGTGTTGGCTGTCTTGCGTCTCCTCCACATCTCGCATGTGCCTTAACAAAGCTTCCAAGAGGATCTGCTCCATGATCTTCCTGGGCACAGAGGTGAGGCTCACCAGCCTCTACTTCCCTGGTTCTTCCTTTCTTAAAAATGGGACTGGTGCTTCCCTTTTTTTCCATTCACTGAGGAGAATAAATTATTATACTGCCATCAGAAGGCACTACAGATGCATATCTTCCTCCCATCAGTAGGAAATATATTATTATTAAAAAAAAACAACAACAAAACAAACATTACAAGACTAAGCTGTTCTGAAGCTTAGTTTAGGATGCTAACACTCAAATTTGGTCAGACCAGTGACAGTGACCTTATAACCTGTTACCCTGCCTTCCTTTCCCATTTATGATAGCCAGAAAGAGCTGTCCTGTCATAACCATGTGTCCCTGCCTACTTGAGTGCACTGGAACACAGCTGTTGGAGCTGGAAGGGAATTTGAATGGGATACAGATCACCTCCTTGCCCTGTGTCATTCCTGAGATGCTTTTCTAATCTTCACTTAAAGACAGTTAGGGCCAATATTTCTTATCCTACCCACTCTATACTAGGACCATCTTAAATTAGATCCCTACATTTTACTGGCATAGAGAACGGATTTCAATGCTTTTCACAACTGCTTTTTAAATACATGATATCTCTCTTGCCTTTTCCTTTGGCTTAAAACCAAGTTCAGAGTACAGACCTCTTTTTCTCAGTATCTATCCTTTTTTTTTTTTTTTTTTTTTTTTTAAATTTTGTTGTGTATTCTGCCCAGAGAATTCATACAGTTCCTGAAGTATCTGAAGGGTCATGGCCCAAGGGGGATGTAGTACCTTGAGGCCTCTCTAGGGTCAAGTGAAGAGGGAGGGCCACCTCATACACCCTGTAGAGGATGCTCCTGTTTCTTGAATGCAATGTGGTATTTGCCATTTTCACAGCAATGCGATATCCCTGACCTAATGCAACGTCTAGATTCATTCTGAGAAGTAATACTCTGTTCCCTACTCTGTACCTGATGTACTCTTGACCTTGTCCTCGCTTATTTCCAATTAGTTTCTAAAACCAAGTAGTTAATAAGTTATGTCTTAAATTTGTTGTAATGATTTTAAACTCTGCCTTTCTCTTCCTGTCTGACTGCCTTCCTACTCAGCTGTGCATTGTCTGAAAACTTTTTAAGTTTAATCACAGTTTCAGGATCCAGAAACTCATTAAAAATATGTGGAATTAGACTACAGAATAATACTTTTTCATATAACTTTCCATCTGAAATCCGTTGTCCCTGTGCTGCACTGCATCCACGTATAGAAATTTTGTCTAGACCATGTTTCTCTAGCAACTCAGAAGGAACTCATGCGATAGAATTTTAAAGCCTTAGTAAAGGCAAGATTTTTGATGTCAATTGCTTTTCCTATATCCACAGAGCCTGTACGCCATTACAAAGGGAAAACAGACTGACATAATTAGTTCTTGGTAAACCCATGTTGGCTCATACTTATCACACCGTTATATTTAAGGTGCTTATAAATACTTTATTGATAATTTGTTCTAAAAACGTTAGAGCAGTTTGACATTAAGCTGACTGTCCTGTCATTTCTTGGCTTCTCTTTTCCCTTCTTTTTAATACATGGCTGATACAGGCTCTGTTATAATCTCCTAGTTTCTTATGTATTTTCCACTAGTTCTCTAAGCAACAGCACACTTAAACTTTCCATATTCCACAAATTCCTTTTGGCTCCAAATACAAGACTGTTGTAATAAATTCACTGTTGCTCAGTAGGAAGAATATCTATGGGGATTAAAAAAAATCCGGTATTTGTAAATGAACTTGTCACAGCAGTATCAGAAATACTGCTTTTTTTACCTCTCTTTAACAGGGTGAAATGCTGGTTGAGAACAAATGTTAACTCTGTAGCATCACTGACTACTTCTTAGATCATGTACATATTCACTGCTTCCCATTTCACTATTAAGGTTTCACATTCACACAAACTCAGTTTCTAATTGATTGGGGTTTTTTTTGCTTCAGAAGAAAATGTGCATATCAGCAGTCTCCAGTGCACGCTTTCTTCTTCCTAGAGTAATTTTTGAAAGCAAAATAAATGAAAATGCTGCCTTTACCCTAGCAGGAAAGGAACATGTCTCCAGTAAATGAAAGTGCACATGGCTGTTGTGTGTGAAAGCAAAATAAGGAGTGTTAGTTATGAGCTGTAATGTTGTTGCCTCTCTGGATGCGGATAAATAAAAAGAGGAACCACTAAACTTAGAAATGGTCATCTGACCTCTGTTCCCAAAGCTGACTGCCTAGTCAGGCCATTGGATGGATTTACAACATATGGTCTCTTCTCAGTGGTGACAGGTGACAGGACAAGGGGAAATGGCCTCAAGTTGCGCCAGGGTAGGTTTAGGTTGGACATTAGGAAACACTTCTTTACAGAAAGGGTGGTTAAACATTGGAATAGTCTCCCCAGGGAGGTGGTTGAATCACCGTCCCTGGATGTGTTTAAGAGTTGTTTGGATGTGGTGCTTGGAGATATGATTTAGCAGAGGGTCGCTAGAGTTAGAGTACTGTGGTTAGGCTGCGGTTGGACTTGATGATCTTTTGAGGTCCCTTCCAACCTGAGTGATTCTATGATTCTATATACTGTACAGCATCGTTTTATAGAACTTTCTACCAATCTTCATTTTTCTCCTTTCTCCCTTACACTCAGCCTCACTAAGGGAAGGAATCTGCAATTAAACTCTAGTCAAAAAAAGGGTGGGCCTGATAGCAAAGCTGCTCTGAGAATAGCTTCGTAACGATTACTGCATAAAAGAGCAATATATCCTAATATTATCTCCTTCTAGTAACATAATTTTTCACATATTTTTACACTAATCTTAGCTGCTGCTAGACATGCCTCAACGGATTCAAATTTGGTGATGAATTTCTGGGTCTCATTTGCTGTACTGTCTGCTGCTATTAATGTTTTCAAATAGTTAAGCACTTCCTATTTTTGAATAGAAACTTTAGAAAATACTTTCTTTGGAAGAAGAAAATACATGTTACGGATTTTAACATACAATGCATGTCTGTAAATAAATCTCAGCTTTTAAAGAGTATTTTCATTTTCTTGAGTGAAACAAAATGTGTCAGTTTTCAAATAGAAAGGGGAACATTACTATTGCAAATAGTAATGGTGAAGGCAGGAAAACCCTGTGATTACCCAATGTAAATGAACCTCTTCTGCCTACAACTCAGAGATTCACAAAACTAGGCAATAGTGGAGCGTCTTCCTTCGAAACCTAAACATTCATGACTTCAGGGAGAAGTTAAGGGAAAATGCTGCACAATCTCAGGAGCTTCTTAATCCCCATATTCTCTTCTCCAAATGAAAACCTGGAGAGGGATGAAGAGGATGAATCCCTAAAAAGGGCAGTGAGGCCCTGGCACAGCTGCTCAGAGAAGCTGTGATGCCCCATCCTTGGAGGTGCTCAAAGTCGGGTTAGATGAGCCCTGGGCAACTGAGCTGGTGGGGGACAGCCCTGCCCATGGCAGGGGGTTGGGGCTGCGTAGGCTTTGAGTTCCCTTCCCACCTGAGCCACTGTATGATTCCATGATGCTATTATTCTATGAAAGCACACTGCTTATTAAAAAGGTTCTGAAATTTTAAGGCTTTTATTTATTTATTTATGCATTTCTTGACTGTCTTTTTTGTCATTTTTATACACTGCATCAACAAAAATGAGAAAACTTGTCTGACTGCAACCATCCTACCTAACTACCGAATACATCTTTCTATGAGTTCTGATACCTGCCCTTTTAACTTTTCACGTTTCTTATTTTCCTCACATGCTTGGAGGATAAGTGATTGCTAAGAACTCTATTACACAGGTGGGTGACAGAAACATAAAGACATCTGTCCTAGCCAAAGTATAGTGTATGCGAAGTTGGTAACAGAAGAGGAAACTGCTGAAATTTCAGCCCATTTCTTGCCACACACAGAATATTCCTACCTGACAATAGGATGATTAACTTCTGTGTATGAATCTTACATGAGAAAAAATGATACTGGGGTTCATCTTACAATAATGAGTTTTATATAACTGCAAAAATAACACTTTTTTTTTTTTTTTTTTTTTTAAGGAAATTAGGTGCCATGTGTCTCCAGCAATTTAGGATGTCTGGCAGTGCACAATCTGCTGTAGTTAACTGCCATCATCTTACAGAATTGGTTCTAATGAGCTGATGTCTTCCCATAATGAAAATATCTACAGCATCTTTGTATTTCAAATGCATGCCAACTTTTTTTACCCAAAACCTCAAAGTTAACAGCTTAGAATATAGGATATTTTGTGGGGTGAGGAAGGCATAATTTAGCTGAGCTTGCAGTTTAATTCATACAGAGATCAGCAGTCAAAGCAGTAGTTTGGGAGAGTTGGCTGCATAACCGAAACCAAAACACAGCACTAAAAAAGATGAAAGATGGGTGTATCCTGGCCTACTATTCCGGGAAACTGATTTAATTTCTGATCTCTGCCATGCATTTCCTGCAGAATACTGTGAAGATCACTTAACATCTTGGAGCTTTATTTCCCTACGTGTAAAGCAAGGAAATGAAGACTATAAAGAACCTAGGTTTAAGGTTCAAGGGGACTTCTACTTAGCAGTTCAGGATTCCTGGCATAACTTGTTTGCAAAATCTCTTCTGTGATGAGTCTTTTGGACTGTACTCACACTGCTCATCACGTCACAGGGTTTCCCTTTAAGAAAGTGTAATTGATCCATTTTTGCATGCTTTTGGAGAATGACAGGTTGGAGGGCTGTGCTGGTTAATGTCTGCAGGTTGCAGCATGGAGGAAGTCTTTCTTATGGCAAGAAACTATTTTTTTTCCACACTGTCTCTCTGCAAAAAGACTTTGCACTATAACAAGTAATTATTTTAAACAATAAGGAAGATAGATAATATCATAAGCCTTTCCAAATCTCACAGCTTAAAAACTGTTACAGTCACCCAATATCTTTCACTAGGATTGTTAAGGATAAAACCTCTCCACTTATTTCTATCTTCACAAAAGCTTTTAAAAGTGTAGGCTTATATCTGCAGGAAACAACTATTATTAATGAAGCAGCTGGGTTTCTTTTTAAAGAGGTTACTTTGAAGCCATTTGCTCTGCTAATTATTAACAGAAACGCTGATGATATATCTACAGTGCTTTGGGACACTCAATACTATCTAAAATCCTTTTAAAAACCATTTTAGGAGAATAAACCATATCAGAAGTGTGAATTAAAACTGTAAAATAATACACATGGAAACCAGCTGCAGAAATGATTAGCTCACATTTCCCTGCAGCAGTTTTGCCTGCAATTTCTTATGCAATGTGAGAAGTATTGCTTCACAACAACATCATAATTTTGCTAATGTCAGTTGATATTAAAGTATCTCAATAAGTAGTAATTGTTCTGATGAATAAATGAATGTGAATAATAACATATGTAGATATAATAGAGCAGCTCAGAGAAAGGTAATTTCATGGAATCGATTATTACATTATTTGTTTTTATTCTCCCATGTGAAATTTTGCATACGCACACAAAATGCGTGCACAAAGAGCACAATTTTGGGCTCAGGCAAATCTTCCTGGGTCACCACTATAAAATTACAGAACATGGAAGCCCCAGGTCCACAAACGAGAAGCAGTCTGTCTGCCTCCTGCAGACAGATTGTGAGATGAGCCAGAAAGGCAACGGGATTGATTTTTTAAACCAAATCAGTTTCTAGAAGATGCTGACGATAACACACTACAGCCAGAAAATAACTTCATTTTGACAGATTGTCAAATTCTCACCAGGAATAGTGTTGTTGGTATTTTTCTGGCAACAAACTAAATGTCTGTCAGATGTCTTGACAGTGAAAAACAAAATGTTATTCAGTATAGTCAGTGAAGAGGACAGCAAGGGATGCGAAGAGTGAAAAATACAATGGAATAGCTAAAAGCAAGAAGAATGGAAAAACAATATCTAGCAGTATCTGAAATAATGGGTCTGATGTGCTTTCAAAGTAGTATCCTCTGTTCCAGATGCTGTTCTTTTCTTGTGGTTAGCTCTTTTCCTAAACTACTGTCAAATAAGTGCTCCCTGTATGACTTTCTCTCACTTCTTTGTATCAGTTTTCTTTCAAAGGTGTTGGTACTCTTTCCCTCCTGCTTATTCACTCTTTTCCCTTATCATTTCCTTCTTCCTACTACCATAGCATCCCTCATCATCATCATCATCTAGATTTCTCTTTGTTGAACACCTCTGCTTGGTATTTTGGGGCACCCTTTCAAACATATCCACAAAACCACAGTCCTCATCTATCCCCAGACCTTTTCTACAAGATTCTGCAAGATGGAAGTGGCAAGGCATTAGGCTGGTAAGGACTGACATTTACTTTCTAAGACAAATTTGAAATACTTGCCAGTCAAGTCATTCACAGAGGTTATGTCATTAGGTCTCCAGAGCATTTCCAGTGGTTGATTGAACAAAGAGAATATTTTATGATAAGTTTAGGTTAGGGGGTCACCCCTTCCTACTTTTCTAAGAAGAGACAAATACAAATGTAACAACATGTTTTCGTGTTTTCTGTAGCTCTTCTTTAATGTTTGTGGAGTGACCTTCTGGGGTTAATTAGTGCTTCGATACTTCACCCATGAACTGTTTTCTAATTCAATTTGTTAAATGCAAGTAACCATAAATAATTATAAATCAATTACCAAGTCTATTCTACACTTCACCAACCAAAAGAATCAGAACAAAGTGTTTTTGAAGGTGATCGAGCAAAGTGAACAGCTTCCGTAAGCCTAAGAATTTGTGCTTCAGTTTATCTTTTCCTTTACAAAAATACTAATCAAAATACATTTTGCTAAATATGGGAGTTATTCCTGTAAAAGAAATCAATTATATTCTTAAGTTTATATCTTTTTTTCCAGCTATGCTCTAATGTATCACTGTACCTTAGAAATGTACCCTGGGGAAAATGCTTCTGTTCTTCACTAAAATTCCATGAATAACATTAAGTAGGAGTTAATTTATGATAAATGATTTAAAATCTTAACCTAGGATGACTTCTTATTCAAATGCCATCACAAAATGGTACCTCACCCTCAGAAAGGAGTCGAGGGATCCATTCTCCATGTATTCAACTACAATCATTACTGGTCTGCCTGCAAGACAGCAAAGAAACACATTAGGGTTACAGACATATTATGGGGTTTTCATATTTTCAGCTGTTAGGCACAGATTATTTACATTATTTCAATATGTCACTCATTTTCAAAATCCTCATTTATATTACAAATGCAATTACTTGTGTTATTCTCTAAGAATTATTATTATTTGTTTAATAATAGTGAATCAGCAGACTGTGCATTATTTGCTCTGGTGCATTCACACATTAAAGAGAATGAAAAAAGTGCCCGTTACTGCCAAACAAGAGCTCTTGCCGTACCTCTTACTAAGAACAGCTCTATCTCACTTTAATATACTTTGGATATAAACGTATCTTTCAACAATACTTTGGAATACATTTGAGGCAAGGAAAAAGAATCATAAGCCATCTCCAAGAAATTGCATGCTCAGTGCCATGATTTTCCTTCTCCAAGAAAAACATCTTAACAATTCAGGGGTGTACAGATAGATGTAAAAATAGAGTTAATACAGAAAAGCCCTCCTAGATTCGATGTGTATACATGCACATATGAGGGTATGTTTCCTTAATCCAGCAAAATTCTGAGTTCATATGTTCGTGCATATACATTATGTCACCCAAGTAAAAGTTTTGCTAAACCAGAATAGTTTTCCTGTTTGGTTCCAGGATGGTATTATATCCAAATTTGGCCTTCTTTAAAACTGAATTACAAGTTATTTTAATTTCTTAAGAACACACCCAAATATAAAGATGAACTTTTAACCTTGACACTTTACTAAATACTGTTTCACTGTTTATATCCAAGACTAAGCCAACACTCTGGAACTGCCTAATAGGAGAGGCTCAATGGGCATGCTAACCAGGCTGCACTGTGAAGTCTCTTTTAGAACTGTTAGTATCGCATATGAGCCATTCTACTCTATGCAATGTATGTTAATAAGATAGGGAAGGAAGTAGAAAGTCTCAAGTTGGCAAACTTTTCTTTTCCTGACAACACCTGACCCTTTTGGGGTTTATGTGAAATCAGTGCCGCTCCAAGTGGTGAAGACACAAGTCCTCCCTTTCCACTTTCTGTAAATATTAGCTGTTCCAGTATTTTTCAAATCCAAAAGAAACCTCTTTCAGGACTTTTCCCCCATCTTTGAAATTACCACTATGTTTTATTTGGACACTGTGATGACAAACAAACACAATATTCAAGGTGAGAAAGTACAGAATGGCATTACGAAGATTCCAGTACAATCTTCCATTTCTGTACATGCCAGCATTCTCTTCACTTTGATTAATAGTGGAGGTGTTAATTAAACTGTCTACAATATACAATAAGCCACTGCTAGTTATCTTTCCTACGCTGTTACAGCTCACCTTGTATTTAAAAAACTGAATGAGCAATTTCTCCGTTCACAGAATCACAGAACTGTAGGGGCTGGAAAGGACCTCTGGAGATCACCCAGTCCAACCCACTGCTAAAGCAGTTCCTTAGAGGCTCCCTTCCCTGAGTGTCAACACTGAATTCCACAGGCAGTGGTGATGCTCACAGATGTGGCTTAGTTTTGTCTTTCTGGAATCCCTCACAATATTTCATTTCTTCTAATGAAATCTGGTGTTCTTGTTGTATTCACTCACATGCTTAGGTCCTCAGTGAATAAAGCAGTGCTTAATAATGTTCAGACAGTAGACATGTTTGTGAGTGTGTGTGCGGAAGTTCTCAGCTGCATTCTTGATCTTTATCAACAGCCTTTCTGAAAGTGAAGAATTACCAAATTATCAGGTGTTTTTTTAAAAAATTATTATTTTTAAACGATCTCACCTGAAAGTGTACATCTATTACCTGTTCAGTTTATTTATTTTCATCTGCATCTGCTGATTAAACTCTGGTTTTGTGCTTTTAAGCTTGTAGAGATCAGAGCATTCGAAAAATTAATGCATTCTTCACTTTGCTTATGCTGACTAGTAGTACAGCCTACTCTTTTTAGTTTCAAGCACATGAATGATCTAGATTCCTGCACATTTACAATTTACTTATTGTCAAGAGATTGAAATCTCCATATGAAAGGAATATTCTATAGTCTAGAGAAAAACAAATGGCAGCCTAATGCTAGAGGATCTTATTATATGCAGAACCTGCCTTTACATGCAAGTTTTCTCAAGCAAGTAGTAATTTATAAAGTGTTACAGACTGCAGCATCTTGCAGTAAGTAGGGATGTAAAGCTGCCTTTCAGATGCTATATTTGTTCAGGCTTCAGTTACTCAGAAATTTCTCTTTTTGGATAAATCAACAAATATAACATTTTTATGAAAAATTTACATTTGAAGAGAATGACAAATGGAGCTATTGAACTTGGAAACAACGCTCCTAGTTTTCTGTTAGTAATTCCTTGGCACCCTACACTTCAGAGAAGTTATTTTGTAATTTTCCCCAGAGGCTCATCGGCTCTTCTCATTAGATCTTTTATGCACACTAGATGCATAACCTCTAATATAAATTATTTTCATACTTGTTTTGCAAAATCCATTTTTAATTCTTCTACGTTCTCTCACAAAACGAAGATCCCTCTTCTCCTCCCCAAAATAAAACTGCCAAACCACCCAACAAACTGCCGTTCACTTTGCTCGGACCAACAGTTTACACTTCAAGGCTGAAATCAATATGAAATGTATAAAATATACATGCATTTACCTGGAGATTTTAAAAAGAGATATCAGGTTTCATATGAATAATGTTTATAGGCTTTAAAAATGTCTGATATCTTCTTTTAGTCACTTGAAATGACATGCCTTAACACATCAAGTCATTCCTGATAAAAAAACTACTTAATAGCAATGATTCATTTCCAGAACACAAACACAACATCAGCTTTTCCATATGATATCACAGGAATGGTACAATTTGGCAAACATGCCAATATAAATTGCATTTTGTCTTCAAGCTAAGATTCTGTATTGGAAGATATCAATATTAAACAAAGATACTGTATTGGAAGATCTGCATATCATTAAGCATTCAGTAATGCTGATGAACAATAAATTTAGTCACAGAGGTGCAGGTTAGCTTCCCACATGCTGAATTTGAATCCTTTTCCATGCTACCTGAATCTCAAACTCAGTGGGAGATTCTGTAGACTTTCACAATACCAAAAATTGAACCCAGCTCCATCCCTTGATTACTTAAAGCAAAAATCTTAAGTCTGGATCCTAATACTAACTACTCAATCTTTTAGCACACCAGTATTTGACAAAAGCTATTGTAATTTGGCTGCAGCATTCACTGAAGATATTTACGTGCCCCTAGCCAAACTCTGACAGTATACAGTCCACACAACAACACTTTCAGACAGTGCGATATTTATCTTTGGAGTATATGTAGATCAAAACTGTTTCAGCTAGTGTTTTGGTTCCTTAAGATATGGTAATATAAAACTGCTATGTAGCAGATTCTAGTGGATACATTTATCATCAAAATGGTAATACATAGGCTCTTTTCACAGTAAACAATTCTTTTTCTACAGGTTTGCAAATTCTATACAATGATTTCTGAATATTTTACAAATATAATGACATCAAGTGCCAGAAAATGTAAGGTAAGACACAACCTGATTTCAAAGGGGTGGAAAAACAGGTTCAGAAAATCAAGTGGCCCTCTCCATCCATAAAACACAGCTCCCTTCTGTCAGGCTGCATTTGGTTACCAACACACAGTGCTGAACTTCATTCCACAGCTCAATACCTTGTAGAGGCACTACAGTGATTCCACTGTGCACTTGTGTTGTGTGAACAGGCTCTCCCATTCACAGATGAAGGAAGGGGACAAGCAGTCAGCTTTGGAGAAGGTGGCTGAGATGAGGGGATGTGCAGCTCTGGTAAATCCAAGGAGAGAATCTAACACTGGACATCTCTATCCAGAGACAGAGCCACTGGTCTCAAGGGCAGGCAGTGGACAGATGGCACCGAACTCTGCCAAAAACAGACATCCTGATATGAACAGCCACTGGACTCTATCAGTTCCAGATCTGGGAAGCAAACTGAAAGCACAGCTCTACTTCTGATGACCTAAACATGATAAAGCACAATCTGGGATGCCTTATCTTCAGAAGGTCAGGGTGGTGACCAGCACAGGACTGCCATAAAATAAAGTCCCCGGTTAGTTGCTGTTAGTTTCAAATTTTAGTAGCAAAGAGCAGATGTTATCCTTTATATACTTTGGTATAATCTGAGTCCTGAAAAGATTAAGGTCTGTGCTGAATCTTGTACAAAACAGAATACTGCTTTTGGTTTAAAGTGTAGCACAAAAAGGTCTCTGAAAAATAATACCAGCAAACTAAGCATCAAAAAAACTAACAAAAAGAAGAATGAGAAGAGGATGATATAAATATTACTTAGATTATAAAAATCCATGTTGTTTTCATGATAATGATAAAGATGAATTCTTCATCCTCAGAACAAGGACTGGAATCAATGTTGATAAGATGGGGTAGAGAAGTCTCTGAGAGAGAAAAGATATCTGAGTATTTTATCATGGGGTCATTCAATTCTGGAAGGCATTGAATTATTTTCCTATATTTATCATTGCTTACACAGATTAAACATGGACAACCTTACTTGAAGGAACAGGTTGAAAGACAAACAGAAGTGGAAGGCAGTACAAGATGGGAGTTGGGGAACCTCTCTAATTTAAACACTTGACTAACTCAGGTGTCTGTTTTCATACAGAAATAGGCACAGGCACTACTATTCAGTACCTGAATAAGAACCAGGTTCATTTTACAGTCAAGATCCGTATAAGAGAGGACATGGAATAAGGACACTGAAAACAATGTCATTTTTTTTTTTTTCCAGAATAAAAGTTGAGCACCTGGGAGTTAAAAGCTGCAGATGCTTCCAGAAGAGAGCACTCAACTCCGTGGTTGAGTTGGGGGAACAAAATATAAAACAGCTTGAAAGTGGATTCAAGGATCAAGTCAGCAAAACAAGTCATTCTTGCAGAACTACTTGAGTGGGGAGTACTGTAAGAAAAGATTCTTAAAGTATGCATACTACATACTAAATATACCAATATGAAACTACAACCCTATTTATACATGGCATATTGACAGCACACCCACATTTACTGTTTCTGTAATTCCTGCATAACTCCAACTATTTCTATCTCTCTCTTCCCCCTGCCAGACACCTGACTGGGGTACTGGTAAAAGCAGCATCCTCTGCTTGCACAACACAAAAGGAGCAACAATGGCAGAAATGTCAGACTCCCTGCAGCTTGGGAAGCTGGACTGAACACGAGAGCAGTATCAGTGCTTTACGTGATCCAGAAAAAGGAACACGGATTCCATTACTCAAAACTTAGATGAATCTGCAGGAGGTTCTGGGGTTATCGGTGGTTTTGATGTGAACATCACCTGGTGACAGGCGGCTGACTGGTTTTGACAAAGTATTCATTTTTCCCTGAGAAACTTTGTCATTAGAATTCTCCCACACGGCTCTACTGTAAGGCCAAGGAAGCAAAACCATCATAAATTACAAACATCCCATATTGGTGTCATGTTGCCTCAGAATTCATGTTACAGTTTTGTGTTTTTCGCTTATCAATCTGCTTGATATATTTTTTTTTATAAGCAGAAAAGGAAAAAAGGCAGCTGTGCAGCGCAGAATGATGTGAAATAGCAACTGCATTTAAAATTCACAGCGTATATGTTTTTAGTTCTCTCTCTTTTTTTTTTTTTTCCACAGGATTTTGATAGCATGTAATCTATTTGAGTGGTAGAATGATGAATAAGAATTTGAAGTGTCATATCAATAACAAAATATTCAGCTTGTTGTTCCCTGTTGTCATTTTAAATAATGCAGCAAAGCCCACTTTAATTAATGTTTTATGTAAGATTAATCCACCAAAAAGAATGCAGTTAGTACATCCTCATTTCTACAGCCTTTACTTTTAGCTGTATCTTTCATTTCCATTATGCAAATAGAACTTTTAACATAAGTAGAATCAGAATGATCATAGAATGATAGAATGGCCTGGGTTAAAAAAGACCACAAAGATCATCCAGCTTCAACCCCCTGCTATGTGCAGGGTTGCCAACCACCAGACCAGGCTGCCCGGAGCCACATCCAGCCCGGCTTTGAATGCTTCTGCAAAGAGGATATTTATTCTTCCACTTACAGAGCAAAATCTTTGAATCTGCTCTCTAGTTCTTCTAAGAAAATACTGTTACATCACTTCTGCAGGTCAGAATTCATGTGTCCATTGCATCATCACAATTTGAAAATACTGTCCTTGGAGCTGTTTTTCTGTAATTTTACATTGTATATTTTGTATATATATGTAAAACATATATGATATATATAATGCATAATATATAATGTATATGTAATATACTTGTATATTTTACACTCACTACACAAAAACCCACTTTGTGGTTGTTTACACTCACTACCCAAAGTGCTGCAAACAGTTCTTCCAGTTCTCACACAACAACAGGAGAATGTGCTGTGGACAAAAGAAGCTTTAGCAGCCTCCAGCTTCTGCAGCCCCTGATTCCTCCTAATTCACTCCACTCACGTGCCTACAGAAGAGATTTTGGAAGGTTTTGAGGAAAGAAAGTGGAACTCTAAAAAGAAAGCAGCCGCATTGTTCCAATGATTAGTTTTCTTGTTCTTGTCTTTCCGTGAGAGAAACAGGGAATGCAGCAGATGGTAAAAACAGAACACATAGCAGTATTTCATTAGTTGGAGATAGGGACGTAATGGAGAAATAGTGGTTAAAATAATAACTGGATCAAAGTTTTCTTTTTTTTTTTTTTCCCCCTGCATTTATACTTTGCAGCCATATAACTCCAGAAAGTCAGTACATTTGAAGAACAGCTCTAAAAGATACCACATGAACTATTCAAAGTATATATGACCACCTTATTGGAGAGTCTTAGGCTATTTTTCAAAACCTTCATATACCCTTGAACCATTCTGACATCTCCAGGCTTTCTAAGGACCACTTATACCGACTTGAATGAGGTTTCAGTAATTTTTTCCCAACCTTCTTCTAGGACAAAAACACTTGGAACTGCTTATGATGATGTCTGGGCATTAAATGAGCTATTTAGCAAGGGTGGAGAATAGAGACCTCCTTTTTCCATGTCCTACACTCAGAGCTCAATCCCTGTTCCACAGTTCAAGTTAAATGTCAATAAACTAAAACATTATCTCACTACTTACGTTACTCACTGATCATCCATATTTTGGCTGTGAAGTACTTTTTGCCTGCCTAATGGTAAAGTGCACATACATCCTCAGCTTGAGCATCTGTACTCAGAAAATGCATGCCATTATGTATAGAGTTTATAGGCTAGACATGCCAGTGAAATAGCACTGATGATGGAAAGAAAAAACTAGAAGAGCCATTTGGCTCACATATTCTAGAGAATGCAATAAAAGAATCAATTTATTAGTCAGCAAGAAAGGTTTAGCAATTTTCATTCAACAAAAAATACAGCCACTTTTAGGCACTGGAATCCAGAGTAGGGAAAAATGCATTAACTGAAAAAAAAAATATTAATGGTTACTTTTCTCATTATTGGAGTACCATAAAATTATAGTTGAGTTTCAATATGCATAATTGCTCCTTGATGGTTCTTGTTGAGCAATTTTGTTCAATAACGGTCTGTCAATACAACTTGCTTTCAATTGTCACCTTCTATAATATCAGGAATAATGGGCTCACTCAGGTGCACTTTGAAATTGTAGGAAAATATTAATTTTAGGGGAAAGAAAACTGATAATCACTTGCTTTAGTATTCTACAGTTGTCTGAGGTTTTTGAGAAGCTCCATATAAAAGATGTGAATATTACCACATGTGGTTTGCTGAGGTAGTCTGAATACTGAACATTATGGAGGGAGGTGGGGAGATTTGCTTAACAGGGACTTTTCCATAGTTACTCATAGCCTGACACTCATTTCTAGTTGTTCTAGTTAACAAAAAAAAAAAATAATTCAGAGCTTGAAAGAAACAACAGTAAAGTTATTTCATTTCCCTCCCTCTGTTTCCAATTAAGCAGGTTTACAATTTCTCCAACATCCTTCAATGACAGCAGCAAACCATAACATTTTCTATATCTAACTTCTGCCAGGTAATATGGGTATACTGTCACATAACAAACTTTATGCGTGACTGAAATCAAGCACTGCAAATACACAGCTGGAAAAGGAAACTGAGAGGTCTCTCAAAATGGAGAAAACACTACTAGTTTTGGAAGGCAACAATTTGAAAAACTAGAAACAGCACTGCAATTTAGCTATTTATTGTTAACATGCACACGTCTATGTGCCTCTGTAAATACAAAGAAAGGGTTAAGTTTCTTTGTTCATGCCTACATACATATGATGAGGATCGTAAATTGTTACATACTTTAAAATTTCTGTTCAATTTTTGCAAGGATATAAAATATAAATATTTGATATATAAATATCAAATATGAATGCTATTGCATTAGTACAGTTATGACCAGGTTTTAAAAAAAAACAAATCTACATTTGCGGCAATCATTTAATGAAGAAAGATGTTAAGTCCCATGCCTGCAACACAAATTCATCTTTAGCTTTAAGTTGGCTACGTGAATATACCTTTTACATACATGAACCTCTGTGCAATGTAAAATCCAACACCAGATGACACACAACTGAACACTGGCTGTCAATGCAACAGTATAAATCAACCCAGTGCCTCCTCCCCTTGCCTGAAGTGGAAAAAGAAAAAAGGAAAGCAAGTGCTACTCTGCTCTGGGGCCAAGACGTTTTCCAGGTGCTTCTTTGGGAGGCTTCCCTGTTTAGTTTTGTATTTAACTTCAACAGCATATCTGGGGAATTCTGTAGAAAAATTACTTTAAATGCTTATTTTGGTTTTTTTTTTTTTTCTTTAGTAAGAAACATTTTTTTTTCTGATTATTTTGGAGTAAATCTAGCCTTAGTTTGAGTTAAAGGTTTTAGCAAATAAAACCATCTCATTATCTTTGTTCCCCGTGACCCTTATAGCAGAATAATGCTGGCATTTTAAGCTTTCCACGTAGCTTAATTCACTGAAAGCTTATGCAGATACTATGTGTGAAGCAATTAGGGTATAATTCAGCGAAGTTTTTAAATGTTAAGTACTTTCGTTAGGCTTATGACAGATACTGTCCAATATGAGCCCAACAATCTCAGATAATGGAGGTGAGGTCACAGTGCTACCAAAGGCAGCAGTCAAGCATGCTCCCCCCTAGTACAAACACAAAATTAGCAATTTTCTCACTTTTAGTGAGAGAGGGAAAAGGCTGGGGACAGGGGAAGCATCAGCACTCCAATGGACAGACGATTCTGCCCACATATTGCTGTTCAAAGAGCCAGAGACTGCCATGGTAGCATGGGTATGTGTCCTTAAAAACCTTATGGGTAGAGTTCTTAGAATCAGAGAATGGTTTGGGTTGGGTAGAACCATAATGATCATTCAGTTCCAACCCCATTGCTGTGGGCAGTGTTGCCCTGGATATCTGTTTCTTGGTAAAGCAGTATTCAGAAAAAAGGTCAGGTACCGAGTGCAATGTTTTTCAACAGGAAGGGACAAAGGGTACATTCCTTCTCTCTTTTTGCTCAAGTGACTACTATTCAAGGGTGAACTTTTCTACCGAATCATAAAGAGTAAGAGATTCAGTTGTGAGTCTCTCACGAATCAGATCAGTACTCCTTTGAACAGGAATTTTTCCTTCAAAAAAATACAGCAAATGTATTAGGTTTTGGTTCACACATATAGCAAAGTGGATTTTAGTAATTTAGAACGTCAGTGTGCACTGAAAATGGCATCCTCCGGTCATCACTGAAACAAAAAGGCAATTCAGAATTAAGATTTTGCTTAACTGTACTACAGGAGAGGAACAAATGAAGAGTTAAAGAGAAGCACTATGGATAAAGGGTGTTAGGATACATATATTAATAGCAGTTTCTGACTTTTAATGTAAAGTTTCTTGCCATCCACCCACTCCCACACCTACAGTCTTTCTCAAAGAAACACGTATCTTCCACTGGATTTGTCACAGTTCCTTATTGGCTTTCAACTACCTGATATTCTTTGTTTTGCAAAATATGAGCAGCATCTGTCTATGGGGATGGTTCTGGGCTCTTTTTTGTTACTGACATGACCAAACAGCATTTATTTTCATTACCTTGCTAGGGCATACGTTGCCCAACATGTAGCTAAATCTCTATTTTTTTCCTGTTTTGAATATTTAATCAGATTGAATTCTTAGTAAAAGACACTTAATAGCAAGAGATTATGAAAAACATTGACTAAGTAATCACACTAAAAGTTATGACTTAAGTCCCAAAAACGATGTTCTACAAACACTCAGAAAAACAGCAGTTCTGAGGATCTTACAAATGGACAAGAAAAACTTGCAGGTAGATAGTTGAGAAGCCAATTTATTAATGCCGTTAAGGCATATTTAGTCTAATAGAATCAGTGATATGCTACACATAACACAATATTCAAAACAGAATTCAGGGGCGAGAGGGTGCTGGGAGTATTTCTTCTTCCACAGAGCTGTTCGGTGTCAGATACGATTCTCATTGTGACGCTGACTGCCAAAACTGCCTAATGACTATTGAATAATGAAATATCCTTAGGAGAAAAAATAAGAAAAGCATTTTACAGTTGACAAAAGACACCCAGAGTCAATGAAAAGACATGAAAGTTGCTCAGAAGCTTCTATTCAAAGAAAGAAAGCAAACAAAGAAATAGTAGCAATTCAAAAAAATAAAAAAATAAAAAAAATCCCATACCAAGTAAT
The DNA here is from genome assembly GCA_030625065.1 of Alectoris magna. Lineage (NCBI taxonomy): Eukaryota > Metazoa > Chordata > Aves > Galliformes > Phasianidae > Alectoris > Alectoris magna. The sequence continues at coordinate 105,390,424 of CM060560.1, forward strand.
GTATATTGATGAGGCTTGTAATTATCACAGTGGATAAAACAAGGCACAGAGAGGTAGAGCATTTTCTTTTGTATAGCAAATCAATACCACGCATGCCATCTTTCAGATTGCCTCCTAATTGTACCACAAGTCAATTTTTTTCTCTTTAACCAAAACTGTAAGTAACATCACTGGTAAGACGTCCTTAAAAGATATAGATATGACATTAACCCACGTACAGATTAATTCTGCATATAAGTATGTAGCTTGGAGAGGAACAGAACTGAACTTTAATTCAATTTTAACCATAATTAAGATACCTTTATTTACCCTTTGTTTATTAGCTTTGGGGACAGATGGTTTTTAATGGCTCCAGAGAAGAATGGAGAACCCAAAAAATCTTCCTGGGAGTGCTTCTAGTCTATCTGTATGTCTTGCTTCAGTCCAGTACCAGAGAGCAGCCTATTTACCTGGCACTGTGCTCTTATTCTTAGCCTACATTCAACCATAAGCCAACCCTCCAAGTCCTCTGTGCCACCACAGACCCATAGTGCTGCTGGAGACCTAGCAAGAGACAGTGCAGAGTACTGTGCTGACAACAGGAACCATGGGATTTTCTCATTTATTGTAAAGGAGAATTAAAGTAGTTCAAATTATTATAGAAGTTATTTTTAAAAAAATTAAGGCAGTTTTCATGAGACAGAAGTCACAACTGTGGAAGCATACAAAAGATTCAAACACCATTACAGTGCTTAGTTAAATTTTGCCTTTCCATTTTTTGTGTAACTTCCATGTTTTAGCAAGGAAATGTAAATTTTTCGAGAAGAATCATAGTTTCACATAAAGATGGGATTTTACAGAGGCATTTTTAAAGTGTTGTTTCCCTGGTGTACACAGGTATGCTTCACAAAGCCCTTGATTAAAGGATACCAGGCTTTCTCCTGCGGCATTTAGGTTGACTACTTGCCCTCACACTTTCTCCTATATGCCGATTCAAGGAAATAGCCAGCCCTTGAAGAGTAACTTCTCTTTGCCATTTCCTTCCAGTTTCACTTTTTATTGGAAGGGACATCTGATCTCCCTGTGTAAACAGTACCAAATTTTGTTTCCCTGAGAGCTGTGGAGAAATGGTTCGGAGGGTGAAGAGAAAAACCAATGTGGGGAAAAAGGCTGGAATACCTACCAGAGGAAATGCTGGGGGGTAAAGATCCACCCCCTGAGACTGGATGTGAGGTCAGGATGCTATTTAAAAATCCCGCCCTCAGGAATCTCGAAAGAGACTTCACCCCAATGGTCGGAAAGGATCCTTTCAAAGAGATAAAAATGATCATTAATCAAATGACTTGTTCTTTGGCTGATAAAAGAAGCTGACTGTTTAAAGAAAAGAAAAAAAAATAACCAACTCTGCAAAATTAACAGTGGTTTCACTGGAACAGATCTTACAAAGTGCGGTTAAATGTTTTTGATTGCTTTTTATCCAAGCCATACAATTCACAGCTGTAACCAGAAGGAAGTTGTTTTCTGCATACTTTGCAAATGAAGCATCCCAGCATTTCTAGGAGGAATGGAAAAAAATGAGATTTTAAATTAAAAATACACTGCTTGGATATTCAAAATGTATTCCAAATGGCCCTACTGTAAAAGCAGTTTACAGTTTTGTATGCAAATCAAAGAGAGACTAGTAGAGTAGACGCCGTAACAGACAGTAGAGCTGAGTTTTATGGCAGTACTTCCAAGATAAGCCACCTGAAAGCACTCATGTCAGGCCAGGACAGTAGGGGAACCCGAGTTAGTGTTAGGACAGCTAACACAGCTAAGCCAGAGCTTCTATCGGATCTCCAAACACCTGCCAATATACGGATGCCAGCAAAAGCCAGGAGTATAGATACAGCCTCTTTCTGCTTTGCTACCGTCAGAAGCTTTGCACGTTTCACCCTTCCAATTGAAAAAGTCCATGTTTTCATTGCCTAAGTGCATAGATTCATCTCAGATTATTTCATCCATCCATTTTAAATTAAATACTTGTGACGTATCTAAGATAGCACTGATAAATAAGAGCTCTATCATTTGATCCACTTTTTCAGCTTCCAGCATAGGCATAGAGATTGAGAGACATCATTACAGCTGGCTCATGTTAGTGCTCAGTGAGTGCCAGCATTGAAGCTGCATCTGAAAGGAGAGCTCTCTGCATCTTGCATAAAAATACAGAGTCAAGATTTTCCAAACTTGCAATAAATTTAAGCTGACAATCAGAATAATTTGTTTGTTTTTGCAAGTACATCAAGCAAACATCCATTCAATAATTAAGGCGACGATAAGTTTGTTTTCATCCCCTTACAGTATTTCACAGCTGATTCTGTAGAGATAGAAAACATCCCTCTTAGAATTCATGCAACTACGGGTTTGTTTGCTTTCTGAACTAATGCAAACACAAGTGAGGATTATTTAGGTTTAAAATGTATATATGCATTTTCTGAGCTTAGGGTCTAAGTGAGCTTTGAATTTTTACTTCCTAGAAAGAGATCTATTGTTTCTTCTCAATATATTCTACACTTGCCATTTAAATTTGTTAGCCCTACCATAGTCTGTGGGAAAAAAAAAATCCTTTAATTAGTGTTCCGAGCACAGTATTTGCATATCTGATGGGCAAAGATATGTAACAAAAGCATTCCCTCAGGCTATCCCAGAAAAGCCTAACTTTGGCAGTCTTGTCAAAGTATTTCCAAACTCCGTGGCTTTAATTTTAAAATGTTTTCAGAAGTGATCACGAACACAGTCCAGAATGCAGTGCACAGAAATTCAAATTTAACATCAAAAATTGTTCCATAATCTCACATATAAACATTACAGCTAAATGAACATACGAAGACTTCCCAAATAAAACTTTGCTCTTTTTTTTTTTTTTTTTTAAACATGAATTATACCAACCGTAAAGTACCCTCGTGGTGAATCGTGCCATATATATAGATCTTCGGAAAAGCCAAACAGGTTGAGGTTCACCACTGACATTTTCCTTCATTTAAGTTGAGCAACATGGCAAATAACTCAAGTTTCTTATCAGCGTTGCCATAAGTTACTTTGTTATAGAAAGTAACATAGACAAAAATGAGAGCATTTCATTTATTGTGCATATTTGGGAATAAGGAACAAGAAAAATTTTGGAGCAAATCAATCTGTGAATACTAAGAGAGCAGGAGGACTAAAATTACCGAGGTATTCAAGTGTCAAATAATTAAAGGAATATATACAAATAATGCTTTTTTTTTTTCTTTTTTTTTTTTTTTTCACTTACTAAAAAAGGTACAGTTCAGTTGCTTAAGCAGAGATGCTTTCTGTCATTCGAGATGTTGCAGAAGATCTCAGACAGTCAGATTTGAGTGGTAGACATGACAAGATCTGCAGGAGACCTGCACTCTTTGAAAGTGACAGCAAGAGGCAAAGCAGCAGTTGGAGGAAGTTAGAGGAAGTATTCAGTGTCATTTTAGATAACTGAATCCCAGACAAATACTCTGCTGTCACCTCAAAAATGTCTCCTATTAAGCAGAACATGTATTTACAATAAGAAGACCTTGCCTCTTCCAGAGGTCCACAAATAAGTTCTGAAAAGGATCAGGTCAATAACAATCAGCCTTGACCAGTATCCAGCAACATGAAAATCCAAAGGGTATACTGAAAATTGGTTTGTACCAAAGCAGGCATGATCCTAGATAGAAACACAGCATATGTCCCAGAATGAACATACATTATGTGTTTGGTAAGAATATCTCCCTCACAATGTGATAAGGGTTTGAGACTATTACATTGCTATAGACCTGGAAGTCATTGCAGGCAACCAGGAAAGTTAGTTAATTTTCATAGCTCCCATCCATCACCATCAGAAAGACAGAGGTCTGCTAAGAGCTTTGGGCATTTACAATAGATAGAAGTACTTCTCGATTTCTTATTTGTTTGCATAAACAATCAGAAAATTTTGGAAAGAGAAACTGCAACAAAAAATTGTGTTCAGGACAGAAAGGGAGAAAGCTCTCTGCTAATACAACAGAGGAAGAAGGCAGGTGGGAATATGACATTGAGCAGAAAACAACAGCTCTGTAGAAATATATAATTTCTGTGTGGAAATCAATGAAAAGAAATACTTTTCCTACTATCTGAATACGTAATTTTTTTACCGGGCAATGAGATCATAGTACTTCCTCTTTTTCCAAATTGGAAATGTGCTTAGCTGAACAAAAAATGAACGAAAAATGTGCTGCATCCTGCTGCTTTACACAAATGACAAAAGTAATTTTCATTTTTTAGAGGTATATGCTTGATACAGGAAAATAGCTTCAGATATAGGCATATAGATATAGAAATCCTGATGCTTAATTAAAAAAAAAAAAAAAATCCCTGTAAAGCAACATACTGGACACTTTCAAGATAGTAGGATATTACTTTAGCTGATCAATTTTCTTGAGCAATACAATTCTGCCAGCATACATCATGCAGAGACAAGGTTTGTACAACTATTCTGTTGTTAAGTACGAAAATTAACAGCATTTTTGCAGTGGGTGGAATTATGCTAATAGAAAGAGCTTTTAGTATATGGTCCTAAACAGGGAAAAGGAATATTTATGCATATTAAGCTGCAATTCCCGAGTGCATCGAAATACCAGCTTGAGGGCATGATTTTATTATGGGGAAAAATAAAACAAAACAAACCCCTTCTCCCACTCCATAGTTATCCACTGTGAACATTATGCCACTGAAACAAGGGAAACTACATTAGTTACAGATATTAGTTGGAAAAATGCATTGAAAGAGTAAAAATATATGTCAGTACTCTGAATAGCTGGCAGTTTGGAGAGTACACACCATTCTGTTGCTCTGTGTCACCAGTTTATAGCTCAGCGTCAATTCTTCTCTTTCATAATTATTATAGCTAAGTGCTTGTGCTGAGAAGCAATGGGGGAGCGTTGAATCAATTAGCCTGCCTTCTGCCTTCGTCTGTTCTTCCAGGGGGAATATCAGCCCACAAATGATAGAATTTGATAGGGAAGTCACTTGTACAGCATCCTACACTGGCATGGTTTTAGCAGCATATTATCCACATAGAACAGAAGAGCAAGAAAAGATGGATGGGTAAGGAAACACACATGCTTAGTTCAGCTCCAGAGGACATAACATTAATTCACACTTATTTATTAACACTTGCATAGCAACAGTATGGCCTGCCAGGAGGAACAGCCACTTCACCCTGCAGCAAAGGCACATCCCATTGCCTAGGGCTAGCAACAACATGATTTTTCTGCAAAACCCTACATTATTTTTCACAGAAACTAAACACAGTTTTATTCTGATAATGACAGCGCATACCCACTCACACCTGCTGACTTGAGTGCAAACATAGCCACCAGTTTTCTCCCACATTGGCTACAGAACCAGCGCAGCACCAGTACTCCTCAATGGCCTACAGCCCAGCTTTCTTCCTCCTCAGCTACTGCTTCTTTAACCCGGTACCAGAGCACTTTGGCCAACATCCTGGCAGCCTCTGGGTCGGTTTGTTATATTTTCCTGTAGCAACTGTATCTGCATAAACTTAGTGCAGACTGTGGAGGTTTGCTTTTAAAATGGAGAACATTTCTAAAGTCTCTGCATTGTGTCTAACAACTTGTCTGCAGTAGCTTATTAGAAAACCTCATGAAGATGCAAGAATTGTGTTAAATGCTGTAACATATCATTCATGGAAAGGAAACAACATGGAAGCCCCAGGTGGTCATCAAACTAGATCATGAATTTATTTAATAACAATAAGCCTATTTTCCTCCTATTTTTGAAGTACTTGACTCTTCCCATTATAGTATTTATCAAATATATTTGCAAACAAGATAGTTCTCTTTTTTCCCCCTTCCTTGTCCACAGGATGTATACTATGATACCTGGAGCAATCATCGTTTTCAAAGCTGTGAGAGGTTCTTGGTGTTCATAAGATGCCTTCACTGAAGTAAATGGAAAGGTCTGGTCTGCAGGGCAAGGTGTATGAGGAGCAGCTGAGGTCCCCTGGTTTGTTCAGCGCAAAGCAGAGGAGCTGAGGGGAGGCCTGATGGCGGCTGCAGCTCCTCACAGGGAGCAGAGGGGCAGCGCTGAGCTCTGCTCTCTGTGACAGCGACAGGGCCCGAGGGAGCGGCATGGAGCTGTGTCAGGGGAGGGGCAGCTGGGGGTTGGGGAAAAGATCTACACCAGAGGGCGGTGGGCATGGAACGGCTGCCCAGGGCAGTGCGCACGGCCCCATGTGCCAGAGATCAGGGAGTGTTTGGACGCCACTCTCAGACATAGGGTTTGGATTTTGGGTGGTCCTGTGTGGTCCCATGAGTTGGACTCGATGATCCTTATGGGTCCTTTCCAACTTGAGATATTCAGTGATTCTACAATTTTATGACAAGTCATATTGTCATATGACTTGTGTTCATCTTACCTTTTTCAAGGAGTAATTAGTGGAATTTTTGCAGAAGTCAGCCAGTGACTACAGCTTACTCTCCTGATGCCACAGAGTGATTGAGGGGCACTGCTTTAAGCTGTCCTCATCAGGAGAACACATGCAGACTCTGGTTACACAAAGGTGACTTATCCCATATGGGACAGCCACCATCTCACCTCTCCCTCCACAAGCAACCAAGCAACTTACAATCGACTACCAGTATTAGTGGAAAGAAACTCTTTCTTGACTTTTATGGGACTGTGCTACTTTTGATGGGATGTGGAAGGCATAATAGTGCATCAATGGATCACAACTTATGGGTAAGGACTAGTTCATACTGGGAAATACAAGCATGGTGTGACATGCTGCAGCAAAGTGTTGGATAACTTCTATAGCATCACTGAACAAGGCTCAACAGTAGGTTTTTTTTTTTTTTTTTGCAGTGATGCTCCTAAACTGAAGGGAGGGATTTGCAGTCCCCTAAGTGGAAGAGTAGCAGAAAAGAACTATATGAGCACAAGTCAGAATTTCTCTCTGTACAGCTGTGTATACAGTTACACTCTGTAATTACATACATAATGCAGTCACAGGTAAAGGTGCAGGCTACTCTTCAGCCTTGTTATTTCTATTGTTGTTTCTTATTTATTACGGTTTAAACTGACCCAATACTTTCTCCATATAGAATTGTCCATTTCAGGTGCTATAGCTTTCTGGGCATCTAACATCTTTTCAGGTTGCATATTAGGAGAAATTTCTTCTCTGAAAGAGTGGTCACGCACTGGCACAGGCTGCCCAGGGAGGTGGTGGAGTCACCGTCCCTGTAGGTGTTCAATAAATGTTTAGATGTGGTACTAAGGAACCTGGTTTAGTGGGCAAATATTGGTAGTATGTGGACGGTTGGACTGGATGATCTTGGAGGACTTGTCCAACCTTGGTGATTCTATGATTCTTTGATTCTAATTCAAAAGGAAGAATTTGGCAACATAATGTAATAATCTGGAAGGATATTTTCCAGAGAGGTCACAATTACTGTCAGTTATTCCTATCTACTTGTGTCATAAAAGGGAGATTTTAGCTTGTTATTCTCTTCCCACAGATTTTGTTTACAATTAAAAAAAATGAAAAATGCACAGTTAGTGCATTTAATGTAAAAAATGATGCTTACTTTTATTCAGTAAATTGTCTTGATGCTTTTCATACAGGGATTGTAAAATATAGCTAAGATAAATTGTTAAGGACTCCGCATATGAATGCTTGAGGAAGTGAGCTGAAGGGCTATAATGAGCTTTTGTGCTCAGCTTGACAGGAAGCAACAGAATGACTTCAGGATGTTTTCACTCATAACTGCACTTTTATTAAGATGGGAGTGTAACATTTAGTCATGACATAGTGGAGAATGGAAAGTAGAGTTTTCCTGCTTCTGAACAGGGGAATTATCCAGTGTAATCACTCAATGTCTAGGCCAAGGCTGGCTTACGGTATGAACACCTTCCATACTCAGCTAAATCCTACTTTTTATTCTTTCTAGTGTTTCATAATGGAAACTAGGTTTGAGCATCTTTCCAAAATTATTTGCAATACATACATTATGGAAAGTACTGCAAACCTGCAGTCTGTTCTCTCATGTGATCTTACTGATTTATGCTTTATAGACCACCAGGAATTGCATGTTACATTATAATTTTTCTTTTCAATGCAGGACATAGTGGAAGGTTTTATAAAATTTTGAAATTATGATGTCAGATTTTCTAGCACATTCAAAATGCTGACTTTGAATGAGGAAAAAAAAAAAGAGAAAAGAAAAAAAAAGGTCAGAAGCAGGGCTAAAATTTATCCCGGATGAATGTGTGTAATCCTATTTTCAGTCATACAGAAAGTGCGGATCTATAAAAATTAGCTTAAGTATTTTTGAATGCACTTATCTAGAGATTTAGAATACAGCAGTAATTAAGTATTATAGAGCTTTTTAACACAATGAAGTAAAAGGGGCATGGTACAAAGTGCTGTGCCCTAATTTTTACTCACATAACTAGCATGTCTCAGGCAAATCTGAAATTTAAGATCACAAAACTATACTATAGTAAAATGCTATGAAACCACAACAGTTAACAGAAATGAGTGTGCTTACCCATACTGAAATCACAGAATGGGAGAATTGCGGAATGGCTGAGGTTGGAAGGGAGCTCTGGGGGTAATCTGATTCCACAAAATTATGGGGAGATTTCCATTACCTTGCAAATAATACAGTGAAAACATTCCAAGGCTAAATTCTGATCTCAGGTACCTAAGCTAGTACAAACAAACCCTGTATAAAGAGTATGCTGCTGTGCAGAGGGAAATTTGCACTCTTACACTCAGCAATAAATTTTCAGAGGATGGCCTAATTTTATTTCCTCATATTCTACTAGAAATGAATTATATCAAACCTGAGCCTTCACAAATAATTCTGTTATTCCCGAATGCACTTCCAAGAACTCTTTGTAGATCTTTAACAACTTACATCCAGGCAACTTCTAAGGCAGCCTGAGTTTTTAACCTCGCCGTAGTAAAATACAGAACTAGGAATATTAACTCAAAGTAGAAAGTACTAGAAGACTTAAAAATCCTGGATACACAGACAATGTAAAACTTCATTTACCAGGCAGACTTTGAATAATGAAGTTATAAATATGTATTCCCTGAAACATTTCCAAGGGAAAAACTGCAATTGAAATCATATCATTTACAAGAATTACTTACAAAAACTAGAAGCTTATTCTGAGTATTGGCGAGCCAGTTTGTTAGCTTAAATGAAAATATAATTTATGAAAATCTCTCTAAGAAATTTAACAAACGACATAATTTAATTCTCTTGGATCATCTTAAAAATGGACCAAGAACTGCTCAAAATTTCACGTTTTCACTGTATCTTAGTGAGACTGAAAATTCACTAAGATACAATGCACTTGAAAATTTTATTTTAAAACAAAAGCTACTCCCTGCCCCCAGCCCCATTATATTCCATAAAAAAACTTCTCCACAAGAAAGCTCTTCTCCCTAAAACAGCTGAAGAGTAACATCGTACTGGACAACATCCCCTGCAGAACTGCTCTATTCAGTCAGCTGCCATTATTCTGAATAGGACTGACACTGTATGTTGCCTACAATTAGGTGACTATTCTCAGAAGGGCAGCAGACTTCCAAAGTTTTAAACAAGACTACAATGACAAATTGCTCTTAAAGAGAGCTACTATATCATCAGAGCAACAGCATGTATTATCCCCTTGTGGCAAAATCCTGTAAGCAAAATGGCTGAAGCACAAATGTGCCCTAAGAGCAAAAGCAAATAACACACATTTAAAGAAGACAAAAAATCAGGAAGCAGAAGATTGCACCTTTGCTGCCAAACTGGTCTCACTTACAAGCAAATAATGGCAAAAATTCCTAGAAATTCGTAAAGAACTCTTTTATTTTGAATCAGAAATACTTATTAAAAAAAGTAGGAGAAAATGTAGTAAAAACTGTGCCTAGCTGTGACAAATGCCTGTATACTCTATAAATATATTAGCCAGTTCTGGCTTGTTAGTGAGAGCTTTAATAATTTCAGCAAAAATGCAGGGGAATACAAAGTAAACATACTTATGACATTAATAAAAAAAATAATGAAGATTGGAAAACCTAGAATTGTTTCCATAGTGTTTGATTATTTCAGGACAGTGGTATGAGTTTGAAGGGAATGAGAACCTGAGAATTTTAGTATTCAGCAGCAGCTTGCTTCTAAACAATGAAGAAGCAGTGTAAGATTTTTTAAACCCTTGTTTAGTAGTCACACGTGGTATTTTAAATAAGAATGGAAATTTCCATCAAAAAACAGACTCAAGGTTTAACCACCCAGGTAAACAACACTGATGTACCTGGCATGTATGTTATGAAACCTATGAAGCCCTTCCTCATTTTCTGCTTTCTTAAGTGGGCTGAAGGAGACACAGTGTTGGCTCTGACCAAATGTGGGGTCAAGGACATTGCCCCGATACGAATTCTGCTGAGATTCTGATGGCCCAGTGGGAATGTTAAACACACCCAGAGGTTTGTCTCCTATAGAATCCAACCAATATCCTTACAAAGACAGGGGAAATTTTCAGGCAACCAAACTCAACAAGATAATCTGAAGATGGGTTTGTTTGCCTGGAAACATTTATGTTTTCTTCTCCAGTAACAACTAATAATAAAAATAGTAAAGGACTCAATTTCTACAAATGCTGCTTTGCTTATTTTCATCATAAAATTTCTGAAAGATTGCACAATGACTAATTTAGGTGTCTGGAAAATGCATTTCCATGCTTTGCTGGGCTTATATCTCAGTTTGATTTTAATTCTGATTTTTCTTAATTTGACTGGTCTGGGAATAACAAATCATTCACACGTTTTGGCATCATTTCTGAAAGAAAACCACTTTGACCTAGTTCTTGTTGGAAAATATTTTAAAAGGCTCAATCTTCTACATCAGTTCCATGCATCTCTGCTCCAGACTCAATTTTATGGGATCTCTCTGGAAATGCGGATGACAAACACCTTGCAGGGCAAAGATGCTGATCAGGTCTCCAGGCCTCACAAGTTTAACCTTTTTCTTATATCTTGACTGGCAGCTTGAAATAAATTCAGATTTGAGAATACTGATGTAGAATGTGGCTGTTTTAGAAAATCCCAGTTAAAGCAAGGTTTGGCTTTACTTAGGTCTTCTCTGGGAGAAAAAGCAAGTGCTCAAAGAATCTTACAATTCCAACAGAGGAAGAAATGGAAGTTACATAATCTTTAAGTGGAATATTAACATCTAATTTAATTTCCCTTCTGGACAAATGGCAATTTGGGTGGGAAAAAAAAAAAAAAAAAAGAGAGAGAGAACTGCTTGAAAAGAGTTCTGCAAATACTTACAGCCATTTGTTTTGTGATGTGTCAAATGTCAATGCACACTGATGTTCTGGTTGCTGAGAAGACTGGTATGGTAACATTAATATGATTAAGGATTTTAACAGCAGCAACAACTGTGGTCTTGGATCATCTTTGCAGTGTTAAAGGAATAGTAATTGGAAATAATGTGCTTCTTTTATGGGATAAAACAATCTATGTTTAAATTGTCTACTTAGTAAGTATTTTTTAGTCAGTGCTTAAACTGAAAAGAGCCTTTGTACAATCCTAAACAAGAGCACTGAAACCCTTATGCATTTACAGATATGTACAAACTCAGAATGCTGTTCTACGCACTGCATGCTGTGCATTTGGATTTCATGGCCATGCATGTATCATCAAATTAGGTGGAAGCAAAATACTTCAGAACTGTATTTTTCAAGAAGTAGAAAACATAGCCTGCAATTTCCGCCCAAACCTTTGTGAATCATTTTGTATGCGTCATTCTGCATCATGATTTTAATTTCAGTCTTCAGACCACTCTGTTTCCATGATTTTGGAAGAAAAGATCCTCAGTAAAATCTGAGAGTTCCTAAGCCATGGAATTCTCCATCCTTCAATACAAGAACCTCTTGTGGGATATGTTGAGGAGATCTTATAAATAGGATGGTTATGAAGTTTTAGATTTTCAGTTCTTTTTAATGGCATTTCCATGAAAAGAAAGACTATAAAGATTATAATTTTTAGCTTCGTGTTTTAAAAGTGCAGTGAGTTTTAATGCAATGAGTAAAATAGCTTCTCATGCATGATATGTGAGGATAGATATATTGATTCAACTTTCTGAACATTCTGCAATTCTGCAATTAGAATTCTGATTATCTACTTTTTCTGCTTTTCTAGGCTGTGTGAACAAGGAGTAGGAGATAAACACTCTCCACTTTTAGAAAGCAACTGGAGATGTGCTGCTTTCAGTTATGAAAAAACACTTGGGGCTGAATTTCCAAAGAGTCAACTGACAAAAAAAAGTATATATTTTCTGTCACACAAACACGGATTATAAAAAGAATGTGATGATGATCATGTCAATTTACAATTCCATTCACTATGCATAATCACACGATTAAGCAATTCATATTTCATTAATGCTACTGAAATTAAGTACCAAGGTTTGATTTTTTCTTTACATCACGAACACTGACTCCTTTAAACCAGTGATTGGTGTTAAGGAACTCTTGGACTAGAAGTGTACTATATACTACTATAGGTACAACATTTACAAATCTATATGCTACATTAAAAAATCTCAGAAAAACCTTCCAAGGCTCAAAGAAGTTATCCCAGCACACACCTGATAAACTGTGTCAGAAGCCAAGCTGTAGGCTTCTTCTGTCTCTATCTGATGGACTTCAGCATATGCAGGGGCAGTGACCAAAGACAGTTTGTGCTTGTTAATGATCTCTTTGTGGATATCATGCATTCAGAGGATACTCAATCTCAGTGCTCACTTGGTGTAGAAGAATGAATGCCATTAAGTAGAACCTCTGTAATCTGATCTTTGTTGTGCTAGTTTCGGCAACAGTGATTCTGGCAGGACGAATGTTGGGCAGTCAGCATTTAAACAGGCAAAAAAGTCATATTTTTCCTTGCTTCTAAAGACATTCACTAAAAATTGAAAATAAACTGCAAACATTATCTACAACAATGTCTGGATGTTGAAGAATGTACTCACCTACAATTGAGAGAATAAAGTAGAACAAGGGAAAAGTGGAGACTCCTTTCCAAAGTGGGTAAGTTATTCTAGGAAGAATAATAAGCTTCTGTCGTTTCAGGAAGAAGGGAAATCAATTATGTGAATTCTAGCAACTGTACAGTAGTTTGTTTCAGATTTCTACCTCCTTATCAGCTTAACTTACTTACTTTCAAATTTTATTTGGTAGAAACTACCTTGTTAAAGTTTAGTAGAAAAATGACAGTATCTACCAACTGATGTAGTCATGAATCAATTTGGGAATGTCAGAATATATTTCCATTTTAAAATGTGTTTGCAGGATTGCCATCAGCGTTTTGTGCTTATATTAAGAGAACATACTAAAACTGAATACTCTGCAAACTCACGGCAACTAATTATAGTGTTTAAAAAATGTTTTTTTTTTTTTCCACATGGCATCTCTCTTTCATTTAAGTCCCTCCTCAACAGTCTTATCTCCCACTACTGATTTACAAACAGTGACAAGGCTGTATCCAAGGTCTGTGAAGAACTGCAAAGTTTAAGAAGCCGTATTTCATGCAAACTGTATTTCCAGCCAAAACATCAAGAATCTGGAATGGATCCCAGGCAGTTTGCATCTAAATTATTTATTCATCTGGAACCTGAATCGTGTATGTATTAAGAATCAGAAAGATAATTATAGATTGTGAAATGGATACAGTGAGATTCACTGCAAAGTAAGGAAAGGAATTTGGGGGTCAGGAATATACAAAGAACGTAGTGATGGGCTGAGTGAATAGATTCTGAATAAGAAGCTTACAGATTAACATTATATTAAAATGATGGTATTATTCGTGTAGATGTTGTCAATGGTGCTAGAAGAATCGTGGATGCAAAAAACAATGTATCTGTCTGCTTTGTCTAGAGCTGCAAAGCTGAGCAACAAGAGGAAGTAAAATGTGGATGTGTTGTTCAGTGTAAACCTCTGTCACTAAAGTTCTTGCTTGTTCTCCAGAGCAGAACACAGACAACACATGGCACATCTCAGCAGCATATAAATCAAATGAGTCTGAACAGATTTTCATTGCATAACATGACTGTTCCACTTCCAAATCTCAAAGATTTCCTGCTAATTACTGAAAATTGTCACTTTCAGCAGCTTTTAGCTCTGTACACTGCAGAATTAATTGCTGCTTGGGAAGTATGTCTCAACTGGAGATAGATATTCCATGCAAGTGCTTAGATTGCTGTGTTTGGATGTGTCTGGTTTAAGATACATAGACAAATGTACCTTCTGTTCGCTACAACAAGCTGTTATTTCTCAAGAATTTCATCTTCTGACTCCTTTCTGCATCAGTTTAAGTACTACTTAATAGCTGTTTATAGCAATCCTTGCATTAGAAACATGATCATACTGCAAATAACTAATTTATTTTCCTCATGTTTCTGTTAAATTTAATATCAGGTGTTTTATATGAGATTATCTATCCATATTTTAATTCTTCTTCATACGAAACTGCTATTAAAGATCTTTCAGTCTTGTTGCCTTCCATTAGAAATATAGACACGAGTCTTTAAGCTGTTGTAAAGACTACAATACAAACTGAGCCAGAGGTTTACATGACAGAATGTGCCCGAGACCTGGACATCCTCTAGCATAGCTATCAGTTCTCTAGATATGATGGTGTCTCTATTTTAGTGTGATGAGATATTGATCATAAGGCTCTTTCTTACTCTAGTTAGGTAAGTGTAAGGACCTTTCCTTGTCCTTATTTATTAGCCTGTCCTGCATAACTGATCACCTGTGTTGCTCTTGCATGTCTTGTCTCATAACAAATTGGGCAAAGTCAATTGATAGGTTGATAGCAACACAGAAAAAAACGTATTATTCCATTTCTTGTTCATATACACACAAATGAATGTAATTTTTAAAGATACGTGAACCAGAGAAGGGATACAGCTTTTCTGGAAGAGTTCTAAAGGCTCAAACAAACATTCATTCAGACAATCCAAGCTCAAGCATACAAAATGACCTTTTGAACTTTGTGTATTAAGTGAATTAGGGAATATTTACAAAATGTGTCCTTTTGTTTCTTCTGTGAAGGCTTTAACTCAGACTGCTGGTGGCAAGAACATAGCAGCATAACATGGCTGAAAGTACTAAGACCGATCCTAGAATGTCCATAAGGATTGTCAGCCTTTGCCATATGAGAAAGTACAGATAAATTTGGTCTATTTTTAGTCATGACAAAGATATTTACATTATTTTTTTAAAGTTACTTAAGCATCTCAACTTAAAAAAAATAACCTAGTTGCCACCTTGTACCTATTTACTTTAAGAAGACTTACAAGATATATAAGTATATGCATACTTCTACAGCATGCCGAAGTACTAAGATACATATCCATCCTTTGATACCTAAATTCCACCAGGCTAGAGAAAATAAATACTCCTTACAACATTCACTACATTTGAAAGCTCTACCATAATAAAGTTAGAGCATTATTAAATTATTTAGTTGTAATCATTATGGCTTCAATAACCTTCTGTATTCTGCATTGTATTTCCAAGCAGAAATCTTGCAAGTGTTTTGCAAATCCTACAGTATTCTCTCCATACATTTAAGGCTGTGTGCTTACCCAAAGAATCAAAGAAAAGCAAACTGAGATGGTGAAGAACTTTTCAGTCCTAGGCAAACTCTGGGCAGCATTAAGATAATACACTGAGAATAATGCACCAAATCAAAAGCAGCAGGGATATATTATTAGTTTGATACACTCAAATAAGTTTGAATTTAGCAAAGACAACGAGAGAGGTAACTGTATCTATTTTAAACAGTAACAATATGGACCTAACAATTACCATGACTATGTCTTTCATCTTTCATTTCTCATCTTGTCACTTCAAGGGGAAGCCGTGCTTGTGGCTATTAGACATGGATCTAGATCCAGCACTCCCCATTGAACAGAGACATCAAATTATCTCTATTATTTTGATATCTAATCTAGATTTCTCCCATAAGAATTCAGTCATAGTGTAAGGATATTAACACAAAAGATCATGGAACAACATGATGGCAAAACCTGTTGTGATAAAATTTATACCCTGAGCCAGACACATTTCTTTGTTTATTATCAAGAGCCTACAGTAATTCACAAAAATGTAGAGATATATTTCCCTTTGACAGTCTGTGTGGTAGAACATCTTGTCTTACATCACTGCAGTCTGCAACAGCTTTATCGTGACTTCCATTCTTCAAGTGACTGGTCATCAAGAACTACAGGTGGAAACTAAGAGACTAGTGGTAGGACAAAAGAATGGAAGGTACATAAGTATAGTCTGATGCATCGATGCATTAGTCCTGACTACATTACACCATGGGCCATACAAGTTAAATATTCTAAACATTACTGTATTTAGAATATCCTCCTCTTCTGTGTTACTTTCCTCAAGTTCCCCTAGACAGTATACCATAGCTTTATATAAGGACTACCATTTTCTACTTTCTGATGATATAATCAGTCTTACTATTAAAATTAGGCAGGCATGTGATAGATATTCTTCTACAATAATGTGTTAAATTTTAAAATCTTATGCTACTCTGTAGTAGGAAAATTCTGATCTTTATTTCTGTGTCAAGAAGAAATAAGTAGAGATGGGATCAGAAAAGCCAAGGCTTAACTTGAACTAAACTTGGCAACGAGTGCCAAGAAGAATAAGAAAGGCTTCTACAGATACCTCAGCCAGAAAAGGAAAGTCCAAGAGGGTGTATCCCCCTAATGAGTGACACAGGTAAGCTGGCAACAACACACAGGAGAACACTGAGGTACTCAACAAATTATGCTGTGGTCTTCTCTGATAACTGCACCATGTAGCCCTCAAATGGTTTGTAAGGAGGGGACTGGGGAAAAAACATCCCTTCCACTGTAAAGGAAGATCAGATTCATGACCCAAGGAAACTGAAGTCTATGAATCCTGATGAGATGCATCCCAGGTTCCTAAGGGAATTAGTTGATGTAGTCACTAAGCCACTCTCAATGATATTTGAAAAGTCACTGCAGTCAGGTAAAGTCCCAAGTGACTAGAAAAAAGGTAACATCACACTCATTTTTAAGAAAGGTAAAAAGGATGACCCAGGGGACTACAGACTTGTCAGTCTCATCTCTGTGCTTGGAAAGATCACAGAGCTATGCTAAGGCACATGGAAGGCAAGGCGGTGATACAGGAGAACCAGAATGGCTTCACCAAGAGCAAATCCTGCTTAACCAACCTAGTGGCTTTCTATGCTTGTGTCACTGCCTCAATGGACAAGGGAAGAGTCACTGATATCAGCTATCTGGACTTCAGTAAGGCCTTTGACATGGTACCTCACAACATCCCTCTCTCCAAACTGGAAAGATATACATTTGATGGGTGGACTGTTCAATGGACAAAGAACTGAAGACAGCATTGAGTCCAGAGAGTGGTGGTCAATGGCTTGGTGTCTGGATGGAGATGGGTGACAAGTGGTGTCCTGCAGGGGTTGGTATTGAGATCAATACTCTTTAACATGTTCATCAGTGACATTGACAGTGGGGTTGAGTGCACCCTCAGCAAGTTTGTGGATCACACCAGGCTGTGGGGTGCAGTCAACATGCCTAAGGGATGGGATGCCATCCAGAGGGACCTAGACAGGCTTGACCAGCTGTCCAGAGCTAAGTGGAAGGTCTTGTACCTGGATCAAGGTAATCCTCACTACCAATACAAGCTGGGGGATGAAAGGATTGAGCACAGCCCTACCGAAAAGGACTTGGGGGTACTTGTGGATGAGAAGCTGGACAATAGCCAACAATGTGCCCTTACAGCCCAGAAAGTCAACCATATCCTGGGCTGCATTAAAAGAACTGTGGCCAACAGGTTGAGGGAGGTGATCCTGCCCCTCTACTCTGCGCTGGTGAGGCCTCACCTGGAGTGCTGCATACAGACGTGGAGTCTTCGGTACAGGAGAGATGCAGACCTGTTGGAGCATGTCCAGAGAAGGGCCACAAAAATGATCCAAGGAATGGAACATCCTTCTGATGGGGACAGGCTGAGAGAGCTGGGGCTGTTCAGCCTGGAGAAGATAAGGCTCCAAGATGAAATGACAGTGGTCTTTGAATATCTAAAGGAGAGCTACAGGAAAGAAGGGAACAGCCTCTTTAGCAGGCTCTGTGGTGCTAGGACAAGGAGAAATGGTTTCAAACTTAAACAGGGTAGATTTCAATTAGATATAAGAGAAAAATCTTTTACAGTGAAGGCGGTGAGGAACAGGCTACCCAGAGATGTGGTGGAAACCTTGTCTTTGAGACATGCAAGACCAAGCTACAGCAGACTCTGAGCAACCTGATCTAGCTGTGGATGTTCCTGTTCATTGCAGGGCAGTTGAAATAGATGACCTTTAATGGTTCCTTTCAACACCAAGGATCTGTCGATTCTATAACTTCTTTTAAGTGTTTGTAATGACAAGACAAGGGGAAATGGCTGTAAACTGGAAAAGGGTAGATTTAAATTAGATATTAGGAAGAAATTCTTTACTGTGAAGGTGGTGAGACACTGTAACATATTGCTCAGAGAAGTTGTGGATGCCCTCTCCCTGGAGGCATTCAAGGTTAGCCTGGATGTGGCTTTGAGCAACCTGGTCTAGTGGAAGGTGTCCCTGCCTATAGCAGTGGGTTGGAACTAGATGATCTTAAAGGTCCCTTACAACCCAAACCATTCTATGACTCTATGAAAAGAAAATTATTTTTTCTTGGCAGTGAATAGCACAGAGGTTCTAATGTTCATTTAGTTTTGATTGCTACAGTCTGCACTAATTTAACTGCCTTATCATCCACACTCTAATTAGTGTGCCCCAAATTAAAATCAACTACTAAATTCCTAGTGTTTCTACAGTAATTCATTGTTTTGCTATTATCTGATTTTCTCGGTATTCTCTCCAATCAGACCACTTAGTCTGTTCAGTCTCTCTTGGCAATTCAAGAACATCATCCATTTCATTTTTTAGTATTCTTACCGATCATGCCTGATATTACACAGTTTGCAGCCTCACACTCAACAGCTCCATTCTGGAACACAGACCTATTGTATAGCCTTAATACTGATGGGTTTTATTATGTTACATAGTGTAAGACAGTGTTTGAATTTGCACACAGAAAAACATCAGTGAACAATTAACAAAAGCTTAAACAAAAACATACTGAAAATATCTGAAAAATGAGACATGACCCAGGATGTTTCCTGACACTCCTGAAGTCTTTAAGAAAAATATTTTTTAAGCTGCTATAATAAGTACCTAGTCTCTGAGGCTGGAAGTCTTCAAACTGCTTTGAGTCCAAATGTCAATGGCATCTCCACTTAATATATGTGTAGTGAGGTGGAGACCACTTTTCATTTCCTGGTTGATAGACAAAGGAAGGAAGAAAAAACATAACATCTTTTAAAACTAGCTAAAAGCTCAGTGTGCGCTTCTTCTTTGTCACTGGTTTTAAAACCAATGTAGCTCCAATTATTTCAGCAGTATCAGTTTGGATTCAGTAGAGCGTGAAACAGTTAGAAGGCTCTTGACTCTGAGACAAGACAGAAACATTGCTTCCTGCTTTTCTGTCCCTTTCAAAGAGCACATGATTGAGCAGGGCAGAAGATTTTGCAATTGTAACTTCCAACTGTGGTTTGCTGGCACCTTCAAGGAAGCTGTATTTGAGAGGAATTTGTATCAGCATTCAAAGGTCTTGGCTGAATTTGCAAAGCTGAAGGTGTAAGAAATAAAGGTTTTTGTAGGTCAATTTTAATCAGACAGTACAAGGAATATAGGTATATGTCTTTGAAGTGTTTTAACTTTTCTGTTTTTCTAATCAAGTAGACCTGGTAACAACTGAATAAAGTATCCTCCACCAGCGTACAGCTAAGCTATGATGATCCCTGAAGGATAGAACAAAGTCCTGTCTACATTCTGTAGACAGAATGAACTGAAAAGATGAAACAGATCATACCTAATAACCATAAGAACAATTTGATTTCTAATTCATTCAATTACTGTTGGTCTGCACATGTTTTCATAATAAGACAGCTGTAAGTGTCTCAAGACTTGCACCAGTCTCAATTTTACTTGATCAAGTGATGCCTCATGAAGTTTACGACAATGCAATGCTTTAAAAAGGAGATACAGAGGACTCAGTCAGACTAACTTTACTTCTAAGAACTGAAAAAAAAAAAAAATAAAAAATCAGAATGATTGCAAATACTTGGAAAGTGACAATGTAGTAAATAACAACCTGCATGCATTTGTCAAGAACACCACACCAGCATAATTTCTGCTTGTGTCAAATAGGTCTCTCAGATAAAAGAGTTTCAGTAATGTCACAAATGCATATCCCAGACTCGTCATAGGCTGGGACAGAGTATTATGATTTCCTCTTTTGATGAAATGACTGCACAGCTAGGGAAACAGCTGGGAAGCTGCCCTCAGTTGGTTTACTATCACCCTGAAAAGATACAAACAGCACAGCCCAGGACTTTCATCGCTATTCCATTTTTCCCTTATTGACTTGTGATGCTGGAACTGAGCCTGTGTTTTAAAATCTGAGAAAGACACTGAAATGGGTGGAGCTCTTGGAGATTAGGCTCAAAATGCATTGTGACTTGCTATACCAGGCAAAGCAAATTCTGTGAAGACAAAGCAGATCAATGCAGACAGCAGTAAATGACCACAGAAGTATATCTGAGAGGGTAACAGTAAATCAAAATACAACCCCAAAATGGTTTATACTGAATACCACACATACTTAAACTTGAGTTACACATTTAATTATTTCCTGCTTGCTAGCAGAAGGTTAAGGATCACCATAATCACAATGTTAATCATGTAAACTGATGACTGTGCGATTCCTTAAACAGACAAAAAAATCTAGCCATTTCTTATCTGTAATACTTTTTCTTTTTAAGGCTGTTGGTTGGAGTGATTTCTGTAACCTCTTTTTCTGCTAGAACAACATATCACATCAAAACACCTAAATATCCTTGAAAGATAGGTACTACATGACTGAACACAGACATATGAAAGCAAAAGGTCCTGAAGAAAGTAAAATCTTGTTTCTCAGACATAACTTATAAAAAGTAGAATTGTGAAAGTTTAGTTGTGTTAGATACCATATCATGGCCAGATTAAGACTCTGCTAACAAGATGTTAGCTG
Source organism: Alectoris magna (assembly GCA_030625065.1). NCBI lineage: Eukaryota > Metazoa > Chordata > Aves > Galliformes > Phasianidae > Alectoris > Alectoris magna. The sequence continues at coordinate 105,411,660 of CM060560.1, forward strand.
TGTGACCATTTGACAACATGCTTTTTCTTCATTGCTTATCATCCTGTGAAAGATGTTACAGCAGAGTCGTCAGCTATCATATATAGCTTGCTTGCTGCAAAACAGAAAAGCAGAACACAGAAAAGTGGCTGATTTCAACTGCAGGAAATCATAATGACCCTGTAATTTCTGTAAAAAAATTCTCAGACTATAATAAGAAAAGTTTAATTTTTCCATAGGTTTAAGGGCTAATTTCCCCTAAGCATGCGCTATCTAAGAGAATCAAGAATTGCATATTGTTGGTAGCAACCTTTACCAGATGGAATGCATGGCAGTTTGTGTGCATTTTTTTGAAATATCTACATGCATGTGTGCAGGTGTAAAAATAACTCAGTGCAATCAATGTTAATTATGTGTTTTGACTAGAAGTTCTGAATGGTAGCCTGTTTTGTAAGAGGGTTACTTGGATACTTAGCTTTGTCTGACTTACAGCAGTCATGTTCACAGCTCTAATATTCAACACTTTATTCTGGATTATATTTTAATAAATTGATGTAGTAAGCATGGTTAATAGTGATGGTGGTGGTTATGACTTTTGTGTTTATTCACTGGCCCTAGAAGTACTGAACTCAGTAATGCGCTGTGTTAATTAACTATGGAACAGGAGAGAAAGAAAAATAAAGGCAGTGAGTCAAATTTAAATATGCAGCTCCACTTGCAGAATGATTTACAACACAACTGAAATTCTGCTGTTCTGTGCATCACTATGGGCATAGCTATAATATGATTGATCAGACAATTTCAGCTCTAAGTCTAATGCCATACAAAGCTCACTGCCTAATATTATACAGCTACGCTCTCACTATCACTCTGCATCATACTGTGTGGTCTGTATGCACAATGGAAGACATTCAGGGGTGAATAAAGCCTTGCCATCCTGCTGGGCTTATCTGTTGTATAAAGCAAGTGCAAGTGCCTGCCAGTGCAAAACCTGGTTGCAAGGGATGGATCTGAAGCTGTTTTGTCCTCCAACACATACATCCATGCCTGGAGATGCCAGTGATGCCTCAGTGAGGTACCAAGATTAGTAACAGTGGCAAATGTCAGCATCTGAAATTGCTTACACTGTAGTTTATAACCAAGGCAATAATGTTAACGTGGAACTTACTAACATTGTATATTTTCTGCTCATTCTGAAGGTCAGACTTTACACAAGTGAATGATATTCTCTTGAATAATTTTGATCAAACTTTGCAAGCTAGCATGATATAGTCAACTTCAAATAATCTCAACTTAAAGGTTAAACTGTCAACAAACTGAACACAGTAACACTTCCCAGATGTACAAATTCATGACCAATGGAAGAAAGTTACAAACACTGTCATGAATTTTCCTCAATCCTTTTGCACAGTAATAAAATGTACAATGCTTTGTATAATAAACACATGTAGTGTAAAATATGTCATCTTTCAAAATGAATTCTGAGGTCTATTTAAGAGTCTCAGACAGCTGATAGGTTGGAGAAAGGAGCAATATTAAATTTATCGCACTAAGAGAAAAAAAAGACTAAAAAAATGTTTTTTAAAAAAAGATTACTTGATTTCTCTTGCTCTTTTGAAATACAAAGAACACGTTAGATATGAAGAGTTGTAAACTGCAGTGGAATAGGATCATGCTGTACTTTGCCTTTCTTGTGGACAAGAACAAGGTACATGGACCCTTTTTCCACTAAACACATTATACACAGTAATTTAAAAAGAAGCTCTATGATTAAGACTTTGAATTTAACCTGTCAGATGACTGACTAAAGATTTCAGAACTGCAATAGCAATCACAATTTAAACAACACTGAAGCAAGGCAGTCAGAAGATAACTAAGGAGATGAAGATATCACTCCAAAGCCAGACTCAATATTATGGGGATGTGAGCTTACTCAGAACCAAAAATCTAGGTGCTATCTTCAGTCCTCCACCTTTAGTGAAAGGCTAATTTTGAGAACTCTTCTCAAGAATAATAATATACATAATGTTATTAGAGAAAATTAGTGCCTTAGAAAGATTCTACTTGTCAAAGTGATGTGTATAAGTTCTTCATTATGTAAGGTTTGAAAACCGAAGCAATTCTTTAGAAATGAATTTTAACAGTTACGAGCTATTTGGGGTAAAGTCTGGGGTGGAGAGGAGCAAACTAAGATTATGACTACAATAAAGAACTTGCATGGATTTATGCTTCGTTCTGACACAGAATTACACAGTACTGACAAGGCTATGCTTTGACCTCTTGTGTAAGATAAAATCAAGGTCAACTTTCCACAGATTCCTATTTGGTTGGCTCTATCTACGCCAATGAGTTCTTTCAGCACAGTGACAATAGTCAGAGATTATTTTTTTCATTTGTCATTTGCTATAGATTTACTGGCAGATGTTTGCTGTAAACATAGCTTGTATTTACTACACAAACTTTTCATGGGAAGTCTGCAACATAAACTTCAACGCTGTGTAGATATGGAAGATCCATCTTATTTCTCTGTAGCCCAGATCTCAGCATTGGTTACAAGTGTTTGTGTTGGAAAATGAAGTTTTATTTTTCTTCTGCTTGTCTATGAAAGTGCAGCAGTATCGGACAGCGATGCACAGCTTGGTGGAACATACCACGGGACACTCAAGAAGAGCTCCTAAAATTATCAGTGTACTGATACGATTTGAAAGGGAAACATGAATGCTTTTGTAAAGTTCTCAAGCATCTCCAATTTGCAAGGCAATTAGTGGCCTTTTATGGGAAACCATGAAAGGAGCAGAGCTGGTAAAACAAAGTAAAGAGGAATAAAGATTCTTTTGCGGTTTCTGATTAGTAAAAATGAGTGAACTACTTGATTCAGATTCTGTGCTACAGAGTATTTGCCTTGGCCTGGCAAATTGTCCTTGAAATGAACTCTATTAGCCAAGAGCTTGCACTACAGCGATGCTTCTCTGCAATTAGGGATCTCAGTTAGGACAAACACAATTAGAAAAGAGGATTAAAATTCTGTTGAAGATCCACTTTTGAGAAAGCTTAGTTTAGCATTTTTCACTGTATAGAGTACATATTCCATAGCAATTTTGGAAACAGTATCTTTTAAAAGTTCACATTTGCTGAGCTGGTAGCACTGGATAAGAGCTCACGTTTGTAAAGAACAGACAAATTCGTTATTGCCCCAGTCAATAGCTATTGATTTGGTAGAGCATTTCTGTTTATCACAATCAAATCCTTTTTCTTTTTTGTTCAATAGTCAATGACATTGTAATGGAAGGTACTGCTTACAAACTGATGCAATATATATTAGCAGCAGCTAGAAGTTAATGACTAACTGTTATAAAGAGGAAAGCATGTGCTAAGAACAGCATTACACTTCTATTAATCAAAGTTACTGCATCCAATATGCCTTTATAGGTTAGTGGAACTGTAATGCACATCACTTAAAGAGTTTTTGCTATTATTAATCTAAGTTTTAACACAAAACAACTTTTAATCATGCTGTCATTGCATAAATAATTTGGCTAGGACAAGGTTCTGTCTGACTTCTATAGCATCCCTTTTAGTCCCTTTTAGTCATTGGAAACTTCTGTCCCTAGTTTGCTTTTACAGACTTAGATTCGACATTTAGGGAGATATTGCTTTGCACCCAGCTAAGGAAATGTTATTCTCTAAATACCACAAGCAGAGCAGTGTAAAAGCAAAAGATATGTGCACTAGAGTGCACATGCCCATTGCTCAGCTTCCCTCCTAACTTGTTCTCTGCAACAAAGCAGTACTGTACAACTCTGTACTTCACATTTTATATAATTTGCACTTTCCAGCTCTTAGGGTGAAATTTGATAACTCGTGTATTCTTTTCACTCCATAATTATTGCTGTATGATTGTTGTTTTAAACCTGCCCTACCTAAAACACATTTGCTTTCAAAGTCTTTCTTTTATATCTGAGAGGGGTGCAAATATTATAGTTCAATATGACTTATAACAGTTACATCTATACTGTTACGTTACATCTAAGCAAACATTCCCCAAAAAATAATAGTGTGTGTTGACCCCTGAGAGAAAAGCACAACTACTAATGATGACTTCTTGACTTAAGGTTGTCTATAACCATTTTTCCTGTAGAACAGGAACAAACAGGCTAACACTGGAGCATTGATTTATCTGTTTGTTTCTGTTGTCTTAATGCAATTTGCATTTCTCTCTGGACTGATGATGAGGCATTACAGAAAGAAAATTTATAAATGTGGCAGAGATTAAACAATCGTGCCATTGCCAAGTACATTATTCTGTAGTCTGTGTGCACTGACTAATTGCATTTAAACAATGTTCATAAATTAAGGCCTTTAGAATTTTTCAGAGATGAGAGACATTACTACATTCACCATACAGATTCTGGTCACATGTGTGAAACTAGTGATGGTTGGTGAAGTTCTAATTGATGCTATATTTCTCATTATGAATCAAGGAGCTAAATTCAGTCCAGCTCCTATGTACTTGCGCATCTCAACAAAGATATCCAATGCTGCTCAGTCAGCATTAACTTGTGTTCTTGTTTGCTGTCAGCAGCACTGCTGACAGGAGAGCAATGGAGACTAAGTCATGTCTTTCCAGAAGCGAGCAACATAATGGATTTTGTTAGTCTAATAACCATGCATTCCTAAACAATAATGAATTTATTCTTGCAATACTGTGTGAAGAAGAACAAATTGATCTTCTTCATCTTAATTTAGAACCAGGGAGAGACAGATTTTCACAAGGTCATCCCTTAAATCTACTGAATTTCCATTCCAGTGACATGAGTTCAGGAGATACAATTTCCTTTGTGCTCCAGTATGCTGTGCTTTTCAAACATAACTTTAGATACTGTAACAAGGTGAAAATAAGAAATATTTGTATTCATCGTATCTACTGAGAAGGTAAGAGGGCATCATTTTATCATACACACAAAAACTTCCTCTTGACATAAGTTCTGTAAGGTTTTAAAAGAGAAATATAAGAAAGCATTCCAAATCAGCAAACAACATAGCTGGGTTGAGGCAATGATTAATTACAAGAAGAAAATGTCTTCTGAGGTTTAGCAAAAAATACAGCAAAAAGTCAGCATTAAAGAAATTACTTGCATGTTAATAGGACCTTCACATAATACTTAAGTTATGTTTTTCAGTATTTCATAAAAAAAAATAAAACCCAGATAAAAATGCTAGGCATCAGAGAAAGAAGACTGTTAGCCTCTTGGCAATTGCAGTGTAAGACATTTTCATAGATTATTCTGGAATTTTAGTAAATCATTTGAAAGTGTACAATAAGTTTAAAATAGTTTACATTTTTATTTCTTTAAAATAGAAATTTGATCTCTTCTGGTACCAAAATCAGCAAAATTCATCTGATTAAACTGTAAGTGTTTGCGGGAAAGGAAGAATACAGCTGCTAGCTATTTTACAAACACTGCAGGCTGAATTGACCTCATCGTCAACTCAGTTACATTTATGGTTTTCTCTACTGAATTCCATTTATCCATAGGCAAACTCTGCAATGCTGTTTCATACAAAACTGGAACAATTTTATTTGAATGAGGAGGATTTTTAGTCAAAAAAATCAAACCAAGCCAAAACACATAAATAACACATTTCTAATTGAAAACAGATAGGCTGTGTATTTCTCACTGTGCTTTCAAACTATGCAGTACCTGATGTCCTAGGATTTCCATATTTTCTCAATACTGCAACCTGTATCAAATGTAGAATTCTTAATATTGATACTAGAAGACATAGAATAGAAAAAACAAGGAAAAGCTATTAATAGTAACTTACTTTTTGTAACAACTCCTTCAAGACGAATTATATTTGGGTGATCAAACTGACCCATTATACTAGCTTCTCTCAGGAAATCTCTTCTTTGCCTGTCCATATAACCACCTTTTAGAGTTTTAATTGCAACAGGTATCTCTCTTTTTCCTGGTGTCTTCAGGCGTCCACTGCATACTTCCCCAAATTCACCTTAAGTAGAAAAAACGTTAGATCATTCACAATGCCTAAGGAACAGTTTGCACCAATGAGCATAAACAACTTATTTTTCAAATTAACCTTCAATAGTTGTCTTAAAAATTGTCCTTTTTAATAGCTCCATGTTATTTGTAGTGATCAGTAAAACTAGGACACAAAAATACCCAAGACTTGCACAGCCCATAGAACTAGATAGTATTTTTATCAGTGAAAAATAATGGATAGGATATTCAAGTTCATGAGTAGCAACATTCATTGCTGCCACTACTCCGAGATCGTGGGGACTGCAGTAGACAAATCATCTGCCCTACATCGCATAGTTTATCCTACTTAACTGACACTTTGAAACTGAACTTTGATATCAAAATCTTTGTCATCTAAATGAGCATGCTATGAGGAAATAATGTAATGAAGCTTACATTTTAATTCTAATAATGACAAAATACCTTTCTGTAGATACTTGAGAGGGATGTGGAATTAACACATATATGAATAGAAATGCCATAAGAATATCAGAATATCTGGCTGTCTTTCAGTTTAGAAAGCACTTAAAAATGTACTTACTGCTATTATGCCCAGAAGAGCACTTCCATACGACTTATTTAAATGGCTTTATTGCTTACATGAAACTAATCACCTATGTCACCGTTTGGACAGTCAAAGGACAACAGTTTCAGCAAATCGGGACTCTCGTGTAGTGAGAGGACCCCCAAAGCTTGCTTCAACAGATGTTCTGTGTAAGAAAGGGCCTTTGAAGAAAGCACATTTTCTTCTACTCCCTTTGCACATGTACTAGTTAAGTTTGTATGGAAGTCACAACTTTACTTTGAACTTGGAACTACCCAGAATCCCATACCAAATATTCTCTGGATGTCTGCAGGTCAGGTTTCAATGGGTCATAATTCAATAAATCAAAAACAGTGTTTATAAAAATGTGTCAAAGCACTTATCAGTGCAGGGTATTTCCATAGCAAAATCAAATTTGATACCCCAGCCATTTTGGAATCAAAATTGCTGAAAAATAAAGTAACAGTCATAAAAAGACCTACATTTATCTAGAGCATACAATTTGTTATAAACTCCATTAAGCGATGTGGGAACTAGTTTTCATTAAAGGTTAACTACAGAATGAATGAAAATAAGAGAGCTCTATCCTGTAAGAGTGTGATTAGATATAAACCGAATACAGAAGAGAAAGGACTGAAGGATGGAAGTCCCACTTCAGAAAATTATAACTGCCTGATATTATAGGATGAGAATGAATATTGTCACAAAGTCTGAATTTTATTAGGCTCTGTCACTTCCATTACAAAACAAAACAGGTTTTATTACCCAACAAGATTCAGGAAGAGTGGAGGGATTTAAAAAGAGCAACAATTTCATAGCTTGTCTTTTGCTTCAAAACAGACATCACAGAAGTGCAAGAGTGTAATTAACAGATGCTGAAGATAACCTCTGAATAAATTAGCATATTCTAACAAAAGCCAAGTTTCCTAGGTCTTCTTCCTACCTAACTACTTCATTCGTGCTTACCTAATTTTTGGAAATAAATAAAAGTTTGCGCTTTCCTGAAGATATGTTATGTATGTGAAAATAATGTCACAAGACTTATGCTGTGGGAATCTTGGCAAAAGATTCCCATAAGGAATCTCCCAAAAGGGGAGGTTGAGTAGGGAATTTCATAGATATTTATCCCCTTTATCGGTTTGCCTGCACATGACACTTGAAAAAACAGTAGATAACCCAAACTTCCAAAATCCTACTATAAAACAAAATCATGAATCCTGAATGTTTTGAATGAGGCAGAATCACAGAATCACAGTAACAGAAGAAAAGCAACAAGCTGAAATGGAAATAGGAATTTCCATCTGAACATAAGGAAAACTTCTTTACACGTGAGAGTGACAGAGCCCTGGCACAAGCTGCCTAGAAAGGTGGTGGAGTCTCCTTCTCTGGAGATATACAAGAACCTCCTGGGTGCTGTCCCGTGCACCCCACTGTCAGGAACTGTTTCAGCAGAAGGTTGGACTCTATGATCTCCAGAGGTCCCATCCACCCCTATCATTCTGTGATTTTGTGGAGATAATCAAGACAAATGCTAGGTCTGCAACAGTAAAGGTATATGTGCACAGTATAAATAGAAGGTAAGAGCCAGGTGTCAATGAAGTGAATGTTATTTCTTGCTCCACAGAAAAAGCTGCTGATAACTAGAGAGAACAATAGAGTTCATAATCTACCCAGTTTTAATAGCATGTAAATAATGTGTTTTAATGGTCAAAAACTGATATGTCTTATTGTAAGTTGTGCAAAAAGAAGCTAATTGAGCACTCCAGAAAGTTGCCTTATGGAAACCACACATTCCTTTTCTCACTTCGTCATAAAATACATGCTATTTAAAGTGAAACAGGAATAGTCAGTCTACTTCAAAGCCTGATATGTGTTCTTGTATTACTACATGAGATCAAAACAAATATCTTACAACACATAATTGCTGTTGATAGAACTGAAAGGTTATAGCACCAAATACAACTCAAGTCATTTCAGTCATTAGACCCTTGGGAAAATTGACAGAATAAAGAAAATACAAGGATAAGTGTCGCTTTTAATAGAGACTTGACAAAGAATGTCTGGGAATTCCTTTTAAGAGGAGTGGCTGAAGCTTTAAACTGAAGAGCAATAATTCTGGGGTAAAAAAAGCATCACAGATAGGACAAAACCAAAGGATGTCACTGCATGTCAGTAGGTACAATGAACTCAATACAAAGTGAGGCTGAATGGGATAATCTGAAGAAAATGTACAGCAAAGAAGGGCAAACCGTGGGAATTGTGGGAATTGGGAATATAATGGAATATTTAATACTAAAGAAAATCTTACTAAGTGTTTTGAAACCAAGAATATGCATTATGAAATTAAACATGCATTAATTAACAGTAAAATTTTGCTGTAAGTTGAAAATACAACAAAAGGAAATTAACTAATCAACTTCACGACTTAAACAGCAACTATTGCTCGACTGTGGACTTCATTAACACTTGTTTATTTGGCTGATATCACCATGGGAAATGTAAGCTAAGTACATTTATAGGTGTTCACTAAGTGTTTACAAAGTACTTAGCTTGGCTAACACTAAGTTTACCTCAACTCAGTTAAGTGGAGGGATTTGATCTTAACTTTTTACAATTCCATTATCAGAAATGAGATAACGAGTAACTTTATTTCAGAACACTGCTTGTGATTTGATAGTATTATCCCCAAACAGTTGCAATAGACTACTCAGCAGCAAATTCTGTTTTGCTTTTGGTATTGTAATCTGCTTACTATTATAAATATTTGATCAAACTGCAAATGCCACTTTGGCTGCTTCCACTGCTGCTTTTACCCTCCAGTTTGAACCAGGATATCAGCATAAGTTCTTCAAGGACTAACAAAAAAGATGATTAACAACTATTAACCTAGGTGCTCTTTCATTCAATCAGAAGGTCTACAAAAGAGCATTTTTGTTTCCCAGACAATCCAGACATAAGGTAGTGGTGAATGGGATAATGGGGAGCCTGACTACATAACCAGCTTCAGTCTGCATTTAGGTGCACTTTTTGTTACTTTAATGCAGATCTTCATACTCTCCTATGACAAATGGTGAACAATTTAGAAAGGATTTTGCAAAGCCTGTATTTTAATTGCTTTATTTACACCAAAGCACCAGAAGGAAGGACAGTAATTTGGTGAGTTTTTAAATGAACTGGAATACTGAAAGCATATCAGAGGGGAGGACTGGAACTGAAGTAAAAGGTTCAATGAACTGGCACCATGGAACATAGTAGTTGCGTTAAAAAACATCAGCTTGGTAAATGTCCACTAGGATTACTTGAAAGGATTTTAGCAAGAGATTTATTATTATTATTATTATTATTATTATTATTATTTCCCTCAAAGTGAGAAGTCTCATGGGCTCAGCAGCATTTCTTAACCTCTTGCTGCTTTGCTCTTTTTATTTTGGCTATTATGTCTGATAGTTGTAGGCCAAGTGTCATCTTGATCTTTACAACTAAGAAAGTCTATTTTCCAATGTGTTGTCACTGCTTGAATCTGACCATTTGATACCACCTACTCTGATTTGGTTTTTAATGTCTTATGGAAAAACATCACAGTGTAGAACAGACTGTGAGTAAGCAATAATTTTAGATACCTGTGTTTTTTTTTCATGTAACTTAGTATTATGTTACCAGCACCTGACACCAAAGAAATAGACCAAATTGTATAACATTGCTAATATACTATTTCAGATAAATCTCAGTGTCTTGTGAAGCATTAGGATGTATCCCTAGGACACAGGGTAATCAGGTAAATACAGATAGGGGTGACTTAGATTTTGTAAGCCTAAGCAGAAAGAGACCAAAACATACATAGGACAAAAATAAAATAGAAAACTCTATTTTCTCAAATTTGCAGTTCATGTGTATCTAGGGTAAGTAGAGGTGATAGATTTTAACGTTTTTACTGTTATGTAATCAGAAATGAGAAAATCAGTAGCTTTTGTTCAAAATACTACTTCTGATTTGATGGTATTACTCTCAGATAGTTGCCTTAGAAAACTCAGTAGAAGATAATAATACATAAATTTCCAAATCACATCATCCAAGATCATAATTACCAATTACTTTAAAAGATAAAAGGCTACAGAGGCGGGCAAGTTGAAAAATGAAGCAGTGAAAAATCTCCTCTTGAGTGTCAAAGCTATCTGCAATGCAACTAGTGAATTGTCAAAGGCTTTTGGACGTGAATTTTTCTATTAAGAAAAAGCAAACGTGAAACTACTTGCAGGAAAAGATCAGTTTCAAAATTTTTTGTCCAAAAAATCTATGAAAAAAATTGAATATTTGCAATATTTCAATCTGATATTTTGCAAAATAAAAGTTTCTAGTTCTTAAATGGAAAAAGTTTCTGTTTAAAAAAATTACAGAAATTCATAATGAAAATTATTAATCAAAATAAGTTGATCAAAAAGCACTGTTCTAAAAACCATCTTTATTAATTCAATTATTAATTTAAAGTGTTTTACCACTAGTAATGATTCATTTGGTAAAAGATTTTATTTTTTGTTTCGCTAATCTGAAAATTGTAGAAATATTTCAGAAGTAATTCTGCCGGGATGAGAAGCCTATTTTACACATGGCTACAAAGTTTGGTGCAGAATCAGTGAAGGCATAAAGGAAGGAAGCTTCATGACTGCTATGAATTACAATAGCATGCTATGTTCCCTAGCAGCTATTCAAGAACTCTGTGAGAATTTGTAGTTTCCCTGCCTCAGAAACAATACTTAACCTGTATCATGTCTGCATGAAACCAGGTTTAAATTTCACTTGAAATAGTTCGCAAGTCCTACTAGGCAAATACCTTTGAAGATGGCAGATTATTCGGTAATTTTATAAGATTAAAAATATAAAAATAAAATACGTCAATGCAGACAAAAATTCACTCCTGGACATACAAGAAGAGGGAGAGAGAAGCTGAATAAGGAATTTTCACAAATGAGTCAAGTTGAGAATAAGGACACAATTTTCATCTGAACGAAAATCAATAAGCCCAACCCTCTTCTGTCATATTCTCCTTTAAAATCAGCAGCCATTCCAACGCTGAAGGTACTTCAATATGCTTTGTAATCAATACCTATAGTATATCTGAAGGAAGAAATAAAAGAAATCAAATAGAATGTTTTCTGCAAAAGTCAGCCCTCTAAGGGCTCTCTCAAGCTAATAACTCAGATGGTGCACAGTGCCAGCTACACATTATCTGGCTTAAGCAATCAGTTATATTCTGTAGTACTCTTGCTATATGGAATTCAGGGTGAAAGGATTTTTCTCTCTTACTTTCAAGTCAATACGTTCTCTTCTCTGCTTGTTAACAGACCAGGTTTTATGTCTATTATTTGCATTTATTTTCATGACATTTCCTATGGCATTAAACACCTTTAGCAGCTTGTAACCAGTGTAGCAATGTATCAGTAAATGAGGGACCTCAACTGAAAAATACCTCTCTTCTTAAGTGACTAAGATATATGTGAAGCCATGATAAAAAAGAAGAGTTGTAGTGCATTATGTATTTTGATTATAATTTTCCTGACAATTCCAGTTAGCAGACCTCTGGCAGGCTCACTATGAATAAATTACAGAATTACAGTCTTTAATTTTTTTTTTTTTTAATCACTGATGCACTTCCACAAGATGTAACTGAGTTTAGCTGCCTGTTGCACATTGATTTTTTTTTTTTTCTTGATGGCATTACAATTAGAATAAGTAAAAAAGTAAAAAAAGAAAAAAAAAAGAAAAAAAAAGCAGTGTTTCTATGCGGGTATTTATTTAGTTAGTTAAAACCAGTATCGTTAAAGATGGCAAAGAGCAGGTAGCTCAAAGATGGACAATGGAATATGGATCACACTAATTCTTACTAGAATCTTAGTGTTTTAAGTATCTTTAAGACAGCAACTCACAAAACTCAGTCATTCCTAACAGCATCCTAGTGATGGAGAGAAATAACCATATTTTGTAAATTGTAGACAGGCATAGGGTTAATGTATTTCACAAGCAGAAATGAAGTATCAGAGCTGGAATTGGAGCTCAGAATTTTAGTCTGTTGCCGTGCACATCAAAATTACTGATACAGATCCTTAGCTCTCCCACCTTCCCTTCCTGTTGTGGCTAGGTATGGATTAATGTTTCTCAGCCACTGACAGTGAGCAGGAAACAACACTGAGGATGTAAGCATGACAGAGAACTCCACATTCTCCCTGTCAATATCTCCTTTGTTTTGATTCGTTCTAACAGTGAGAAATGGTGGTGGACATTCTGAATGATGACCTGTTATTCAAAAGGCACACGCTGAGATCTACTAGTTTTATAACCTCTTAAGAACCTATCTGAGCCTATACTCTCTAGGTCCTCAATAAACAACAGAGTAAAACAGACAGTAAACAATCTCAGTACTTGGTCAATATTGACATGCCACATGTCCTAGAGTTTTAGAACACAAGTTAAAAAAAGTGATTTTGCAAGACTCTGCTCTTTACAAGTTTTTCTTCTCTGTAAGGAAATCCAGTATCTGTGTCAAACATTCCATTAGGGAGAAGGGAGAACCCAGTGGGCCTATTACACAGCAAATTCAAATCAAGTAAGAATTACTACATTTTCACAGTGCATAAAACTCATAATCATGTAACACTACAGAAGCAGAACAACAGAGAGGGTCAGAAGGAGTGTAACAGCTCTTAAAGGATAGCTCCATTAGGTACTTTCCAGAAGCCCAAAACCACTGACTACTGAATTCAGAGACAATATATATGGATAACATTTGATTACAAATGCCTTCTTAGAGTTTCTTTTCTAAATAGAAAAGCATAGTAGTACTTATGCTAACTACAATATTTTATCTTTCACTTTGGTTTCCATTCTGTTTGGAAAGTCTCTTTGTACCAAAACCCCACAAGCTTGCTGAAATATCTGAGCTGTGTGGGAAAACAGGCACACAGAGATCCTTAGCAGCAGCAATGCAGGAAAACTGCTGATATAACTTTAGATCAGAGGCTGAGTGATGCTTGAGAGTAAACTGGTCTATCAGTGAAGTATGCCCACATTTGTACTACACTCGACTACTTGCATTATCATGGTAACTTCAGAAAAACAGTCCTTTCATGCATAGCTTTTGAGTGTATATGCTTTTACCTGCCCCAATAACTCTCTCAATACGAATTCTTGAAGGATCTATCTCCTTTGCAAATTCATGGACAGCAAGGGATGGGTCTTCATATGTGTCTGGATCAATATATGTTTTGATTCCTGGGAAACGTACTGCAAAACAGAGAGAATGCTAAGAGTCAACAATTCTTTGATACTCACATACTATAACAAGATGTGTTTCACTTTTTTTTTTTTAAATTTATATATATATATATATATATATAATTTTTAAATTGTCAGAACCCAACAAAGGATGACTCCAGAACCTGCTACTGATTTCACAGAAACTGTGGAATACACAAGAGTTATTCCCATTTGCTGGAAGTATGGAAGTACTACATCTTCAAAGATTGAGCACAGACTTACGCATTTCTTTTTATCCTTATTTATCCTTCAGGTGTGGGGTTTGTTTTTTTTTTTCTTTTTTTTCCCCAAGTGGTTTGTGGAAGACATTATAGTTTACCTTCCAAGTTAGAGGACAAACTTCTGCCAATCTGACACAATGAAAAGCATTCAAAATTATTGCCTGAAAATGTGAGTAACGTTCTGCTGGACTCCATTGTAGTGCCCTAATATATTCTAGGTGAGTGAAAGCATGGAATTTTCTTCAGGATTGTTGTAATGCATTGTTCTATCATTCTTCATTTTAGCTTGCAATGGTATTGGATAATCAGTGTTAGAGTAAAATCCAGAGAAAATACAGGTATTAGGTTCTCTGAATGTTCTGAATGCCATACATCATTGTTTGCTAGTTACTGTCATGTTTGCTAGTTACACAGGTGCCACAGGAACAAAAAGTCAAAGGCCTTTAGAAAACTCTATTGTTGGATTTCATCTGGTAAGATAATGTCAGACTCTGGTGCAATTTTATCTCTATTTCAGCTGAACACAAGCACCTCCCCCCCAAAAAAGTTAAATATTAGCCCTATCTAAGTTTTGAGGAAAACACTATTTTAGGTAAGACAAAGTCTTTTTTTTTTTTTTTTTTTTTTTCTCCCTTCAATTGTAAGTATTCCCTTTCCAATTGACATTTAATATTTTCATCTGAAGAAACTCTTTGTTGTCTTTGCACTTAGCTCACATCCTGAAGGAATTTTTCAAGTACAGTTGGTAAATTGGGAAACTTTAACCTTAGAAAATGCAGAGAGCTGCTCATTTGGAAGGGTATCTACAGAGACACCAAGTGAAGGCTCAAAGATACGGGGAAAAGCAGATCCTCAAGACTGACAGTGATTACTGCCAAGCAGTTTGAATTCCTGTTTGTTGCTCCTTGGACAATTTAGACTATCTGTCCTTTACTTGGAAAACATAGATTGCTAATTTACTTCTGTCTTTTACTGGTGGACAGATAAATGTTCCTTTTGCCAAACAGGCCTGGTCTTTGACATCCCCTCCCCCCAGAATGGGTCCTGGAGGACTGTGCTGCTTTGTTCTATGCTGATCAGTTTGCACAATCAATGAGCCAGGTGCAAGATGAGAACAAAAATACCCAGATCCATTAACAAAGCTTTAATAATTTCTGTCTGCTTCCTAGGAGATGGCTGCAGCAACAGTGGGTTAGTGCCAGATTGCTTTGGCAGGTTCCAGAAAGCCATCATTTTCTGGCATGTCTAATATCCCTTGTGCTCCTGAGTGTAGCATGTCCAAGAACTTATGTTGTTTCTTTTGGACTATCTGGATGGGAAATTTTTTAGGCTCCTGCCATGTGGTGATTAAGTTCTGGAAAACTTTCAATTCATTAACAGACATGGATGTAGATGGTGCATCAACTTCACAGGGTATTGCAGCTGGGTCCAGAGAACCTCTTCAAAAAGAATTAAGTACTTGGTAATCTTTTTCCTCCTATCACTTAGTAGATGAGTCCAAAGCACTTCATTATCTGATGAGCCTAAACACATTACGTGACACCTAGTTCAGGGCATACAAATGTGGATGGGCTTCATCAAATCACCTGCAATACTCATTTGAGCCAATGCTGATAAGAGGACACATACCATATTCAAATGTGAAGCACACCAGACATCATGGGATTTCATATTATCAGCTGAATCATGGACACTTTTCTAACTAACTCCTTTCAAAGAGCACATTTCCTGACATCTTCCTCTAAGTCATAAAGAGCTCCCAAGGGAGAGAGGATGGGTAAACACGTGATGGTTCTCCTCTGCGCACAACAGAGGAGACAAAGCATGGATATGACTAAGCTGGTAGTAGGAACAGGCAATTTTAACCAGTGTAAGTTTTACAGTAGAATTTCTTTTAAAAATCTTCAGCCCGTTTAGGAGAGGCCATACTTATACTGAACCAAGCAGAAACTGTGAAGCCACCTAAATTGTTTCAGGTTAAGATGCTGGATACCAAATCAATAAATAGCCTGCAGTCAGTCAAGAATTGCTACTAGCATGAAAATGGCACTTCTGGTGGAGGCACTAATTGCCCCATTGTAAAGGAAGGAACACTGTTGGCTACCAGTTTTAGGTACTGGAGTAACTCACTGTAGTTCCTTTTTATCCTTTATTCTATGGAGCACATGATCTGGGAAATGGTCCTTCAAGTCTGATGCTTTGATAACTGCAAAGGAATGAGAGGCCTCACAAGAAGAAATTCTGTGTCAGTATGAAATGGGGTCATCATTTGTCCTGGCATGAAAGACACTGAGTGAGGCTCTTCTCAAATTCAGTCATGGCCTCCAGAGGCATATATCAAACTCTGCAGCAGGAAGGTTTTTGTTTGCTGCTCTTTCTGGTCAGATTTGGAAACAAATGACAAACAAATCTAAGAAGTATCTTTTGTAGTATAATGTGCCCTTTCTCAGTATGGAAGGAGCCACTTGTCTGGATACAGTTTTGTCACACACAGAAAGATTGTATTTCTCGTGACATAGATTTGTCTTGATCATGATAGTTCTAGAGCTGTTTTCAAAATGAATAACAAATTAATAAAACTATAATGCTCTTTCTACAAGCTAACAATAAATAAAACCTTAAAAAAAATAAAAATCAACTCCAACAAAAAAACAGTGAGACTAGTAATTTAAACTAAGTAGCTAAACTAAGCTAAATAAATTAACACTCTGCCCATGAGAGTCTTTCTTTCACAGTATTGATCAGTAAGAAAGAAAGTGAGAGAAGGAAGTCTTTGTTGTGTGGCTGGAAGTGTAGATCCCAAAAGATGCTAATAGAGAACTGGATACAAATAAGGAACATGGTCACTAGGAATGGAATTTTGAGACAGATAATCAACATGGCCCAGTCCAGCAGTGAATTCACAGAAATTCACCTGGAAAATTGACAAATATGATTAACAGAACAGAAAAGAATCCTTTTGTGAATTCAGTGTGAATTGTTCTAGAGAACATACTAACAAGAACGGCCTTGATGGTGCAATGAGGAACAATGCAAATAGCCAGATTAAAATATCAAGTACAAAAGATGTAGAGAAAACCATGAATTCTTTTCCTTTAAAATATAATGCATATTTTATGTAACAGTGTTAAACTACTTACAATTTCCATTTTGCAAATGAGCCCTTCTTTTCTCTTCAGATTTCATTTTGGCCTTTATGTACCACTGGCATCTTTTAAGAAAAACAAGTGAGGTTTTAATTAAAATGAATGTAATGCATAAAATAGATGTACATTAAGTTTTGTGAAAGCCAAAGTCTTTGCATTCTTAATCCACAGAAATTTACTTTTTAAACACAAAGAGAGAAACAAACCTGAAGAACTACAAGCAGATTGGATATCAGTGAAAATATATCACAGGTGGATGATCAGTATTGAACATGACTACCAAAGTTTGATGCAATACTTTATTCCCATGCTTGAAAGAATGTTGATACTTGTATTATTTTTCTGCTCTCTTGTTTGCATACATTGATTCACACAAACCAAATCTTATCCTAATAACTTTTATACCCAGTGGGTCAAAAAAGTTTACAATTTTTTCATAAGATAGGTTCTTTGACTTCAACAGGGTTCATGAGAAAATAATTTTTTTGTATCCATTAGGATCAGTATTTTCTCTTCTGTGCAGCTCTGTTCAGCCTGTCAGGAACAGACTGACTTTTCTGTGTTCATAATTAACCTTATAAAATAAACTACAATTATAGATACTATTTCTAGTAAAATAGTAACCATGGAGATTTGAGAAATAAGTGAACACATTCACCACATATCAATGGTTCATTCAAACCACTGAATAAGACTAGGAAAACTCACAAATGCATTCATTGCTGTAGAGATGATGATGAATGCTTGAAGAGCAGAAACGTCTTAAGCTACCATACCTGGCAATAAGTTGTTTTCACAATTACATGCGTACCCTAATGTATGGAAACAGCAGTTTCAGCTTCTGTGGAAATCTCTGCATTGCACACTAGTTGCTGAGACCACTACTTTCCAATTACCAAGAACAACACTGAACACAAAGTGTTACATTTGGAATGTCTGCCCAGAGGAACATTCAAAGAAACAGCTCTCTAAACCCTTAAAATTCTCCCTAGTACCCAAAGCCCCAAAATCTGACTACAAATGCCAGTGAGAACCAGCAGTGGACTCTTCCAGCTCCAAATCCAGCTCCCCATTTCCTACTGTTGCTGGCTAGAAAATCACTTGAAAGGAATAATTTGTGTAATGATAAGGATAAATCACATTGAGCTTTACAACTGTGTTTTCCGGAATTTAGCCAAGACCCCAGTCTCACAGCATACCTTGTCCCTTCAAGTCACTATTGCTTTCATTTTTTTACCTGCAACGGAGAGCCATGTTTCCTGCTTGGATAATCACTCAGTGGAGTGCAAAGGCAGGTGCTCATTTAACCCAGCCTCTCCACTATGAATAGACTCATCAGCAGCCTTGTGACTCGATGGCTCATCAAATTGCTAATTCTAAACAGCAAAGCAGAGCACATCTGTAGGGTACCAATCCCATTCTTCATGCTGAAATTTTCCTCCAGTCCTACAGCAAATAGTCTATTTATTCAAAATTTTCTTGCTCTGTCTTCTATGTAGTATGTTCTTATCACTGAATTTAAGCAGTACTCCAAAATGAATTCACATCTTACATAATTGAAATAGTTTGATTGAGTAAGATGTTAGAAAGCTAAGAGAATCTCTGATATCTTTAATATTAGCAAAAGGGAACAATAAACCCAGAAAGAAACTCACTTCCTTTTTTTTTTTTTTTTTTTTTTTTTTTCTTTTTTAATTCCCGGGTTTACCGAGTGTTTTATCAGGGAGAAAAGTTCGGCTTAGGTTTTTAGGAGTTGCTCTCAAGGATTCCTGAGAATCATTTTCTCTGAAAGCCTGTCTTTGTCAGAATAACTCTTTTGTCTGAAAGAGACTAATGTTTGTCAGTGTTTCTAGTAATTGTACAAATATTTTATAAGCTTCTAAGATTGAGATTACAATGTGTTCCAGTGTGAGCTGCTTCAGTTAAATCAAATGTTATACTTAACCAGATTTATCATTATTTGCATAATGCCTGCACTGGTACATCACTTTCTTTCCTAATCAAAGTAAAAAAAAAAACCCATAAACAAAACAGAAAATTATTTACAAATCTGAACACACAGCACTGTCTATTAATATCAACCCAATCTGTAATGACCATTAGCACATTCAGAGAAGTAACTTTAACATCTTTCCTCCAAAGAACAGGCTCTAAACAGGTCCAAGAATGGTGCAAAACCCCATCCAAACCCCAGATTTATCTGTACCAAAGCTGAGTAAGAGGCAAACTCCATGGAGAATCCCCCTCACGTGGAGGCTCTTCCACCAGTTTTATGTGTATGAAGAAAGGAGGGGCAAAAAGAGTACAAATGGCCCAAAGCGCACACAGTTCCACCTACAGAACGTACTGCAGGAGATAGGAGCCCAACTCCCTCTGCTTGGCCCCGTACCTCTAGAGAATATTAGGAATTTTTAAGGCTTTTTTGACCCAAGGCAGCACTGCGGTGCCACTAATGTCTTACAGAGGAGGTGGGGACATACTCTCTTTATGCTTTTAAATTCTGCTTTGTTTCCTGGTAGAAAGGAACAAAATCCAAGTCAAACACACACAGAAAAACCAGATGCTCTGTGACATATGTGAACTTGAGCTCCAGCAAGGACTGGGATACTGATCACTACCTGCATTTTTAGCAAGTCCATTACGAATTTGTGCATTCCCTTGAACTTTCAGTGTGTAGCTGAGCACAGCATCCAGCCACTCAAATCAAAATGCTTTCTAAACCAATTATCTATTAACTATAGATCCTTTATTTGATCCTGACCAACACACCAACTGAGGAAAGACAGACCATTAGCACTGTACTAAAAGGAAGGAAATGAACTTGTAAGCATAAAAATCACCGACATTATAAAAAATAACCATTGTCCAGGTCAGTGAATTCACTTGCCACAGTGCTGCTGTAATGTAGATTTACAAGAGTATCTTCAATAAAATGTTAAACAACAAAACAGGACCTTCAGGAAGCTAAATCATCCCAATATTCTAGAGTAAGGTTTTCCTCAGTTTAATTTCATTTCATAATTCTTACATTTTCTCTTAATCAATGCACAAGTGTATGAATCATACACAGCTATGTAAGATATTTTTGCCTACATATTTAATGTAGTAAAAAGAAACAAAAACTGTCCACCCAGTGTCTTTACCAAACTATATTGCCAGCCCCAAGACATCAGGAATCCTAAGGTTACGCTGAAAATATGGCTAAATGGCTTAGCTACTCTTTATAAATTCTTAGGTTTGGATAACACAGACCCTGAGCAAATGAGAACAGTGTAGCTTTAATTACCTCCCAGTGATTAGGAAGAACAAAGTGAGGATGACCAGGAGAGTGAATCCACCAACAGCAGCAGTGGCAATCACAAGAATCTGTCCCTGCTCTGCAGCTATATCAGAAGCTGAAAGAGAGGCACAAAGAAAGAGGTTAAAGCTCCAGCACCTGGGATTCATGAAGAATGGGTGACAACATTTAACTAGCCAAAAGTTGCAATTACTCTGTAGTAATTTTCTTAGTGATTAGACCAGACATGATGTGAGAATGTATCATCTGTGAAGTGAAAAACCTTTAGCTGTGTACCAGCTATGAATAAGTAAGGAATACTTTTATAGGTTTCTAAAATGAGGAACCAGCACCATCAGGCACTTGCAATTTACTAAGATCTGAGTATGACTGGATTTTGGACATAAAACTAGGACAAATGTATTGCTTTTTAGCTTAACCTTGCATGTTATTAAAAAAACATCTGTGCACCTAACTATCCAAAATGAAGTCAGCAGCAGTGTTACATATGTAGGAAATATAGAGCTGGGTTCAGTAGAATCCTAAGCAGAAAAAGCATATGTAACATGTAGCCTGACACACTCTTCTGTGTTTCTAGTATTTAGCTTTACTGTTACAGATGTATAGTTCTGTCTTTAATATTCTTTGAAGACTGGCTTCAATTCAGTAGATAAAAAAACTGAAAAAGCTTCTTTTAAGCTTCATGTTTTTCTCTCTATTATTTCTTGTGGGACATTTAGCAGGTAAAAAAGATCACTTGAAGCTGACTGTAGAGGCTTGAGTTTTTCACTACATTTTCTTTATAATACTAAGTATTTACATTGATGAAGTACCTGCTCACGGTCAGGCTGGTCCTCATTGTGCAAGTACTACTCAATAAGAGAACCACATCTCTTGCTTTGTGATTTCAGAGTTTTTCTTTTTAAAGTAAACAAGTTACACTTCCATTTTTTCATTGTATGACATTTACCTAATTCTTACTTTCTTTTTTTCTCTAAGAAACACAATATTGTTCTAAAAGAAGAATACATATTTCAAAGGATCACAGAATCACAGTTACCACTGAGAACAGCAGTAAATGTAGAAAAGAAAATATATTTCAGATTTATTTAGAAAGCAACTTCGACTTTGTAAACTTGCCAACAAAATCTTCAGTTTTCTTTGGGCATCAGATGATTACAGCTCCTAGGCTGCTGCAAAAAGAAAGTTTAGCAGGCCGTATTCACTCACTTTCCAGTTGATGAAGCCCAACACAATGCACACACCACTGCCTAAAGCCTCATAAAAAGCTGTTTTCAAGAAAAACATTTGTCTTCTAAATAATATTTGTGAGAGGTTTAGAAACTAGCAGTGTATACTGGCTTTGTAAGAGCGAAACAAATAAAAGCAATAGTAATTCATGTCCAATTTTCAGCAAAACCAACTTGTTAAATTTCTGACATTAGATTTCTTGCCCATATAATTTAATGGAGATATGCAGAGGGAGTAAATTATAAGGCATTCAGTATCTGTGGTCATAAACTCTTAGACGAGTTAAATGCACACATCTTCCAACAAATTATGTATCAAAACCCTTTACCAAATACTCACTAATTAGCTAATTTCCTAAACAGAATCTAGTGATAACACAGGAAAGGATTGTAGCTGCGCATTATCTTATGCTCCACACTGTCAGGTTCAGTTGAAAAAATTCAACATATAATATGGTGCCACACAAATAAAAATGCAAATGGAATAGGCTGTCCAACTCAAGCACCAAATACCATTTCAGACTAGCAAGGGTTACGCTAAATGTTGTAAAGACAGACAGGGTCAGTTTGAAGTTGTAATGGGTAAGGGAGGTTTTCAATGACTATTATCTTGTCCAGTTTCCATTTCTACAGTGGAAGTCAGAGAACAAACTACAAGCAATATGTATATATACATATATGTATATATATTTTAAACAGGAAAAGGAGTGCAAAAATAGTGACTTTAGCAAGATATACTTTCAGATAAATTAGCTGTGAATTTCTTTAACAGAGTTTCATTGAAAGGAAAAACCTTGGCCTTAGTTTGAGATAATTTGAGTTCAGGGTGGAAATGTAGGAACTGATCCTATTGTCTAAAAAGGCCCTGTGCTAGATACTGAAATGAAAAATGCTATTGTCCTTGATTGTTCCTGCTGGATGAAGCTGCTTAGAGTTTTAATGAAAGCTGACTACAAGCTATCAGTTTAATAGTATACACATTTTCTATCAGGAACCACAGTCAAGTTCATGAATGGGGAGAAGTTCCCCACCAACTTATTTCTTTTTGTGTCTAACTGATATACCTTTAAGTTGAGACAGTATACTCCTAAAAATATTTGTTCTGTTTCTAGCATGTGTATTTCGCTGTGTTGGTAGAGATGCCAGAGTCCATGCGATTATTATGGCCTTTCAAGTCTGAAACTTCTTGATGACCTTAATTTACTTGTCAGAAAAAAAATGTCAAATGACAGACAAGTATAATTGGAAAATGTGAATTTGTTAAAAATTGTCAGAGAAGTAGGTAAGGCCAAATGATGGAAATACTTATTTTTGCTTGAAGTGATCCTTCTAGAAATCAGTGAAGGCACAGTGAAGTGAACAACACATGGATAACTACGAAGGCACATGTATGTGCATGCAGCACCTTTTCACACAGGCTCCACAAAACACTCCAGGCAAGGAGAATATGTTAATATTAGAAACTCAATAATGATGACTTTTGAACAATTTTTGCTGTCCTAAATGAAATTCTGCATGTCCCTTGATCTCCCTGTTCTTTCTCATTTTTCAGTTTCTCTCCTAATTAAGGTAATGTTCAAGTTGTAAATAATACAGGTTTTAGCAGGTATTGTTTTTGTTGTGTCTATTCTTCACTCTTTTTTGTCATTTCCTGATTTTTTATGTCATTTTTTTCTGTCATCTGTGCCTATTTATATATGTCCCCATGTTTCCCCTTGAGTATTCTTGTTTACATGACAGAAAAACTAAATTTAAAAAAACAATGATGACTGCAAAGTCAAGCAAGTTTCTGCAACTTATTTTATCTTTTTGTGTGTGTGTGCTATAGTGCTGCATTTAATCATGGGATCACACAGTCATTTTCCCAGAATATTATTCATTAGGTATTAGGGCCAATGTTTGTATAACTAAATTCAGTTTTTTGTTTTCTTTACACTTTGCAGTGCATTATCTCAATCAGTACCTGCTGAATGCACACACAAATTCCTAGTTCCGTGATCACAGGAATGAACACAGCTGTACGATTTATGAGGACATACTCTACTTGACAGTTGTCATGAACAGGCAAGGAGTTGAGAAAGCTCTCGTGGAACAGGAATGTGAAAGCCACCAGCAGATCCAATAGGAAAATGATTGCCAATCGACTGCCTCTTTCCTTATTCTCCTGTTCCTGTTCCCACTTATGACATTACACCAGTCTGCAGTGATGTTTCTGCTGCAGTGTAAGTTGGGAGGTTGGTTCTGTCCACCTCCAGCAGTTCACAGCAGTCCTGGAAAGAAAAAGGCTAGCATTTGCTAACCCTTGCTGGTGTTCCAAGATGCAAAAGGTGGACTGGTCTCCCAGGCTTCTGCTTCAGAGATGTCTCATGATGCATCTCTGAGTGTCTGTAATATCTGGCAGTTATTTCATTCCTTCTGCCCAGCTGCTCATCGTGTTCATTTTGACAAAAACTTTTAAAAATGAGTGGCATGAGGCAAAGATAAGGGCGGATTTATGAGTTACCCAGCAGATGACTAGATAGTACAGTATAAGGTTTGGGTGTCAGAACTTTCCAGCACGGTGTAGGGTGTAGGTACCATTGATACAAAGTGGTGCACTGACTGTAAAACTACATTGCATACCATACATACTTCTACCCCAAACTGTATTATCCACACAAACTGTTAACTTACATTACTCTTCATGATTTACTCAGAAGTAGATTATTTGCTTAAAATGGCAGAGTTCCTAATCACATCATTCCAGATTCCTTGTTCAACATGTCCAGTTTGCTTACTCAAGAAGAAAATTCCTTCTGAGATGAGTTCTGACCCCACCAGCTACTCTTTATATCCAAGCTCTGTCTCAGTTACAACTTCTCACTGGGTTCTTCACCCAAATGTGTAGAGGAGGACCTGCACTTCCCCTTCTCTCTGGGATGAAGGGAAACATCTGAGGCTTCTTCACTTCCTCACTTGGAAGACTGTGAAAAATGGTGCATAAATTTTATTCACAGCACAAGATGATAAAAGACAGAGAGAATCTTCCAGTTCTGTTTTGCACTTTGAGCAGATGCCTCCAAAATCATTTAGAAGGTTGTGTATTCAGTATAAAAGGTCTGGAATCCCTAATGATAGCTCTCTTCTGTCTCTCAGCTACATGCTTTAGTATTTTCAGTTTGACATCTATCAGGCAGCAGACCTTCCAGCAGTGTGAAAGATAAAGTAGTGACAGAAAGACAGCTAGATAGAGAATAGTGAGTAGCTGCGAGATAGATAAGTATAGATGGTGAGAACTGGAGCTCTAGTAGACAGTAACTGACTGTCAGATGGATTTACAAGGCACTGTGAGCAACAGAGCTAAAGAACAATAGGAAAGAAAAATAAAATGTCTAACAAGGGTTACCTTTACTTTTCCAGAAGGGCTGCAGTTCCTGGGAGCTGATGGTCTCCAGTCTCAGAGGGGATGTGGGAAAAGGAGCAGGCAATGGAACGGCAATCTTAAAAAGGGCTTTTAAAAGTGAAATGAAATACCAGCATAAGTCCGTATTAATTCTTTGCATGTATTGACTTGAAAAGCTTCTTTTCAAAGTGTTGCCAATAACATTAACTTCTTGACCAGTAGGTGAATGGAAAGCCTGTGATAAAAACTTAAGATCTGAGCAAGGAATTGCTCTTGTTTAGGAAATTAAGACAAAAAGTAAAGACTCTGAAGCTTCTGGGAACCAGACAGGGTAAGCTTATATTAGAGGACCAAATGGTTGAAAATATAAAACACAGTAAGGAAACATTTCAAGATTAAAATGAGATACCCTGAGCTATGCAGTGCTGACTACTACTGAATGAACAGCAGGACTAAGCAGACATGGGGATGGATACAGCAAGGCAGTTTTTAAATAGGAGATAAGTGCAGTCTCATTTGTTTGTTGGTTTCATTCAGAAACTGGAATTACTATTGTGAAAACACTAAACGTTCTGACAAAAAAAAAAACCCTCAATTTTGCACTGGCAATTCAATGTTTTTCTAAAAATCCTAGAGACAGATTCTCTAACATGGCATGAATCAGGGAAAGTGTTTGAAAATACTGGAGAGACTTCTGTCAGAAACAAGGATTCAAGACTCTCCTCTGTAGTTTCGGAAAAATGGATCTCAAAGTCTCACTCACATCTGACTACAAATCCAAAATAATCTGATTTAAGGCTGAAAAATTACAGATGAATGTTGTGGATGTGGGAATAGAAGGAAGACTGAGAGGATTAACAGATATGGTAGTACAAGAAAATCAGCATCTGTCTATGTTAAAGAAATTGAAGTTACTCTTTCTACAAAAACAGAGTTTTTTGGACCAATTAATTTCTTACAGTCCTCATATCCAGGTATTCTATCATTACTTCTAATTTTATTTTTGCTTTGTTTTAAAAATTATTAATCTAATTTATTTGAGCCATCTAAAAGTCTACATTGCTTTTGGATTAAAAATCACAGTGTGGTTACTTTTGCTACACACTGTTCAGCTGAAGCAGTAGCCCTCACTGCACACAGGCAAGTCTGCCCCCTAGATCCCTTCTGGGACAAGCCAAGTTCTCTGATACAAATTTCTTTCCTGATGATGGGAAGACTGGTATGGAAACCACCCACGGATTTAGAACAAACCCTGCAAAAGAAGAGAGTCACAGCATGGAAACACTGCACTGCCTAACAGCAGAAAATTGTTCAGTCTCTTACACATTCGTGTGGGCACCAGGGCCTCTGAGTTAATATTGTAAAAAACATTCCTTCAGAAAAAGAAAAAAGAAAAAAAGAAAAAAAAGAAAGCTTTGAATCATTACATCTAAAAAACCAACCAATCAAAAAAAACCCACCCTGTTGAAAAAGGGTGACTGCTAAAAATGGCAATGAGGAACATGGTCAAAAGCTGTAGTTACTATGCTTTGCAAAGGTGTTACATGGAAATTTCCCAGCAGCAGCCGCTTAGTTCTAATAGTGGAAGAAATCTTTCACAGCATCCATTCAACCATCCCTACTTCCCTGAAAAGACAATTTTTCTGACTTTTCTAGGTAATTACATTTCCCTTCAGGAAGTACAAAAGTTACTCTTTTAGCTGCCTCTGCAGCAGGGAGAAGAGTTCTTTCTCCATTATCATGCTCTCCAAGTAATGACTGCCACGATTTGTTGGTCAGGAGGTTGGAGGGCTTCCTAAAAAACTGACCAGCACCGCATGACTACCTTTTCATGGCTCCTATGGAGCTGGACTTTCTGCTTCATGCACCACCTTTAATAATTATACCAAAACCCCCTGGTGTTCCTAGTAATGAAGTACCTTATTTTATCCTATAGAGTTGAAGCAGCATAGATAGTACTTCAGCCAGTAAACTGAAGGTATGATGGCACTGTCCTGCCCAAGACATTGATAGACACGTGTCACAACTGAAGACTCAACATTTGTTGGATTACTTTAAAGAAAAATCTGCATTATGGATTGCTCCCTGTAGTACCATTCATTAACAAGCTATGTCAATTTTCAAACAAGATAAAAGGAATACCTTTGGTTGTTCTCCTGGAATCGGTCCCTGATTTTTTCTTCTAGATGCTAATATTCTAACATGTAAAACCTCAAAACCTGAAGTATTGTGCTTTTTATGAGATTATTGGTGGATAAAAATCATTTTCAAAGCAAATAATACTTTTTAAAGACTCCATTCTTCCCAGTCTTTTAATGAAAATGTTAGCTTCCTATGGAATCAGTATAGCTCACATTAACTTGAAATGTGGCTAACTGAAAGTCCACAAAAAGTAATTGTAAGTGTGGAATTTTCACTAAGCAGCTTGCTTCCAATAGGTAGGGTTTGAGGGAACTGTAGCAGTCTGTCTTGGTCTAATATTATTTGGAGTTTTTCAGAATAATAAAGAACAATATGTATTAAAAAGCTAGCAAAACTTCAGCTGAAATGTATACTGTCAGAGTAGTAAATGACGAGAGATTGCTACATAGCTTGATTTGGATTGCTTAGTAAGATTCGTGCATGTCAGCAGATGTGACTTATCATTTATGATGTGCACTTAACTGACCATACAATATAAGTCTAAACACAACCCTTCTCTACCACTACATCTAAAAGCAGGTCAGTATCTTGGAATACAAGAGTATCCACAGAAATGTTGCTTTGTTAATCAGTTGTGTAAGGCAATGCTCTATTTGAACGAAAAGTGCTTGGATCTATAAATGAAACTAAACTAGAAGGAGATAAGTGGTGTTATGACTGTTTATTGTATCATAAACAGGTTTCCTTCTCCCACTCAGTTCAATATCAGGGTCAGTTCTGATGCTATAGTTTAGAAAGGATGGTAAAATCTTGGAGAGCTACAAATTCTACGTTTGGATAAACTGACTTCTAGAGGGACAGAACATGCATTTTACTTACAGGAAAGATGAGAGTATCCTTAAAAATGGCCTATTCATATTTAGATGAGAAAGACATGTTTTTATTGTGTTAGACTTTTTGATTTGTCAGAAGAGGATCATGAAATCCAAGCTATAAGAACAAAATCAGGTCATAAATACAGGACAAATTTTAAATTGTATGGGCTAAAGGACAGAACTATCTGCCTCTAAATACTCTGAGCTACCCATTGCTGGAAGACTTTAAGTCCAGACTGTTTATGGGAGATGTTACATTTCAATCTGCTTTCATAAGCTGACTGGAAAAGCTTCAGTTACAAAGGTTTTGTTGATGTTATGAAAGGAGGTCAAATGAACAACCATAATAATCTGATACTGCATTAAAGCTTACAATAGGCCTACTTCCAAAACACTGCTTTGAAGAAGTAAGATATTTGGAGAGTATAAGGGTATAATTTGACTGGTCATTGAGCACTGCTTCCACTTGAAATAAGTAATATTTACCACCATGTACTCTTCTGATTTTTTCCATTTAAATTTAAAGTAATACTTACAGTTGTAACAGGCCTTTGAGAGACCCTTTCAATTAAACTGAGGTATTCATCTAGCACCATTTCAAACTGAGCTACAGAATTTCCCTCTACCCTCATCTCTGTTGATCATAAACAAAGCCTACATTTCCTCTGTTCACATTTCCTTTCAATCACACAATATGTGAAAACAACATTTTGTAACAAATTAAATACTTTTAGTCAGGAATAAGCCTAAGCAATAAATGTCGGTAAACAGCAAATATATAAGGTATATGTTTTGCTATGAAGATTCACAGTGAATACTTAGAAGTTATGAAGGCATTCAATGTTTAAGTGTTAAAATCTGAAATATATTTTTTTACAATACAGACCTTTTTCTATAGAAAACTTGTGCTCCCACACAATAGGAAGACAGACATCTAAAATCAGACAATGCATCATTTACGATATCATGTTATAATGCAAAATCCAATGTTTCTTTGAAATGAGATCAAAATTAAAAAAATACCTGACGTGTGAAGTAATTAACCATTTCTTTCTTTATACTGAATAGCTCATATTAATATTGGTGTGGCAACAGTATTTCCCAGAGAGAGAAAACTATATTTTTTCTGAAAGAAACTCATAATAGCATCATGTATACTACTTTAAACTATGACCTATTCTTCTGACTCAAAATGGAGGATTGAACCATGTGGCCCAACTAGTCATCCTCTGCATCCAGTGAGCTTGGAGAAAAACACGAGCTTCTAAGTTACCTTTTATGCTTTTCTCAGCACCATCTTTAGTCCTTTTTGTCCTTTCTCTTATGATTTTAGAGCTAAAGAAGCTCCAATACAAACAGCCTCTTGACTCTATGGCACTATGGAAGTCTATAGAGATTTGAACTTCTTCAGACATTTGATATTTGGAAGGGTGAATTAAGAGTACAATAGCATCTACAATGATAACACTGGCTTAGCTGCATCCAAGTCTATGGTACTTTAACTAGCTCAACTTTTTGTTGATTACTGCTTTAGTTACTTTTCTTATTATAAATAAATAAATAAATAAATAAATAAGCACACTATTCTAGCTCACCATGCAGCCCAACAAGGCAGTTGCACTCAGGAAAATGATAAAAATATGAGGGTCTTAGTAAGCATGCATGGACTTTCATAGCCGAGGTCCCTTCCAACCTGAGTGATTCTATGATTCTATGACAGAAATCAGGCAATAGTCTTCCTAATTTAGACAAGTAAGTCCTGTTTGTCCATATATAACATCGGCTCATGGAGGTTTAAATACCATTTACTTCTCATAACAGTTATAACCCATTGTGCCTAAAGGCTAGTATTTTTTGCATCATAAGATGCAAACAGATACTACTAGAATTCTTGAAAGTACCCAAGTGCTTAATTCCTTATCAATCCAATTGGCTTAACAACTTAGAAAAAAATTCAAAGTCCAATTAGGCATTAAGTACTTGGAAATCTGTCCCTAAAACATTTTTGAAATAGAAGTTAAGAAGCAATGAAAATGGAACACAAACCCATGGGTGCTCTTGAAAATACTTGTATAGTTTTGAGTCCGTACTTTAGCTTAAGTAACTTAAATTCCAAAACTCTAATGAAAAACACAGTATACATAATTGGTTAATTAAAGCAATTTCATTAATGAGTGTTTTAGTGCTGTATCTACCACACTCATTTTATCTCAAATGCTTGTAAATATCTTGTTCATGGTCTCTTTGAATGTGCAAGGCAATATGTAACACATAAAACTGTTCAGAGTAAGAGCCTTTTTTCATATTCTTCAAGAACTTGTGGGATTTTTGCTTCTCACTGACAAATTTAGTAAACTTCTTGGTTGAAATACATATAAAAATTTTATTTTTTGTCATATTCTGAGACCATTAAAAACTATAGAGAAACGACTCCATCAGTGTGTTCTAAGAACCTGCATGAAGCTGCTGGACTTAAGTAACATGGAAACCTCACACAGGATGATTCCAGAGGTTAAAAGGAAGGCCTTTAAATGGAGAATGGATCTGTGGCAAACAAGGGGATCTTGCGGAAGCAAACATTTATTCAGCTGCAATGGTGGGCTGAAATTTCTGTTTGTTACTTGAAAAAAATAAATAAATCTAGAAGTGTGAGGCTAAGTGTGTATTACTTTTTGTAATACAGCAGTGGTCACTCTGTGATAAATATATGGAATGGATTCAGCCACTTAAACTCTCAGTGTCTGACTGTTCTAGAATTAAGTGCTACTTCTATTGTATTTGATGTTTTTCCTTTCAGTAAAACTTACTTTCATCTCCAGTTTCAAATTCAAACTTCTGGCTATAGCCGCTGTATCCTGTTGCCGTCCTGACTCTGATATGAAATATATACTTGGTGGCTGGCTTGAGACCTGTGATGATAACACTTGGAGCCTTGGACCTTGTGGAGGAATAGCTGAGCTGCTCATGCTCCTGAGGGACAAAAGAGGGGAGAAATGATATCAAGTTGAGTTGTACAAACTTAACAAAAATGATACAGCAAAACTGAAGCTCCAAATTCTTCTCATGAATGTAAAATGTGTTTATAAAAGAAGGTGCAGGTATGGATTTCAGTACTTTGATTTTTGTGCTATTGTCACAATGCATGATATGGCCTTGACTTAGATATAATTTTTTTTCTGTCCTTAGTCTTGCATATAGACACATCACATCTCTGTGACTTAGGTTAGTAATTACGCTGTAGTCAAAACAATATGGAATTAGTACACGACTACATTCACAGAAAATGACAGCTATAATGGCAGCTAACTATTTTTGCACAATAGACACACTAGGAGGTCAGTAAGCACTAGTAAGCTGTAAAGATGTGGGAGTATTCAAATACCCGCTACTCACTTCTACCCGCAGGTAGTGCCAAAATGCCGGCGCTATCCGTGGGTAGACCTGTAGGTAAAAGAAAATAAAAATTAACCTTTTCTTTAAAGTCTGTAAACTTTTAGCATGGCTCAGCTGAATCACTGATGTTGAACTTTATTTCTCTTTCCAGGTAGCAGTAATGTAGCTGTACATTAAATTTGCTTTTGCATTCTGTTAGGAGAGACACTGTGAAATTCTCCAGCTAATTTCCTACCAGTTGATTTTGGGTATCTGCTGAGAATTCCTGATTCTCACATAGCCAGGGAATTGTCACTGCTGAACAGCTGCTGTAATACAGAGATCAACCACACTGCTTGCTGCACAAAAAGGAAGTGCTGGACACATTGTTGGTGATCCATTTAAATGAGGAAATGTCTTAAAAGAGAGTCTATTTCCTGTCATTAGTTATAGGCACTTGATAAATCTGTAAGCTGTAATATTTTCTATGGTGCCTTAAGGCTAGCTTTACTATATTACAGTAGGAGTCATACACAAACTGACAACATGAGCAGAACTGTCCTTGGCATATGCTTAATAACCCAACTGCAGTACCCATAGGGCACCATATGAATTTATTATAACATGCAGTATTATTAGAGTATGTATATATTATTCAAAGGATGCTTCCAGCCTATTCAGAAGGAAACAATCTAGTTCACAAAAGAGATCTAGCAAGGAAAGAATAGTTATCAATTAGACTGTTGAACTTCTAACCTGTTCTGAACATATGTGTATTTTTTTGTATAAAACAAACAGTAATCACAATGAGTCAACTGGAGTCACAGCATAACAAAGCCACATCAGCATAGAGCAAGAGGTACATCAGTATTCCTCCAGTAGACATACAAGGAGATGGATAAGAAGACCAAATTAAAAATCAGTCAAACACATGAAAACAACTTAGTGGTTCTGTTAAGGAGAAGGAAGGTATGCAATAACGACTAATATTTAAAATAATTATATTTAATGCTCAATTACAGCAGTGGAAATAATTTGAGAAACTAGAGTAAAAGGAAGTATTGATTTGTTTCAAAGTCTATCAACAAATTTTGAAATCTCAAAAAATGTATATTTAAATTGAAATGTTAGGGCATTGTGTAAGTAATCTTATGAATGACAATTACAATTAACATACAAACAAATTTAATAACTGGTTTCATCATCAGACTTCCCCAATTAATTGAAATGATATAAATTCAATTTGAGCGAGTTAGTGGATTTTAAGCTTTCATTTTCTGAGAAATTTCAGAAAAAAATCTATTTTATTCTGACAGAAAATTAAGCTGTTAAGGTGAGGGATTTTTATTCCACTGCCTTGTTATTTGTACAATTTCCAGCAACTTTCATGTGTAGAACTATAATATAACAAACGGGATCTGAGAAAACGGCCACAAGTTGTACCAGAGGAGGTTTAGATTAGACATAAGGAAAAACTTTTCTCTCAGAGAGTGGTCAGGCACTGGAATGGCCGCCCAGGTTGGTGGTGGAGTCGCCATCCCCGGCAGTGTTCAAGAGGCATCCAGATGAGGAGCTACAAGATATGGTTTAGTGGCTTGTAATAGCAATGGTAATGGGGGGACAGTTGGACTGGATGATCTTGTAGGTGCTTTCCAACCTTGTGATTCTATGATACTAGCCCAAGAGCTCTATGTAAGAAAGAAGACTTTTTGCACACGTTTCAGGAAAACCCCACTTGGAAGTGATCAAATGCCCTATCACCACATCCGAGCTCTCTTTTTTTTTAACTTTTTTTTGTTTGTTTGTTTGTTTTAATGTTTGGTAAATTTATTGTATCCTCCACTTCTTAATTTTAGCAGTAGAAAGAACATTTTATCTTAAAAAAGATAGATGTTAAGTCTCAAAATAAACTCAGAATTAAGTTTGAAAGGATTTGGAACTGATTTTAAGAGACTCCAAAATGCATCCAATACCAAACAATATTTTAAACAGTATGACATTTGTTACAATGGATTTATCAAATGCTAAAATGAGATCAGTAGAAAGATGTACGTACGTACAAGAAAAAAACACAATGTGTTAAGCGATTCTTAGTACCCCAGATTTGTAAGCATGATTACACATTACTCGGTGCCAGGAATACCTGAAGCATGTGTGTGGTTGGACCAAGGTGGGAGAACCCTGCAGAACAGTACCCCTACTGCCATGAACTTCCCAATAAGAAACCTTCCAGTTCAAGCCATGTAAATTTTACACAGAGTAAGAATAAAATTGCTAGATGAGACCAAAGAGGAATACGTGGAGGCCAACTGCACAGTTCTGCCCTACTCTGTCTGTGCGGGCAGGCTGTGCCTAACAGCAACCTTCTTGAAGGACAAATGCTGCACCTAACAGCAACCTTCTTGAAGGACAAATGCCTCTGACTATCCCTTTGGGGTGGTGAAAGGTATTTTGGTCACCTCCAAGGGCTGTTAGGCTTTCTGCTCCCTCACCACCTGCCAGGGACATCTGCAGTATGCTCTGGGAGATTCCATCTCCAAGCCCTTCAATTTCCCTTCTTTTCTTTCCACAGCCTCTTATGTCATTCATCATATGGCCCCAAAAACAATGTTTAGAGGTACACTATCATATAAATATTATTGTCACATGGGAAAGGGTATATGATTTGTTATAGCAAGTGAAATAGGAGAAAGCAAACCTTGTCACCTTGGTGTATTTGAGAAAAAAAAGTTTCAGAAACACGTACTCAAAGAGAAAGTTGCTCATAGTAGAGACAGAAAGATTAATAGTTGGAAACTTCACATTGTTTTACACAAAGAAATCAACCATTGTGACCTAGATTCATATATAAGATGATTCTCCAAAGAGCGGATGCTTGAACTCTCCAAAGGAAGGACAGTGTATTTTCAAACTATGATGTTTTTATCTCACAAAGAAATTACTCTGAAATACCATCTAATAACACAATGTTGGTAAAGACAGTTTGTTCCCATTTCATAACAAAATTTAGTGACAGACAAAAAACACTTCCATGGTATTTGTCTAGATAATATTATTTCTATTTTAGGTTTATGTTAGAGTTTTTCATTTTTGTGCAAGGTTATTTCAGTGGGACAAGCTGAAATAGAAAAAAATAGTTATATGAATGCAACACAAAATAACAGCAACAATACTGTTCATGAAAAACTACTCAGTTTAGATGTTGTAAGTACTAAATCATACTTCATAATGAGGTGTGGAAAATGGGGTACTAAGAACAAAATTCACTACTGAGAATAGTGTATAGAGAATCACTGTACTCAACTGTCTAGCAGTCATTAATGCCAATGACAAATTTGTCTGTTTTCAACTGAAAGGAGGCTGTGGCCTTCTTCTAAAATGAGATTTACAGAATGAAGTCACAAGAACCCCATATGTGTTTGGAACTAGCCGAATGACCTTAAGACACTGCTGATAGCACACTGGATATTATCCAATTTTCGGCCGAGAAGAAAGGTGGATGGATTTATTAACCACTAGATGTTTTGGCCAAGACAACATGGATTATTATTTTGTATCAGTCACATACAGATGAAGTAAAAATATACCTGAGATATCAATAATACCTGCTACATTTTATTGCGGGGGGACACACTCACAACTTTCTTTCAATGTAGCTATTGGTATTAAGAAGTTTAAGTTTCCCAGAAGAACATTTTCCTTACTGGAAAAGATGATAAAATGCTCCATCAACATAACACGATCAATAAGAATACACAGGAGTTTTGCTTCTTAAAGAAACATTAGGTAGTGGACAAGGTGTGACCTAGAAAAATTTATACTCATGTTAATTTTTGTCTATTTCAGTTTGAAACAGAGTACTATTGACTATGTTTTCCAATCATTCAGAAAATTTTAGCTTCCATCACCTGCTGAAAAGAATACTGTCTAGTACATTATTAAGTAATTCCACCTACAATTTGTGACAGATCTACAGCTGGACAGGTGGAGACAGAAGTTATCAAGGATGACTTTAACGCTATTCCCTTCTCATGACAACGACAAAATCTGTAGCCTACCTTGAAAGCCAGAGCTTTCCACACAGAGAGATTTGGGAGTAGACAGAAAGCTTTAACTCTCCAGGCTGGCCAGTCTTTGTGCCATGACCATTCCCAGGGAGCCTAAGGACTCTCAGAAAAGAATGATTCAATACCATTGTGCAGAGAAGTATGAGATACTGTGTCTCATTCAAATCACCAGTAACATGCGCTTACTCTTGTATGTCTTCTGGGTTCACAAACTGAATTTTAAACTGACAGAGTTGCATGTACTTCCCAGATGTTAGTGCATACATTTACCAGAGCCCGATTTTATGCTAGGGCAAAATGCAGACATGCATCAGCCATACTGGCATTCACTCCATTTTCCACAGAAAGGAAGCATAGTTTTGTAGGCTGGGAGACACAATGTACTCTGTTACAGATAGTAAAAGGATTAGGATCAACAGAAATGTAAAGGACTATACCTGTTCTGCATTTACTGATAACTACAGAGGAATTGTATAAAATCTGCAGAATGGAAGAGTTTCACTGACATAGCTGTATTTCCCACTGAACGTAGGCAGGAAGCAAACTGTTGGCCATTATATATAGCTCAGGGCTCATACAAAAAGAGAAGTAAAAGAAACGCTCTGCTTCTTCACATTAGTATCAAAGCAACATTGTGATCTTTAGATGGCATAAAGCTTACAATAGGGGCTGAAGTTTTAAATATAAGTTAAAGTGATCTATTAAAACGCACTCATACAACTAGTAGTCAGAATCTGATAAAAATCATACGAACTCTTCCATAAATTACTGTACATCAATCTTGAAAAATTGTGTATAATTAAAACATAAATATAATGCACACAAGTGATACCAATATTATTACATGATGTATTCTAAGACTATCTGTATAAGTTAAAAATAGAATTATAGTACGAACTTTGGAAATGCTTACTCTATTTTAATTTTTCTCCACATTTCTCCATGAATTTTCCTATTTCCAAAGAAACTGCATTTTTCTTCTTGTTTGTGCAGTTATCAATGGATTCTACTCTGATTCTGAGAGAGTGTACATAAATCCATGACAGTTCAGTCTGTGCATGAATGAAAACACTTTTCAGAATCAAATACTTTCCTGTAGTGACCACTGCACAAGTATCTGAATCCTATCTACCTTAAATTTATACTTGTCTTTATAATCAAGACATATTTTCATATCTAAATAAGATGACAGACTGACTGGAAGTTACATTGGTGCTAACTGTCTAAGATTAGGGAAACTGATTTAATGGAGTTGGAATGTCAGAGTTTAAAAAATAATGAAAACTTTCTGCTTTTGCAGTGCATCAGAATTGCTGAATCTGTCCCATCAACACGTGCTGAAATGAAACACTTTGACTGTACAGTATCATCAGATTAAATGATAGTTCTTCATTACTTGTGACTGAAAGGAACCACCTTATTAATGAATGTAATAACAATCCATCACCCAGATGCTATACTATCATTACATTAATATTCTTTTCATGAGCTTAAAAAAAAAAGAGAATTCTCTCTGATGGCACTTGAAACTTACAAACAGATAAACCTCCAATTATCACCCCCTGTGAATAGGCTGCTCTCTCATTTCTCCCCACCTCATTTCAAAGGAAAACAGCATAGCAATGAAGACTTCGAAACAAAAGCTGAAATGCTGAAATTTGCTTATTGTGCTCAACAAACCTTTACAAGATTAACTTTACCAGTAAAATGGTGATGAAAATTCAGGCACTTTCAGTCATACAAGATTTGACACCAGTAATATTAGAGTAGGAATGAGAGACATGGCTCCCATCAAAATAATATCAGTACTTATTCTAAAAGGATAATCAAATATAATTTTCCATCCTTTAATATATATAATCAGATCTCCAGGAATTACCAATCTCTTGCAGCTTACTTTGTGCCTAGCTAATTTTATGAATGACAATCAAGGTATTCCATTCATTAAATCCAATGAGTAACCAAGAAGCCTCTTAAACTGGCACTGGGGAAAGTGTTTTTAAGGGCTTCTGCTAGCTGAAAACATTTTTTTTTTGGTGTCTCTACAACTACCAAATGCATGTGTGCTGAAAACATCCAAGGAGACAGCAACAAGTTTTTCTATCAAATGTTTACAAATAGAGAAAACCTATTTGGCTTACATCCATTGTCCTCCAATGAATGAAGATTCTCTTCTTACATCATAGAATCCTGCTCAGCCTTTTTGGAGAACTATTATCTAACAAGAGGAAAAACTAATAGAGATTCAATCTTTATGCCAAAGAGAACTGGTCTTTCTCCTGTGCATTAAAGCACAATGTCAAAGCTGAGTAAGTATCACATTAAAGGAAGGAAGATTCAGAGTTCTGTGATTCAGACATTATCAATGTTTAAATAAAAGCTCGAATAATAAAAAAGAATCTTTTATGAGAACATTTGTTCACATTTTTCCACTTTCCTTGATACATCAGTTTGAAGGATATACACAATGTGACCTACAGAGGAAGCATCATTATTTTAAAGGAATGGCCATAATTCTGGAAGCCAGGAACTTTTATTAATTGTAGCTCTGGGCCATCATGAAAGGAAATGTCAAAATGTCCTACCCCTTTTTTAGTTTTCCCTTGGAAAAGCCATGATAGCACTTAATTTCCTCCAGGGTCAACTGAACTTTAAAGTTACAATATACATTAGAATGAAACAGTAGGTAATTACTAGGTATAGTCAATCTGTGATTAATCAGTTCAAAGAGAATCTGTTACAGTCAAATAACAGTGAACTATGGAATTGGTTACTACTCCTTGTGTTTCCTAAGAAAAATACAGCCCTCATCGTTTTAACTAACGAAAATTGCCTCTGACACATGCTGCCTGCATTTGTCTCGCAATGAGTTTGTCCCCAACAGTGTCAAAAACCACATTCTTTCTTTGCAATTGTTTCTATAACATGATTTCAAAATTCTTATTGTCCCTAATCATAACTCATGTCTCATTTCTCTTAGTTCACTGCAGGTGAGGAACAATCACATTGAAATCAGGAAAATTAAGTATGCCTTAGAAACTCAGAATTTGTCTTTGAAAGTTTATCGTTACAATACTGTGCATAGTTTTCAGTTAGTAGACTATTTTGACCTATAGCATACCTATTAAGATGAATGTC
This sequence comes from Alectoris magna, assembly GCA_030625065.1. Lineage (NCBI taxonomy): Eukaryota > Metazoa > Chordata > Aves > Galliformes > Phasianidae > Alectoris > Alectoris magna. The sequence goes on from CM060560.1 coordinate 105,450,402, forward strand.
AACAGCAATATTTGAAAGTTATTAGAGAAGACTTAAAGGTTTAAAAATGTGCTTTTAACATTAATTACTGTCTGATTACAGTATGATCAGCAGGATTATGTAAAGCCTCAAAGAATCACAGAATCATAGAATCACGTAATAGTTTGGGTTGGAATGAACCTTTAACATCACCTAGTTCCAACACCCTTACTATAGGCAGGGATACCTCCCTCTAGACCAGGTTGTTCAAAGCCTCATCAAACCTGGCCTTGAATGTCTCCAGGAAGGGAGCATTCATAGCCTCACTAGACAACCTGTTCACATGTATCACCACCCTCAGTGGTGAAATATGGTGATAAGAAAAATTACAACAGAAGGAATAAGAATAGAATTACAATAATAGGAATATGAAAAGTAACAATAATAGGAAAAACAGTGAAAGATACCATCAATCTTCTCAATAAAATCCTTTCTGGAAATGTTGCACCTTATGGTTCCAGCTGCCTAGAAAGCTTAAGGTAAATTTTATAAAGTGATTATAAGGTGCCGAGAATCAATCTAAATTCAGAAGGTCAGGAACAAGAAAAGGAGAATCATAAAGAAGGGTAAAAAGGATGATCCCAGAACTAGTCTTATCAGTCTCACCTCTGTGCTGGGAGAGATCAAGGGCAAATCCTGTTTGACCAACCTAGTGGCCTTTTATGGTGGCGTCACTGCATCAATGGACAAGGGAAGAATCACTGATGTCAGCTATGTGGACTTCAGTAAGGCCTTTGATGCGGTATCTCACAACATTCTTATTTCCCAATTGGAAATATATACATTTGATGGGTAAAGGCGGATGATCCAGTGGATGAAGAAATGGCTGCAGGATCAAGTCCTGATAGTGGCCTTTGAATATCTACAGGGGAGCTACTGGAAAGAAGGGGACAGACTCTTCAGTAGAGTCTGTGTTGATAAAACAAGGGGAAATGGCTTCAAGCTTACAGAGGGTAGATTTAGTTTGGACATAAGGAAAAAGTCTTTTACAGTGAGGCTGGTGAGGCACTGGAACAGGCTGCCTAGAAATGTGGCTCCTGGAGACTTTTAAGGTGAAGCTGGATTAAGCCTTGAACAACCTGATCTAAATGTGCATGTCCCTGTTCACTGCAGGGGAGTTGGACTAGACGACCTTTAAAGGTCCCTTTCAACTCTAAGAGTGCTATGACTCTATGATTCTATGATTTTAAGAGTCAAACTGACAGGAAAAGGTGGGGACACAGAGAAAATTGCAGATGACTGCAGTATTTGCTTCAGAGAGGAAAACTGCAGAATTTTCAGGCATCTGACTTAATTTTCTCCCTTCCATTCTCAACCTCCCTTATCATTAATCTGAGATGTAACAGTCCAGAGAGCTGAAATACTAAAGAGTGCTTTACCTGTTTGGCCTTTCAATATTTTATATTCTGATTGCCTGTCAGTCAGCTCATCGCTTTCTCTATACATAAAGTGAAGCTGTCAACAAGAAAAGGAGAAGAGTAGATAACCAATTACAAAGAAAATATACAACAGTTAGAATACAACCAAATCTCATTCCAATAGCTTATATACCTGGAAAAGCAGGAATGAGTAAATATGAAGTGGACCATGAAAAAGAGCAAATTAAATGAGGAGAGATGAGGAAAGAGTGAGTCTACAACAGTGTTAACACTCCCACCAGAACAGTAAGGTGAGGTGGGGAGAGCAAAGCTGCATGGTTAACATGGAGGGGCATGCAGGAAAAGCAGATGGGAAGGCAGCGGATAGGACACTGCTGATCATACTGACACAGGGATTAAATTGAGAGGAATAAAAACAGGTCTGTGCCTTAAACTGATAGCTGAACAGGGTGCAATCAGAATACAATACAGGCAGCTGGGGTAGATAACGTGAATTGTCAGATAAGCTCAGATATTAAATTCCATCTTTCCAGTACTTACAAGCTACTCTGACAACATTTATTTTCTAATAAAAAATGTTTACCAGTGAAAACCTTTACACCCATGTCTCCAGGAGTATTTCTAACTTAAGTATATAAAAAATTTCAGCCTCTCCAGCTCTTCCTGAAGACCTTTTTTTTTCCTGAAGACATTGAATCACAGAAAGCATCCTGTATGAGTTTGTATATGCTGCTAACTTTTAAATAAAAGCTTTTTAATTCTGGAAAGAATTTCCACTTTTGGTAAACAACACTAGGTTACAATTTATTCAAGTTACGTCAGAATAACATTATTGAATGTGATGGCAGAATTTTGGGAGGTCCCTATAAGCGACTTCTGGAGTTAAAATGAGGACTATTTCTTACAGCTGAACTGAGCCAAAGAATAGCATTTAATTGTTCCTCGTCTTTCTGCTTGCTCTCTGCTTCTCTGCCCTTCTGACTGTCCAGATCAGATTGTCCATCACACTTTTGTCAGGTGAGGATAGACAGTGGAGGAGGGGAATCCCAAAAGTCTAATTTATTTCCTTACAAATAAGTTTTAAAGAAGTTAGTTAAACTTCTCATGAGAGCACAGATCTAAGTCCTTGAGTTATCTTCATAGTACAGGCACTTAATGGCATGACCACTGAAAAGAACTGGAGCTGTTTATTTCAGTTACTGGTGCATTTTTAGTTTGGCATTAAGTATCAGACTGTCATTTTTAGGGCACACTTGCTAGTTTTGTATTTTAGAATTACTGATCTGTATTCTACTGACACCATTCTGACATACTTCTTTTCTGCTACCAGTTATTTCTAATATCTGGTAGCATAGTTACCAGAACACACACAAGTGTGTTTCTTGTAGAAGGTATGGAGTAGAGAAACCAAGTTATAGTAAGTTAGGAAGCTCTCTGCTTCTCAAAATATGAAGTAAGAAATATTTCCCTTTAAATCTTCCTGGTTGCCAAGTACTTGGTGGTTACCTGTCCAGCTATGTCAAGTGGGAATGCACTGAACGAATGAGGCATAGCAATAGGTGTAACAGGTGTTACAGTGTGCCTTAATTGTGAGAAGAACACAGCAGAATTACTACTTTCGGATGTAACCAGCAATGTTATGCCACGGCTTGCTACTGTGGTCATTATGTATCAAAAAAAGCAATATAAATTTTGAACTCAAACTACATTGCTGGCAAAAATTGTGTAAGAATTCCTACAACTTTCTCTTCCTCTCATTTCACTTTATTTACCTTTTTCTTTCCCCCCACATTTTTCTTTTACACTTTTTTTTCCCTATTTTTTCCGCATTACTATTTTTTCGTAGTCATGATGTTCAAGTCATAGTTTATTCAGTGCTGTGTAGGAGTTTCTAGATTTCTGCAATACTACTTTTTACAAGAATAAACACGAAAGAAGGAAAACAGCCTTCACATGAAAAAAATTAACGTAAGATCTTTATCAGAAATATTGTCTGAAGTGCCCCCAAACTATCTTCTCCTTATGCCTGTGAGATGAATCCTTCCAAACATGTTGAAAACTCAGAGGCACTCTTCTGAAATCATAATAGCAGTAACTATGATGCAGTTTAAGATGGGTTATGGATTCCACCCTTGAAGAAAGTTCCCATGCATGACCTGAAGCAGCTGGAAAACTTCAACAATTGCATTCCTTTTCAAGAAGAAGAGCATCTGAGACTGCATAGATCTCTACTGACTTGTGTGGTCTTTTTCAGAGGACAGAAAGGAATGTTTGATGTTTGACTTACCGAAGGAGGCTATATGTTAAACTTTGAATAACATTGTTCTTGTTTTGATACACATAAAATGCTGTAATATTGTGTGATGAGTGTGTTTTACATTTTCCATTTATTTATTTATTTATTAAATAACACTAGATACAGATGAAAAAGGCACAACAGAGGAGAAGCTGAACCCCATTTCAATCCACTCAGAGATCAAACCCAAGAAAAAACTGGGAGACTGCTTTGAAGCAACAAAGGCAAGATCAACATATGACAGCCACATTTCTGTAAAAACTTTGTAGGACTGTGAAGAGCATCAGTGCATATTTGGACACCCCCACTTTTGTGTTATGTAATCCCTAATGACTCAGGGAAAACTACTGAATGAATCCAGTCACACAAAAAATGCATGCATTTATGAGGAAAATGAAGGTAATGTGCGTCTGACTTGCATAGCAAGTCAAGAATAGCAAGTTATATGGACAATGAAACAAACAGGGAACAAATGAGAAACAAAGGCACCTGCTTCTGAAAGGTTGCAAGCCAGATGAATCTATCAAAGTTGTAGTTTTAATCACCCAAAGAGAATCCTTTCCATAGATGACTTGAACTACACTGTTGGATTTGGTGGATGAGAAGCTGGAGGTGAGCCAGCAGTGCTCGCTTGCAGCCAGCTGTGTTCTGGCTGCATTAAAAGAGGAGTGGCCAGGAGGGACAGGGAGGTGATTGTCCCCCTCTACTCAGCTCTTGTGAGGCCCCATCTGGAGTACGGCGTCCAGGCCTGAGGCCCCCAGCACAAAAGGGATATGGAGCAGGTCCAGAGGAGGTCCACTAAGATGATCAGAGGGCTGGAGCACCTCTCCTGTGAGGAAAGGTTGAGGGAACTGGGCTTGTTTACCTTGGAGAAGACTCTGGGGAGACCTCATTGTGCCCTTCCAGTACTTGAAGGGAGCATATAAAAAAGAGGGGGAATGGCTGTTTATAAGGGTGGCCAGCGATAGGACAAGGGGGAATGCTCTTAAACTGAGACAGGGGAGGTTTAGTTGGATATTAGGAGGAATTTTTTCACCCAGAGGGTGGTGACACACTGGAACAGGCTGCCCAAGGAGGTTGTAGATGCCCCATCCCTGGAGGCATTCAAGGCCAGGCCGGATGTGGCTCTGGGCAGCCTGGTCTGGTGGTTGGCAACCCTGCACATAGCAGGTGGGTTGAAACTAGATGATCTTTGTGGTCCTTTTCAACCCAGGCCATTTTATGATTCTATGATCCTACAATTTGTAAAGACTTCCAAAGTTATTCAGTGCTCTAGTTCAAATTTCTTTCTTTTGCTCTGGCATGAGTTGTATTTTTCAGTTTCATCTGAAGCATCCTTGCTAAAGTTTGTGGAAGGAGTGACTGTACTTCACTACAATGCCTCCATTTTGCTGCCAAAAGCAACTTTTTTTCACCTTTACAGGAGGTAGCTCTTCACACTATAAGCACCGAAGACTGTATCTCTGTAATGTGAACACTTTTTAATGTAAACAACCTGAGGGTAAGTGTATCTTACATGAAGTTTTAGTATTTCTTTGTTCACAAAATCATAGAAACATTACCTGGGTCCACAAAGGATCATGGACTCAAACTCCCAGGACCACAGAGCACCACCCCAAATTGAAACCATTCTTCTAAGCCTGATGTTCAAAGGCTTCCTGAATGCCAGTAGCTTGGCGCCATGGGCTGTTCCAAGGCCCGATCTCCCTCTGGTGACAAACCTGTCCCAGCTGCCCCTCCCCTGACACAGCTCCATGCCGTTCCTTCAGGCCCTGTTGCTGTCACAGAGAGCAGAGCTCAGTGCTGTCCCTCTGCTCCCCTAGTGAGGGGTTGTAGCTGCCATGAGGCCTCCCCTCAGCTCCTCTGCCCTGGGCTGAACAAATTGAGGGACCTGAGCCACTCATCATAGGCCTTGCTCTCCAGATTGTTCAACACCTTTGTTGCCCCCCTTTGGATACTCTGTAGTAGTTTTACATCTTTCTTACTTTACTGCACCTAAACCTGCATCCAGGGCAGGAGGTGAGGCTGCACAGTGCAGAGCAGAGCAGGACAACCCCTCCCTTCACCTGGTTGGGCCTGCTTGCCTGGTGCTCCCCAGGGTATGGCTGGCCCTTTAGGCTGCAAGGGCATACTGCTGATTCACATTCAAATTCCTCTTAACCAGAATCCCCAGATCCCCATCTGCAGGGCTGCTCTCAAACCCCTCAACCCCAGTCTGTATGTAGACCCAGGGTTGCCCTGTCCCAGGTGCCAAATCCAGAGCTTGCTCTTGTTGAACTCCATGTGGTTCATGATTGCCCAGCCCTCCAGTTGGTCATCATCTCTCTGCAAGGCCTCTCTGCCTCTGAGGGAGTCAGCACCACTTCCCAGTTTAGTACTGTCCACAAACAGACTTTGTATGCATTCAAGTTTTGCAGACAGCTCATTTATAAAAACAGTGAAGGGAACTGGCCCTAAAATGGAGCCCTGGGGAACCCCACTAGTGACTAGCTGCCAGCCTGACGTAACCCCATTTACCATAGCCCTTTGAGCCTGACCCAACAGCTGATTGTTCACCAACTGTATTATGTTTTTGTTCAGCTGTATGCTGGCCATTTGATCCAGAAGTATACCCCATGAAACAGCATCGAAAGCTTTGCTGAAATCCAAAAGACTACATCTACTGTCTACCCTGAGTAATCTAGATAGGGAATCTTATTGCAAAAATGAAATTAAATCAAACATTTCCCTCATGCACCTGTGCTGGCTGTGACCAAATGAATTTCTAACTTCAAGGCTTCAGAAAACAATACACAGGCTACTAATACTGGAGCTGTTAAGTATTGTAAAACTGAGATTAGTATCAGGTGAGAAGAACTGAGCTCTCCTTGCTGTTGTTTTGGGACCGGTTGACCTGAAGAGGCCCCTTCCAACCTCGGTCAGTGTATGGTTCATATCTTCCTGAAAATGCTCCCCAGCTGTGCAACAGTGGTGCCCTCTGCACCCTGCTGTGTTTTCTTTGAGCCAGAGCCATCAGACAATTGTTCACTCATTGTATTATGTTTTTTGTCTATCTGTATGCCATTTTTCCAGAATTATACCATGAGATCTAGCAGTTAAATCACTTTCCATGTAGTTCAACGTACATTACGAAGGACATAGCAAGCAGTCTTATAATTTAGGATTAAGGAAATTTAGAAACATGGGACAGTACCTTTTTTAAAAAGAACAGTCTCATTCACAAAACAATTGTTATTGTGATAACACAATAAGCTAGACCTTTTGGCAATATATGGAAGAATAACAGATAGTTCTAGCAAGGTCACTACAAACAGAACATGTATCAACCAGCTGAAGTTCCTACAGCAACATAAATGTTTTTATGAGCAGCAGGTGAATTCCTGGAAAAAATACTAAAGCTATTAACAGCTCGGTAAGGAGTACATAATAATAAGTTATTAACTCAGCCTCCCTGACAAGAACATTAAGAAAGGGCAATTTGAAACTATTAATACTAATATATATATGTATATATTAGTATTTATATATATTTATAGTATTATATATAAATATATATCTATATATATAATAGCACTTTTATTATGTCAACAAAATAAAAATTATTGTAGTGCAGTACAAAAAACTATGTGGGAATTAATAATTAACATACCCTTCCTAGAAATTTGAGTTGGCCAATGAAATCATGCTTTTAAATGAAAGGCTTATCTCATATCCATTTTTGACTCTATCAAAAAGAATGTAACACAACTTTTACTCAGTATATCTGTAAAAGGCTTATATTAATATTAAACATGGAAAATAATTTGGTTTATTGCATTAAAATAGAATGGCTGTTCCTAAAATACCTTCCTTTTCCCTGTGTTTTTTCCTCTCTTCTATTAGCATAACTGCTTTGGGGACATAATAATGTAAAACAAGAGAGGTTACCTACATTATGCAGTCAGTGGTTTTATTTCTATTCTCGTGTGAAAAAAAAAATTAAAAGTGGAATCTATTCTTCTGAATGACTACTGCACATTTGATATGCAGTCTAAGAAGAAAAAAGAAAAAGGAGGAAAAGAAAGAACATTCTCTATTACCCTAAAAAGGCATACATGTATATTCACCTCTATTTTTTCAAATATATCCCAAATACATCCTGTGTATCCAAATATATAAAAATATATCCTGTATTAAGGAGTGCAGAAAAAGTGCAAGTGAAATAATATTTTGTACTGGAACATTCCTTCATTTAGACAAAGTTATAACCTTGCTCATGTCTCAAAGTACATATATTCCTGATTTATTCTGCGAACTCATCTTTATGGTTGGGAAAGAGCAATTTTTGAGAAGTGCTTATGTATTATTAAAACACTGACCAAGCTACTGTTTTTAAAACAGTTTGGGCTCACAGATGAAGGCTTTTGGGAACTAAATACTTATTATATGAAACCGTAAAGGAAATACCTGACAGGTTTTAGAGTAATGATTATGTGGACATTGTATTTAACTTGCAAATAAGGAAATTATTCTTGCATAGATGGTCATTTAGCAGCCATACTAGTTACACACTAATCTAGAATGCTGCTCATGAAATTCACTGTTCTTTTTCTGGAAATATGTCAAACTTTCAAAATAAAAGTCTGACACTTGACTGCATGTTATGATACCTGAGAGAGTTAAAGGTTTCATTAGATTCAGATGCTACTAAAACTTAGTGTTTCTACACTCAAAGGTGGCTACACTGAAACTGGCAAATAATAATAACAATAATAACAATATTGTAAGCTTAGAGTGCATTCTCTTATTTGCCAATTCAAGATTAAGCAAAGTTAATGTTTCCTTCTGTGCAATTGATATATTGACTCTGAAAAGACAACATTTCTATTTTACAGCACGCTCATCAAAATCATATATGGTTTCATCTCTGGAGTGAGCTGAATTTTAATGCACTATAAAATACAACATTCTTCTGATTTTTCAGCTCACCTAATCACACACTCGCACTTAACAGTAGATTCCTGTGGCTTATATTACCATACTTGCTGTGCCAATAAATTATAAAAATATATATATTTTTTGAAGTTAAATTGCTGAATAGATAGGAAAAAAAAAAAAAAGATAGTATCTTTTCTTAGGAATCAACCTCAACTACCAGTGGATTTAGCTTCCTTAAATTTCTCTGAGGCATGGAACTAGCTCTGTGGTGTTAAGTTTGTTGTCCTATAAATAGTTTGCATTTCCACACATACATCTTTGAAAGACATTGAAAATAAGTCATTCAAAACCATTAATGCACTTCTACTTTTGTGCAGCTCTTCTTGCAGTTTCTAGAATATGGGTTGTGCACACGATTCTCCTTGGGGGAAAGCATATTGTCTACAGACAAGTAAACAAGATCAGCAGAGAATGAATTATGTTTTTTTTTTTTAAATCAAATCCACTAGAGCCACCTAAATAGCATTATGTTTCTCAGCAAGATTTGTTTTTTTATTCAGCAAGAACGACCACAGTAACAGTTCCAGAGGCCACTTTATTATAAAATACAAAAGCTTAGAAGCTAGCTCTAAACAACTGAAGAAAGCTATTAGATGACGGGCAAAACCAGGTGCCTCATGAAGCTGATCTAGCACTGAACTTCCTTGATAAACTCTTTATTAATGCACTTGATATTAAGAAGATCTCTTTTTCTCCTAATAGTAATTATACCAGTGTCATTAATAATGGCTGCTCTACTTCAAGTTCTTTTCCACAGGCAAAAACTGTATCTGGTCAGAGTCTCATAATCATTCACTCTCATTTTCAACAGTTCAGAGACCTATTTTCTTCCCTTTTTAGAATCTCAGCCTTTCACAGTTCTTCCCTTGGGAAACTAGGTTAATAACAGCAGAATAGCAAAACTGAGAAGCTTGTTTAACATCACTTACTATGCTAAAATAAGCTAGGAGATTTCATTTTAATGATTATCTCCCAAAGTGCATCTGTAGTGATTATTTTTTAAAAACATTTCCCAGACATGGTTCATTTCCCAGGAGCTCTGAATAGCCAGGAAAGCCGTAAGTGCTCTGTGGAATCATGAGCTTGAAGTGACATGCCAATATACTCCTGTCGCTGTGGTCAAACACCAGCGTTTGTGTTCAGTGCAGCTGGCCAAAAGATCTTACATATCCAAATCTCTCAGTGCTCTGTTTATATAAGAACACGCTGAAGATACAACAAAAATGTAGTATTTCATGGACCCTACATTTCTTTCTTCTAGTTACAACTGAAATACTTCATTAATTTGTAGGCAGTAGATTATTTATTTGTAGGAAGTAGATTTCTACTTATGCCACAACCAATTCAAGTAATTGAAAAATATTACAGGAAAAAGAATTCACTTAAAAAAAAAAAGTGGTTAGCACGAGGCTAAGAATTGTCCTTTTCCTGCAAGCACATCAAGCATGCTATGGTACATCTAGAAAGAGTAGAAGGATATACCTGGAGAAAGAAGCAGTACATGCTAGCAATCCAGCCTCAGCAGCACCAGCTGATATGTGCCTGCTCCTGAAGAACACAACACACCAGCAGCTCCATTCAGCTTCATGTGGATTGGAGCTGGTGCATATATCACCATTCATGATTTAAAAATCCAAGATAAAATCAACATCTGATCCAAGGAAGAAATAGCTGGTACATGAGGGGAATAAGGAAGTCGCACCATAGTTGCATCTGATAAACTATGATCCTTCTAACTCAGTTGAACACTACTGAAATTAATAACTGATGATCTGGAAAGACTGGAGCAATTGATTAATACAGAGGTCAAGAGTCAACAAATCTAACACATCTCACAGTCCTCACAGAAAGACACAGGGCTAAAGTAGAGAAGAAGCTAATTTTGATTCAATTTCCCAAAATGCCACCTAGAAATTCAGGGGACTGCCTTATCTACATGACGTAGCTTCTTATCTTGACTGTCTGTGTCTTGACGAATGAAAATACATGGCTCTTTTTCCTTGACACTAAGATTCAGGTTGATACTTGGGTAGGGCCAAGTATTATGGCAGAGAGAAAAAAGAAGAGAAAAGAAACAATACATACATATTGCCTGAGCAGAGATGAACTCATCTTTACAAAAATAGATGATGAAATGTCTTCTTCACTAAACTCACACAGCAACATCTGTTGTCCTAAACAGTGATGAGTCACACACCCTAAACTGGCAATTCATGTGGGAAAAAATGCTGGAATGAAACACGCTGAGCACACAGGCAAAAGCCAATGTGATGCATCTCCAGGGCTCCAAGCAGCATGCTGCTGCTGTGCTAGTTTTCAGTGTGGCACTGAGCATAACATCAGATGCTCTATTCCTCAAAAAATGTGGGAAAAATAGCAATAATATCAGTTCATATCTTTGTATGTGCACCTAGTGACAAATCTTTTTGCTGTCAAAGTACATTGTATGTAATATATTGTACATACACACTTCTATGGCTTTGAAATAATGCAGTGAGCATGTTTCTACACAGAGAGATTTGCTTTAAACTACAGAGTAGTATTGTAGGCATACAATTCAGCAAGAGAAAATTACTTTCTTGTTTAAAATTTTCCACATTAATCTTTTAAGAATAATTCTGTCAATCAAAATTTGTTACACATCGATGTTCTTAAATCTTCCAGTTTTCCACAAACTCTCTGATGTATTTTCCTACCCAGAATGCTTCATTTTAATTCATACTAATGAATATTCAAAGAAATACCAGTGTTTGTTTAATATCAGAGTTTAAGAAAGAGTATCACTCCTCTAGTTAAGTAAATTCAGCTGTAAACTGATAGAAAAATTAACAAGGTCATATAGCTTTCTAATTCTTTAAATCTGGTGCTTTCATCTATCTATCTGCTTCATCAGCGTTTCATCTCTTTTTAGAATCTCATTGGGAAACTAATTTCCCCTTTACCTCTACTGCCTGGCTATTTTCTCACTTTTGCTTATTAATTCAACTCTAAATAATACTGGAGTGGAAGAGCAGTCATATCTGATATCCCACATATCTTGTCCACTAGGTGTCATTTAGAGGTGCATTAAAATTTTTATGTGAAAACTACCTCTAAGTTGCAAACTGAAACTGCCAAAAATGGAGTATTTTGTCAAAGGCTCTGATGCAAATTTCATCAAAGGACAAGGAAGCGAAATATCAGCCAGTCTTTCCTCATCCTGCTCTAGAAGATACTCTATTTCAAGCTATCATTGCAATGCCTGGGGATATTGCTAGGGTGCATTCTATAAAATCTCTTCCCTACAGACCAGCTTTGTCTGCTACTTATATATTATCTTGTAGCAGAAAACATCCAGCTGGTGTATTTGGGCCATATGGGAGAACTTAATATAGTTTCTGATTTGTATACAGCTTCGTATGCTTAACACAGCTCTCAGGGAGTGCTAATTTTTGATGATTAACTTTGAGGGTTTGGGTGGAAGAGGGGAGGAACAAGCATTTCCCAGTTTAACTACACCACCTCAAATGCAGCTTGTACAGTTTATATCTACTGTGTACCCTGCTTTATTTCCCATGAGAGAATTCCTACAGAAGGACTAAGCTTCATTACGAAGCTGTGACAAGGTCATATCTTATCCTTCATCTGATTTGAGAATTCAGTCTTTTTGTAGGTGAATAGATTATGATGCCCCGGAATCTTTAGAAAAATTAAAAGCTTTAGTCAGAGTCTGAGATAGTTTTAAAGTGTGAAGGAAAAAATTGACTTCTATTAGCAATAAAACTGAGGTTTTATTGAAATTTGGAGTTTGGCTTCTGAAGAGAAATACAATAATGCCTATGAAAGAATTTTTTTCTCTAAAAGTACTTTGCTATTTGTGGAAGATATTAAAGGACTGTAAAACAGAATGAATAGACAACAGACTGTAGAATACAGTAGACATCCTGTATCAACGGAGATAACTTGCAAATGTTTAGTATATATGAAGACTACAAAGAAGATCTATGAATAAATGCTTTTCAGAGTACATCTTAGATCGAAGGTCAAACACATAATGGGTTCTTCATGTATTGCTATAGGGACTTGCTTATTGTCTAATGTGACAAATGTTGCTAATGGCGGAGTCTTCAGAATGATTCAAAATCTACCAGATATAAGACATTTCAACTACCAAGGCTCAACATACGTTATTAGTTCAGGATCATACTACTCTGTCTCTGATTATAGCACGTAAATGTTTATGCAACTGAAAACCTTCTGTCTTCAGTGCAACAGAAACCCATAGCATCTCAGACTGATTACATTCCCTGCACTTTTGGCTGAAAAGCTTCAGGAAAGAGTGAACCTATGTCAGCCTACTACACAAATATACACGAGCACATTCCTAAATAAGAAATAAAAAATAATGATTTGTGGGATACATACAGTACTGGATTACAACTAATTTTATTTTTTTTTCATTTTCTCAACATTTTCATTTTTAGAGACTGATAGAAAGGCAAACAATATTTTGTTAAAGTTATGGCTCTGCACATTTTGCAGTAATTCACTGAAGAAATGAAGGTCATGTGGAAAAAGGTGCTTTAAAGCAGTCAAACTACTGAGCCGCTTTATTATATGTTTAAATTGATGTACGGCTTCCACGTTTGCAGTTTATTAACAGCCTTGTACAACTTTCCTTCTCTACTTCTCAATTACATGGCACTGTTTTTCTCAGAAGATATTAATCTATTTTTTACAGAGAAATCATGGGCTTGATTTTTCTATGGTTCTCTGTGTGCAACTTGTTGCTTGAGACTACAAATATAACTGTTATGCATACCTTGCACAGTCTAGCCTTTTTCCCTTGTTCTGCTCTGTATGGGAACTGCTGAATCACAGCCTAAACCTCTGATTAAGCACCTGAGGTGAGCAATAAATCAGCCCTGGGAGCACAGGTGAAGGCAATTCTCCTGTGCTACCTGAAGGGGTGGAGCCTGGCTCCACCTCTCCTAGATCCCATTTAAGAGCTGACTACCACTGGGGAATGATCTCTTTTGGAGATTACTCTTTGTGGAAAATTTCAGTGAGCCCAGGATGATGGTAAGCTCCATCCCTAACATAACAACTTGTTAGCTTGACTCTTCTGTATGTTTCCTAATTATAATGTCAGTATATTCATTAATTACATATGCTCATTCTGGGTGTGTATGGAAGAATGCTCTTGTGTCTTCTGGGCTCACCATCACTAATTTATGCCACCTATGAAATCACTGGAAACAGCCTCATTTTGTGGAGCATTCACTGTCTTTCATTAGATGGCTCCTGGCTTTCTGTAAACTGTCAGATCTTTCATGAAACCTTGGGGGCGTATGACCAGAAGCGACTTTCATGTATGAGCTGTAGAACTCCTACTGATTATAACCGAAATATAGCATGCTGCCCTAAAGTCCCGAGTGTCTTCTTGATAGTTTTGTAAATATCACCCTGGAATCTTATAGATGTTCATGATTGTAAAATTTAAAAATCTTGTAGAGTTTCTTGAAGTTAAGAGACTGATGCGATCTGTTGAGATTTTAATATTATTTACATTTGATGAGGACATTCAATTTCTTATATTGTAAGAACAACACCTCTTATATTTCTTAATACAAATGACAGGTAAAAAGGGATGTGTATGGGGCTGCGAAATCTGTTCCTTTTTACTAACTCATGTCTAACTCATATGTTTAACAGTACCTAAGGCGAATGGATACTGTTTTCTGCATTTGTAATATCTCCTAAAGACATTAAGAAAATTTCTGAACTTTTCATACTTATCATTTTTGAATTTCAGCTGCATTTTTTAACTCTCTAAGAGAGGGATGTCTTTATGGTAGATTTGTTTCATTTATCACATTTCTTGTAGTTCTGCAGTATAACCCCTATTTTGTCACTAGTCCTGATAAAACAGATGCTGATATTTTCTTCTTCTGGGGTCACTGGGAAGCCTGGAAGACGACACTTGCTGTATACACACCTGACATACACAGACTGTACTATTTTATATACAGAGAGTTTCGAGGTGAAGAAGAATAAATTTGTTAAAGCCCATGTGACTATTTCCTGGCTTTGAGGTAGACACTGTCCATCTATTTTTTTTTCAGTATGCAAATCTTCTTCACATCTGGCCACTATACTTACCCAGTGGTATAGCTGTAATCTACACTTCATCAGCAATATTTAAATATAAGCAAAGTGGATCAAAGTTGTATAAAATCACATTTTGTAATTTGATACTGCAAGTCAGCAGAGTTATTTTGCAGGACTAGATTATTCACCTCTCTGCTCTTGAATCTGGTCTTGCAAATCTGTCACACAGCTATTCCTCTGCTCAAATAAGTGACCTGCTTACTGTGGGAGCTGGATTGTATGTCTCTTGTTCTACCTATTATGTAACTTTGACAGAGGAAACACACCTGTTTTAACTTACTAATAAAAGGTGTACTCAAGAGCTGTGCATGCAGGCCAGCTAGTGACTGGAAGGAAATAATTCCTGTACGAGACTACTGGAAAATGCTAGCAGTGAATTTATCTTCCCACACCTAGGAGTGTAGAGAAGTTAACAGTTTAAAAAAAAAAAATACTCCATAGGCTTTATAAAAGAACAGGAAATAGTCTTTTTACTGTAGAAACAGACTAAAGTGGTGTAAAGTGTGTATATATTACTCCATTTTAATTCACTTGATTGTTATTTTAGTTTTGAAAAAAAAAGTGGTCAGTGCAAGTCATAGTGTAGTTTACTATGGTAATGGATTAAAACTTGAAAGAGCTCCACTAGTGCGTGAAAATAAGTTTATCTTGCTTTGACTACCAAATATTCTAAGTAATCATCTGTTTCCTCTCTCTAGTGATACTATTTAAAGTGTTTGAATTTTTTTCAAGTTTACTCTTTCTTTTTCTTGCATCATTAAAGCTGCGTAATCTCAATAGAGAAGGGCAGCCAAGGAAGGAAATTCTGATATTTACAGAGCCTAAAATCATTAAATCTGTTTTTCATGTCTTGGCTTACATTACTGTTCTCTGTGATCTTCTCACTTATCCATTAGCTCCATTTTGACTTTCAGAGAAACAGCAAGAACGGTAGCATATTACTGCTTAAGACACAGACATCAAGATTTTCTTTCCTATATCCTTAGGAGTAAAGCCAGTGACTATCATTACATTTTACACTTGTGCAAGGTCCTGTAGCCAGTTGGAAATGACGAAATGTGTTTTCTGCTTTGGGAGAAGCAGGCTTCAGATTGTGCTTTCATAAGACATTGTATCTTTTCTTGTAATGCATGTGATTGTCCAGTTTGATGTGAAATTATATAACTTTGTCAAAATACCAGAAATCTGATAAAAATGCATTGCAGTTTCTATCTCTTGTAACCCTCTAAGCAAGGCTGATGGAATCTATCATTTTAACACAGATTATTGCAAAATAATGCCACAAAATCAAATCAAATTTTCACATTCAACTTCATCATATTGTTTCAGTGTCATTTCAAAACAAAGCTTTTACAGTTCATATATCAAAATGCTTGAGTATCTGATCTGTTATGTTCATAATTGTTGCTGCTATGAGACGAATGTATCCACTGCCTGCTTGCTCTACTTGGTTCTGACATGAAACAAGACAGCCTTTAACAAGTCAGAAGTACAACAACAAAAACTCAATACAAAACAAAATGTCTACTTATAAAGCATTGTATGTGGGATCAAGTGGGAAGTTTAAAGTATTTTTTTTAAATAGTAAAAATATGAAACATATTATTCTTTAGGATCTCAGTTTGGGTGATGCTGTGAGACCTACTTTCTCATAGTACTTGATCTCGTAGTCCAGAATGGCTCCATGGGGAAAGTCCGGCTCTTGCCAGGAGAGGGCAATGCTGTTTTGGGAAGCCCAGTCCTTCCTTACCATACCTATCAAGGAGGGTGCTGAAAGGGAAAAGGATAACTACGGGTTAAAGACAAAGTACACTGTTTATCCTTTCAACCTACTGTCTTAGGATATCAACCCGAGGTAACTTTGAGTGACCTCCAGGCAGAAAAGCATGACAGATGGCAATTCTCAGGAAACCATATAACCTGGAATTAATGTTTCAAGTACACACCAGTAACTCCTTTATTAAAGAGCAGACCAGCTTCTGAGAAATGGCTATATACAAATATTCTTACCCAGAAAGAAGCGTCTGAGCCAGCCTCCACCTCTGTCTGTGCATGAGCAGGATAAGCTGCCAACTCTGAGGATGTCATGTCCAGAGCAGTGAGTGCTGTGTTTCAGAGACAGTAAATTCTAAACTCAGGATACCCTATGTTAAGCGTCATGGTTCAGCCAGAGTAGAACAAACATTTGGTTTACTCCTTGGGGTAAAATGTGACACAACCTAAAACAGGCATAATATACTCTGTTCCTGCTACCTGAGCTGGCAGAAGCAAGAGAGTTCCAGTCCATCAGGGCAGTGGCTGTGTGTATTCAACAGCTGGCTTGTTAGGGGAGGCCAGGGCAGTGGCAGGGTTAGGGCAGGCCGTGAAAGCAGAGGTGCCCCAATCTACCTGCAGAAACTGATGCCACAGGGCTACAGATGTGCAGTGAGCAGGAACTGTTTTCAGCGGCTTTTGGAAGGGGGCCAATGTGCGTGGATGAACCCAAGAGCAAAGCTATCTCACTGTGGGTTTAACTGATTTTGGGAGCTGGATTTGCTGCCCTTTTGGAAAAGAAGGACATTCTACATAACAATATCAAATGGGCCAAAAATTCAATTACAAGAAACTCTATTTGCTTATTTTATTAAACCGGTCAAGTAAGGCAAAAGAAGTCTAATGCTCTCCAGATACTAAAGCTGCTTTACAATTACTGACATGAATCTTTCCTAAATGTAACAACAAAACCAGTCACATCTTTCAACAGTCCTGAAGACAACAGAGAAAGCTGAACAGATCAGCTACTGAACGGCACATCAGAGTGCTACCAGCATCCTGAAATTGCCTCATATATTAAAAAAGAAAAGGTTCTTCCAGTTGTTTACACCTTTCCCTATTTGTCACTGCAATAATATATACCACTTTATTATACACCCTCCCCCATTCCTTTCTATTATGATTCATACTTAACCTCTTCTTAGTTCCTTAGGAGATGTCTCTAAAAATAACATACTTTTATGGCTTCTGTTTGTATCTTTTGAATAAAGGAGCCTCCCTAGTAAAATGAAATTGGAATCTGCTTCTAGTCACAAAATTCCTCACCTTTGTTTACTTCCCTGTAAATAGTTCAGAAAGTTTAAGAAATGAAATCAATAAATAAACTCTAGAAACAAACACTAAAGAAAACAGAACAGCTCATTTTCCTTTGAAAGAGGGGAAGCTCTGCACACAGGCACACATATAACAATCTCAGTTTCTTTGTGTCAGCAAGACAGAAAACACACCTCTAACCACTTACAGTTCTCCCTGTGGATAACTATTCTGTGGTACAACAGACCAGTCTCTATGATGGGATAAAAAGCTAAGAGCCCAACAGAAAATAACCAAAAGAGGAAAAAAACTACCAGAAATGATATGAAGTGGACAAAACAGAGCTTACATGGGAAACCTTCCCCCATCCATACTTACACCATTTTAACCATAGGCCTGATGCAAGGGAAAGAGAGAAAAAAAGAATCCTGTCTTGCTGAATAAAGGATTAGTCTACTTTTCAGGAAGACCTCAAACAGTACCATATAACCGAACATAGCAAAATAGACAAATAAATGAAGAAAACACATTTGGGCCAAAATGTTACCCCTGGGAATGTATAACTACTCCCTCAGTTAAAATGAAATTTTTATTCTTGAAAATTGAGGGTGAAGCTGATATCTAGTAATATTACTCTGGGGTAAAATCAGCTATTCCAAGTAGGGAACGAAGACAGGGTTGTTGAAAGTAAAATACAAGGCAGCAAAAATGGATTTGTATTTGTGAAACACTAATCAAGGTGTTTGAAGACAATTGCTCATATATATTTGTTTACTATTTGTAGTTTTGAGTCATTCACTGGTGTGAAGGTGTGATTTATAGGTGGGGGCTAAGGGAGCTCTGCAGATTAGTCTGATCCATCCTGTGTGCCTGTTTGTGCCTGAGGGACTTCAGCTGGGCCACCTTCACTAGCACAACATGGCTTCACCTCTCTGCAGTGTGCGTTCATTAATCCAACAGCCAAATCCTTGCAAAATGAATGAGCATGACTGTAGAAAACGATACTTCTAGGCTTTTTAAAATATAGATTACTGGGATTATACTTCTTCAAATTAAGATCTAACATATTGGTAAGCTTTTCATATGCACCACATGTGGTGCATTTTTCTTCAGGTTCTGATTTCCAAATTTCTACAACAATTTAAGTGTATGTTCTGTCTGAGTTCACTGCAGTAACTCTTCCATTTGAGCAAGCAGCCAATGTCTTCTCCCTGGGAAACAACTCAGGAGCAAAATAATGGAAGATAATTACTTCAGCCCACTTGTAAAACGGCTGTGCTTGACCTGCACTTGAAACTGAAGGTCCCATGCTCACGTCATACCTGTACCACAGCGCCAGCACTGCATCCTATAAATAAAAATGTGAAGGTGTGTGTGTGTGTAAGGCTCTGGATATTGTGTATTTGTGACTTTTTTTTTTATAAAACAACAACAACAAAACCTACACACCACACATAATACAATAAAACAAAACCAAAAGCCTAAAGAGCAACCATTAACCATTTCTTATACATTCAGAAGGATACTACTATTTGTCAAACAGAATTTACGTGTTGAAAAGATGAAATAATTACTTCTTAGAAAAAGAAATGACTTCCGGCCAGAAATTTACTGTACAAAGAGATAGACAAATAAGACTAAGTAATAAAAAGTTGCAGCTAGCTGAGTTTCTATTTTTTCAGTTAGTTACTGTCATTTTAAAAACAATACTTTCACTGGAAAAAAATCAGCTTTTTATAAGATTTGCTCAGTAGAACAGAAATTATTTAGACCCTAAAGATGTTATCCATTCATTGTTAGAGCTCTCTTTAACTGGAAATTTGTAAGATGGGTAAATCCTATTTGCTCGTATATTAAGACTGCTAAAATGTTCCTATGATGAATCAATGGGAAGTTCTGCTAATTAGTTACTTCAAATCCAGTAACTGCAGGAGAGCTCTAATTTGGTTATCCACTGAAACCATTCAAGGAAAAAAAAAAAGCTTGAAACCCAGCATGACTTTTAATCACTTTAATGGCAGCATCTTCTTGACACTGGTACTAGGCTGAAGGATGGTTTCTGGCTCCTGATCTCAGTGTTGATCTCAGTTTTGTACTGAGGATTCTTTGCACCATCTGCTCTCTGTGTTTTCTTCTACACTGTTATAAAATTCTTGAATTGCAATGAGTCATCTATAGTGCTGTCAGCTCCTGTTAATTTAGTCTGATAACTTTCTTTGTCTTTTCAAATTTGATTTGAATAATGAATGTTCATTCCTCAATTCAGAGTGAGATTATTTTATTCTAAATGTCTTTGGTTTCTTTCTTTCTTTCTTTCTTTTTTTTTTTTTACCAAATCTCTTTCCTCATACACTATATTGAAAGCAGAAAATGTGTATTTTAAATGATGGTTGAAATCCAGTGTCATTTTTATAGAAACTTTCTCTTCTTCCTAGATTGACTTCCCTTATCTGTAGTCTTGGATTTCAAAACAGGTGATCTGTAGGACTTCTGAAGCTTTTTCCCCTTAGCTTATTTTGTAATTTTCCACTTTCTTGTTTCATATTGTTAAAAGTGGACAAAGAATTTCCAACATTTCTCCCAAGATTTCCAGACTAAACAACTTGGATATGTTACCTGCTGAGTATGAAGAATCTTCAAACCCAGCAGCAGCTGATGTCTGTTTCCGATCCACTCTACCCCTCTAGTATTACCTTTCAAACCAGAACAGGCCCTGCTGGAAATCTGTGAAGTTTCTTGTAAAAGAAAACTATCAACCAACAAACAAGATGATAAGCTACATGATTGTTGTCCACTTTCCTTCTTTCCCATCTGTTTTGGCCAAAGTATACGAAGTGCCAGCAGCCATTTGGACACCACCCTCATGAGAAGGCTATGAACCCCCATGTATAAAGTACTGCCAGTGGGAATGACGTGGTTTAATTTAGACACACATTTCTATACCATCACCATTACCAGCAATATGGAATACATACATTAGCTTTCCAGTGTTTTTTCCTTTTGCTTAACCATAATACTAGGAAGTTCTTTTGTAAATTACTGATACTACATTTTTAAGCAAAATGTGGTGTAGATTTGTGTTTCAGCTATACTTTTTAAAGGTGTCATTTTTTAATCAAATCATACGTATACAGTGTTTATAACTGTTAATTATACACATGTACCAAGGTACAGTATTTTTCATACAGTGTTCTCCCAGCCTAGATTCTGTAATTGTATTAGAATTTCTATACTATTTGACACTGAGTATGATTTTATATTATACACAGCAATTAATGAAGTCTGAGTTTTTATTCATGATCCACACTTAAAAGCATTTTTTTCCAGACTTGGAGAAACTGTTATTTCAGGGTTACTGTAGGAAAAAAATATTGATTTTACTTCTAATTCTAGAAAGTCTGTAAGGTAGGTAATAAGCAATAACAAGATGTTTTCTTAGAGGTGACATTTTACTCCAGTAACAGAACTGGAAGTAATGAAATAACATTTCCTGATCAATTATAATGTCTTCAGTATTATTAGCATTTGAGCTATTTAAGAAGGAAGGATTTACCAGAGAAGCTAAGAGGTCAAAACTCTTCAGCCTTCATTAGTAATGCCATGTATGAAAAGTATTCTCGGTCAACAGACAAGGATGCAGTTGTGCTGCCTATCATCTCCAGCAGCCTTTGTTCCTGCAATATGTTTATTAGCTCCCCAGCAAAGATACTTTTCATTCTTTCTTTCTTCTCTGTTTGCTTGTTAATCTTTCAATCTTTGTAGGACAAGGGAAGAAACACTATTTTATGAGTACTGAATGCGATAGGGATTCAGGAGATTTTACATTTTACATGTATTCTTTTCTGGACATGCTCTGGAGATTTTCTTTAATATTTGTGACTGAGCTGTCATAACCTACAACATAAATGTTATTACTACCTCCCATTATTTCCAGTACATAAGCACTTCCACGATAGAAATGTATATAGGAGGGGCTGTATATAAACCTAAAAATGTATAAAATAAGCATAAGTTCACACAGAAAAGATCCTGGGAATATGAACATGAATTAATCTTCTAGTAAAAAATGAAACTTCTAACAAAGATGTGCCTGTACATAGCTGAAACATCTTTGGGTTTAGGCTCAATTCAGTAGGAATTATTTTTCTTATCATGTAAGGCTGCTTCCAATTAGTATAGGGACTAGATAAGATACTTGATTCTTCACATAATAGAGTCTCTTATCTTCCTAATCATTTCAGTGCTAATTTAGAGTCATAATGCTCGGAAGGTATATTATTACTGGTTCTAACCTTGGAGTTCAAAGTTGAATATGCACTTCTCCTGACAATGCATTAGAGCTAGAAAATTAACAACTCTGGGTGTAAAATAATGTTTTTACTTTATACTCTTTCACTAGTTCCCTAAAGGCTTGCATTCGAAAGACAGCATACTAGTACACTTCCTTTGAAGCACTCCATTTATTGAAGAATATGCCTCCAGCAAGCTATAATTACAATCTTTCCCTCCATTTTAAATTCTTTCCCCTTGCAGATTTTCTTTGCTTGCTCAGAAATGGTGGATAGAAATCAAGTGAACTTAATCCCATTAGTAAAAAACAGATTCTGCTACAGTGTTCTGGGCTAAAGGTCACGATAGATGCAACCTCAAAATCTCCTCCAGGCTAAATGCAGATCCAACAGCATTTTTTATCTGCTACATTCTATAATGCAATTCTTTCTTCCTTGCTGCTTAATTTCTTTCCCATCTATTGTTGGACTTATGTATGAAGACAATTATTATTCACCCATGTAATTTTGCAACACTACAGATTTTCTTTCGCTTGCAGAATGTGCTGCCATTCATTATTTCACAAGCCTGAGACAGAAGCATTGCTAGATCTTTACTTCTAACAGGATTTATTCAGTCCCTGTTTCTTCAAAATGGATTATATTAAAAGATATTCAAAATAAATTCTATAAAATATAGTCTTATCACCTGCCAGCCTGCGTCAGTGTTTTGTTCCCTCCCTCGAAGTTGAAAGTATTGTGAGATATACTGCATGATAACCAATACAGTGAACAATTTGAAGTACTTTAATAATGTGTTTTTGTAAATTACAACAGTTACAATAATCACACAAATCTTTCCCATAAATGTATGTTTTAAGGAGCTGCTTTATTTATGCTCTGTATTTCTGAAGCAAGTGGAATAAATTCATTTCAGAACAGCTTGGTGAAAATTTTCAGGAATTACAGACAAACGAAACAAGTCTGTAAAACTGAAAACGGCCACGTGTCATACATGTGGAAAGCACCATTTTGGCCTTTTTAGCAAAGACCTCATGCGGATCAGCTCCGTAGCAGAAGTTCGCACCCAGGGAGCCTTCACAGAAAGGTAAATCTGCAGCAAAGCACTGTGGGAAAAAAACTGGTTGGGAACTGTGGGAGCAGCCCTGATGTGTGGTAGTGCTAATGTGGTGAGGGTGGAGCCGGGGAGTGACAGCAGCCAAACACCCTACCTGTATATAAGCTGTCATTTGGGAGCGGGGCCACATAGGAGTGGGGTGAACAGGACATGGCGCCTCAGAAGGGTGCGGCGTGACAGTTTGCTAAGGTGGTCTGTGCAGGGAGGGAGAGTACCCTGAGGGCTGGAGAGGTAAGTTCATTAGGTGATTATCACCCACTAAGTTCAGGGTCATCACACTGCAGTGCAGGATTATCATCCTCCAAGGACTGAAACTTAATCGCGGTATCCACCTGAAGGAGAGGTAGGGTGTCTGCCCCTGTCAGGAAGGATATTGCAATCCTGACTGAATTTGGAGGCAACCATGTAACTGTCCAGGCCTCCCACTGTGTAGAGTGCATGAGGCTCTCACTGGCTTCCTGAGGCAGCAGTCAGAACAGCTGTGCAAGGCGTGAGCAGGTAGGTGACTTGCTCTGCCTTGTGGCCAGGCTACAGGATGAAATACATAGATTAAAATGTGTCACTGGGGACAAAAATAAAAAGGGCATGGAAACAACAATTCACCCATGCGCTAACAGGTTATTTCAAATGAAAAAAAACCCCACAAACGCAAGGCAGCCTGTATCACATCAGGTTGTGGAAAAAAAACAACTGCAAGGCTGGAACCAAGAACATACACACACACAAAAGAGCAGATGGAGGCAAGTCTGTGCTCAAAGCTGCAAACAAAATCCCTCCTTGCCTGCTCCACCCCCTGAGGTGCCTCGTACAAGAGGTGTGAGGCCCTGGATGTGGAAGGCCCGTCTGAACAGCCCACTCAGTCTAGATATGATACCAAGGCTGCTTCACTGAGGAAGAGGAGATGGGTACTGGTTGTAGGTGATTCCTCCCTCCAGGGAACTGAACATCCAATATGCTGAGAAGACCCTCTTCTTAGAAAAATCTGCTGTCTCCCTGGTTCATGGGTGGGGGATGTCACTGTGAAACTACCTAGCTTGGTGCGGCCAACAGACCACAAGCCCTTACTGCTTTTCTGTACAGGGGGAGATGAAGAATCTACATGTGGGTCAAGGGCTATCAAAAGGAATTTCAGGTCTTTGGGATGACGGCTAAAGGAACTGAATGTGCAGACCATCTTTTCTTCTCTGCCTCCTGTATTGGGTAGGGACACAGAAACAAACCAAAGGATCATATCTTTAAACACCTGGCTTAATGGCTGGTTACATCACCAGAACTTTGGTTCTTTTTGGCAGCCGATTAGCTTACGGATGTGGTACTAAGTTTGTAGGCACCAGGTGGGGTCTGTCTTTCTCAAAGGGGGAGAAGGGTCCTTGGGGAAAAGCTAGTGGGACTTGTTGGGAGGGCTTTAAACTAGGTGTGAAGGGGAATGAAGGAGATAGCGAGCCTTCCCATGATAAGGTGTGGGGAAGGCATAACTATAATAGAGGGGACAGGGTGCTGGCAGGGATCTTGGAGGACCCACTGCCTTGGGAAGTGCTGGCAAGACTGCAGCACATACAAAACTCTATGATGATGAAGCAGCGACTGCTGGGGCAACAGGAGAAGGCAACGGGGAAATTCAAGGATAATACCTAGAAGGAACTAAGGAGTTATCCTTTAAGGAAGTGACAAGACCAGCTGCTCATCTGAAGTGCCTCTACACCAATGCACGCAGCTTGGGAAACAAACAAGAGGAGCTGGAAGCTACTGTGCTGCTTGAAAACCACAATATAGTTGTTGTCACTGAAACCTCGTGGGATGATTCCCATGACTGGAGTGCATCTATCAACAGCTACAAACTTCAGAAGGGACAGGCAAGGAAGAAGGGGTGGGGGTCTTACAATCTACACCAGGAAAGGAACAGAATATGAAGAGCTGTCCCTAAAGAACAGTCATGAGCGAGTTGAAAGTGTATGGGTAACAGTTAGAGACCGAGGTAGTAAAGGGAGCCTTGTGGTTGGTGTCTACTACAGGCCACCAGATTAGTCAGAGCTTTCTACCTCCAGCTACAGGAGGCATTGCAATTGCAAGCACTTGTCCTGCTGCGGGACTTCAACCACCCAGACACTTTTGGAATAGTAGCACAGCGAGCAGTAGGCAATCCAGGAGGCTCCTGGAATGCACTAAGGATAACTTCCTAAGTCAAGTAATTGATGGCCCCACCAGGGGAGGGTGCCATACTGGATCTGTCGCTCACCAATGTAAATGAATTGATAGGTGAAATCAGGACTGGAGGCTGCCTGGGCTGCAGTGACCATGCTATGGCTGAATTCACACTCCAGAGGGACAGCTGAAGAGTGAAAATAGGAAGCTAA
The DNA here is from genome assembly GCA_030625065.1 of Alectoris magna. Taxonomy (NCBI): domain Eukaryota; kingdom Metazoa; phylum Chordata; class Aves; order Galliformes; family Phasianidae; genus Alectoris; species Alectoris magna. Next base: position 105,476,048 of record CM060560.1, read on the forward strand.
ACTTTAGGAAAGCTAACTTTCAGCTCTTCAGGGAGTTATTTAGTCAACAAAACACCCTGGGAAACTGTCCTCATGGGCAAGGGTGAGGAGCAGAGCTGGCAGATCTTTAAGGAGGCTTTCTTCAGGGTGCAAGAGCTCTCCATCCCCAGGTGTAGCAAGTCAGGAAAAGAAGGCAAGAGACTGGCGTGGCTGAGCTGGGATCTGCTGGTCAAACTGAGGACCAAGAAGAAAATGCACAAGCAGTGGAAACAGGGACAAGTACAGTGGAAAGAGCATAGAGAGGCTGCTAGGTAATGTAGGGTGGGAGTCAGGTAAGCGAAGGCCCAGCTTGAACTGAACTTGACTAGGAATGCTAAAAAGAAGAAAGGCTTCTACAGCCTTTCTCAGCCTGTACCTCAGCCAGAAAAGGAAAATCCAGGAGGGTGTACCTCCTGGTGAGTGCTCAGCTTCTCCTGACCCAGACACCACCATTAAATGTTGTATACCATTTCAAATTGGTGTGCATGCTTCTGGGGAATCATGCCCAACATGTAGGATCCCTCCCAGAAACAACACCAGGGTTACTTAAACAATTTCCTTTCTAGAAAACCTGTCCAAGAAAAGAAGGAGGTGGGAGAAATTGGTTTATCAGCAGAATCAGGTTGCAACTATAATGATGTTAATCAGCATGAAAAAAGATGTGTTGCAGCTAATGTGTTATGTGAGTTATAAGTATCATGCCAGCACTGCTAGGTGTCCTGTGATGTGGTGACAACCTGTGGTGACGCATTTGTCTGAAGAACCTTGTTTTCAACCTCCTAAAATAAGCTGGGAATTGGTATAAATGTATTGGAAATAAAACTTGAGGTTAAGAAGGTGTCACTTATTGCAGCAAGGTGTCATTATGGCAACAGAAGTTTAAGTAAGTCTCATTCAGCAACAACCCCTCCGGGGTCAACTGAAACCAAATTGCTAACGCAGAACTTCCTGCTGCTAAATTGATCACAGAAGTTTGAAAATGAAATAAGCAGGTTAAAAAGCACTAGGAAATCTGCCATCTTTTCACTCCATTAATTGCTAGTCATCCTGGGATGTAGCAGATCAGTCTAAAATATACATTCAAGAAAATCTTTCCTGCTTTTGTTTATATCAAAATATGAGTCTATATGAGATTGTAGGTCATTTTCTGTCTAACAGTACTTTATAGGTCAGAAAGAGCTTTTTCTTTTATCAAGAAAATCATGAATTTTTTATTTGAACATCCTAGCTGAACCTTCGGTAAAAGCTGTTTGTTGGTATGTGCAGAGAATGACATAGATGCTGTACTTTAATATTCTCATGTAATATATGTAAGTGCATGCAGACATCTGATACTGACTTAGAATGTACATCTTCAATCAATTTTTGCACAAATGTTGATTTCAATACAGCATTTAAGTATCGTTGTAAAATAAATATGCCCTCATAAATGAATTCTCCCACTGATGTTACAAAGTGAAATATATAAATGTTGAAAAGATTCCAAAGGTATGCTGTTAACTGCTCTTTACAGAAAATCATTATGCAATGATAAGGGCTATTTTTTACTCTGCCTTTGAATGCAGTTTTATGTAAAGAGTCATGTATCTCTTCAATATTGAGCATGTAAATCTATGCACAGAAAAGCACATCTTTTTAAGCTCTGGCATACAGACTCAGAAGATTGACAATAAGAAGCACATCCAGAAGGCTGGAATGTTTCTGGTTTGTACTTGATGCTGTCCAGTGGTCAATTTGCAGTCAAATAGGGTGGAATTCATTTTACTTGACGTAAATCATTCAAAAGCTGTGTTTTTACTCTGGCAAGTTGTCATGTTTCCCTCTGTAGCCAGAGTGATACAGGCAGCTCAGCTTGAGGACAGTTTCTCATACCTCTCATTCTCAGACACCATCTGAGGAGAGCACAGACTGCATAGTAGAACTGCCTTTGTAAAGTTTGAACTTCAAGGTGGCTGCCAGTAGAGGAAAGCTATCCCCACAGTTTCACTACAAGCAGCACTGAAGCTTTGGACAAAATCAGCCATGGCTTTTATTTAAAGCTGATCTCTGGAGTGATGCAAGAGTTATTTTTAGATATGTCAACATCCTAAACGAAATGCTTTTTTGGTTGGATAGATCTACAGATCCATTGTGAGCTTAAGAGTTTTCACTAAAATGCCAACAAAACAGAGAAGCCTAGAAATGAGATCAGACAATGGGCAGTAAAAAGTCTTTCAAAGAAGGGTTTGTGGAATCCTGGGAAACTACACAATAGCTTTTCAAAAGAAAATCTTCTCTAACCTACTAGTTAGCTTGTGTTTTTATACTTACTGCTCATACACTGATAGACAATCTACTGACAGAGATCTCAGTAAGAAAGAAACCCAGGTACGCATACTTTCAGATCGGTGCATCACTAATTTTCATGAGCCTGACCTTTATTTTCAAGAAATTAATTATCTGATGACTGCCCTCTTAACAAGAGTCTATGAATCATCATGGTTCTTCCATTATGCTCTTTTGGTATTTCTATTATTATTTTTTCCTCCCTGTGTTAATCAGCTTTGGTGTTCTTCAAAGTTCTTTGTGCTGAACTGTGTCCTTATAGATTTTTTCCAGGTCTACTGTTCATCTCCCATCTTTTTTGCCAAAACAGCTCGATGGAGGTGTTTTCTATAGAAAGGGAAACTTTTCTATAGAAAGTAGGAAGATCTGCGGAGAGCAGCTGAGCACTACAGTCCTTCCATTCTCAATTTCTTGCCCAAGAGACAATGTCTAGCTCACCTGCTGACACACAGACAGTTTGCACTGGTCATTTTCTAGAGGGTATCATAAAAACCTATGTATGTCCTCCCAGAAGTTAGGAAGTTGAGAGACATTCAGACAGGAAACAGAGAAAACATATCTATCTTATTATCTAACGTGCTGAACACTGACAGAAGCTAGAAAAGTACATGAGAGGAAGTATTGTTTGATTTTCTTTCCATCAGTGTCCCTTCCTGCCTACTGTCAGAGACAAAATAATGGGCCAGATTAACTGATTAGAGAAACTTCTGTTCAGCTCAGTAAGGAAAGTTTGTTACATAATGCTGTCCTACAAATTGTTTCCTGCATCGCAGTCTTGACAGAGGGAAAACATCCCACTTTGCAGCTTAGGCAGCAGTTGTAAGAACTAATGGCTCATATCCACACAGTACATTAGTGATGTGCAGCTGTGTGCTTCAGGGCCAACTTTTAAGTGCTTGATCCTCAGAACAGAGGGTGTGGAGGTCAGCTATACTGAAGTGCCCAAGCTCCTTAATGCTCCTTAAAACAGAGGAAGTTCAGAGCATGCACAGAAACAGAACTTGATAATTTAGAAAACTTTCAATTTGACAACTAATTTGGGTACATACAGGAGTTGAGTACTAGAATTAGACAATGATATTGCACAAAATTGTTGCATTGGAATAAATGAACAACAACATTGTTCAGTCTCTTTTGCTCTTCCCCTAAGTAAATCTTCCTATTTCAAATCTTCCCCAAGTATTCAAAAAAAATTCTCCTCAACCAATGTAACACTTTGTTTTGTAATTCATTAGGGAGCCACTCCTCATATGCCTTGCCCTCCAGATCCTTCACTGTTGTTGTGGCCCTCCTTTGGACACTCCCTAATAGTTTTATGTCCTTCTTACGCTGTGGCACCCAAATCCGCACCCAGTGCAGGAGGTGACTCTGCACAGTGCAGAGCAGAGCAGGACAACCCCTCCCCCCACCCAGTGGCAGTTCTGGGCCTGATGCATCCCAGGGTATGGTTGGCCCTTTGGCTGCCAGAGCATGCTACTGGCTCACATTCAATTTATAGTAGGCTCCCAAATAAAGCATTACACTGCTTTATTTGCACCTCCATTCACCCTTACCTAGAGGGTCTTAATCCCACCAACACCAACTAACTGCTAGCTCCGTACAGCCCAGCCCCTCCCTCACACATATTTTCACCACCCTCAGCCTCCCCAGCCCTGTCTTTGCACTAGTTCTTTGTTTACTGTTTAAAAAACAGTGGTTAGTAAAATGTGTTCTTAAAAAAAGTTTAAAAATAACAAATAAGTTATACAGTGTAACTTCATTACATCTTTCTAATAATATTCTGCTAGCACAGAAACCTTCTGTTACAATATACCTATGGAAATGAATTAATAACAAATGGACTATTTATTTATTGCAGCTCCTTACCCCAAGATATACTTGTTAGCATTTTCAGGAACTTACATCAATGGTATTAATTTGCCAAGACATCATGCTAACTCTGCCTTAAATCAAAATTTTCTATGATGCTTCACTAATGATCACAATCAGAGACTATTAGTGGTGTTGATTTAGCATCTCACACCATGGGTGGTCAGACAGGCTGGGATTGGGTTTGTAACTGCTTATGTAATGCGAGCTGATCCTCCCCTGAAATGTCTTTCCACTTTAACTGAATGCACGAAGAGCAGGGGAAGAAAGTCTGTTGGATAGCTAAACCATTGGCTCTGGCTAACAAGAGAGGAGTTGGTTGCCCTAAGAATGAACTCCTCTACTCACAACAACTTTGAGTTTGCTGAAGTTTCATTATCAGTCCTCTCTTGCTAGTCAGTTCTCATCATGCTTACACCAGGGGATTCAGATCACTTAAAATAACTTCAGTAACTTTAAGTTACTTTTGGCATCAAAAAGGACTCCTAAAGTTAGGTGCACTTTAAGGAGGTAGAAACATTTCAGAGAAATAAGGCCTCCAGATGGAGATGAAGAGCACTCAGTGTAGATGTCTAAAATTAATGAGCACCCCAAACCTTTGGTGCCCCACTGAGCAATTGAGGCTCATAAACATACCTCCATCAGCTATTTTGTCTTTTATTGCAGCTTGTCTAGAGGCAGACAATTTTATTTCCTCCAACAACAACAACAAAATCCTGCACCATTAACTTCTCAAGTATTCAAACAAATAAATAATCTGCAAAAGTCTACTGGAGAAAGTTAACAGCTAAATTCCTTGTGAAGATTATAAAATGATCCATCTTAAAAGTATTATGACTTCAGTCTCTGTTGTCCATGCCCCTGCATCTCTTCTCTGTGTTTGTACTTGGAAGACAGAGCTGAAACACAAGGTGCCTCCTGGTTTTTCCTGCAGAGATCAGAATAAGTGAGACAGATGTTACTCTTCTCCCATCCATCTGCTAATTGCTGTGTGCTTTCTCAGACATACTCTGCATCTTTAGTAATGCACCTATTCAACTGGAAGCATCTTATATGCTGCATGGTCAGCAAAGATACAAGAAAGATGAGCAAGAAAGACAGAAAGCTGCTGGAGAGGGTCCAGGGGAGGGCCACAACGATGATCAGAAGGCTGGAGCACCTCCCCTACGAAGACAGGCTGAGGGAGCTGGGCTTGTTCAGCCTGGAGAAGAGAAGGCTGCGGGGTGACCTCACTGCAGACTTTCAGTACCTAAAGGAAGCTTATAAACAGGACGGGAGGCAACTCTTTGAAAGGGTGGATAACAGCAGGACAAGGGGAAATGGTTTTAAGTTGAAGGAGGGAAGATTTAGGTTGGATGTCAGGGGGAAGTTCTTTACTATTAGAGTGGTGAGGTGCTGGCACAGGCTGCCCAGAGAGGTTGTGGATGGCCCATCCCTGGAGGTGTTCAAGGCCAGGTTGGATGGGGCCCTGGGCAGCCTCGTCTAGTATTGAATGTGGAGGTTGGCGGCCCTGCCTGAGGCATGGGGGTAGGAGCTTGATGATCCTTGAGGTCCCTTCCAACCTGGGCCATTCTATGATTCTATGGTCCTAATTCCTCCCTCCTGCTCAGTGAGCACAACAGGACATTGGAAGGAATTTATCCATGATGTTTGTAACTGGATATTTAAAAGGTACTATCTCTATATTCATGCATGCATTTTATCTTTAAGCTACATCTTCTTCAAAAGCATATCCACACTCAAAGAATTGCACTGACATAAAAGCTAATGAATTTTGATCATAAAAATATGCAAATATGGAATGACTTCTAAAATACTGAATTATCTGTCCTCAGTCAGTATAAACTTCTCATCTTTAATCCACCTTCACAAAACCACCTTACTGCTTTACTTTTTTTAAGATAAAAATCACAGTAGTCCCACTGTGGTCAGTTTGACATCTCCATGTAATATCTTTAAAAAAGATGCATTAAACATTTCATAATGAGATCTTTTGTATCAAATCTTGCCATCAGCTATTCGAAAATATTCTGTTACATATGTACCAATTTCAAAGATGTTGTCTGCTTCCGTTTAAAACAAGTTGAAAAGCGAGCATGGTACTACAGATTCCACGATAACAACAGTCGCCATTACCTGACATTTTTGTAAGCAGACAATCCTGAATACAAAACTAATAGAGAATAACTAATATGACACATTTATTGGCAACCTCAAGTAATTTCAAGTAGAGAATCTCATGACAAGGAAGACAACATCTGATATAGTTCAAAGCTTACACAGCTTCATGAAATAATTTAATTTTCATATTCTTAAGAATGATTTGTATGTAGTATTCAGAATAATCACTTGTAAATATAATTGCTATGATAAATATATAATTGAAACATTCAGCTTTCCTAATTCTAGTTTAAGTGCCACAGATGCATTGTTCTCAGTATCTGAAACACTCATACTCCACACAATCAATTCAAATGCTTAAAGAGGCCTTATATGTATGCTGTCAGCAAGCTCTCAACACTTGTTCTGTCGTGCTGAGCACAGTGGGACTGTTTCTGGCTCCCTGATCCCCCAGCTGACTTCCAGACCTGCAGGACAGCAGGGTGCACCCCCAGGGCTCCAGTCTCACAAATTCACACAGTCCTGCCTCTGCTGTTAGGCAGTCTAGCAAACATGCAGGGCTTTAGTTGTAGTTAACCCTAACTGCTATAACTGCCCAGCCCTGGGAATGACCCAGCATTCGGGATCTCCCTGCTTGGAGTACCTTTGACCCCAGTTCTAATAATCACTCCTTGCCTTGGCTCTAATGTTCTCATCTTTTCTCCCTGCAGATATGTAAGCACTGCCATTGAGCTGCTTCATGTTTGGGTTAGTGCTCACAGATACCTGGGATCTACCAAGCATGAGTAAATAATGCTTTTTAAAAAGGGAAGGCATGCTTCATAAACTACTGGAGTTCTCTGAAAGAGTCAAGAAAGATGTAGTTTAGGGGGATTTATTTAATCATAGAATCATAAAATCATTAAGGTTGGAAAAGACCTCTAAGATCATCTAGTCCAACTGTCCACCTACTATCAATGTCTATTTATAACCTCTCTGCTGCAGGCAGGGTTGCTAACCACTAAATCAGGTACTAGATCAGGCTGCTCAGGGTTCCATTCAACCTGTCTTTGAACACCCCCAGGAATGGGCACCCACAACTTCTCTGGACAACCTATTCCAGCACCTCATCACCCTCTCAGAGAAAAATTTCCCCCTGATATCTAATCCAAATCTCCCATCTTTTAGTTTCATAGAATCATAGAATCATAGAATCACAAGGTTGGAAAGGACCTACAAGATCATCTAGTCCAACCGTCTTCCCAATACCATAGCTACTGAAAAACCACTAAACCATATCTCTTAGCTCCTTATCCAGACGCCTCTTGAACACTGCCAGGGATGGCGACTCCACCACCTCCCTGGGCAGGCCATTCCAGTGCCAATTCCAGTGTGGCCCACTAGACTATGTCCCTAAGTACTACACCTACCCTTTCCTTAAACACCTCAAGGTATGGTAATTTCATCTCCCTGGGCATCCAATGCCTCACCACTCCTTCTGAGAAAAAATTATTTCTATTATCATACCTGGACTTCCCCTGGCTCAACTTGAGGACATTCCTTCTTATCCTCATTGTTACCCAGGAGAAGAGGTAAACCCCCACCTCATCACGACGTCTTTTCAGGCAGTTGCAGAGAGTGATAAGGTCTCCCCTGAGCCTCCTCTCCTCCAGACTGAACAATCCCAGTTCCCTCAGCTGCTCCTCACAAGACTTGCGCTCCAGACATTTTACCAGCTTTGTTGCACTTCTCTGGACACACTCCAGAGCTCTCATGATCCAGAGTCTCTCAAAAGAAGATAGGTCTTTGTATGGACAGATAATGATAGAAAACAATGGATAAGAATAAATGGTCTTTTTGTTTACAGTGGGAAAAGTTTACCAGCTGCCTAGAGCAGTACATTTGGCTTACACTTTGTGGTTCAAGATGTTCATAAATCATGAAAAAGTCTGCTAAACTAATCGGAGTATTAAGAAAGAATGTGAAGAACTAGGAAAGGACTTCATGAGAATGACTTACTGGATGGTAAAATGGCATATGAAATTTGAAACGCTAATGCACAAGGGAAAAGAAACCCTAATTCCATAAATAAGCTCTGAACTGACTGTTCCCACGTAGGAGCAAGATTTTCAAGTTGCAAGAAATAGATCTATGAAAATGCCAGCTCTGTGTTCACCTGTGATAAACAGATTAAATGGAATGCTAGGGATTACAAATAAAAGAAAAGAGAACAAAACAGAACTTTACACTACCATAGTGGAGGTCCATGTTTCAAACGTACGTTGAATGTAATCGTGTAACTGTGTGTAATTTTTGTCACCTCTTCTCAAAAATGATATAGCAGACCAGGGCAGGGTTCAGAAAATAGCTACAATAGTTATTACATCAAAGATGTGGAGGGAATTACACACAAGTGACTCCAGAAAAAAAATAGGGCTTTCATATCTGAAAAGGAGGAAACAACAACAGAAGGTTAAATCATGAATGACGTGGAGAATGTAAGGAGTGATTGTACACTGCTTCTTTCAGCACATGAAACAGCATCAAATGAAGTCGAAAGGAAGTGATTTTCAACAAAATATGAAATTAAGCTGCAGAATTCCTAAACAATAACTTTACAGGTTCCCTTTTAACGAGTATTTAATAATAAAGTATTAAGTTGCTACTGGGCAAGGAAGTCCTAAAGGTACAACTTTTCAGAGACTTTGTGAATAGTCAGGGAATGGCTCTTGTAAACTTTTTCTTTCCCTTACACATCTCTAATCTTCAGTTTTTTGCTATTCTCAGAGACAGAATATGAGGCCAGATGGATCAACAGTGTGATCCAGGACAGACACTCTTGTGTATAATCAACAGGAATGGAAAATGAATGAATGTGGATGAGAGGGTTGCTGCATACCTTGTTTTTCTACTTGATAGCTTGATGAAGAATCTTATCCTGTTTATGTTTTTTTCAAGGATGTGTGTCCAGAGTGGTGGTGGTGGCAGGTCTGTTGTTTTTTCACTGAATCTACTGCATATGCATGGAGGAACTGCTTGCATCTTTCATACTGTAAAGTATGTATAGTAGTATGTAGTAGAGTATAAGGCACAATCTGTGGCACTACTGGCATATCTCAGATGCATTAGATTCATTTAGTGTGGAGTATGCTGGCATAAGGAGTGAGCCAGTTTATTGTAAACCATGCATGGAGCCTCCACAGTGAGATGTGGAATATAATTACACATGTAATTACACAAATCCAAAGTACATGCTGAAATTGATATACCGCTGGATTGATTTTTATTATTATCTTCAATAATTCTCACAGTGGCTGAGATATTACTTTGTTTAAAGTATAGGCTGTACATGACTTATTTGGATAAGAAACTCAGCACTGTCGTAGGTATCTTCACTGTCAAACAGGAGGCATTTCACTGAATAAAGATGCGACCGAGTTTAAAAACTCATGTGAAAAGATTTATTACTTAATAAAGTTTGTGCAGCACATTTAGTCTGGATGGGAATCATAAACCCTAGAATGTTCACTGCTTATGTCCTGCACTACATAAAATAAGGACAATTTATTCTCCTTCCACAGGTCAAAACATAATAAGCACATTTTTACTACTAGTCAAACAGAAAATATGTAGAGAATGAAGCTGCCCTATCTATCTGTGCTCTGGCAGCAAAGTGTCAGAAGCATCTTGCAGCTGAATAAGAGACATGAGCTTAAGTTCTGTCCTCCTTCTGCATGGAAGGCCACCTACAATAACTTTTCCTGCAGGTTGGTAAGCATCTGCAGGCTTAGAGACAGAGGTGGCATGCCAGGCTGTCAGCCACAATTCTGGCTGGTGTCACAGGCAGTGATGGCCATTTGTAGGCTGTATGCACACTCATCCAATGGATCACCTACATAAGGAACTGACTTTTTGCCGAAACTGCCTAGAAAGCAAGGTTCTGTAGTGATTGCTTTTAGTCTGCCTGGCAATTTTACATAACAGTGCATAAGGACAGCTTCTTGGTGACTTTACAATACACTACATTTTCTGTCTTCACATCCACACATAAACTTACTGCAGTTTTTAGAATGGAGAGATGATTCTTATCATGCAAACAAACTAAAAAAAACATTGGCACTTTCAATACAATATTACGTTGACTGTCCTGCAATGGAAAAGGAAGAAAGAAACATTATTTTTTTTGGAAATTTAAATTGAGTTCTCCTTTCCTATGTCAAAAATAACAGTATGAATACAGAGATATACCAGACGGCTTCAGTCAGGTTTTACCAATTTACTTGTTAGACAGAGAACATGTAAGGTCTCAAGGTGAAGTCCAGTGTGCACTTGTCTGTACGCATAATTTAAGAGGTGTGAAGCAACCATGATGATACCAGAAAAAAAACACACAAGGTGAAAAACAAGTTTTGACAATATTAAAACTATACAGCTCTTTAGAGAGAACATTTCTGTTCTTCTTTAAGGATGTGATTCCTCTTCTGTATATACCCAGAATACATCTCAATAACTTTCTTCTCATAAAATCCCTCAAGAAATTAGTGTTTTCCATCCAGTGAAAATCTTAGTAACAAATAAAGTTTGCTTTCTTTTGTTTCAGTTGTAATTATCCATTGCAATTTTTGGTTAAAAACATTACACAAAACAGTCATATAACTTAGTCCATAACCTTAAACGTTTAATTTGGGAATGCCTCTAGTCTTTCATACAAGTGTTATATATGAATTATATATATGAATATATGATTCTGTTCCATTCTAAATGTCAGATTTCCTAGTTCCCACATGCACTAATAATCTCCTCTATTTTCAAAGGAAGGAGCTAATCCTGGACATTAGGCAATTATGATGTGAGATACTGACTCATGGAGACAAAATAAGATGGAGATATGAAAAAACTGCAACAGTTAGGATAGCTAAACTTTAATTTTCCAACTTTTGATTCTCAAATGGAAAGCAAAAGCTTTCCAAGGGAAACTGATATTGTATAGAGATCAATTAACAGTAATTATGGTTTTAATAGAAAATCTTTAACCATCTTGGCTGATGCACAGAAGTAAATACACAGCTGTCTTCTGTTTTGCTCCTGTAAGATATACTTCTTAAAGACAAAAGATTTCAATGTTAGTGGACATGTAGTTTCATCCTAGAGCACACAAGGTTTTTTTCTCAGTATATATAAGACACAGGCAGTTTCAAAAGAATAAAAAAAACCCACACATACACACACACAAAAAACCACAACATAAAAAAAGAAAGCAAAAAAACCCCTTTGATCAAAATGATTTACCAAAATCCTACAGAACTCACATACCACAATGATCAGGGATAGCTGATTACTGCAAGCCTGCTGAATTCAAATTAATTCCAGAACTCCACATGTTGGCTTCATCACATGCATTGCAGATGAGAAATTCAATGAGGGAGGGGAATTTTCAAAATCAGACAATGACTAAGAATCTTATCCCTGAGACAGAATAAATCTAATCTGATGCTATTTATGACAGGCTAAAAGAAAGCTTTAAAAAGATGACAGTAGGAAAAACTAGTATTGTGCATTTGAACTCTTTGTCAATGAGATCATAAAGATTAAACTGTTACAAGGCCTGAGTTTCAGATTTAATGCATTTGGAAACACTGATATAAAGTATAGACAAGATAAATACTGGAGATAATGCTAGCAGCCAAAATGAGTACTTTGAACTCCTCAATCATGTTTCATTATTTATGATCTAGCTAGAAGAGTGTGGCAAGGAGGACAGAATCCCTTTCTCAAAGGTTTGGATCCAAGAGATAAGGAATTAAAGAAATGAATAGACGAATTCCTGAGAGAGGGCATAAACTGCATTTCCCTCTCACTCCTAGCAAGATATCCCAACATTTGGACTACATGAGATTATTAAAATTGCTTGAAATGATCTGAGACAATTTCTATCCTAAATAATGCATAAACAGCACTGGTTACTGTTGGGATTATTTTGGACTAACTCAGTTTCTGAATCATTACACTAACCAGAATCATCACGACATTGGACTTTCTGCAAATTAGAGTGAAGCTGCCTTTCAGATAGATTGGTTTGGGTCCAGAAGTTTACAGAGCAGGCGCAGAGCCTTATAACTGAAGGAACAATGTATTGCAACAGATTAAATGTAAATTAATGACAATTTTAAAATGTATGCATTTGATCCTGCCGCATGGATTTCCAAGTGTACTAAGCTCTCACAGCATCCAGATGGAGTCACAGCTGCCCAGCTTCGTTGCAGTCCAGGTCACTGGCACTAATTTAGAACAACGACAGGAGATTCTGCATGTTTACAGTGACTACAATGGGTAAGTTTTCATTGAAGCTACCTACAGGAAAAAAAATATAATCTTTAAATTTCTAGAGCATCTTATTAAATTCTGCTGAGATTCCAAGAATGCTGTTACTGATGTGGACAATTTAATCCTCACAGCCATTCTTCTGAAAGATGATGTCAAAGACATCCTTCTACGGTACCTGAAATATTCATGTTTTTCGCTCAAAATTAAGAAAATAATATAGATACTTAGAAATTAGTTTTATGGTTTGACCAAATAGGAAAGTAAAAACAAATAAACAAACTCCTTTGAAATAGTAATTTCAAAGACATAAAAGCACATTAAAATGTAGAAAAAAGGCCAGATATTTAAAGGACCTTTAAACACAGTTAATCAGTTCTTCACAGTATATTGCAATCGGCAGAAATATTTTACTCAGTTACATTTGTTTACCATATCCAAAATAATATGATACAAAATAAAACTGCTCCACTGTTACTATGCAGAATTTGTCCCTAATGCAATCAAAATCAGCTACGATGCATTTAAATAATCTCTAAGACGGATTTTGAGCAATAGGCCGCAGCCAAAATGAAGATGAATTTTAATGAAGACTTCAGTGGAGGCAATTCACACTGCTCTTTTATTTGTCTCCACAAAATGCTGAAACTGTCCCTAAACTTAATAGTTAAAAAACACGAAGAATAACTTGGTAATCACCAACATCCATGTCTTTCGTGTCTGCTTAGTGATAGTTCCAGGAAAAAAAAAAAAAAAGGCAATCTGTCACCTAAATATTGTAGGGCTGGCTGCAAAATCAGAATGTTTTCCTTATCTAAAGCTAATGGTCTAAAACTCCAAATTTCTTAGTAACTGCTGCACCAATTATGATCTGTTTTCCTCCTTTTATTTGGCTTTCCATTTTTAATAGGAGTACAACTTCCTAAATGTTGTTAATTGCTTCACTGTTTGAATGTATTACCTATTCTACTTTGCTATCAAAACCTAGACCTAGCAAGACTGCAGGTAGGTGAATTTTTCAGTTTCCAAAGCATGGCTGTAGGACAGGGAGTGTGAGACGGAACCAAGAGGACATGGGTTCTTGCTCCTCTACTGCGGGCAAATCGCTGTTGGTAATGTGGTGAGAGCTGACAGCCAGCTGGGAAGTGCCTCCAGGAACAACAGCACCTCAGCCAACAAAGTGTCTTTCTGCATTTATGCCTAGCAGGACCAGCAAACTTTCTCCAGGTAATTCTGTGGTGTGAAACACCATTCCTCATAGATCCTCAAGAACGAGGGTGTTGTCCACTTTTGCTTTGAGAGGATTTAAGCTTTTTTGTCATGTGTGCCACATTATTAATGTGCATAAACAAAGGGCTCTGGCTTTATCAGAAGCCATCTCAAAATTTGTCCAAAATACTCTTTCTTTGATATCATTATTCTGACAAAACAGTTCTCTCTTATTCATGCTACGCTGTAAAGGATTTTAAATTGCTGAGGATGGGGAAGCGGGGATGGGCAGATTGTTCTTCACGACACCAACCAGGTGGCCTCTTTAGCAGCAAGTTGGCTCAAGCACACATTCCAGTCCCAAATTGTTGCGCGTGTGCTCCTGTGGCATGCTAAGCAAATCCTGCCATCCTCTTCCAGCTCCATCAGCTAGCACCTTTCAATCAACAAATTGCACCTTGGCATGAGCAGTAGGTTTAACATGGACTTCTGCCACCTTTCCAGTCCCAGGCTAAATTGCTATGAACATATGCAGAGTGTGTGTTGTTCATTTTTAGAGCTTTATGATGGCATATTTAATTGTACTGGAAGTGCAATTGATGGAAAGAGAGTTACAGATTGAATAGGCAATGCAGCAGATGTACAAGGTCATTCAACAAGGACTGCTCATTACTTCAAATTACCACCCTTGAGGAGAAACCGTAGTATATGCCAGGATGGAGCTCGTGCTCTGACACCTCATCTTTCAGTTTCATCCCAAAGGCCATCTTTGTTTTCCTATCGATAACATTTCCCAATTACAACGTGTTACCTTACATTACAATGGCTCGGTGATTTCTAATATAATTCACATACGTGAAGTTTGCTACTATTGATGCTATTCATTTTAAGAAAGATGATTCCAAGAAATTGCATTCAATGTGTTTGTATGCTCGCAGACGTGTGTTTCTGATCCATTTAACAGCAAGAAAAGATAGATGCGCTGTTTAATTTTAAACCACATTACTGCTATTTACATTTATCTTTTACTTTCATAACTCACTGAATTACAGACTGACAAAATTTGTCAGAAAAGAACTTAACTTGCTCAGCAGTTTATAGGGTTTCCAAAACTTTGGAATTTTTGCTTCTTCTTATTTAGTGTTCATGAACAAAGACAGGTATTACCTGGATATCAATAACTACACCACAGTTTTTAAAATTCTTCTGCAGATCAGCAGGATTTTACACAAAACAATTCATAACTGTTTTTCAACAACTGCTGCTTTCCACAAAGCAGCAGTCTCAGCCTTCACACTTTCCAAGTGATTCCACAGTGAGCTGGAAGGAAGCACTACCCTCCCCACAGCGGGGAGACATCCATCTAGGTGGAGTCAATGAGGCATTCTTTAAAGAAAGCCCTTTCTAGGAATAATTCAAATTTCATTTAGCAGAAAGTCAAACTTCCTATGAAAGAAATATCTGCCAGAAATGGAAGAGAGGGACATCCTGTAGTTATGTTCCTCTCTGTACTAATCAGTTCTCTCACTAATATGTGGAAAAAAAGTACCGTTCCTGATTTTTGTGGTGGGAGATTACTGTCAGTTTTACTTCCTGAAAATCTAGACATCTGGGTTTACTGACCAGTGGCAGCAAAGCCATCTCACAGAGCAGATTCTCACAGCCACTTGAGGAAATCAGTCCTGATTTTCCTCTAAATGCTTATGTTTCTAGGTTAAACAAAAAGATGCCTTAAATTCCAGGTGACTGTTGCTTTTCTGGCGCTTTCAAACACCCCTTCAAAATCCGTCTTTCTTCTAAGGAGGACCTTTAAAGAAAAGCCATTTTTCAACCTGCTGTCATTAGCATTTCTAACTGTAGTCTTCTGCAGAGCAAGGCTTTTTGTTTAACAAATGTATGCTGCATTTGTGTCTGTCATGGAATTAAGAAACTTTCTACTGATTATTTCTGAAGCCACAGCAGAGATGTCTCCAAGTCAGAATGCAAAAAGTCTTTTACCTTTCTCTGAAGAACCAAACATTAAACAGAAAATGTTAAAAGCAAAAGAGAAAGGTGAAAGCCCAGGATGTAACTTAAGATTTATGTCTAACTTACGTGCATTGGTTGAGATGAATCTCAGTAAGTAGATAAGTCAGGGTCCTCAACCTTGTATTTTAGTGCTAGAATTTAGTGTAGAGATTTTGACAAAGGAATACAATAAATGCCATATTTACATATACAAAAATGATGGTTCTTGTTTTTACTGCCTTTAATTCACAGTCTTAGAACTGCTGATCTAACAAATGAAAAAGAGAGCAGTAGCAATGTTTCATTTGCAAACATTTTTTCTGCAGAAAAATGTCAAGCTTTTTGTCAAGAGTAATTCAAGATAACTGATTCAAGTTGCTGTACTTTCAAATATTGTCTAATAGCTTCCAAAACATGCTCATTAATTGTCCTGAAACCTACGAAAAAATACAGTTTTTCTTTTTGTCTTAAAATGCAAAAGTGTAGGAAAATGATTTACTGGGTACATTTAATAATATAACTGATAAGACTTATCTTACATGGTTGCAGGATACCCAGCAATTATGAAGAGCAGAGTAAATTTTTCTTACTTATTTTCTTGTCTTCTATTTTCTTTGAGATCTGGTATCAGATATAAGTATTTGTGAGTGGTCACCTATAAATCTCATGATAAGAACTGTTTCTTACAACTCAAAGGGTGACATAGCACGGTTATTTAACAAACTATTTTTATTGTTGCACTGTGCACATCACTGCACTGACTCACTTTTACTGTGTTCAGGTACTACGTGGCCTTCAAGAGTATCCATCAGTCAGCAGATACACTCAATTACGGCCTTGTTTTTTTTTTTTTTTTTAATGGCACACAATGCTTATTCTGTAGACAGCATGGCTGGAACAACTGATAAGAGCCCAATCCAGAGTTGGACACATCCAACCTTATTTTGTTTTTCTTCTCTCACTATTTGTCACTGTTTATCTTTGTTTTGCGTTACTTATTTTTTGTAATGATCAAACACAGTTCCTAATCGTAACATGAATTTCTGCAAAATGTTAGAGTGCCAAAGTAATTCCTTTTTTTTTGTTCATTTTTCCCATATATCTGACCGAAGAATTACTCAAAAGACATCCTACCCTGTGTACCTCACTGTACTAACATGTCTTTTGGTTTGCTAGAGACACTCTGCTGAAGATGGTAGTGGCTGTACTGAAATACTGCAAGAAGAAACCTTTGTTTGAAAGAAGAACATTTGGAATCTATGAGCATTGCTAGGGATCCTTCAAAAGCAAGCTTTCAAATCATTTATTAAGACACGAAAACTTTTTTGTTTTGTTTTGTTTTGCTTTTTTAAGAGATGTTCCCCGTGGAATATCCTTGTTGAGAGAAAGGAATGGAACTACTGCAAAGATAAAAATAAAAGTTATCATAGAGGTTGGTGGTGTCATTTCATTTCTTGATAAACAGGTAGACACTCTGATTAGGTGCTACTAGAAAAGTAGCATTTCTGACATAAGTGCTGTAGATGAGGACAAAACATTTTCTGAAATAGTCCATTTACACTGGATCCAAATCATACTGATCAGCCGCAGCCAGAACTCAAAGCACTGCCGCTTGCACCATTTTCCAGACAAACTTGTGTTCACTTTCAAATTATACTCTCTGTAATATTACAAAAGCATTACAGTCACTAAAAAATTTTTTATAGAGAACACTTCCTTGGCAAGTGAGTAAATCAGACATTATTTGTACCTGTCCTTGATTAGCTTCCATTGCTCTTGTATTTCCAGTTTGCCGTGCCAATCCCAAGTTATGAAGACACCAGTACTTTATGAAAACATAAATCATATTCAGCCTCATTTTCAATGGACCACTGGCTAGCCTGTCATCAAAAATTCAGGAATGTGGAACCGGGGAACATTTTTCCAAGTTTTGCAAAGAAACTTTTACTACTGCAATGGTATTACTACCATTTGGTTACTCTTAAAAAAAAAATAAATTAAAAATTGGTTATAAATAGTATGCAGGTCATTTATTCATCTGGCTACAACACAAAGTACTCTGACATGAGGGTACTGCAGATATTAATGGAACAATGTGACAGCCAATGAGGTAGCTCAAATTCTATATGGGTAATCATTAAATAAATATATATTTGGCTTGATAAAACATGATGCAACTATGACTACAATTAATGTATTTTTAAAAAGAGTAGAGAAACTCATCACTGTATACCTATGAAACCTCAAGGAAAGAAAATGAATAATCTCATCAAAGGAATGAATGTTAGGTGTTCTGGAGCCAGCAGTTCATAAAATCTTGTACTTCAAATTTAGATTAACTTCTTTTACTGAATATTAAATTCGTATTTGCTTAGGGGCATCCCTTTAATGTCATGAGAATGTTAGTAGGAGTTAATAGAAGAAATTTTGAATCACCAACACTGAAGAAAATTGAATCCTAGCAAGTGCATTGAATAATAATATGATGATGAGGACTCGGGAACTGGTCAAGTCTTTATGCAGCAACCACCATGCCAGATAATGCTAGACGTATAATAGACAAGGAACAGAGCAGCCTTTCAAAAATTAATTAATCAACCTTCAGTCCACTGAGGTAATACCTTCTTTGAAATGCATTTCAGAATGGTTCTTTCGACATCTTCTCCTGTATAAATCATCACCTTAATTTCAGTTTCTGCACAGCAATGGTAAACCACACGTACCTTATATTTCCAGACATTTCCCTTACGTTGTTTATCATCTCACCTATATACTTTAAACCAAAACACTTAACCCACAGGATTGTTCAGCGTGAAAAGAATCTTTTCCCCCTTCCTACTGTGATGGGAATGTTTCCAGGTAATGTCATGACAGTGTTGCCCATTAGGAAGTCCCATACAAGGGACAGAGAAAAGAAAAGATTTCAGCAGGTGCTGGGGTAAGTGTAGGTTTTCTCATCCTGAGGGCAAGGTGATCTGTTGTGAGGTAGGACAAAGATGTGGTGTATATTAAAGGAAACTGCAATGTAAAGACTGAGATGCAGGAGCAAACAGTAACATGAGAAAGTGAGTGGCATGATGAAGATATTAAAAGCTCTTTTCAGATCAGATCTGTATAGAGATCTTTCCATTGCCTGGAGGCCTGTTGTGATGGGGACTACACCAAGATGCAAGTGAGTTTCATGAGAAGGACTAGACCTATACTTTTAGGCTGTTTCAGGAGCCCTCTCAGAAGCTCCCACGTGGTTCAAAGGCAGATGAATCTTCTGCCTGGCAGTGAAG
Source organism: Alectoris magna (assembly GCA_030625065.1). Lineage (NCBI taxonomy): Eukaryota > Metazoa > Chordata > Aves > Galliformes > Phasianidae > Alectoris > Alectoris magna. Next base: position 105,495,178 of record CM060560.1, read on the forward strand.
CACGGCTGCTACCATCCTGCTAGATAATATGAACTCACAACAATTCAAGAAAGTGAGATGGCAACAAACAGTCTCCCTGGGTTGTCCTGCAAGCCAGATGTCTTCACATTCCAACCCTGTGTTAAAATGAAATTTAAAGCTGTAGGGAGTTTCTGTAATTTGCCAGTCGCCTCTCTGCTCTCTGATGCATGGTGACACCTTAGCTCTCTTAGGGAACATGATCTGGTGTGTGGCTCAGGGTTTCTTGGGAGATTGATTTAGTAAACAAGCATCTTAACTTTTATTTTCAGCAGCCATTCAGGAGCACCCCTTAGAAGGATTCTGAAGGCTGCTTCATGTTTCAGAAGCTCTTTGCTTTTGGTTAGATGACACATCCAGAGAATGGATAGGAATGAAGTTGCACCAGAAGGCTGCACCAGCTCTCTATCAAGTTCACGGTGCTGCTGACATCCTTCTATTCAGCTCAGACATCCAGCTGCCACTTGGGATCCTATTCCTCTTGTGTCCCACACATTTGTTGACTATAATTCTTATTATTAGGTGCTGTACAATTGTCGAGAAATTCTATCTGTTATTTTTGTAATATATACTGCACCCATTAGTGCGGTCTGTGCTTGCTTCCCATTGCTTTTCCATCACATACTGTGATGCTGCATAAAGGCTTTTATCCCTAGAGAGCTTTTTTTTCATGAAATGTGCTGAGATGTTGGAAATCTATTCAAAATGCTGCTGTCTTTGACTTTGATACAATTAGCTACTCAGTAAAAAAGCACGCTGGAATGCACTATGAAAGAAATAAAAAATACACTGAGTCAATACCAAGTTGATTCAGTGCTGATGTGTTTAGCCTACTGTCTCAAAAAAAAGATAAGTAGCAAACCATTTCAAAGATAACTCTTTCCAAACAATAAAAAAAAAACTACCTTAAACTTGACATTTCCAAAGTGATGAATCTTGGATTAAATCATGTGAAATGTCAAAATGAAGAGAAAAAGAAAAATCAATAGCTGTGCAGATGAAGCAATGTGAGGTCAACTGCTCTGCATTGCCAGTGCCAGGCCACCCGTGCCTTTTTAATAGCAGCATTTTTAAAATGCACAATATCTACAAGACACCAGAGATTCATTTTTAAGACTCAATTTCTTCTTGAAAACAAAACTGTTTCATTTTTAGAGACTGAGGCAGAGGCACAATAAAATGATGTATTTCCAAAAAAGTTTTTACCGAATCCTCGAGATTACTTCACCTACTTTACCCTCAGCATTTCACATTACATATTTTCTCTATGAATTTTACATATTTTTCCTGATGAGTAACTGAAAGCTTCATTCAGAGAAGAAACAAAGGGCTCAAAAAGTGTTTTTGAAATGTGTCCTGAGCTTGCAAACTTTTCTGTGGCAAAACCAGGATTTTCATGTCACAGCCATAATTGTGGCATAAGCACACTGGAGGGCAGTACAGGGGCTCTCCTGCCATTACTTGGGCACCTGTCCCAACAGAGCACATGCCTCTCATTCCCAGGCTATGGATGTTGACACTGTGGACATCCAAGATGACTGTCCTGGGCCTATAATGGAGATGTCCAAGTGCACACAATATGAATATTCCCAATATTCTACTTTAGTGTCCATGGTTAAGCAGCAGATGTGGGGCATTTAGTTTTCTTTAATGTATTAAAAAAATTCTAACTTCATTTTTAAAGGTGAGCACTGGTTATTTTTGACAGGTCTGAGTCTCAGTGTGGTGATTTGCAGTGAGGTGAAAAGGTGCTATGCATAGCCAGCTTTCACTCCATTGCAGTGGGGTTTTATAGGCCAAAATGCAACAAATCTGATGATGTTATTGTTAATACCCTGCAAAAGATGGCTGAGAAGCTGAGTTAGCTTGTAGTACCCTTGGACTAGCCTTTGGATTAGGAGCTGCTGAATACAGAAATTTAAGTACTGGAAAAGAATCACCAAGTTGCAAAAAATCTTTATTTTTCAAGAGCAGTGGATGGTAACAATTTTCCTGTTACTCCCAGTCATTGTTTTTAGTCAGGTTTAAGAGGCTTCTCAATGAAAATGCAGCCCAGATATGGAATATTAACATAACTTTCAAATGCAGTGTTATTTACATTTGAGGTACAAACAGAAGTGGAGAGGAACTGGATAATTTGTGGATAATTATTACCCCTTAGGGGGGTGTGAGCAGAGACAGAGGCCTTTTCTCCATTTTTATCTGATCAGTGGGACAGAATGTTTACTTGGAAAGAAAGAGAAAAAAAATTCAGAGTAAAGGGGATGTTTGAAATGATATCAGGGATTACACTCATAATGTTGTAAACTAGATATAAACTCCTAAAGCTAACTTCTCACTCTAAAGATAAATGTCATTAATTCACAATGCCATCCCTAAACCTCTAAAGAGTTTCTGCATAAAAGATAATTCTTTCTAGCATGAGCTGCTTTACAACTTTTTAGATGGAGACAGAAATGGAAACTACAGTATTTTATAAAATACAGTCAGCACTAGTAAAAGAAAGCTGTCTGTGAAGTTTATAAAGTTTTTCTACAATAGTCATTACTGATATTTTTTTATGCTGTTTAGAGAAAAAAACCTCAGTTTGAAGGATATGAGTGCATTATATCAAAAACGGCTTTCATTTTAAGACTCTTTTACAGCTAGGGAAAAAAAAAAATCAACCAGCTTTTGAAATGAGATTTTTCACTCAACCACTCACTGTAGAGCTAACATAATTGTGGTGTAGAACCACAGCAGACTGTGTCAGTTCTCTCTGTAATTACTGAGCAGACAAGGGCATTACAGAGTATGACTGAAGGATTGTTGTTTCCCAAATCTGGCAGGAATCTTTTTGAACTGCATGTCATCAATAAGCATAAAATATTTATCATCTTCGATGAGCTGGTGGTTAAATGGCTTCTTAAAAATCTCCTGGATTTTGGATATATTGCCAAGCAATATATCCAAAAACACACCTTTGAAAGAGAGGGGAAAAACAGCTCCAGTTTCTCTTTCATTAGTTAATACATAGAGATGCAAATATGAACTGTTTTATTCCAAAAAGTTTAAATTAGGGAATGTGGCTCTGATGTATGACATCTATGTGACATAAAACTGCAGACAGTGCAATGCAGAAGATAATGTGTAATTTAGTTCTGCACTTACACCAACACTGATGACCAGAAATCACAAAGTGACTCAGGAGGGGTAAGGTGCTTCCTGAATGTTATTTCTGAGAATCTTAAAAATCATTTCATGCTTGCACGCAATTTTTATTTTATTTTATTTTTTTTGCTCGTAAACAAGAAATTCTTTTCACCAACTAAATTCCGACAAGAATGCTACAGAAAACATAGTGTAGTCACGGAAAATACGGTAAATCAAGGAAAGGGCGCTCAATCTTGTCAATAACATTCCTGGACCACGTGACAGAGCTCTGCCTTTGGAAAAGCAACCACTGCATTGCTTCCACAATAGAAATGTATAAAACCATTCTGGCAAATTTTTACTGGTGTGTTCTCATGTTTGTAGGAAGAGAAAAAAAGAAGCATTAGATATTACAGAGCATCCCTTAGGTAGTCCCTATTCACTTTTTCATCAAATAAGAACTTCGTACTTAATTGTAGCTGATGACAAACCATGTAAGAGAGAGATGTGAAAAATCGAAACGTCAAAACAACTGCATGGTCCTATGGGTGAACTCAAAAGCAATCATGGAAAAGTTATGTTTTCAACAGCCTCAGCTATAAATTACTCTTGCATACAATCTCTTCCTTTTTACATAAAAGATACAGAAGTACATAAGGGTCTTGTAATTACTGCAGCAAGTTTTTTTTCAGGTCTGCAGCTCAGAGATGTTAACTTTCCCTATCTGAACTCATTTAAACAAAGATCTGAAAGTTAAAAAAAAAAATAAATAAAAAAAAAAATAAAAAAAGGAATTATTGTTGCAGAGGATTATTCATTCCTTTTTTATTTATAGATTTGTGTCTTTTGGGATCCTGTCATTCCTGTAGTATGAGTATGCACCAGCTGTTGGTGAAAAAAGATGCTGGCTCTTCATCAATCTAATTAAACCAATACATTTTATCGCATATTTTTGCATTTCATCAGTATTCTGTAAAATCAAACTGTAAATGCTTTTTTTTTTTTTTTAATATTAACATGTTATCTTGCAAAGGCTTGATATATCTGCATAAACTTAAGAGTATTTGTTTACCAATTTATGCCTGTTTAAAGAATTTATTGTTCACTTAGGACTGCAGAAAAGGAGAGCTCCATGACCTTTCATATATATGCTTGTCAGCATTTCCTTAAAGGCTTTTGAGCTGCCAGTCACTCCCAGTCAAACTAAACATGGCATTGGAGAAGAACTCATTTTGGAAGGGACTTCCAGTAATGGTCTGAACTTCTGCTCAAAACGGGACCCAGCTAGGTTGAGGTTTCCAAGGTTTTATTCAATAAGGGATTGAATATCTCCAAAGATGGAACTGGAGTCTTCAAGGTGTCAGGTTTCCAGAAGTACTAAGTAGTCCAGCATAGTAGATAGCTTTTATTAATATTCTTCACTGAACAAAATGCTGGACTATTCACTCAAGAGTGCCTGAGACTTTAAACCAGAGCACATGTGGTTTCACTGAGCTCATTGCTTGCAGTACGAGGTGTTCTGCCTTCAAAACAAAGCTTCACAAAATACTGATGAAGCTTTCTAAAAATCTTTCTATCTATCTACATTGTAGTCAATACATTAGCACCACAGTATCAGTTTAATCCTGAACAGTAAATTATGTTATCTTAATATGTAAACAATTAACTGATCTTTAATTAAAGTAAGATATAGATTTTACCTGGAAAATACACGTAATGAACCTATGTTTTTCATCACTATATAAAGGCAAAGCAAATATCTAGGTAGTTCAGAATATGAGGTTTGGTTCTCGCAAATCTTCTCCTGGAACTGTACTCTCTGCCCATGACTTTTCTATTTCTCAGGGTAAAGGAAACCATTTCACTAACTAGCATTCTCAGAGTTCCCAGTCTCAGTAAGAAAACTAATATATTCAAGGTCCATTTCTCCTGAGATCTGCCATCCAAGAACTTACTGCTCCATCTTAAAGTTTGCAAAGACCCTGAGAGCCCAATTGAGTAAGGGAGCTAAGCATTTCAAATGTTTTCTAACAAAAGGTCAATTAATAATTCAGCAACTTTACAAAACCCAAACCCAGCCCTTTTAGATGGCACCGGTAGTATTTGATTAAAACTGTGGGCACTGATGAAGGTAGTTTATTTGCACTGCCTTTCATCTCTAGAACTTTTGGCCATTTTCTCATGCCAACAACACTGCTCTTATTCAGTATGAGAGCTGAGACGATCCAGACATGTAGACACAGCCTGGGAGAGCCTGTGTTTCTCATTATGTGTCATCCTAGACGTCACAGAATTGCCTCAAACCTTTTCCCTGTGATGCATAAAATGCATTCCTCACCAGACAGAAATAGCCCAGAAGAAAGATTTCTTCTGGCTGATTAACTAGATGTGATTAAAAACCTCTACTGATTTGAATACCAAATTGGGAATACTTTGGAGAAGAAAAAAAAAAGAAGTGTATATAGATAGTGTCTAAGTAAGTCCAAGCATTACTAGCAAATCTACTACTGTGTGTAGACTTCAGTAAACATGATGCTGCTTTAGCTTGCAGCAGGCCAGACTTTAGGTTAATCTAACAAAGAAGGCCTTTGGGTATAACTTGGCCTGCCTGAAGCTGTGATTCAGTTTGGTTAGCTGTAACTAATGCAGCTAATTACAACAGCTTTCTCAGGACTGGGTGACTGGTCCTCATCTAATTTTTTTTTTTATTTTTTTTTAAGTCTCTGTGATTAGGTGGCATAATGCCTTGTGTCATATCTATGAATATACATACGCTCTTACAGAATCACAAAATGGCCCAGGTTGGAAGGGACCTCAAAAATCAGGAATCTCCAACCCCCCCACCACAGGCAGGGCAGTGTCACAATTATCTTTTTGAGGTGAACTGCTATTCCTTTCTGTATTTTACAGGAAAAGAAGTAACGCAAAATTTAAAAGCAGTTTCTTGAAATGTGAGTGCTGTCTTTGACATAGCAGAATCTACATGGTAATAAGGTATACTATAAAAGTTCCGTTACAAACTATACCAGGAAAAAACATAACTCCAGAGTTTAATGGCACACTGAGAACTAACTAACCAGTTGTGTACATTGTACACAAAGTTCTGGAACTGCCAGTTCAATAATAGAACTTTAATTCATGCGTGGTGTGACCTATGAAACTTGTGAAATGACATATGAATATCTGATACTGGGAATCACAGCAGAATATCCTGCTTTCACATACTAACGTACTAACTTAATATCCCATTTCCTGCGTTAAGACAGAAGCACATATAGTATCCAGAAGTACGGATCTAGGAGAAGCCCAAAGAGAATTTCAACCACAGAACAGCATATGTATTTCTCAATGATTTAGCTGCTACATGTGAAGAGATGGAACTTTTGGGCTAAAGGATGAAATGCTGACGCACCCGAGATGAAAAAGGATGCTGAGATGAAAAAGGAATAGGAGGGATAGAAAATCCGGACGAAGAGAAAATAAGCAGAATACAACAAACAGAGATGATAACACACAGCAGTAGATCTAGCTGACGGGGAGGATGTGTAGTAGGCTAATTTGAAAGAAAGAAGCTCAAAGGCATCTGAAGAAAGCAGTCCTTTATTAGTTGAAAACTATGACATGTAAGAATAGGACCTAGATTTAAAAAGCTCTTAGCTTTTTTGTTGTTGTTGTTTTAAGTGGTGTAAGAATTAAACAAAGATTAAGACTTTGTAATTCAAGAGAGCAAACCATATTCTTCAGATAGTACAAGTTCCAAAGATAAAAGAAAATGAATTGCAAGCCAAGGAGGAAATGCTTCTACACGAGTATCACCTTTACATGGCATTTGGTGTGTATCTAATTAAAAACATTTCAGGAATGAGAAGACCTCTTCAAGAAAATAGTCTCCAGATACCAACGATTTCTAATTCATACAATGTGGACATAAAACTGGGAATTTGCCTTTCTGTTTTTCATCTAAAATTTTGTTCAGTTAGTGACATTCACACACTACCAGCTCAATGAAAAACTTAAACAAAATGTTAGTAAATGCCACTGCACAGCCTGTAGAGAATAAAGGGCTTATTGACATGCCAGCTTCCAATGTAAAATGTCATGATTGCAGTATTGACTAACAGCATATCAAAATAAACATCTGAAAGTTAAGGTAATGCTTGGAGTTGCAGAAGACAATCTTTTTGAACTACCAAATCCACACTTAAATATATGTATATCCACCTCCTGAAGCATTTTAAGATATAAACTAGTGATTGTGTCTAAGTAGTTGAGGCATAATATTACAAATCTGTTCTTTAAAAAAAAAAAACACCTCCTGCTTTAGGCAGCTTTGCTCTTGCCTTTTATCATATTATTTTTGCTCTGTATCTTCACTAGGTATCATCCCATGGGCATAGTAGCAATGACTATTTTATATTTTACTTGATCAAAATTACTTGAAAAATTGCCTTGGAAACAACATTAATAGCAAAACAATATCCAGAACAATAAATTGCCTCCGCTACCCATTAAATACCAAAATAATACTGAAATGTTTACAAATGTAGAGGGCTTTTATTCATTGTCAGCAAAATCCAACCAATTTACCTCATTTGTATTGTACATGACATGGGAAGAAAAATCAAGAAACCACATTATAATAATTATCACATGAGAGTTTGAAAGTTCACCAGTGCTGTTGGCTAGTCACACTTCCTACTGACATTTGTATTAAACTTTGTCATGAAATAATTTGGCCAGCCAAATAAATCAATATTTGGGATCACATTTAGGAGAAGATGGATGTATGAAATTCTTTCCTGCAGTAAATCTGATACCTTCATCCATTTTATTACTGAAGTAACAGGAAATATGTATGCTGTCACAGTATCGTTTATCAGCTTTTATTTCTTCAATGAAGTATCATACAGTCAGTCCAGTCTATGTTGCATATACATATGCATCTATTTTCTTTTCTCTGTTTCTAGGTTCCTCTTAGTACTGAAGTCCTAAAATGCATCTATATGGGCTGCTCCGAAAGTCATGCCTCCTATTTTATTATGTTGGTCTCCGATATCAGAGGCAGATGTTGGTGGTAAGGATGTAGAAGTGAACCTTAACACAAATATTCCATTACATTTTGTTGCTGTGTGACAGATGGCAGCAGAGGGGCAGTCTGACAGAATGGAAGAGCATTTGAAGAAAAGGTATGCCATGGAATTCCTCCATGAAATGAAAATAGCACCCACTGACATTTATTGAAGTTTGTTGAATGTTTATAGAGACCGAACAGTGGATGTGAGCACAGTAATGCAGTGGGTGGTGCATTTCATCAGTGGCAACAGTGACAGTGGTCACCATCACTGGTGCAGATGTTTATGAACGCGACATGCAGGCTCTTGTTCATCACTGGCAAAAATGCACAGCTAACAGTGTTGAAAAATACCGTTTTGTAGCTGAGAATTTGCTCTACTAAACAGTGTCATTGTGCTCTTCATATCTGTTATAGTTTCCATAGAAATAAATAGCAGGCAACCTACGTATATAATAGAAACTGGTCAGACTCATCGGGGAGCTGTTTAAATGCTTCAGTTTGATTCCCAACAATTAATTTACTAGTCTCTTACAAAGAAAAAGAACTTTCAGAATGTTAACTGCTACACCATGAAAGGCTTCAATCAAGTGCTGAAGTCTTAGTTGCCAGAGAGGATGAAGAGAGCGTACCACAGAGTCTGACTGTACAGTGATTTCCTGAAATACAAATAATCAAAAGTAAATGGAAAAGTGAACAACATGGGGACATAGCAACCACACGCCATTTGCTGTATGTAAATTCTCTCAGGAGCTGGGCTAATTAATTAAGTAAGCAAATAAATAAATAAATAAATAAAAAGAGTACAGAATGTACAAAACACAATGTTTTGGTAATTGGATTCACAGTTTTGCAAATTGTCCCTGTGTATTTTTATACTATTTTATTATTTTAAATCTTAAGAGCTTAAGCTTTCCACTAAAGAAATATCTTTTCCTAAGTGCTGTGCACTCTCAGGTACCTGGACATTTATGCTGGTTAGATGCTGGCAGATCTTTGTGAAGCCTGCAAAACCAGGAGCTCACAGCACCTGCAGTTCTCTCTCTCCTTCTGATAAAAAAAATAAAATAAAATAAAATATTCAAGGTCAAGTAACATAAAATTGCTCTCAGCTGCTTGTGACAGACTTCAGCTGCAGCCCAGCAGTCTTCACCTTTTCCAAGTGAAATGATTTCCATAATTACACAGACTTTTAAAAATAACACGAACAAACTGACATGAAGTAACAACTTCAAATGTTATCAGACACGATCTGGTATTGCTGCCACACAAATCTTCCTTTCTGGACTGTGACTGGCCTTTCTTTGCGGTGCCACTTTGTAGTGCACCTGAAGTTAAAAGCAGCTGCACTTCTCAGTTTATTTGGTGAAGCACTGTGGAAGTGTCCTTATTTCTTAAGATCTCTAGCTTTCTTTTAGAGCAGATATATGCATGCTGAGTTGGGTCAAACAGCCAAGGGTGAATTAAATTACTTTTTATTTTTTTTCTCTGACATAAGTAGCTAACCCAGTTTTAATCTGAACAGGGATATCAGCAATTATTCAGCTAGTATGCTGAAGAAACATGAAATGCTAATTTACCTTTTTCGCTGCTTTTTTTTTTTTGTTTGTTTGTTTGTTTTTGAATGAGAGACATACTACACTGCTTCATTGTCTAAAAGAAGACTCTTCAGTGTGAAAGTACAAGGCATTTTCAGTTCTAATTTATTCTAGAATCAACCTGGATACTTCCTTCTAGAGGATTACAGGAAACAAACCTGATTACATATGAAGTAATAAGAAATATAGAATCATAGAACCACAAGGTTGGAAAGGACCTACGAGATCATTTAGTCCAACCATCCTCCCATTACCATTGCTACCACAACCCACTAAACCAGATCTCGTAGCTCCTCATCCAGACGCCTCTTAAACACTGCCAGGGTAGAATCTCAAACAAGTCTAAATCCTACCACATTTTTTTGTCCTTCTATACCCTTGAAGCGGATAGATAAAGATACACTGCAAAGAGAAAAATGGAAAAAATGCTATTTTACTTTTGCAACTGTTTTTATATCTACATGATACAACTTTGTTGGAAAAAAAAAAACAAAACTTACACATAAAAAAAAAAAATAGTTATTGATCAGCTTTTAAGAACATAGCAACTGTGGACCTAATACTGTTTAACTTGGCCCCTGGGAAGGGGCCTCTGTTGAATACACTTCTGACTTTTTTGCCTGGGTTTGATGGGAGGACTGGCTCTGAATGCTCAAAGGTAAACTGCAAAACAGCTCCTGTGATAGAAGGTGAAAATTAACCCACAATAGTGAGAAAAGTAAATTCCAGCTTTACAGCAATCTTCTGTCTTATGAAAACTAATTTATAAACCTCAGACCTGCCAGATACTAGCAATTATTCCTGCAAGCTAAACTTTTTGTCACCATTGAAAACAGGCACCCAAAGAAATCCTCTCAATAGTTGATTTTCCCTCAGTATCCTCAGATGACTTGACTGCCTGCCGGTATCTCCATCTTCTGAAAAGTACGATGGCACACATGCAGTATGTTAGAATCTGGATTAATATTATTACATGCTAAAGGCAACCCACTACAAGGATTCAGCCATTAGACCATATACAATACAGAGGAGAACCAGGTGAGTACAGTCCTCCATCTCTCTGAATGTAACATCTGGCTCAAAAGATCAGTGCCTGCCCATCCAGCTTACTAGGTCTGTTAAATTTGCTGTGAGCCACTGAAAAGAGCGTGACTCCCTCATCTGTACATCCTCCCTTCAGGTACTACAAATCTGCATTTATTTTTCATTTTCTGTTCCTACAGAACAACCTATGTTAACTTAGCATATGCAAATAATAACTTAAACATTATCGTACTGCATCCTGAAGAGAACAGACTACTGAAAGAAAGTGAGAATGAGTTTTGGTGGCTCATTTGGCCCCAATTCATTTCCCAAATGTGCATATTTAAGGCCTTACATTTTAATTCATATGAGACAGAAGTTCAAACACAGTAATATTAAACTTGAAAGAATTTTGCTTGCAAATTTGTTTAATTAGTATGAATAGAAAAGAAGCAGAGACATGGATTTTGAACTGAAATACTAATAAATGAGAAACATAGAATGAATGGAAGGTAAACCCAGGGCAAGCAAAATTCTGTCTCCATTACACATTACAGCCCAATTAACTCCATCAGTATTACCCATGCTTATTAATACTACATTTTACTAGATGAGTATAATATAGTACGTCCTTTGCACAACTGGTGGCAAAGGTGAAACATTCATTTACTTCACTTGGAACAGTGGTGAGGAGCTGTCTTTAAAGATCAGCTCATAAGAATGATTATTACAAGATTTGATATTCAGCTCACTGTGTGGCCATCCTATCTTAGAAATTAATTTTTTATTTGAATGATTAGCAAATGCAATAAATATTTTGCCATAGCGTGTGTGTACAGACAGCTACTGCGGAATAATTTACTGTGCAACAGTAAATACATGTTGTTCCTTTCAGGTGGACAGAGACACTTCTTCCCCAGACTTTCTTGAGTCACTCATGAGAGGAAATCTGAAGAATCTCCTAACTGGGAAACCATGAAAGCAAGAGACGGAGTAGATGCTAAGGACCTCCCTGGACATTTTGGTTTAATGTATTTTGTATTCTGCTATTTTCTTCCTGATTGAAAGCAAGGCTAAGGGAAAAGGACACTTTGAAAGGACAAATGTTTACTCAACATTAAGGAAAAGGTGCCAGCCACATTTTTTATATTTACCACCAGTTCTTTTTTTTTTTAATTTAAAGTCAGGTTTGGGCCCAACCTCCAAGGTAGATGTCTATTTTTATAAGCAGATGTGTGTATTTATGTAATTTACATCTTGTGAGGGAGAAGAGGAAGGGAGTTGCCCTGTAAGCACTGCAGGCAGCTGCCTCATGTTCTGTCATTTTATTTCCTGCGAACTACTCCTTTCTTCCTTTACCTGAGAAGGATTTGTCAGCCTTAAGAGTCTCTTGTAGTGTCAATTCTCTCAGCTCTCAGAAGCATGTCACTACATGTGGCTGTACTTCACAGGAAAAGGGTGTGCTAACCAGACTTTACCTGGCAGATTTTTTCACAAATTCTGGACTACTCATTGCATTGCCAGCTCAGAAGACAGAATGCACTTCCTTAACTGTGATCATGCCCTGCTACATCACCAGATTTGTTGTCCAGCACTCAATATTTACTTGGTCAGGTGATAGACCAAAATGATTTCAGCATAAGAGAGATGCCAGCTGGAGTGCTGGCAAACAAAGGTAGATTTTCCCAGCCTTAACTCTTCTGCAAAGAAGATTATAAACGTTCACTCCTGAAATGTAAGATAATTTCAGCTTAGATAGAAGGATGGATCGTGCTGCTTTCAGTACTTACAAAGGTACAAGCTATTACTGTCATTTTCCTTTTACACAAGCAGACCCTCTTCACTTGGTAAAGGGAACCATGGACATTTGTAATACACAAACACACTGAGATAAGTAAAAATATTGATCTGAACTACAGGCTTCCTTGAGCTAAGCCTACATGAGTACATGTATTGAAATTGAAGGGAAATATTTATTATTTCTAATATTGGAAAGGTTCTGTACTTGTGATTAGATCCTACTGTTACTGTCACATTGAGTGAAGCCCTGACGTCATACACCCACAAGTTTTATGGATTTTCTGCCATCTTTTTATGTTTCAAAGGAACTATAACAAAGTAAATAAGTTTTGCTGCTTATATATTATAAATATATATGTGACCCAAGACAGTTTTTCTCCACTCAGTGTAGTGCAGGCAAGCTAAAAGGTTGGACATCCGTGCCTGAAGTCATATAACGGAGAGATTATTTAATAATGAACTTAGAGTAACAATTCAGTCCTATGAAACTAAATTTGAAGTACAAATATGCATAAGTTAATACACTTTTTGTCAGCAGTTTCATAAAATTTACAAATTTCACACACGTCATTGTCATACAGGAAACGAAAACCTGAGAAATTTCCCCAGCAATGGCTACGCAGACAGTTAAGCCTACTGACCACTACAAAGTGCATGTGAAACCTCTCACCAACAAAATATCTCCCTCTTCTGTCTCTTCACTCTAATTGTACAGTAGGGCCCCTTACATTCCTCTCTGCTCTCCAGCACTTAAACACTTCACATCATTCTCATTTTTTTTCTCAACATCTTTTGATCTGTCATGCTCCATTCACAACCTACATACACGCATTAGTTCCTGCATAACTATAACCTTACTGTCATTTTAGAGGTAGAGAAAGAAATCTACTCGAGATTTCTCTGAAATGGACATCATCAACCCACAATATAGATTGAGTTTGCTCTGGGAAGCATAGCAACATTCTGCATGCTTACATATTCCCCTGGACAACGAAGTGTGTCCTGTGATGTTGTGAGCAAAAAGGCAAGGGCTTCTGAGTTATGATTTTATCTCCTGTGCTGAGATATTCTTGTTAATATTGTTGTGCATCACAAAGTCCTTTAAAATCCATGCTTCCTATTGTTTTGAAGGGATGCACTCATGACCAGCTAGAAAGAGAGAGAGGGAGAGAGAAGAAAAGGGAGAGAAGATGAGAGATATTGAAGTACTCTAAGACTACGGTCTTCCTGATTTGGCTACCCTCAGAGCAAATGTATAATCCACTGACCAGAAATGGCAGGATGCTGGGTGAAAGAAGCCTGTCCTCCCTCCATGGAAGCCTTCAGAATACTTTTTAGAAGTCAAAGTTAATTTTTAAGCAAATGAAGTGAAATACGCAAAAGTATCCTTATCTAATTCTTATTCTTATTGGATCTGAATAAGACACCACACAGTTACAAACCACTCTACAGTTCTGAGAAGACCTGTATCTTTCTTATCAAAGTCTAACTTGCCTGCTGCATAGGAAGCCTTCAGCAAAATGTCCTGTTGATGTTGTTCTTCATCCTCCTTCTTAATAGCTTCTTGGCAATGGCTTCAGGGTTTCTCTGCCTCTTGTGTCTTTCTTCATTTCTATATGTCTCTTTTTCATGCCTTTGCTATGCCAGACTCCCCTTAGTTTCTCACAACTGAAAGGCTGTTTGTCAGTGACTATTTTTCTTAGCTTCTTTTCAACCTCTCTTTAGTTTTGGAACAGTTGTCTGTTCCAAGGACACACACATTACATTTTACTCCGTTCACATTGAGAAAGTCACTCTTGCAAACAGCTACGGTAGAAACTTTGTTCTAGTGACAGCTTAGAGTCTGTGCGTGAGGACAGGGCTTGCTTCGAAAGCCCTGAAATACACCTTTCTCAGGAGACATCCAACCTTTCAGTTTCCAGTGAACGCTTCCAGATGTAAAGGCTCAGATATCACTTCTTCAAAAGGTGATGAATTTATCCAAAGTTTATAGCATACGTACTGTTAAATAGATTAATACCCTTTCACAATGAACGGTGAGATAAAACTTAGTTCTTTTCAGAAACCGAAATAAAAAGGTTCTGATCTGACAGGAATACAATTTTTCAGAATTAGACTTTTCAGCACTGATCTTGGTGACAGCTTAACAGGGGAAACAATACAGCATTACTTTTCAAAAATTCATTTAGTTTAATTTTGAATCCAGAAGGAATTATGAGACATTTCACAAAAATAACTCAGTAGTGATCTTTCAATCTTCTGTTCTCTTTTCACTACTTAATACTGTGTTAAAATGAATAATTATTTGCAAGATAGGTGCCACTTCAGCAATGGATTAAGAATTTAGAATAAAATTTTAGAATAAAATAACATCCACATCACTGGGAACATGAAAATATGTGCATTGACTATTCAGCTGAACAAATTCCTTGTTGTGCCCCTATTCAAATAAAAGACAGAAAGTCAGTCTCTGTGCTGTAGTTAGAGGGATCTCAAGATCTGCCACGTGGAAGCAAAAGACGTCACTCGGGCATTCAAAGTCTGGATGCGTTTGTCCTCTGCACAGCAAAAGCAATCAAAGAATCTGTTCAGACTTAGCATGGCCTCTAATATCCTCTATCTGCTCCATGTTTCTGGCTGGCTGGGCGATAGTGTGGTCACAGGGCTTCCGAGAGGAACTGCCTTAGTGAAAAGAAGGCTCCCAAAGGAATTGTTCTGTCTGCACTATACTGCAACACACAGGAGAACAGGAATGATAGAGATCAGACCTGCTAGACTTATATTTAGCAGAAAAATGCCACTTGTGCTGGCCATTTAAGATTTAAACCTTACAACTAAATCATTAAAGTCATTGCTTTTGTGGGAACAAATAAGAGTTACTAACACAGCATCTGCTTTGGTTGTACAGGCAGGGAATGCTTTTAACTACAATGGTACGATTCACAGAATATCAATCCTATCCCACACAATTACTCTTAAATAAATCTATTTGCTTTGCACTTCTCAGCATTAGTTCATTTGAAGGAAAGCTATAAGCATGGATGGCTTGGAGAAATGTGCATGACTTGTTAGAGTCTGTATCAGGCATCTGTATCATTTTTTTAAAGAATGGCATATTAGCGAGGCTGTTGCTTGAGGAAATGTTGGATCTTATTCATTATAGCAATGTGTCTTCTGTAAGTACTTACAGTCTTGCAGTATGAGAGTTAAAAGACACCAGCTCAGAATAACAATATTTCCTCTCACTCTATAAAACTATGCATATCTACACAAGATGAAAAGCAGTCAAGGATCAGGTCCTAATTTCCATACACTTTATTGCTACTATTCCTTCAGGCTGAAACCAAATGCAGCAGAATGTACAGGACCTGAATTATTCCCCATCGCTTGGGAATATCCTGCAGTAACATTAGAGATTGACTTAAATATCCAAAATGACTTTTTCAGCAGTATCACTCCATCTTATATCCAGAGAAAAGTGGTATGGGTAAAGTAAGAATACACATTCTTGTCTTATAGACTGCATTCCTCCTTTAGTTTTGAGCAACTTGCAGTTTAAAACTTTTCAATTCTGTCTACTACCTACAGGGCTGAAATGTCATGAGAACTCTTGCTGTCTCATCTAAGATTAAACAATCAATTCTGATGACTGTGGTGTACTGCATTAATCACAGATGTTTCATTTTTCTGACACTCTTATTGATGAGATGCTGAATTAGGATTCTTACCTTCAGCTTTTGCTCTTCTCTCCCTGCCTTCAGACTTTCAGCATTACCCCTCAGGCTATCATCCTGTCATACCAGGCCAGTAAGAATCTAAGACACCTCTGTAACGAATTCTGTAACAAACTAGAGTGGTAGTTACTACTACTGTCTAGTCAGTACTGAGGCTTGTATCCAAGCTTCTGATCACTAAGGGCTGCTCAGTTCACATTAATATTTTCCATTAGTGCTGCTGAAAATGCACTTCATTTGAGAATGTCTGCTCTTTCCCGTTTCTGCTGCTTTATCTCTCCTTTCTTTTCTAAAGAATGGTATGACAGTTACTTCCTGGACCCTGCTGCGTTAACTTTGATTCTGTGGTATTTCTTATGAGAACCTGTGGTAAGTATAACAACATTACTTCGCAGTATTGAAAGCAAGATTGTGTTTTCTGATTGTCTTATTTGCAAATGGACGATACAGTGTGGTGCAGACAATGTACACTGATAAGGCATCTCTCGATCTATCCATGAATAGTCTTAAAACCTGTTTTCCTCAGTTGGCCCAGTGTACTTCTCCATTTTACTTCCTTGCATCTGATTCTCCAACTCCACTATGTGACGCTGAGAAACTCTGGGGAGTTAGGTTATGAAATATTAAGCTCCAAATTGCAGAAACATGCATACAGAAAATGATACCTCTCATGAAAGGCAGCAAACAAACGAGTTAGCCTACAATACCTTCTAATTTTGTAACAATTTTCATGTGTCTGCAAAGGCCATCAGTTGCAGTACTATTTGCAATCTTTGCGTGGGCATTATCAACTTTTCTTTATTAGCTTCTATTTTAATTAAGTGAAGAAGTGTTTTCCTAACAAAACACCATTTCTCAAAGAGGATGGAAGCAGAGTTTGTTACCTATGGAATATTCACCCTTTTCTTCTATGGAGAGGAGTATGTACTACTCTTCATTTCAATTTTCTATTAATGTCATCTTACATGAAAAACACCCTCAAAGGCCTTAAGCTCAAAATACAACCTCAGCCCGATAGCATCTTAATGTGCTCTTGTAATGGATTCTGGAACAGGTGGCTAATAAATTAACCAGAGGTATGCAATCTATTATTGACTGGCATCATTCCAAACACATACCTCTCAAACGACAGCTTTTTCATGTAAATTTTCTTGTATTGACAGTTCCATTTGTTACCAAGAGAATTCCTTGTAAACAGAAAGAAAATACAAATATTTCGTGCTACACACAGAGCAATGCTAACAAAAAAAAAAAAGACAAGCAAACTATATTTTACTCTAGATCTTTTCATCTGTACTACGTTAACTAGCAAATTAAATATATTTTGAACGAAAGACTTTGTAACCAGAGAAAAAATTAATGTAGAAAGCTAGTAGTTACCTCTTTTGGTGCTTTTTCACACTACTAAATGTCTCTGTCTGAAACAGATTACCTAGCTCTGCAATAGCAGAGCACTCAATACCACAACATTATCTCAATTTTGCCACGTGATTCTTCATAGAGTACTGACCACCTTCTAAATCCCCTTTTTCTGTGTACAAAATGGCCTCTTTCCTACAAATCTCTGATATTCTCTTAGTCACTGACACCCACCCCTAAATAAGTCAGGCGAAGGCATCTACTACATGCCTCCTTATTTCCAAATGGGAATGAAGTGATGAGCAGAGTATTATTAGGAAAGTTATTCTAGAAAAAGAGATTTTTATTCATGAAGGACAGCCAAACTCTCTTCCTCAAATTCCTATAGCAGTATGCAAGATATTTTCTTGCAGAAATTCCTGCAGGACTGTATACGAGGGGCATGAAATAGACCACATTAGCTGCGCATATCCATATCATCCACATGAACTCAAGCCACAGAGTATGGGACTGACGCATAAAATTTAAAAGGAATATAGGGCTTAGTATAACAGGCACTCAGAAAACCTGCGTATCTTCATGAGTAGCAGGAAATCAAGTTTTACCTCCAAAATGATAGTAGAAGTGATTTAATTTTATCTTTTTTTTATGTGCTACGATTGACATGTATGTATGTCAGTATTCTTACCTTAATATCAAAGTACACTAAGGGACTGATACCTCCTGTAATACAGCTGGATAAATAGACACTTTTGAATAGATTGTTGTCTTTTTTAACCATTTCCACTTAATAATACTACCTCAGTTGATGTTGCCATCAAACAACCTGATTGCCCCAGAACCTCAGCAATCTGGGGGAGAGAGACACAAATGCAAATGCCGTGCGTGGAGTCAACTCTCTTTCTCCAATTTACTGCTGTGTCACATTCCTTATATATCATCCTAATTCCCATGCAGACGCATACACCCACCACGCACCCGATGCACACAAGAAGACCTATACAGATACCTACCCAAACCCCCCACTCACTAGCTCTCTAATCTACAGGCCATAGCTCAACTATTCCAGAATACTCATCTTAGTCAGAACTACATTCTCTGTACTCGTTAACCCTTACGCAGAAAACTCAGTCTCCCAGTATCTCCCCCCTTTCTTTGCTAAAATGAGGTTTCAAAGTCACAAGTGGGTAGTGGCCGATAGTTGTCTCCATGAGGTGCATTCAAAACTAAATTAACTGTGAGAAGGTGATTCACTGCCTGATCTAAAGCACGGTGGATGATGTGGATTATAACAGGGATCAAACAGCAGCAAGCAAAATAACAACTAAAGTGATCACACCCAAAGTAAGAACACTCTTGAGTTGGCTGGGAAGGCCAAACAGGTTGGAGAAGAAACCCCAGTCTAAGCCAGTACAAGTGAGCAGAAAGTCTACTGCCATCTTTGTCTGAGTCAGTCCGGTGTCGAGGGAACTCAGCATATCAGTGCCGAGAGGGCCAAGCATACCATGGAAGAGTTAGTCAGTTTTGTATACTGCAGCCAGAAATCCCCCAACAACTCAGGAGTTGTTAGTGTTGATGCCTGCATCGTTTCTTCTAACAGGCTCACTCCCAGCAATGGGAGAAGAAGCAGAAGCAGCAGTAGCTGGCACTCACAGCTGGACCAGACGAGCAGGAATCCACTGGGTTCCGGTTCCTGTGGAAATACAAGCATACCCTCGGCCCCATGTCAGAAGATCTGCAGGACCCTCCCATTTATCAGACTTGAAAGCAAACCTTCAGGGACTGCCTTACCACCAAAGATCCACTGTCGGTTTGAGAAACACTTTTGTATGGGAGACAAGGCATCGTCGGGAGCAAGTTGGTTGAGCACTACCAATACCTTCTGCACTGCAGCTATGGGGTCTCCTACGTCCCCCCCCCCCCTCCCTTAGTCATGCAATCTGTGCTTTGAGGGTTTGATGAGCCCGCAGATCTGCAAAAGCTCCCATGCCTCTCAGCCGGTCAGAAACCACCCTGTGAAGTGGATGGCCCTGAGGCAAACCCCTGTTGTTAATTTTGCTT